>OZ007572.1:42477587-43142587 GCA_963931925.1 Onchidella celtica | reverse complement strand
CAGCCCGCCCCCTACGTAACTACTCATAAATTTGCATGCATGGGGCCCCTTAAACTCTTGGGGCCTCTGGGCAACAGCGCAGTATGCTCATGCGTTAAGACGGCTCTGCTTGGTGCCGCTGCCTCAATTACATGTTTTTACGGAAGACGTGCTGTAAAGTAAGACACAACGACAACAACAAAAACTCCTTAACCAACTGACCATGATAGAAAAACAGACTTACCCTTGCATATAACTTTACATTTTCGAGCACCGTTAAATTTGGAAAGAATGAGTGACCTTGAAAGCACACCCCTAATTGGCGTGAGGATCTTTTCAAGTAAACTTCTAACGGCATTCCATGGATCGTCACATGACCAGCTCGTGGAACTGTTCGTCCTGTAGATGCAAAGGAGTTTCAGACATATATAAATATATATATTTTTTTTTTTTTGCAAATATTACTTGCCCATCGTAAACTACAATTTTTCAAGGAAATTATGTGAAAATTGCATATTTCTGGGTTTCGTGGTTATCTTGATGTAGGCTTTGCAAACAGATCTTAGATGTTGTTATTACAGTGATTCGCTGTCAAAGGCGATGATTATGATGATGTCACGGTACTGGAATTGTTGATGAAATAAAAATGATGATGGCTCCAGTGGCATTAGCGACGATAATGATGATGATGATGGTAATGATCTGAATTTCTCCAACTGAATGCCACTCTTGATGTTATTCAAATAAATATGTGGAGATCATAGATCATTTCTCCTAGTAAGGGTATGATGCCTACTTTAAGAGGCCAAATAAATCAAAGCTGGTGTAGGCGCTAGACAGGGGACCCGCTGCCCACGGTGGTCGAGAGACAAGGTGCTCGCTTCTCATGCCGAAGGTAACGGGTTCAAATCCCGGTCGGTGCAGGTATGTTGGAATTTTGGGATTTTTTTCATACTTTCCTGTCCCTGATCCTATGATCGAGCGCCTAGTCTTCTCGGAAAAGGACGAAAAACTCGGAGGGCCCGTATGCGCGTTGTGCACGTTAAAGATACCTCGGCAGTTGGAAATCGAAAAGAGCAGGACGAGCAGGCCACTGTCCGGTCAAAATTAAATAAAATTCATCCCTACCACCCCCCCCCCCAAAACAACAACAACAACAATAACACCGTCGACCGGGGCTGCACTGTGGCAACGACGTGTCTGCTCCATTTGTAACTGGGCTGCAAATTACACAAAGGCAAATTTCCCAAATGGGATTAAAGAAGTATACAAAATACAAAATACTATTGGTAATAGGTACTGCCCACATCGCGACCCAATGGGATGCAGCAGGCGGTGCCTATTGTGCTAGTGTGAAGCAGAATTTATGGGCGGCGAGCCACCGATTGGTCTGTTTCAGCCCTAACAAGGAAATGTCACTTTTATTAGCTTTCTTGTTACCTATCAAAATTCTTATAATGCCGGACTTCCCACTCCCTGGATGTCCAACTATCACAGTTGTTTTGTCTCTCTCAAGTGTAAAGCTGACTTCGTTCAAACAGCATCTCTTGGGGACTTTGTCATAGAACTGTCAAAGAAAGTCAGGCTGCATTTATTGTTGCACTTAATGCAATGGCTATTGTTCTACGAGTTCTTCAACAAACGCACAAGAGAAATAATTTATGAACTAAAACGTTAGTTTCGCAATTGGTTGTTCCAAATACAGAATATAATTATATACAATCTGAACTAAATATGTTAACTTCGTATCAAGTAATTCTACTTGTGTTATATTAAAACATGCCAATACAGTTTCATTAGCCATGAGAGGTAGGCTGTACCAAATTACTTGAAACAATTTCATGCTCATATTTAGAGAAGCATTCAGTGTACACATACTTTTGCCACAGGAAAAAAAAATCTGCTACGCATAAACTTTTTTTGCGCACATTAACTAATACAAATTAGAGAAAGTCAATATTGCTTCTGGCCTGCAGTTTTCGGATTTAGAATTTTAACTTCCCAAAATCTTAAATAGCCATATTCAGATTTTTGACGCGGTAAAGTTTCTGCATGATTTTTCTGTTTACGGCCATCTGTAGATTAATTATCGTTGATCAGTTGCGAAGTGTCCAAGCACTTTTTTTTTTAGCAATGAATTAAAAAGAAATTTTTTCAAATTACATAAAAAGAAAAATAAATTTAGTACGTTTTTAATAAGATAATGGAATGCTCTGCACAAAACACTTCTTAAAAAACAATTCATATGTTTTTGATAAAATAATCCACACAAAACATCGTTTAAAATTCAAGAGTTTTATGTATATATAAAATTTAATTTTAATATATTCTTAATAAAATAGTGAAATGGTCCATACAAAACACCGCTTGAGTGTTAAGAACACGAAGGTCTTGCTATTCGCCACTTTAGTGGCCGTTCTCTCTCACGGGGAGGGAGACAGACAGACAGACAGACAGATAGATAGAGAGAGAGAATAAACAAAAATCTCTACATTTCAGAGCACTAGGCTACTTATACTTAATGGATGGCCCCTTACGGGGGGGGGGGGGTACACCACATATTCTATGAGGCATCGATAACTCAGTCATGTCATGAATCGAAATAAGGGATTCATTCATGGTACTTCAGTCACTTCGTGAAATGGAAGTCAGGGGTTCATGATACCTCAGTCACGTCGTGAAATCAAAGTCAAGGGTTCATGATACCTTAGTCACGTCTTGAACTCGAAGTAAATAGTTCATAATACCTCAGACTTTACGTCCTGAAATCGAAGTAAGGGGTTCATGATATCTCAGTCACGTCTTGAAACCGAACTCAGGGGTTCATGATACCCCAGCCATGTCGTCCTTGAAA
The DNA here is from genome assembly GCA_963931925.1 of Onchidella celtica. NCBI lineage: Eukaryota > Metazoa > Mollusca > Gastropoda > Systellommatophora > Onchidiidae > Onchidella > Onchidella celtica. The sequence goes on along the minus strand of OZ007572.1, from coordinate 43,139,754 downwards.
CATCAGTCATGTCGTGAAAAATAAGTAAACGCTTCATGACACTACCGACACATCGTGAAATCGAAGTCAAGGGTTCATAACACCCCAGTCATGTCTTGAAATCGAAGTAAGGGGTTCATGGTATGCCAGTCACGTCATGAGAAAGAAATAAAGGGTTCTTGATACCACCGGCACCTCGTGAAATCGAAGTCAAGGGTTCATGAAACCCCATTCACGTCCGAAAATCGAAGTCAAGGGTTCGTGATACCTCAGTCAAGACATAAAAATGAAGTAAAAGGATCATGATACCTCAGTCACGTCGTGAAATCGAAGTAAAGGGTTCTTGCAGTATGCGGGATCGAATATGTTGCTACAACCTCGGCTGATGTAATGACCAAAATCGTCACAGTGCGGATCGTCAGGTTCGTCGGACCCCTGGCCAAGACGACACATTATTCATAGAAAGGGTTTTCAATTCAGAAAATCGCCACTCCCGGGCCGGTAGTCAATGTTGATACTGTCGGGGGCGGTGGCGGTGGGGGTGGGGGTTGGGGGGGGGGTTCGTGAGCCGAATATGAAAGGAAAAAGACACTTGTCAGTCTGCCTCAGCACGTACGTGAGTTTCTCTCTCCGTGTGTGTGAATGTGTGTATATGTGTTTGTTTGCGTATATAATATGAAAGAGAGAAAGAGAAAGGGAGAGCGAGAGAACGAGAGAGAGAGATAGAGAGAGAGAGAGAGAGAGAGAGAGAGAGAGAGAGAGAGAGAGAGAGACAGAGAGAGAGACAGAGAGAGACAGAGAGAGAGAGAGAGAGAGAGAGAGAGAGAGTCTCAGGTCGTGACCAGCAAAAGCAAAAAGGTAGGAAACCCCTGATACAGGATCATTTGAAAATATCCATGCCCAAATTCTGGCATGTGTCCAGGCTGCTGTATCAAAACTCTGAATAAGAATTGGTGCTCATTATAGCAAGGCATTCCCATCTGATGACAAAATCACATAATAAAATGCATAGCAGCTTATAAGTGCATGTCATCATTTAATAAATTCTTATTGACATATAAAATAAAAGTTAGATGAAAATTACAAAAAAAACAATAACAACAACAAAACATTGGATTAACTATTGTGTTACAGTTAAAACGCTAGCAAATTGCATAGATTATCATATTTTTAGTCCCCCACACGAGTCTGCTCGGATGCGCCAAAGTAGCAGCCATAACTGAAACATCGGTTTAATGCCAAAGACAAACTCTAGTGGAGGGAGGCCAAAAATACCACCCAGGTTATCTTCAATAAGCGACACTGTTTCGGATGCTGATACCGGCATTGGCTCGTTTCAATTATTATGCTTAGGCAGGCAACTGTTTCCTCGTTTACGTAGATCTAATCCTGGAAGTGGGTCATTTACATAGCTTTAACAACTGGCATCTTTACAACCTAATGCAAATCGAATATGGATAATAAACTCTAAGACAAGGAACACCCTAAAAAATTACGTATTGTTTATATTATAATCATAAATATTTATATAGGAGGAACCCAGTAAGCCATAAGTAAGCTAAAATCACCGGTTCTGTCACGAAACCGCGTAGGTGTAAGCTCACACAACTGCAGGTGGCAACTCTTTTTGTAGTAAAAAATTCTATGAATTCCTGGAATGAATTTTCTTTTCTTTCCCGTTAGTGAAGGGAGTAGACAGTATGCCAAATGTTTATTTATTAACTAAAAATGTATTAATGATATGATAAAGAATATTATTTCAAATAAAGGATTTGTTTTTTCCCCCTGCAGAATTAGACCTTTGGCACTTTTCATGACAGAACATGTGACATTTACCCTAATCCAAGTAGGTAAAGCTTGCCATATCGACCCACGATAAGCAGTAGCAAACCCTAGCACGGCCATAATTCCAATGTTGTATACGAGGAGAAGCAAATAATTTGTAAATGGCACTTTCTGCCTCCAGTAGATGAACTGAAACACATTGCCCCATTTAACTCCTTCACCTGGGAAGTAAAAACAGTGAACCTTTTGTCATGAACTGGGTCAAACATGAAAGACATGAATGTTTATTTGTTCTGCTCGATTAAAGAAAACATGGAATAAATATTAATTGCGCCTTATGGTAAATACTGGGTTTTATTTGCGCAATGAATTTCTGGGCAAGATTTCAGGATGATGGTGGGGATTAGGTTTCGCTAGCTGGCCTCAAAAACTCTTTCGTTGGCGACATGGCCACGATGCCATTTTGAGAAAGTGGCCCCAAGTTGGTAACAAAAATCCTACTGTGTGTATTTTGGCTACACGACAACATTGAACAAACCAATAGAGTCTACCTTGATAAACTGTGACTTTGGAAAATCCGGACTGAAAAATAACTAAATGATGCCTCCAGCAACACGAAACAATTCTCATGGTACTTTTTTTTTTTTTAACCCTTGGCACTCTTGTACATACACAAACTTGTTACCTATCTGCTCGCAATGGATAATGTGGTAGCATCCAAATTCCAGAGTACTCAAAGAGAACAGACCGTGTATCCATATTTCTCTTCTACGTACATCTTGCCTGAAAACGATATTGTAGGCAGTTGGTAGGGTTTGTAAAGCAGTGAGGAACAGGACAGTTTTCTGCGTAGTTGCTGCTGCAAAAGAGAACGGAAAGAATCAGGTCTAATGGGATGAAAAAGAAACGGGATTACTAAGTTCAGAGAACGCGTACTGAGGTACCCCACCCTTTGGGTGCTAATTAAAACAACTGGTGGATTAAAATTGTTGAATGCAAACGAAAATGCCATAATGCGATGGAAAGGGATAAACACTGCTGCACTCGTAGTGCATGGCAGTCGATGGCTGTAGAAAATGGGATCTTTAGAGTATTTTAAAACACGGCCAAAGACGATGGCGGGTGGCTTTACGCACTACCGCCGTGGCTCAACGCACTCAAAGTGACATAGAAATAACACTGCATTTCATGACTCCTGCATGGGATTTGGTACATAATACCATCTGGATACTTTTCTCGTCGATGGTGCTCAAAGTGGTACCATGCCTGTATTTTGAAGTATTGCACCTAAGAGTTACCTCAGTGCATTTGATCCATTATAAACTCTTCTAATATCCGGGAAGGTAAAGTCTTCTAGTATCTGGGAATGTGCAAATACAAGCATGAACTTTGTAGCACAGCCCAGAGGAACTATTCAATTTCACGTTGAAGCTCACGTTGTCTGCACAAAGTGTACACTTTTTGGGCGATATTTCAAAACCGACAGATTTTGGTCTATTTTTAAGCTCACAAACCGAGACCATGCCATTATATTGTAAAATCATTTACTCCCCCCCCCCCCCCCCCCCAAAAAAAAAACATATCAACAATTTAAAGGAGAACAGTGGAACACGGGGTAACATTCATATAAAGGCACTGATATAGAAATAAGCTTTTGTTTTTTTTAGTGTGAAATCCTGGGGTATTTGCCATGACGTTTGCCACATTTTGCAGAGTTTTGTCATGAGAGTAGTTCTCTCTCTCCTAATTTCATTATGTATAAGTATCAATTCAATTGGTTAAAAACTTTTCGAGGTATGTGTTCGTGACGTAATGTTGTCCACTAATTTTACTCAACTATTCGAAGTTCCGATCCTCATTTTCTCGAAAAGACAAAAACGCACTTACAACAATAAGGAAAATACCCAACGAAATACACCTAATCTCTTCTGTGGACACGTAAGGTCATTTTACTACCTTGATGTCAAATTACATGGTGTTCATAAACACTCAACCTAACAGCATAATGGTAAATGTATTATAATAATACTTTAAATCATGTTTGTTGTAAATCTCATGCTGGTGCCAAGATGTATAATAATTATTTGCAAGAATTTGTCCGATAACGGACAAGACTAGCAAACTTGGCAATATTCTAGAATTGGATGGACAGCAGACATTGGAGTTTGGGGAGTCTGAGTTTGAGTTTGTAGAAAGTAATGTCCACACGATAACCGTTATAATTGTGCTAGGAAGAAGCAAGATGTCAGACAGAATATAGAAATAGAGAAGAATGATGGGACAGATGGAGTTTGAGGAGGGAAGGACATTAATACCATTCACTGAAGAATTCTTAAATGTGTAAGCTGATCTTTTGAACGTAATACACACTTGTTGATCCAATCTATGAACATCTCTATTCTAACCATGAATGATTATTAAAATTTCTGATAACATCTCAGGAGTTGCATGGAGACATTGATGATTAACATTTTTTTTTCTTTTCTCTTGCATGTACTTGCATAATGGGGTAGACCAGATATGGATAATTGCTTTCTCCTCTCTCTCTCCTCATCTTTCTCTCTTTCTCCCCATCTATCTTTCTTTGTATCTCTCCCTGCCTATCTATGACTGTCTTTCTGCCTCTTTCTTTGCGTCTCTGCCTGTCTGCCCCCCCCCCTTTACACACACAATCTCTTTCTCTCGCTTTAAGTTAAATTTACCGTACGAGATGAAAACGAAGGATATTTGCCATAATTTGAATGTGACATTTTGCTGATTTTGAGGTTTTGTCATGAAAGTGATTCTCTAACTCACTCCTAATTTCATTATATATACGTGTCATTCCAATCGGTTAAAATCTTTTCCAGATATGTGTTTGTGGAGTAATCTTTTATGCGTTTTAGCCCTTTTTTCCACCACCCATCAAATCCTCATTTTCTCGAAAAGGCAAAAATGCACACACAACAATATGGCAAATACCCTAAAAAAAAAAACATAGCTCTGATATTTCAGCACACATTGTAACAAGTTATGAACACAACGGACCTGGCAATTGAAACTGAGCCACCCAAAGGCCGAGAGAAATGGATGCAAAATTGTAGAGGGTGAAAAATATAAAAAGCACCGTCAGATCTGAAAAGGGTAGCGCTCTGGCCACTGGGTGAGGTGGGCAAAGCAGGACTGCCATTACAAGAGCTAGGGCCACAGAATCCAGTATGGCACATAGAATCCAAGAGAGAAAATGCACTGTCTTGGGCACGCCTACAAATAGTAATGACTCCTGAAACAGCAAATAAGATCTTGGTGAAAGTCATCATACTATGAAACAAATAAATATAAATATATAAGAAAACAAATCTTCTCACTATCTTATTATAAAAACAAAAAGTAGTGGCAAAACTGTAGGTTGTTATGGGAAACCTTTTTGATTAGGGGTCGCAAGCCGAACATAAGATAAATACTACTACTACTTCTACTACTACCATTTCTTATAATAATAATGATAATATTAACGACAATCTCTTGGGTTGTGTTTGATATGGACACATTCTCAACTGATTTTCCACAGTAGCATGGGAGACATAAAGACAGAGAGACAGACAGACAGAAAGAGAGAGAGAGAGAGAGAGAGAGAAACACACACACACAGAAACAGCAAGACGCACAGATAGAGAGAGAGAAAGAGACACCCATACACAGACACACAGAAAGAGCTCTCTCTCTCTCTCTCTCTGTCCGACTGTCTCTCTCCCTCTGTCTCTCTCCAAGTGTGTGTGTGTGTGTGAGTGTGTGTCTCTCTCTCTCCTCTCTCTCTCTCTCTCTGTCTGTCTGTCTGTCTGTCTGTTTCTCTCCTCCCCTCTTCCTCCCTCGCCCTCTCCACACCTTCCCATCTTCCTCTTAAAATATCATAATTTCTAATTATCTCATTCACTTTTATTTCTGTTTCTCACGAATGTACATACATCAACTCATTCCCTACGGTAACTGTTGTAGGTGTGGACGGGAACTTTCAAGACTATCCAGTTTGAAATTTAGACGTAGTTCAAAGACGTGTTATTCTTTCACTCAGTATGAACACAAGACATGATGCATTAGACATTAAAGTAAGGAAAATCGGTGAACCAGGATGGGACTCAGTATTTTGAGAAGTTGACTTAGATATTAGTGTTGGAAAACTGGTGTCCACTCGAACTGAATATTCGGCTTTCCGTAGTGAACGAGTTAATAATGTATTACATTACTTGAATCATTGTTGATTTTTCAGTGGCACACGCCTCAGCCATGGACAAGGTTACGGGGAGAACCAAAATGGCGACCAGGGCAGCTATCAAAACTCCAAGATAATCCTTGATCTCCCACGACGCGTCACAACCGATAGGCTGAGTAGACATGTGGATGTCAGGTCGGTAGGGCGTGTAGACACTGATGACGGACTCCACAACATACTTCAGCACCAAGTTTACGCCCTGCGCGGTGTAATCTGGATCATGAGAATGTGTCGCCTTATAAGATATTAAGATAGACGGATAAAGCATTTATGGCATGATATCGTTATGCTGTGTTTTCAAGTGCTACGGAAACGGATCGGCAACAGTAGCGTCAAAAACCCTTCAAGTACTGGTAGTGAATTTGACATGCGACAAAATCGTGAGGAGCTGAGCCGCCGGGCGTTGATTGGCTGTTATTTTTGGTAGCGCATTTTGCGGTGGCCATTGACGCTACGTCGATCGCCAATGGCTACCCCAGCCCCATCTCGCCTGATTAGTCAATCTGATTACCGCCCATTGATGCAAACTGACTAGACCCTCACGTCCCGAGGTCCATCTGACCATTCCAATGCACACTTGAATCGACAATGAACACCGTATTCCGCGGTGGCAATTGTAACAGCCAATCAACACCTGGCTGCTCCTCGCGATTTTAGTCGCAAGTGTGAATTTGGAAGAATGTGTTCCTGTGTATGAAACACCGTTTCTGTACCTAAGGAAACACTTCCTTTTTGCTACCTTATGGATTTTTTTTCGTTTCCGTTGCCTTTTCAGTGCACATGAAAACACAGCTTAAGAGGTGAAAGGCCACTATGACAGCAGGACTAAAGAGCTGGATAAGACGGTACAGTGCCTTCTTTGCGCCTATAAAAATAGCGTGCTCGCAGCGGCGTGCTGATCGTCGACGTGGCCTATGTTGCACTGCATGAAATAAGTGCTTTGATATACTGATAAACTGATAATACAATTTCGTTGCTGTGATCCAACAACTTTAACAATGGAACAGTGAGCAATTTTTGCCGCCCGAAGCTTGATCTGTCTTTGGTTTTCCTTTGGGTTTTATTGTATCGTTTCGATGTTATTTCTGTACGCGAGGTTTGCAACATATAACCTTTTCTTTTTGCCAAATTTCGACCAGTCTTATCTAGTATCTTTGGTTATAGTAAGACACCCCTAGCGCTTGAAGACATCACTGAAGTGGAAGAACTATGGGATAAAATGATGGACTTACTTATTAATATTGCAGAGGAAAATATCCCAGAAAAAGCCAAACAAAGGATACAAGAAATGGATCAATAAAGAAACTCTAGATTTAATGGTGCAAAGACGAAAATTAAAAAATAAGAAAGAATACAAAAATCTAAACCATCCGATTAAAAAGAAATGTAATGAAGCAAAGATCATGTGCTTTTTTTTTTCTTTCCAGAATAGATAAACCGAGGGTCATCACCTTTGATGTTATTAATGGCACAGGTTACAGAGTCTCGAGGGAACATCTGACGAGGTCGCCAATTGTCCGTCTCAGACTGAACAACTGGACGAATGATGATTTGGACTTGGCCCGGATTGTGCATGCTGATTTGTGGACAAGGGCTGCGGTTGGTGCAATTCATAGCAGCCGTCTTTCTCCCTTTAACAGAGCCAACATTCGTCGTATTGTGTAAAATCAAGGCTACGTCCGTGGGAGACTTGCGCCCGGAGATGGAAATGGAAAGTTCGTGCATTGTACGAAAGCCTGAAAAGCGGGAAACACACAAACAGAAACTGAACGACCAGGGCACGGCCATCTTAACATCATTAAGGGCCCCTGGGCAAAGCGATAGGTTTCAAAAACCAATGTAAATTTGCTTGCATGGAGTCCCCCTTTGAGTTTGAGTTTAAGTTTAAGTTTGAGTTTAAGTTTGACTTTGGGTTTGACGGCGCGTCAGCACGATAACGGCCACTTTGCGCCTCTCACGGGCTATGTGGATGCGCGTTCTTAATTTATGTTTCGCATTCAGAACTTTTAAGTTTAACAATAGAATTAAATACTTTCGTATCAGTTTATCACATTGGTAAACTTCTCAAAAGTTGTCATGAATGGATTTGAGAAAAGCTTTGTAAACGAGTATAAAGGTTATTAAAATCAAGTTGTAGATCTTGGGTGTTTAACATTTGGTGTAGTGCATCATCCCAACAGCTGCATGTGGCTGCGAAACAAAAACGGGTGAGTCTCTAACAACACAGCTGTTTAGAATGGGCAAAAAAATTTTCAAAGAAAAAAAAGATTAACGATAAAATCCCTCACGCTGATATTTGGAAACAAACCCAGGTTACAGACTTTGAGAAATTAATAACGACGACAAAAATGGAAGTAGGCTGGCCACATCAGAATGAAAGACAGTAGATGGACGTGGCGTCGCGCTGAATTGAGGCCTAGAAGAGGAAAGAGAACTGGGGGACACCCCGAGAGATGATGAAGGCAAGATTATGGCCCCTGGGCAAAAGCAATAGGATTTTCTTCGCCGTTTCAAAAACCAATGTAAATTTGAATGCTTGGGGCCCCCTAAATCCTAGGAGCCCTGGGGCAACTGACTAGTATGTCCATGCGTTAAGACGGCTCTGGGGGGGGGGGGGTAAAAAAAATCACTTTTGATCTTATTTGAGGTTCGATTTAGCCTGAAAGAAAAAAAAAAGACATAACTACAACAGTATAGCATAATTTTGTCTTTTTTCAACATGAAGACTATATCATCCAATCATAAAATAGAAAACTATGTCACGTAATAGTTAACATGGATACTATGCCACCCAAGTGTTAACATGAAAACGGACAGAAATAGTTTAAAAACTATCAGATTTACTCTTCGTGGGTGGTATCCACGGTATTATTGTCTTCTGTTATCTTTACTACTTTGAAGAGCCATTAGGACATCAGGACATCTTCACAGAGGTGCACTTACCCGTGTTTGTGCCACACCCTCCTTTTCTTGTGAAATGAGTAGATAGGGGTTGATACAGACTATAGTATTAAAGAAAGCAAAGCGGACCTCCTGGCCTCTTGTCCACAACCGTAAAGTTTTGCGATTACGATCATCTATTTTCTGTCTACTTGCCACTCTGTGATCTAATATTTTCCATGTAATTATTTGAAATCGGAGAGATACTGTTCTGTATACTTTTTCTTGGATTTTGCCACCTGGACAGTGAAATTCAGACTGCCAAAAACAACAACAACAACAATGACAACAACTAATGAACTAAAATTTGTAAATTAAGTTTATCTAAATGCACATTAATTACCTGTAAAGTAAACTTTAATTTTTTCTTTCTTTTGTAAGCGTTTTTCCATGTCTGCTATTATGGCATTGGTCGTCTTGGTGGTTGGAGCAAAACTAACCAGGAGCTGTTCGGCCTTCTTCTTCTGTTTAAAGGCGTCCACAACATTGACGGCACTTCTGCATTGCAAACATCCATTTATGTCATCATAAAAGTAAACCTCTTAATTAACAACTCGCCTTACCTTATGCTGAGACCAATCAGGTGCAATCGAGCAATTGGAAATGGCATTTTCTTTTTTAACATTGATTTTTCCAAATATTCTATGGACTCTTTGAAGCAAGCATTGAATGGAAGGGAAAACAGTATTTCAAAATGTTATATAGAATTAAAGATGTATTTGAATAAAGGAATTCATTTCAAGTAAGATTTTTTTTTCCTGTCTTGCAAAATTGGGCGAAAGTCATGAAAAGTGCCGTATTTTACAAAGACATGTAGGGAAAATATTGAATTTTGTTCACTGTTCATCTATCACTGTTGGTCTTGATTAAGTCACCTATTTTGTAATTATAACTTCAATCGCTGTAGGAAAATTCTGTAGTTTTTTTTTTAGACGCAGTAGCACTGTAACAATTCAGCATCATTGATTTATCATTATAAATATTCAGCATTCTTTTCATGCTATGCTCCACTGGTCCCGACCCCGATCAGCGTGCAAACTGTGTGCACGATTTTTTTTTTTTATTGATGCGAAGAGAGTTTGAGATGTTGATAGCAGAAGTCCGTGCATTAATTACAGCAACAGGTCTTTAATATTGCCACCTGGTATTTGTGTCACACAAACCGTTTTTTTTTTTTTGGCTAAGATGTGGCTCGATGTCAATCGGTGCTCTGTGTACATTTAGTGCGCGACTTCCATCATGGAAGAAATTCCATTTAGCCAATAGTGCCCTGTATAGCTGGAAGGTGACTGATGCTATACGGCAGGAAAAAAGTGATGTGTTGTCAATTGGACCTGAATCGTGTTTCGAAATCGTTTCAACCATTTTGTAAAGAAAATATAGTTGTCCATTGGTTCATTTTTCACTATTCGAGAATGCGCATTCGTAACATCATTCTTGACCTCAGTGAAGTCATTGAACTTCCCACTCCACAAAAATTACGTCCGTTAGGGGTCAGTGGTCGGATCATATGCCTATCCAAGTGATAAAGCGTACAATATATGAGACAGCTAGGCATATTACAGGCCTGACTAACAGTCCGTGGGTAATTTATGACGTGGTATAGTTCAAAATTGCTCGTACTTGAATTCCTCTGACTCTCTACTGTGTGTTTAGGTCTTTACTTTTAGCAGGTTCGCTGCCATTGGCATTTACAACTCATTTTTCTTGCTGTGGTAGAGACGAGTTTTTTTGTTGTTTTTTGTTAGAATTTTGCCTAGGCAGCGGCCTTGTTCGGCCTTGTTCGGCCTGCTCTTCTCGGCGTTCAAATGCCAAGGTATCTTTAACGTGCCCTCTGAGTTTTTTTTCCTTGTTCGAGAAGACTAGGTGCTCGATCCTATCTACCATATTAAGATCAGTGGCAGAAATCCCCCCCCCCCCCAAAAAAAAAAAATTAAAAAATTCCAACATGCCTGCGCCGACCGGGGATCAAACCCGGTACCCTCGGCGCGAGAGGCAAGCACCTCGATAGATCAGTGGACACTGGCACACTGTCTTGAGATGTAGTGCCCCTCTCTCCTCCTCCATTCCGATCATACTTTGTTTCTAAAGCAAGAAAAGAATCGAGTATGTTTCTGGTTCATTGTGCTAATCCGTTTTATCTTTATAAGTACTAGTTAAAGTGCCGTCCATAAAGCGGTGGCCACGACTTACAACGAAATTCCCTTCTACTCGATGAATGAAAATGCGTGTTATTGTTTGAGGCTCAAATTAAGTAGGAAATAAATGCTATTTAAGACTGAATTCTGTCCAAAGCGGATGTGTCCACGTAATAATATATCGGCAAAATCAAGGCAGAATGCAAAGTTTCATATTAATATATTTTTGGTCTCGTAGTCACCAAGTTTTAAATGTGTGCACGTTTACCCTCAAGCTGAATTATAGTGTGATAACCTAGCACATATCTGTAAATATCAGGACGCGCTTGGTTTGTATCAGTCATCTTGACACGACATCATTTAAAAATTTGTTTAATTACTTGTCACTTTTCTTGCAGTGAGTGAATTTCGTTGTCGGAAATCTTCATTGTCACAGCCAGTCTTCAAGCTGAAACTTAATGATGTAGTTACTTTTGCGTTTTCGAAAGCCATAGTTTTGATACATAATAGTCACAATAGGATGTGATAGTAATCTATATATTTTTTTCCTCCAGCCTCGAGAATCATCATTGCAGTCAATCAAAGCCACACAAACGCATCTCTTTTGCTTCTGCTACTCGATCGACAAATAGTAGTCACTTTTGTATTAGGCCCACCAATGTATGGCGAACAACTGTACTGAAAAAAAAAATTAAAAATTAGACTGTCTCAACAAGAATGTTTCTAGGTATTTAGAACAAGAGTGATTCCAAGTTGTCAGAACAGGAGAGATTGTAGATTGTCAGAAACAAGAATATGGTGAATATTATTGCACGGTACTGTTTAAAAAAACAAAACCGACTTATTTGTTTCTCATAAACGTACACCAGTATATTGAGCTACCAGACACTTGGGTCTAGCTAGCATGACTAGTTTCTTCGGAAACACACAATATGCACATTAACATAGTGCTACCGTTAACTTTAATACTGAAGTAGAGAGATAAAAATCCCCACAGATGGGACATTCCATGGTAACTGTCTGGACGTTGAGAGGATACTTTTTAAGAAAGAAAAGGCCACTAAATAAATAAGCAACCATTTATTTCAAATTGGATTGATCAGTCCTCCAGAAAAATGGTACAGAAATGATAAAAATGTGTTTTAAATAATAAAAATTAAGATCATTCCTTTCAATTGCCTTCATTTCAGTTGGTAACTGATGGGACAGAAAACATGCCACGCTTTTTACATAGCAAAACGAAACTGCAAAATTTGTGAAACCAAACCAACAGGAATAGTGAACAATGTTTTTCTACATTCAAAAAATGCATTTGAGCATACAGAAAAAGCGTAAATAATAAAGTTTTACTTTTAGGTACAATGGGGGCAATAAGTTTGAGTAACTGATGGGACATAATCTTGGTAACTGATGGGGAGTTGTTTCCAAGATGGTCGTTGGGACACGCAAGGAAGACAATGCTAACCAAAAATGTTAATTTAATTACTACCCTTTACAAAACAACCATTGCCTTTTTCCCAGGCATGGTTTGAAAAATGGATCGTAGATTACATATTACGTGGAATATCCCAGATACGAGATAGTCAGATAGACTGTAAGATTAATGAGTGGTCCTCCTTACTTGAAAAAGTTTTTGTCCAGCTGTTGATAACTAAGTTTCACACCAGCTATGACCAGCATGTATAACAACAGTATGCCAGCCACTATGAAGAAAAGCCGCCTGGTCCTTCCTTTCACATTTTTCCAAGACAGCAGCATCAAGTTGGCGCATGCACGAGGCAGATATGCCTGAAACAAAACACACATTTACCACTACAGTCCTGCCAGGGTCATCTTAACATCATGATGGCCCCCCTGACAAAGCAATAGGCTGTTGCCCACCTTCATTTCAAAAACCAATACAAATTTGCATGCATAAGGCCCCCTAAACCCATGGGGGCCCCTAGGCAACTGCCTAAGGTGCCCATGCAGAAAGACGGCTCTGGTTCCAGCATTTTAACTGTGGTCAAATTACTCTTCTTGAGAAACCCATTGTCATACCTGATGGCAACAAAATTGGCTGAATGGAAGTTTAGCCTTGGCATTAGTGGATCTCTTTGTCATATTCATATTTAGATAGATCTCCATTGTAAAGTGCTGTACTTTCTTGGTCGTTAATCTACACGGGTCGCAGTCGACACTCCGTAAATATCGACACTCATGCTCAAACACCAAATGTCCCGTTGAAGTTTGAGAATAGATCCGTGCTACAATTTTCTTTCTAGACGACGCTTGGCTTCAAAATTGTTTAATATTTCTGGTTCAAACTTAGGGTTAATACTTTAATTTCGTCTTTTTTTTTTTTTCTTATACTTGGCAAAACACTTTTTTTTTTTTTTGTGTGCGGGGGCGCGGTGCTTGGAAAGTGGCCTGGGTGGAGGAATCAGGAGTGACGTCAGGTACAGTAACAGTTATGCGGGTGAAAAGAAGATGGTAGGATCACGAGCTGTTTGATCAGTGCCGAATTAAGGCATGGGCCTTACGGGCTGCAGCCCCGGGTCCTCTACCACCTAAGGGCCGCCAGAGATTAAGTGAAATTATAAATCTCAAAACCTTGTTTCATTTTCATTGCAGGTCGTTCTCCTTAAAACAAATAGTGCTATTTTTATTTATTTAATTGTCGCAGTGAATCCAAGACAAAATAGTTCAATGAAGTCTCCTCGTCACAGAGTCTGAGTCTGAGTTTGAGTTTGGGTTTACGGCGCGACAGTACGTTAATGGCCATTTTGTACCTTTCATGGTCTATTTGGGTGCATGTTCTTTACTTATGTTTCGTATTCAGAGCTTCTAAGTTTAACAATAGAATTACATACTTTCATATAATTTTATCACATTCATTGCTTTCAACAGTTGTTTTGTATGGATCTGAAAAAAGGTTTGCAAATGAGGTTTCAGGGCGCAGGTATCGTCTTGCTCACAGTCTCAGAGTATGAGATATGGTTGGACAGTTCTAGACAGTTCTGCGCGTGGTTGTCTCTTTCACTTCTCTATTTGAAGCTAGTAGAAAAGTGAAGTAGGTCATTTAGAATAAAACAAAGGGCACAGACTAATAAAATACCCAGACTGGATGATCCCATCGTGTGACGTCACAAAACAGCGAAAGATCCGCCATTTTAGGTTTACGCTTGCGACCGACGCTTCAGCGGTCGCTAAAAGTCCATACAGTCATCATTTATAACGAAAAAAAAAGGCAGATGTTTATCGCGAGCGAGTGAGCGAGGATCAATAATTACGGGGAGAAGGGGGTATAGTAGGATTAACTCACGGCAGACAATTAATGGAAAGCGTGGAATGTTGTGAGTTGAGGATTGGACGAGGCGAGATCGGTGTACTTACAAGTCACTGCACACAGAGAGTCCTAAGGGAACGGACGCAAGAGAGAGCCCAGAGGGCGAACATAAGGGAGCAGTCGGAAGACTCGTGTTAGTGTTTTTCCAGTGATGACTGGTAGGTTGAACTATGATTGATAATTGATGTACTATATTCTTCTGATGACCATGATGTAAATAAGTTATATGCGAGGAGTGTGCAAGTCATGTGCTACTGTATTAATAGATGTGAACTTAGAGCGAGATCTGTACGTTAGGAGTGTGGATTCCTAGCCTAGCCTGAGTACTGTGTAATACGGTGGAGGTGTGCTACAGTAGAGAGGTGCAGCTGTATGGTGGGTGAACTATGGAATGCTATGTGTACGCTTGATGGTTTGTAGTGAGTGGTGAAGTGGATAGTAGGTATATAGTAATGTGATGTTATTCTCTATAGGTGCCGGGGACAGGCCAGCATAAGTGAGATGCATGGGTTGGGCAGTGAGGCCACCCGCAGGCCAGCATAAGTGAGGTGCAGGGGTTGGGCAGTGAGGCCACCCGCAGGACAGTGAGGGCACATTATTCGTGGCAGTCTGGCCGCATTCAGGAATGTATTGAGATATATATTGATTTGAGATTAAGATATTGGTGTGATGTTGAGCACGGGCAGTGATACGTCGTGCTACAAGGCAGTGCAGCCCTTGACGTATTGTTAGGCTGAGGCCAACGATAATATTGTAAAGGATTGATTATCCTAGAGATGAACGAGGAGAGGGATGAATGCTTAAGGGAAAGAGTGAGATGTTGTACTTATTGAATTGTCATTATTAATGTTATAATAAATGTGTGAGCCTGTTGGATTGTTTTGTTAATTGTTATACTTGTCTGTTCTTCCCAATCTGGGATTTGCTACAATGTTGATAATAAAATGAAAGGATAGGCAAGTTAATGCATTATTAATACATGTGCAACCAATCTTGACAAATAAAAAGAAATTTCTACTGCAGACAGAACTAGAATCGGAATTTCCCGAGCGGCGGCCATGTCGGTTATACGGTCGCCGCTCGGGAAATTCCATAAAAAAACAACGACACAACCCGAAGCTCGTGTTTCCAGTTTGGTTAGTTTATTAGTCTTGTGGCAAAGGGTGGATATTTATAGCATGAATAAATCAACTAGACCCCATCTCGCCAGAGGTGACGCCTTTTCATATTTCATTACATTCGACCCATACACGTGATCTACTCATTTACTACTTGTGTGTGTGTGTGTGTGTGTGCTTGTTCTTGTGTGTGTGTGTGCTGTCACCTGCCTTGTATACATTGTATACAAATGATTTCACTGTGACACACAACAACGTTTACCTTCTTAAATTTGCCGACGACTCTGCTATTTTAGGCCTTTTACCTAACTCTGGCCACGAATATTCTAACATTGTACAATCCTTTCATTGTTGGTGTAATAACAACTATCTTCTACTGAATGTTAAGAAAACAAAAGAGCTTGTTTTTGACTTTAGGAAAAATAACAACGATCCTGTTTGCCCTCTTACTATCAACAATGAAGAGGTTGAAATTGTCACAGAGGCCAAACATCTTGGCATTACTATTGATTCATTGCTTAACTGGCATGCGCATGTAACATATGTATACAAGGAAGCCAACCAGCGCATGTATTTCCTCAGAAAGCTCCGCTTTTTAAAAGTTAGCAAAAGCATTCTGAAAATATTTTACACCATGGCTGTCAGAATCAAATACGGTCAAGGGGAAATAACTTAATTTAATATAACCTAGAGTAAGATATCAAGATTAATTTCCCTTGCCTTGGGGTAAAATTTAACTTTTGTGAAAACCCAAAATATCTATTAGAGTGGCCTTAAAGAATTGTCGTCTGCTGTGTCAAATTTTAACTTTTAACTAATTTGCATAGACAAAGTTAACATCCACGTCTAGAAATCTTCGTGGATTGATAAGAATAAGAAAACATACATATTAGGAAGTAGGAAAGAGTTAAATAAAAACCAGTAGGGCTTAGACGAAAGATTAGCGCCCCAGTTTCACTTTCCTAAGGGGATTATATTTCCTCTTGCTTCAACGCGTAGTAAATCGTGCTGCTTGCAGAGCGGGCTGGCGGCACTAGTTATTCATTCCATGCCAGACTTCCGTGGGTGATGGTCTCAGCGTCGATTCTGCTTGAATGAATCCATTTATTATGAACATGGCTCGACGAATGTCTTGTCACTAATCCATGGCTCATTGAATATGACACCGCCTTTATCTACTGTTTCTGGCCTTAGCGCCAGAACAATCGTAAGTAAGATCTGACCGAGGCTCGTGATGTTTTGACAGTGAATAGGAGGCGAAAGCATGACAGTTATCCAGTAGGAGTATTGATCACTTGGTGCATAGATCTACCCGGAGTGCTTGCTGAACATTGCAAGATGCTAAATACATAGACTAGATCTAGCTGTGAATTCTAGAATTGCAACTCGTACTAATGTGTGAATCATATAGATCTAGAGTCTAATTGTAATTGAATTGTCTGGGTGAGGCTGGGAGTTGCCAGTCCATCCTTGATCTAGATTATATATAGGCCTATCTAGAGTCTATATAATATTTAACTGTGCCGACGTCACTTCGACGGGCAAGATCTAGACCTGTAACTTTGGATCTAAATATCTGAGATGACCTTATGTCTCCAGAGACTGGACTCTATACTAGTCTAGTATATTGATTGCCATACAATAAGCAGACCAGATTTTAGAGATAGAATTCTATATAGAGTCTAATTAGTATTTAGATAATTAGCAAGAACAGAAGTTAAATGATTTTGTAGGAAACCTAGAGCTAGACTTGTAATGACGTATTTATTGATTATGAAATTGATGCTGCTGATATTTATCATTACTACATATTAGATCTCTAGTCGAAATTGTTAGTAAACTTAACGTAAATAAAATGTGGCCCTGCAGGCCCTGTTGTTGAATTTATCCACTTGTTCCTTAGTAATTGGCATGGGTCTGCAAGTTAAGAATTAAATTCAATATTACTATTAAAAATATGCAGTCGAACAACACCCCCAACACACCATTACGATAACAAGGAAATCCATTCATTACAATTGGAGTGCACACCCTTCCTTGAATCTGTAACACTGGAGAGGGACCCCCTAAAGAACATTTATTATCATAACTTAACAATTAGATAGGGGCACTCTTAAAAAAATTAAGTTAGTAAGGAGATAGACTCTAGCTATTATTGAGAGAAGAAATAATATAATATAGAATCTGGATCTAATAAGATGATCTGGATCTGGAATCTAGATCTAATAAAAGGGACACTATTTCTTAACATATATGGAGAGATTTAGATCTATCTAGATTCTAGTTGGAGATTTGTTAGCTATTTGAGTATGTCATGATGTAACTTTGTAAAATTGTGATTTCAAATCTAGATCTAGATCTAGAGACATGTCGATGATATACATTGTATATTAATATACATTTTTTGCTTGAATTTCATATGATGTTCTGTCAATCCCATTGACCCGACGATCACGGCGAGGGACAACATCCATCAGACATCTATCTACCTGTGACAGAAAACGAGACCTTTGGACTTGGGAATGCGAGCTATGGATTGAGGAACCCACCATCTAAATTCCTTTAAAAAAAAAAAAAGTTAAGTGAACCATCCGAGTGTCGATTTTTGGGGAGGTTGAGGTGTTTTCCTTCCTCATCATTTTACAGGCTTTTTATCTTTTTGCATGTTCAGTTTAGTTTAGCGGGTGGTTGGATGGGATCGTAGTTTAGCTAATCTTCTTTGCCAATCGGGTGCAGAACGTGTATCGTTGGCTATAGATAACTCGGGGTGATTTGCTTTACTATGAATAGTTCTGTAGGGATCCATTTATTCGTATAGATTGTGGCGTTCTTTGCTTCCTCCCTTTCTTTAGGAAGATGTCTCTCCTGTCCTTTTTCTTAATACTATCTTGTAAATAAGTTAGGGCTGTAGGGTCTGTTATCGTTCGTCTTGCTTGTTAGTCTAGCGTCCTGTTCAGTGTATTTTTTTTTATTCCTTATAAAGTTTAAACTATTATATTGACATTGCTATGATTTACAATATATGCCTGAGGTATTTCACGTGCTAAAACCACGTTGAATTGTAATCTGGTACTGATAAGTGAGAGAGAGAAATACAATTTTGTTCACGTGCTAATATCACGTTGAATATTGAGAGAAAGATATTTTTTGACAGTGCTAACTTAAGACACTGATTCATTGCGTTGAGAGAGAGATATTTTTGACGGTGATAACTTAAGACACTGATTCGTCGCGTTGAGAGCGATAAACGTATATTTTGTTGCAGTGGGATTAACGGACAGACGGCACTGCCTTATCTACATTGTGAGAGAGAGAAATAAAATTTTTGCAGCGGAATTGACACTGCCTGCTATATACAGAGAGAGATAGAACGTTTTTCCAGGCAGTGATAACATAGGACACTGTATTAATATTGAAAGAAAGGTGACTGTTATATATACGTCTTTTGAGTAACAAATTTTAATCGGCATCATGGCCGATTTCACTAAATATATCGAATATGCCAAGGCCCTGGGGATAGCAGAAGAGCAACGCGCCTCATGGTGCCAACAACAAATAAAGAATGACCGAGACCGTGAAGATCGGTTGGAGGAACGCAAAAGAGAAAGAGAAAAAGAAGAAAGAGAGAGAGAAAAGGAACAAAGAGAAAGAGAAAAAGAAGAAAGAGAGAGAGAAAAGGAGGCTGTGGAGAGAGAAAAAAGGGAACATGAAATAACATTAAAGAAATTAGAGCGGGAATCTATTATAGCCCCCACTTCTGCCGGCAACACTTACGCTGGAAAGCCAAAGCTTCCAACTTTCAATGAGAAGGTTGACCGGATCGACGCGTATTTACACCGCTTCGAACTGCACGCAAAATGTGTTGGGTGGCAGCAAACAATGTACAGTTCCTGCCTTTCAAATTTGCTGACAGGTAAGGCCCTCGAGGTCTTTCATAGCCTCAAAGTAGAGGATGCAGATAATTACGACAAGCTTAAGACAGCGCTGCTTAAGCGATTTCAGCATACGGAGGATGGATTTCATCAGAAATTCCGCGGTTGTAAACCAGAGGCGTCTGAGAATTTCTCGACATACATAGATCGACTTAAACATTACATGAATCGTTGGATCGAACTCGCGGGCGTGACCGCAGGGAATTATTCTCAACTTTATGATTTGGTCTTAAAAGACCAAATTTACACCGCATGTCATTCTGATTTGGTTGCCCATCTCAAAGAGAGAGCACCGACATCCTCTGACGAAATCACATCGTGTGCGGAACGTTATGCGTCCGCCCACCCAAATCGTCCTTTGGCAAAGCCTGGGACTACAGTACCATGTTATACCGGCGTTGGCAAAACTGTGCCAACCGGACACGATCGTTCAAGGCCGACTCGTCGTCAGGCCCCAAATCCGCGCTCTCAATCAGAACCGTCGTTTCATAGACCACGGGATTTTCCGTGTCGCACTAATCCATCCCCTCGTGGAGGATACCAGAGCCACTCATTTAACGGGCCTCACCCATCCTATCGTGGCAATTTTCCAGGCCATCAATATAACCGGCCTCAGGGACCACCCCGGCGCGTACATTTTGAAAATAATGATTATGATAAACCGCAGGGTCGACCTTATCGTGGATACGATAGAGAACGTATTATGTGCTATAGGTGTAATAGATTCGGCCACTTCGTAGCTTATTGGGCTTCCTCAATTACTATAGGAAGTTCATTCCGAATTTTTCGTCACTGACGGCTCCGTTGTCGGACCTAACGAGAAAGAATGTTCCTAACAAAGTAACATGGACAACCGAATGTGCGGATGCCCTTCGGACTGTTCAACGATTGTTTTCCACTTCCCCCATTCTCGTACTGCCGGATATACACCAGACATTTATTGTCCGCACTGATGCGTCGGACAAGGGAATAGGAGCTGTGTTGCTGCAGGAACGGGAAGATTCATTGCGGCCATGCATGTACGCCAGCCGCAAGCTACTCGATAGGGAATGCCGATACGCAATTATCGAGCGAGAGTGCCTCGCTATTATTTATGCTGTAAACGCATTCTCTCGTTATTTACTCATGTCCGAGTTTATAATTGAAACGGACCATCGTCCGTTGTTGTTCCTGAAATCAAACAGGGCTAAAAATGCTCGTTTAACAAGATGGAGTCTTGCACTCCAAGAGTACCGGTTTGTTATCCGGGCTATCCCTGGCGGTGACAATTCACAAGCTGATGTTTTGTCCCGTTTAATTTAATTTACCTATTAAAGAGTCTGTCTTGTATTGGGGTTGGATGGCGCTTCTCCACCTCATTTCTGGACGGTGGATGGATTCACATTATATTGTTCACTAATTTATGAACAATTTTTACATTCTTTCTTGTGAATATCCTCTTTCCACCAGCGTCATTCCGGACTGTGACCTGAGCTACTGACAAACCTGACGCCCTTGTCTGCGGGTCAATGAGATGGAGTCATGGCAAACCAAGCAACCAGAGCTACTGCTGCCATAGGATGCCACAATAATTTACTTAATATTATATTATTTGTGAATGTGCATACATGTATCAATATATGTGTTGACATAACAATTATGAGTATGGTTCTTCAGTGAGGCGTGACTGTGTGAATATAGTTATACTTTAATTCAAAAGTATTCAGTTAAGTAATCATTATTATTATAAATGTTTATGAGAAGTGTGATTGTATGAAATGAGAATATACGTCATAGATGAGATTCTACAGAACGTTGCCATAAATAATTGTGTAAAATTTTATTTGTCCATCCATATGCACGTTCTTGGTTAAATTTTTATCCATCTTAGGGCTTACTTTTATAATTTGGTACTAAGCCCCCAACTCAGTATCAGTGTCATTTTCATGACTGTCGAGCTTCTTCGATCCTATCGTGTAAATTTTTCTTAAAATTTCCACTGGGGTGGGGGATGTCAGAATCAAATACGGTCAAGGGGAAATAACTTAATTTAATATAACCTAGAGTAAGATATCAAGATTAATTTCCCTTGCCTTGGGGTAAAATTTAACTTTTGTGAAAACCCAAAATATCTATTAGAGTGGCCTTAAAGAATTGTCGTCTGCTGTGTCAAATTTTAACTTTTAACTAATTTGCATAGACAAAGTTAACATCCACGTCTAGAAATCTTCGTGGATTGATAAGAATAAGAAAACATACATATTAGGAAGTAGGAAAGAGTTAAATAAAAACCAGTAGGGCTTAGACGAAAGATTAGCGCCCCAGTTTCACTTTCCTAAGGGGATTATATTTCCTCTTGCTTCAACGCGTAGTAAATCGTGCTGCTTGCAGAGCGGGCTGGCGGCACTAGTTATTCATTCCATGCCAGACTTCCGTGGGTGATGGTCTCAGCGTCGATTCTGCTTGAATGAATCCATTTATTATGAACATGGCTCGACGAATGTCTTGTCACTAATCCATGGCTCATTGAATATGACACCGCCTTTATCTACTGTTTCTGGCCTTAGCGCCAGAACAATCGTAAGTAAGATCTGACCGAGGCTCGTGATGTTTTGACAGTGAATAGGAGGCGAAAGCATGACAGTTATCCAGTAGGAGTATTGATCACTTGGTGCATAGATCTACCCGGAGTGCTTGCTGAACATTGCAAGATGCTAAATACATAGACTAGATCTAGCTGTGAATTCTAGAATTGCAACTCGTACTAATGTGTGAATCATATAGATCTAGAGTCTAATTGTAATTGAATTGTCTGGGTGAGGCTGGGAGTTGCCAGTCCATCCTTGATCTAGATTATATATAGGCCTATCTAGAGTCTATATAATATTTAACTGTGCCGACGTCACTTCGACGGGCAAGATCTAGACCTGTAACTTTGGATCTAAATATCTGAGATGACCTTATGTCTCCAGAGACTGGACTCTATACTAGTCTAGTATATTGATTGCCATACAATAAGCAGACCAGATTTTAGAGATAGAATTCTATATAGAGTCTAATTAGTATTTAGATAATTAGCAAGAACAGAAGTTAAATGATTTTGTAGGAAACCTAGAGCTAGACTTGTAATGACGTATTTATTGATTATGAAATTGATGCTGCTGATATTTATCATTACTACATATTAGATCTCTAGTCGAAATTGTTAGTAAACTTAACGTAAATAAAATGTGGCCCTGCAGGCCCTGTTGTTGAATTTATCCACTTGTTCCTTAGTAATTGGCATGGGTCTGCAAGTTAAGAATTAAATTCAATATTACTATTAAAAATATGCAGTCGAACAACACCCCCAACACACCATTACGATAACAAGGAAATCCATTCATTACAATTGGAGTGCACACCCTTCCTTGAATCTGTAACAATGGCTATTCAGAGCGTTTTGATGTATGGAGTTGTCTGTTGGGGAGGAAACATCTTACAAAAAGATAAAAATAAGATCAATAATTTAATTAAAAAAGCATCCAAAATTTGTATCTGTGATCTGCCATATTTTGATGAGCTGTACACTGGTATATGTATATGGCCTTTAGCGTCTTTACAGACGGTCTTAGCAGCTAGAATATTCACTTTCACTTTGACTGACAGCTTCTCTCGTGGCTTATTCTACCAATGTTTGACCCGAGAGTGCGATGGCAGTGATTGCAGGTCAGTCTTTTGGGTTCACTTTGGCGAGTGTTTTCATTCCGCCTCTGTCGTTTTGTCAGGTATGTTTCTTTTGTCTTGAAGTCTCTTGCGAGCGTGCCACTGCGCAATTTTTGTCTCCATCTGCTTCGATCATTTGCAAGGTTCTCCCATTCATTGGGGTCGATGTTGAATGCTTTCATCGTGACCTTGCAAGTGTCTTTGAATCGCAGATGTGGCCTACCTCTGGGTCGGTTGCCAGTAGCAAGTTCCCCGTAGAGAATTTGTCTGGGGATGCGATCATTTTCCATACGGTGGAGATGTCCAAGCCACCGCAGTCTTTTTTTGCCTAGGAGAGCCTGAGTTGATGGAATGTTGGCTCGGCTCAGAACTTCGATATTTGAGATCCTGTCTTGCCACTTGATCTTGAGAATTTTGCGTAGGCAGCGCAGGTGGAAGGAGTTGAGGGATCTTTCATGTTTGGAGTAGGTGGTCCATGTCTCTGAGCCATACAGCAGGGTGCTTAGGACGCAAGTTTGGTAGACGAGTACCTTTGTTTTGATGGTCAGCTTGCTATTGTTCCACACCCTTTTTGAGAGTTTGCCAAAAGCTGTGGCCGCCTTTCCTATTCTGGCATTTATTTCAGTTGTTATGTCTGTGCTGTACACTGGTGCTTGTATTAAAAAAGCTAATATTATTATAAATGACCCCCAACATCCCCTGAACAAGGAATATATAAGATCTGTAAGAAGTTTAAGGCTGTTGTCAAAGAAAACTAAAACTGAGCGCTACTTTAAATCGTTTATTCCATCATCAACTAGGATGTTACAATAATGTCGTCATCTTGATTGTAATCTGTGCACAGTTGAATTATGTCCGGCGTGTCAGGTCAATGTGTTTTAGTTAGGGAAGCATATTGTGTGCACTGTTAATTTTGTTAATTTAGTTAATTTATCAGTGTGTGTGTGTATATGTGTGTGTGCGCGCTATGTATCATACTTTCTGCTTCTGTAACTGTATTGTTATGTATTCAATGATCAAAACAAATTTCCTTGTACGAGGACGAATAAAATTTATCTTATCATATCTTATCTTATCTTACGTGTGTCTGTTTCTGTGTGTGTGTTTGAGTGTCTGTGTGGTGTTTTTTACTTGGAAAAGCATTTAAACTACCAAAATTTCCATTATTAAAGTTCAAATGTTAATAAAAAAAAAAAAGAAAGAAAGATAATAGGTTGTATTTCACCAAGTCTCAAAGGTCCACGCTAAAACCTGACAACACACACACACACACACACACACACAAAACAACCTTTACACTGAATTCCAAAGAATAAAAATATAAAGGTGCGGGAGTTTGTTGTCACTGCCCACCCAGCAATCCTATGCCAATCCAACACCACAGATTTCCGTAGGATTAGTAGAATTACCATAGGGGTGGGTTCCCTACATCAAATCGACTTCTGCGCGATATCGTAACTAGCGGATCTGCATAGGAGCGACGTCATTCCTTAGAGCAAATTTGGCGTCAACCCCATGCTTTGTTGTGGTGTTGGCTGGCTAAGGACCTCAATTAGGCTATTATTAAAACACACGCGCGCGCGCACACACACACACACACACACATACAAAACTGCAAAACGTATGGGCAAGTTGTTGAGCCTCTTACAGGTTCAAATCAGTTATCGTGAATTCCACATTTTTATATCAACTCTCCTAAGCACAATACAATGTTCTGACAAAACCCCGGGGTACATAACTCAACCCAAAGTGAAAAATTGAGGCAATATACAAAACGCGCCGAAAGTCGTCTGATGAAACCGTGAATTCCCCATACGGCTGCCGAGGTGTGGAGTTCACGCTTTCATCAGCCGCCTCTGGAAATGTAGGTTATGTAAAGGACCGGCTTCTTGCAGGCGTTACAGCCTAGACGGCCTGATATAGGTTAGTAAGGCCGCCAAGGTTACAGGAATGATACAAGTTGTTGTCTCGCTTCTCAAGGCTAATTTATCCCGTGAGATAAACGGCTGTCCAGTCAGTACCTTCCCCCGACCCCCCTTGTCTTCACCTTTCTTCATACGTCACTCTGAACCAGGTGAGTTCATCTTGAATCTGTCATTATAGCCGGAGGATGGAGCTGAAGATGATATCAAACTTGAGCACGCCCCCCCCCCCTTCTTCCCCCCAAAGACGTAGCATTGTGCTATGTAGTAATAACCGTAATGTCGATGTCCTGTCGACAACACCTTTATCTCTGTAACAATGTTATAGCGCCCCTGGTAATGACACTTGATCTCTTGATAACCTCTAGACTTTGACATGTTGCAATATCATCATTAAAAAAGATATTATAAGAGGCTTTGACAAAAGATGGCCCCATCTGCAGGATTTAGCCATTCTTAATATGATTTTTTTTTTTTTTTTAAAGGTTTCCCAGAATGTTTATATCATGCTCTATGGGTGCCTTGCACATATACTTTCGAGAAATTAGGATACAAAGATAACTTAGTGGTACTGCCTTTTCTGAGTCACATCCGTTGTATGTAGCGAATGTGATGTTGGATTCATGGACAAAAATTTGAATGCCCAGTGAAAGATAGTCTATCCCGTAAGACCATCCGACTAGCCCACATGAGGATCATGACGATGACTGAAGTATCTCTTCCAAACATGAGTTGAACCACTGAGTTCCTGTGTTATTTCACAAGTTACAATAGAAAACACCTCGTCCAATGCTACACTAACAATCTCTCTCCAGCAAAAACTTTCTGGCACAGTCTCTTATAGAGGAACCCGTGATCCTAAATTTTTGAGATCGAGTTTGAGTTCGGGTTTCACAGCCCATCGGGACCACCACGGCCACTTTGTGCCTTTCAGGGCCTATTTGGTATTCTATTCATGTTTGGTATTCAGAGCTCTCACACACAGAATTAAATATTATTATTAACTATTAGTATTAACTTTATTACATTGGTAAAATTCTAAAAATTTGTTTTGTATGTATCTGAAAATAGTGACCCTAAATTTAAATAACAGTGTAAGTGTTAGTAGACGCCACACGCCGATCTATCACAAACACCAACACTGTTCTTTCTGGATCAGTTGGACTTTAAGATAAATACCATTTAAAAGAGAAAAGAACCGATACGATCCCGTCAATCCGCTCTCTCTGAAATACAGGGTGTAAGCGGCCGCAGAAGAAAATATTTGGTTGGGGGGGGGGGGCATCCACAAAGTACGTATGCTTGATTTCGGCGACCCCCCCCCCCCCTCAATGTATACACTTTATGAAATTTCGAGGAATCGTCTACTAAAATACAAGAACCCCGAAATAACAAAAGAGACACAGCAAGTTTCAAATGTAACATACTTGTAATTATTTATTATTAACATGCATCTGATACCAGTGTATTCATCTATATAATAAAGCTACAACAAAACCCCTAATAGTCCTATGGACTCGGAAACTACACAACGCTCCGACCTGAAATTTGGCACAAAGAATCATGGGATAGCGAACATTGTTCGTATCGCTATACACAAACAAAACCGTTTGTTATTTCTGAGTTAATCGGTAAATGATGTTGTAATTAAAGACTAAATTCACGAGAGCGTTGGATCCGAAATTTACGATCAATAAGATAGTGATGTATGTTTCTAATAATAGCCCACTTCCGGATGCTGACGGGTGGGGAAGGATGTCAGCGCGCAAAGGGAGAGCAGTAAAACTTATCTAAAAACAAACAAACAAAAATAAAATAAAGCTAAAGGAACAGGCAAAATGAAGCAATTCCATAATAATCACCCAGAACTGAAATTAATAAATCGATTTATCCCGGGCTGGGCCGGGCAACTCAGCTAGTAATGAAAATAAATGCATTAGCAATTTGATTCTTTGATCTTTTAATTGTTGGGGCATTGTTTGAGAACATGCTCGTATTTCAAAACTTGAAAAGAAAAATCCTCCATCACATCTTGGTCTGAGATTCACTACGTAAATAAAATTGTTATCTTCTCGCAGCCAAAATGTCAAAAATGTGTTACACAAAAGCGGAGACTGCTTTGTGACTGCTGATAATACACAAAAGAAGCAAACCGGCCTGATGTATGTTTTGTCACGAAATACGAGACGAGTGTTTGGCGATTGCAGTGCAGACCAGCAAATTTAGGAGCGGGGCAGCAACAGACCCCCCAACACAGGTCATCGGCTAAGGGATTTCTCGTTCTATCGAACACTGCCATGGGGGCTGGAACCTCTGGACTGTGCACCCTAATCCTAACCCTAACCCTAAAATGACTCTGAACGTCACCGAAAATCCCTGGGGTGTGGGTGTGTTGCCGCGCCGCTCCTGAATTTGCTGGTCTACACTGCAATCGGCACACACGCGGGGACGCCGGCGGGACTGGAGAACTTTGGCTTACATAATCATGTCACAGACAGTGTCTTCTTATTGGGGGTTCTCACCCCTTTGTTGATTATGACTATTACTATAGAATCGGTGCATTACCGTGGAAAAATAAACGTGCCATAATACAAACTGACAATGCCAAAGTTGTATTGTTCTCCATTTGTAACTTTTCCCCCCTCCCCCCCCCCCCTTTTAACTGTAGTCTCCAGTCATGAACTACGCTCGGCTAATGCATCAATACCATGTGTCTCGCAATAGAGTGTTGTCTTCATTGATGTGCAGACTGAATTATGCGATTTCCGTACTCCTTGTTCTTTACAGGGCTGTCTTCAAAATAGTTTCCTTGAGTGAGATGTAGTGGAACAGAGATGCTTAGATTATGTCGATGGTTAAGTGATGCGTAGTTACTACTGTATGAGAATTTGAGAAACTTCTGTAGGAAACAAAATGTCCCCGGAGCTTTGGGCATCTATTAGTTTAGGGACATTTTATGAAGGCTGTTGTTATAAGTTCGTACGCCCCCTAAGCGTTTTGTGCCAGGGGCGCGTATGCATACGTACCAATCCCTAACCCCGTCACTATCCTCAGCCCTAACTCTTATCGAATCCCTAACCCAGTCCCCTACCCTTGCATCCAAAAAAAAAAAAACAGGAGGAAAACAAAAAGAAAATCTGAAAGAATAATTAATTAAGGCTGTTGTTAGGAGTGTTTTTGGGAGGAGCTCTCTAGCTCTGGAGTGACCAACGGCTTTAAAATACGTTCCCCTAGCACAAAAAACTTGGGGGACGTATGTGCTTGTAACAACATTCTTTCATGTAAGGACATGAAAGCTGATACTAGTTACATGAAGTTGACGGGCTGCAGTTCCACTCAACTCCATAAGAAGTGTATTGGTCTCCCATTTGATAGGTACATCATGACAAAGAGATGAAGATCAAATAGTCGAACCGCAATAATGGGGTAAAAACGTGATGCTTGGAGACCGAAAATGTGGACAAATTCTTGAAAGACCTTGACTAGATACGTATAATAAAACGTGTTTGACAGGATGGTATATAATGGTAGCCTACATTGCTAGTACATGACATGTACAAAGTGTACGAATGATGTATCACGTACATAAAAATTGCCACCTATGGGAATAGTAACAAAATGCATGTTAGTAAACACACATACACACACGCGCGCGCACACACACACACACAAGTTGTGTAAGTATTTCACCAACCACAGCCCACTAGCCCGTTTTTATTCATTTATTCATTTTGGCCCATTCTTTCTAATATATATTCTTTTCAATTTTCTCTTCTGCTGTTGCTGTTAATTTTTTAAAGATCCCCATAAACTAGTTAATGACTGAAAGTTCGAGGAAGTTATTTTGATTTCACTCTCACAGAATTTTTTTGTATGGTTTTCTTGGTGTTTATTTTTAACGCTGGGCTTTGTGCAATACATTTTTGTTTTCGTGCGGACATTTTAAATTAAATGGTCATCAGATAGGAGTGAAGACAGTCGAGAATGATCTAGCTAGAATCTAGATCTAGATCTAGATCTAGATGGGTTCACACAAATACAAATAATATATATAACACATGCCCGACTCTCATACATCTGGATTCTTACCTCCAAACGACCCATTTCTTGACCGTAATGTGTCTTACTCTTATGTCTGCCTTGCTCACAGAAAATCAATCAGTGGGTCGCATTTCCATGAGATTTAGGCTTTGGTTTTGTTTTTGTCGTCCATCCATTGACTTCTATGAGGTCATAGAGGTGCAGAGAAGCGCGCACAGATAGGAGAACCGGCAATTTCCCTAAAGTATGTAGTTTCGTGATATTACCTATTGTGGTATAGGTAGAATGCGCATATCCACCATCTTGTCTGTCCGGACCCACTTAAGGCGTCGCGAACCAATCGGCGGCGAGTTTTAAAAAAAGTTCACTACTGTAAACAATGACACGTGTGTATACGCACATGGGAGACGTTCGGTCAATTCTTTCACTTCCTTTCTCTTGTTTACACGGATGGTAGGGAATTTGACCAGCTTGGATACATCCTTTCCACCCCTGTCACAACAGTCAACTGCAATGCAACCAGCAGGGATTTTAACCGCTTAGACACATCTCGAAGTTACACTCATCAGCTGATCCACCGGCCATCTTTGTTTGGCGGAAGTACAAAACAATACCTCTGTGACGTCATGCGCATTCTACCTATTCACAGGGGCCATATTCGTATGGCAGTTTTAGATCTATTAATATGTTGGAATTTGCCTGAATTACGCTTTTATACATAGCTTAACCATCTAACAGAATGACTAAATACGATCCTACGCGAAATGACACATGTATACAAATGAAATAGAATTATATAAACTAGCTGCGAATGTGCCTGTTCCGCGCAGGGCAATTGTGGCATAAATCATGGCAGGCTTTGAAAGGAACTGCATACAGACAGGAGTTTTAAGTGCACAGTTGCCAGTCTCACGTTTTTCTCTGCCACCCTCCTTATTTTCAGCCTTCTTGACCCGTCCTCATTCATTGTCATTATTTCTTCTTTCGCTCTATCCACTCACCCACGGTTCTCCCTGCTTTCCTCTTTTGTTTCTCCTCCAATTTTTCATCTTTCGCCGCGCCCAATCATACTACCTTTTCACGACTCTTTTTTTTTTTTTAAGGCCCGCCACACTTGTCTCCAATTTCACCCCACCTAATTATGATGAAATAGGGGGTAGGCGTACAGGCGCTGGAAAAAGAAAAGAAAAGCAAGAAGTGCAAAAGGAGAATGGTCTGCTCGAACAAGGATGTTGTTACAAGAACGTACGTTGTTGTTTTTTTTTTTTTTCACTTTTTGCGACTCCAGAGTTAGCTCCTCCCGAAATGCTCCTTGACATCAACCTTAATTAATTATGATTAATTATTCTTTCAGATGTTCTGTTTGTTTTCCTTCTGCTTTTGGTTGAAATGGTAAGGGTAGGCTTAGGGATTCGATAAGATTTAGGGTTGAGGATAAGGACGGGAATAGGGTAGCACCAGAGAGTATGTATGTATTACAGAGTTTTCGCTACTGGTCGATTTGCACTGCGAGACACCGGAGGGTCCGCTATACCACTGTTAGCATGGAGCGGAAAGGTCGCCGCGGTAAACAATACCCGTTTGTGCATTTCCACGGAGCGTAAGAGCTTACATACGGCTCTAAATAGTTTCAATCAGCCCCAAAATATGAACAAACCATGGTGAAGACGGTTTCTGTCAATTCTTGTTACCGCAGCGACCTAGTTTCGCGATTTGGCGGAAGTGAGATCTCTCTATAAATACATACAGCTCCATTACAGTTAAAAGACGGGCTGAAATTTTATACGGGTGACGGGACGGAGCCGTCTCGGCGACAATTCTAGAAACAGTTCTGGGCAGATTCCGTTTGATCTGATGCTGGTTCACACTCAGACTCAGAGCAAAAGCGATCATAGGGCTACGTTAGTGAATCTGTAAATCCCAGCGTTGAAATATCTGATAAGAGATAAATTGTTCCCATTTTTTGTGAACTGAGTCTTCGCAACAACAGAATCTGTCAAAGTCGTTTGGTCTGTGTACAGTGTATCACTATCAGTGTATGCCTGTGGGAGAACGCTTTTTTTTTTTTTTTTGAATGACTGATAACGGACGATGATAAAGTTCAAGGTTTTGTTTTTCAGAAGAGTACACTGTTTTACTTTATATACGTGTAAAGTGCGCAAAAATAATTTTATGCTCTACTATTATTATGTCATTTGTATACAGGCTTACGTTGGTCTTTATATCTCTGTAAAAGAAGTATTTTCTGACGCGGAACCCTAATGCATTTCGTCCTTCATGAAAGAAGCTGATATATCTACAGGTTGATTTTGATAATTGTTTTTTAGCATATCAAGAAAATACATTCCATATAAAAAAAACAAAAAAACATGCTCGTTAAATCTGTACAGAGAAAACTATATCCAATGGGCCATTTGACGCTGGATTTATTTTTGAGAAATTTTAATTGATTTCAACAGTGAAATGATTCGGGGACGGTCAAGCAGGCCGGTGGTGCATAGGGGTCTGTGGTGAAAGTATCATTGTAGGTACGTGACACAGGGGAAGCATACCTTCATAATAAGGCGTACAATCGTCACTTTGTTATCGCCGAAATCTCTTGCTGCTTTTGTCTAGTTTAGTGTTTCTCAGCGTGTCTTATCCCATGCCCCACTTTAATTTTCCAAACAAACGTGCGCCCCACCATGACTGGCTAGATTGCGTATAAAGTCGTGCATCTGTTAAGTTCGATGTTTTAATCCGAGTCAAACAAGGAAACCACCAACACCACATAAACAAACAACAGTTTTTCTATACAGTCAAGTTAAACTACACTATGAAATTTAAGATTTCTATGAAAAATCCCAATATGTCTCATTCGGAAGTCTCACGCCCCATCAAAGTATGCAACGCCCATATCGGTGGGG
Source organism: Onchidella celtica (assembly GCA_963931925.1). Classification (NCBI taxonomy): domain Eukaryota; kingdom Metazoa; phylum Mollusca; class Gastropoda; order Systellommatophora; family Onchidiidae; genus Onchidella; species Onchidella celtica. The sequence continues at coordinate 43,107,732 of OZ007572.1, read as the reverse complement.
CATGTGCGACACCTTGAGAAACACTGGACTAGTTGAAAACATTTCTAGGACAAGTACGCTTAAATACCATTCAGCACTTCACCCTGCCTGTCGCCGTTGCTATCTTCTTGTGGCTTGGACTCGCTGCCTTTCTCCGTGTGCTTCAAACTCTGAATCGCTGGGTTAGCAAGCATATTATTATTTGGCAACTGCTCAAGATGACTGACACGAACTTAACATTGGTGCTTTATGGAAAGGGTGATCTTCGTTTGGTAAGATTTCATGCCATTTTCGATACTAATTTGTTTGTCATTGTTATCACTATCAGTAATATTATCATCATTATTATGTCCAATATACAGAATACCCAGCAAGGGATAGAGCGGTCTGAAAAGTTCCATCGGCTGCATTTTTCTAATTGCACTAGTACCGAAATATTATTGTAATGTCAGTTGACTTTCTTTTTTTTAAATTATCTATGCCATTATATCTATAGGCCATTCGTAGTGTTGTTTCATCGGTTTTGCACTAAATAGTATTGATCAGAAACTGACAATAATAGCCTATCTTAATTGTTTTCAATGCCTCAACTGCACTACATCAGATTATGCCATGGGAAAAGAGATTTAGCGGCTGGTGTATTTAGCTCGTCAAAAAGTTAGCAAAGTAATGGATTTACTATGAGAAAATCAAAAAGAAAGTAAACACAGAAAGAATCTGCTCCAAATGCACAGAAATTGCCACACAGATAAAACTGTGCCGAAGAGACAGTGGCGTCCGGAGGTTTGGTGATGCCATGGGCTAACTCCTTGATTGCATGCCCCAAGACTCAAGTATTGGTCTGGTACAGAAAAATATAAGAAAGGAAGATATTGGCCTATGTTAGTATAGCCGACGTTTGACTTTAACGCTGGTCGTTTGTAGTGTGGCAAGCAGACTGTGGGAATTTAAGTAAACTCTACAACAGTCATAGATTTACCGCTGCTTTATACTTATCATCTTAATTTAATCAACATTACACACCGTATTTACATGCAACAGCTTCCCTATACTGGCCTCGCTTTTTAAAACACGGATCCACATTCACACCAGCTTGTGGGACTGTAGTGTATTGCAGGTTGTACATCGAAATTAACAGCTATGATTTCAAATTTCAGAAAGTTTAATTTTAAATTCACTCTTTGGTTGGGTGTCCCCTGTAACAGATACCAGGGGCCTTCGCCCTCCCTCCCCTTTTGCTCGCCATTGCAAAAAAAAAAAAAAAAAGTAACTGTCTCAGAAGGAACACTAAGAAAAAAAATGTGAACGTGATATTTCGAAGTCAAAGCCTGATAATAGTTCAAAAGCATAACAGAAATTAAAGAATTATATCAGATCAAATGTAGCTTAGTTAAATAAACACTACACAGTAACACCCTTTACGTGCTTGGTTTAGTTAACAATGCATATACATTATTAAATATCGTTTTTCCTTGCTTGTACAGAAAAATGTTACAGTTTAAACTTTTAGGCAAGACAAGACAATATCGTCACAGATAATTAGGAAAGAATAGAAATAGATCTATGCTATATCTGCTCACTGAAATAATTCAAACAATTATTGATTGAGTGTCATAAAACTGACTATTAATAAGTGCATACAGAGAGAAGTATTCATGGTTGCTATGGTAAAGAACTATGTGTGCTTATTGCCGATGAAACAACACTACTAATGGCCTATAGATATAATGGCATGAATAATAAAAAAAACGTCAACTGACATTACAATATTTCGGTACTAGCTGTTATTTTTCTTTTTGCTGTTGTTTGGAGTGAATTTGAATAAAGTTTAGCTGCACTACAAAACAGTAAATCTACATCGCAAAGCCCCCAAATCGCATTTTCTTATATTTATATTTTTACACATTGTCATCATCACCCAAAGCACATAGCAGGTTCTACTTGAAATTCTTGGAATATCAGATTTCTAAAGACCCAAATTCGTTATTATTGTTCTATTTACATAGCTATATTCTGTTTGCAGGAAGACCGACCTATTCCAGAGCCGAAAGATGGAGGTATGTTAAATTCTTGCATAATCATTTTATCTGTACGTCGAAATGACTGCACTGCGGACTTCTCAGTATAGCTATTGCATTCAGGCAGACAAATTACAGCACAAAATATTTGGGGTTCACAACAGATTTTAAGATGAATAACCGCGACTTTAGTTATTGTTTGTTCCAACTCCTCTTTTTTAGGAGAAATTCCACTTAAACGTTTGCAGCTGCAGTATTCTGATAAGGAATTAGAATAACTAACTAGCCGACCCGCGCAAGATATATCTTGCAAATGTTTCTTGAACCAAGCCCAGCTGTATATCTACAAGTAGATCTAACTCGCATTATACACTTGGATCCGATGCAAAGATGAATAAATCTTTTTGTTACACCACAATTCCTTGCAGAATACATCGATGTGATAAAACGACTTTCGGGCGGAAATGTGTAAATAGTGACGTAGAGCACAGTTTCCCGTCAGATTTTTCAATTCTATCCGATGAAAATGCGTCTCTGTTTTCGCGGCTCAAAATTTTTAAAATATAAATAATAATAAAGACTGATTTTTATCCAAAATGAACGTGTCCACGTAACTCTTCGTCAAAAATTGATGCAGTACACCAAGTTTCATGATTTTTGATGTCGTAGTCGCGAAGTTTTAGCTGCTTACAGGTTCACCCTCTAGCTCAATTATAGTATAGATAAGAAGTGAAGCTGTGAAACTGATTGAAAAGTGCAAGAACGCATTTTAAACATGTGTCAGGTGTGCATTTGTTATTTCTCTGCTACATACTAAAAAATCTCCAGGTTTTTTTTTTCGTCAGAAAATGGAGACAGAAGAAGAAAGCACTAATGTCGCGAAACGTGTGATACCATGGAATCATACTGGTGACAATGCCATACAACATTAGCATTGTTTCAGCTATCCGTTACGCAGAATCTGAACTACATGGTTATCTAAATGAAACTGCACTTGGAAAGAAGTCCAAGACTAATTATGTAAAATGTTGTCTAATGTTCGTACTCAGTTTACAAAAAAGGTACGTAACTCCTTTATAGTTAGAGGTCATCCTTAAAGTACGTACGCTCAATTTTAGAGATTTTTTACTATTTCATTAGATAATGAAATAGTAAACATCTTAAAATCTGTTGTGAACCCCAAATCATTAGATACATAGCCCACATATGACTATTTCATTAGATACATAGCCCACATTTGACCATTTCATTAGATATATAGTCCACATTTAACTATTTCATTAGATACATAGCCCACGTTTGACTATTTCATTAGATACATAGTTGACCATTTCATTGGATATATAGCCCACACTTGACTATTTTATAAGAAACATAGTCCACACTTGTCTATTTCCTTAGATATATAGCCCACATGACCATTTCATTAGACACATAGGCTACAGTTGCTTTCTATACACTCCAACAAGTTTTTTTGTCATAAAAAAAGCAAAAAAAACAAGAAATCAAAACTTTTTAATTCATTGCCATTATTAAGAAAATGTTTGTACGTGTCCCTCCTCCACCCCTCCTCCGTCTTCCTTTCCCACATGAGGTCAGACACCACCACCCCGCCCCTGTTCCCCCTCTTCGAGCATACATACTTCATACATGGCCCCTTAAAAGAATCATTAGTTGATCTTTAGAATATTCTTTCTCTATGATGTTTCTATTTCAACTTCATGATAATGCTGATGGCCCTAAAATGTCATCTTTCTCTGCGTCCATAGAGGTCCAAGTGGCAATGCAACAAGTTGGCATTTGTGGTTCCGATATACACTTCTGGGCTGATGGCCGCCTTAGCACAATGGTTCTGGACGGAAATCCGGTAGCCTTAGGACATGAAGGAAGCGCTATCGTCACCAAGCTGGGGCCAGGAGTCACCAAGTTTAAAATTGGTAAGTGCTCTGGCGAAGATCTCGAAATTCGAACCTCGAAACAACATCATACATTATGCATAAACATTGGAAATTGCGTTGAGCTCCTCATTCCCGCTCGAAATTAGTGATTTTTTTAAAAACACAAATTTTGTGACAGACAAACTGGCATGGACAGTGATTTGAATGGTACAGCTATGGCCAATTGGCCAAGCAGCATGATTAGTGAAATAAAGAGGACAACAAAAAACAGAAACCTAGACAGGAATTTCTGTAAAAATTCTTCGCAAAACCAGGTATTAAGCCTGCGATTACATGTTTTATTTTTTCTGTTGTTGTTTTTGCTATTGTTGTTGTTTCCATTATATAAATAGAAAATGGTTCTCAATTATGCAATCTTGATGATGATGTTTTGTTTGTGTAATTTTGGTCGTGTCATTGTGCAATATTATGACATTCGAAAACTTTCAAAGCTACTAATTCACTGTGTCGAACTGGCCACCAATGGGTATATCTGTCTCACTGTAAACTGTACCATTTGGACATCTGTATTTCTCCAAAAAACCACAATGCCATAATTAGACCTTGCTCAGATTCTTTCTTTCCAATCTCAGTGGAGTCCATTATTTGCACCAACAATGCATAACATGCATAAAGGTCTAGATGCAGTTACTGGCATAGAGATAAACGGAGAGAGAGGGAATGGGGGGGGGGGGAGAGAGAGAGAGAGAGAGAGAGAGAGAGAGAGAGAGAGAGAGAGAGAGAGAGAGAGAGAGAGAGAGAGAGAGAAAGACGGAGTATTACTATGTATGTGTTGAAAGGGGAGGGGGTCACATTAAAAAAAAAAGTTCAAATAATACCTTTGTACATCACTACCACAGGTGATCGAGTTGCTATTGAACCTGCTCTCCCATGTGGCAACTGCAAGTATTGCTATGGTTCCCGTTACAACTTGTGTCCAGATGTCAAAGGTTTGGCGGCACCTGGAAATGATGGTCACATAACCCGATTTTTTGCCTATAGTGCTAGATTTTGCCACAAGTAAATTTCAGTTTGTTTTTTTCGCTTACAAACTCCAGTGTTTACATTACTGATAGGTATTTTTCCATGTACGAGTCTGTACGAGCACATCCATTTCGTGTATCTGTGTGACTGTGTTTTTTTTAAAGTACCAATACACAAAACAAAATTGACAAGAAAGAAGTTCCAGTAGGGCGGCATGCGGTTCTTGGGGAAATCATGTTCCAATAATGCGACTGATGTACTTTAAGTGCTTTTCAAAGTAAAATAATTATAAATAAAACAAAATATTTTCAAAAAAAAGAAGCAAACAAACAAAAAAAAACCAAATCTTGTTTGTTGAAAGACTTTACAGCATTTGGATTATCCATTTCTCAAACAGCTTGACATTCTGCGTTTTCGTCAGTGATAGGCCATCTTACACCTCAAATAACTCAGATTTCAGATCAGAAAACTTAAGATTTGGACTTCCATCTTTCTTAAAACTGATCATCACCAATGTAGGCGTAAAGGCTTGCATTAGTTTTTCAGCTGCTGTTTTTTAAATGGAATTGTTACTGCCTCTGTTAAATATGTAATCAGAAGCCCAATGGTCTGAAAGAGCACACAGTTCCTTGAAAAAAAAAATGGCCTTTCTCAGACAAGATTTGAAAAGGTGTGAAATCTGAATATCTCCATGTATCTGTATGAAGTCTAAAGCTGTGGTTTCACGTTGACGGAAACGGAACAGCAAATGAAACGTCAAGAATCCTTCAAGCAGTGAAATACAAAATAGTTTCATGTGTACGGGAACACCGTTTCCGTACACATGGAAATATTCTTTCTTTTTGCTACTTGATGGATGCTTGATGTTTCCGTTGCCGTTTCCGTAACAGTAGACATTTAACAATTTGATTGTAGGTTGCCTGATAATGTGAGCACTGAAGAAGGAGCTTTGATTGAACCACTAGCAGTGGCTGTACACGCAACCAACAGAGCAGGGGTCAAAATGGATGATGCTGTTGCTATTTTGGGAGCAGGTACGTCTCACTTTGAGTGTGAAACTACATGTAATACATTGGCTAATCTTTGCAGCAGTTTAAGATATTGGACTTTCTCTGTTTTTGGACTATGATGTTACTTATATTAACACATATTCTTGAAGAAAAAAAATCCCACAACCAAAAAGAATGCCACCTCTGTATAGAACCGGCGTATGGCCAAAACACTAGTATCGAGATGCTGGCATACTCAAGTATATATCGTTTGGTCATGCAACGAAACATGCTCTAGAAGATATGCCATTTAGGTGAACTACACCCTCATTGGTCAGAATTATTTATACGATACATTGGTTCGTCGTACAGCCAGGGGGGGACAAGGTAAAAGATACGCCAGTTAGACAAAAGCATTTGTGCGGAAAAATTGCTCAAAGTATTGCTAAATCCTTTCAGGATAATAAGTTAATGGCATTTGGATCTCAAATATATATTTTTACTAGATGAGCTACCGGGCATTGCCCAGAATAAACAATCATGTGATCCCCCCCTCCCCGCCTCTCTCTCTCTCTTTCTAGTGTAATAAAAGTAATAAACTACAGTCTTACTTCAGAACTCATGCGCACCAGAACACTACGCACCAAACTGAACGCTTGATACGGTTACTTTTTATGACATGCACGGTACTATAATATTACGAAACAAACATGCAAAATTATAGATGTTACATAGCAATAAACATTGTTATTTTTTTAAAATACATGCTTGAAGTAAAGAACTTTTAATTATAGCCATCATCTTCCTTGTCTCAATTGCCACCTTCCTGTCAAATTTAAGGCCTGAAGAGTGTATAGTTTGGTCAGTTAGTCATGCCAAAGGTTGCAAGTTACTGAAATATATAATAGATAAACGACCCACAGAAAAAAAAAATTCTATTAATAACGGTATGCGGGTTCGACATAGAGACGGCGAGACGATGAGAAGTCAAACAGGTCGATAAAAACTCTAATAGTGCTGGTGTTCACACTCATTTCGTCTCCATTTAGAGTAGGACGCGAAACGAGGTTGGCTTGATATTTAATATGAGGCTGTTGTGATAAGCACGTACAGACCCCAAGCACTTTGCGCTAGGAACGCGTAAGTTTCTATCCTATCTCAACCCCGTCCTTATCCTCAACCCTAAATCTTATCGAATCCCCAACCCTACCCCCGTACTCTTTCAATAAAAAAACAACAACAGGCGGAAACAAAACGAAAATCTGAAAGAATAATTAATTAAAACCGTTGTTTGGAGTCTTTCGGGAGGAGCTGTCCAGCTCTGGAGTCACAAAAGGTTTCAAAATACATACCTCTAGGGCAAAAAACGTAGGGGACATAGTTACGTGCTTGTACCAACTTCCGTTTAATAAAGGACCAGCGTGCAGTGTCTCCCTCATTACTTCTTGATACTCTCAACCCCCAGCAACAATGTCCATAAAACGTTCTAAAGCCTACCACCAAATATTACATTCAAACCTTTTTTATCAGCCAATCCATTCATGCTGAATCAGGCCAATGAGATGCTGGCCAAGACACAATTTAACCTTTTGACTACCAAAGCAGTGAAAGCTGGATTTTCTGAAATGTCGATATTTGCTACATGTTTTTCACTTACATTTACGATGGCCAATATAAATCTTAAATATGATACTCATCTACGTTTCAAAGATATTAATTAGTAACAAAAAACCTGTACCTTATGGAGCATTAAATGGTTCTCAGCAATGCCGTCCGGTACTGAAAGGGTTAAAATGCATACAACTCTGGGCTTGCGGAAGATCCACGTTGAATTAATTGGTCTGTATGCTGTAGTGGTGATAGATACACTTTTTAAAGACTCTAAATTGTCATTATGTGAACAATATCATACATCTGGAGCCATTCTTTACAGGTCCTATTGGTCTTCTTTGCATGCTCACTTGCAAAGCAAGAGGGACACGCGCTGTGTGTATCACAGGTAAGTTCTATTCATTTTATCCCTTTGTAACCGGTTAAGGTTATCGACTGTGAGTATTTCGTGAATGCATGAATGAATCAGTTAATTATCAAAGATTTATATGCAGGTTCATTTAAGACGGTTGCTTTGTTGCATTGTTATTTCAAATTCCAATAAAACATTGGAAAATGATAGGGAAAGTGCTCAAAACTTGATCAAGTTGCATAGAGATCGCAAAGAGTCAGTTTTTGCTTTTCCTTTTTTTCTTTTTGGGTGAAAAAAAAAAGGGGGGGGGGTGCTATTTTTAATCTCCCATAACTGCTGATTTCTTTCTCTCTCCCCCCCCCCCCCCTCTCTCTCTCTCTCTCTCTCCCTCTCTCTCTCTGCCTGACGGACTTATCCTCTAGAGAACATGAAATGAAAGTAAACAAGAGTTTCTAATGCAATAAAGTATCAATAAGATAAAGTTCTGAATAAATATATTTCTTTGGCCTCCAATGATGAAATTAGATGTGAATGAGAGTCGCCTGGAGTTTGCCAAGAAACTGGGTGCTGACATCACAATCAATGTTGCTAACAAAAAGCCCAAGGAGATCGCCGCCGAGATTGCACAGAAGATGGACGGCCAACCTGACATAGTGATCGAGTGCAGTGGAGTGGTAGCGTGTACTCATACAGCTTTGCACGTGAGTGTATGATCCTCAGGAAAACTGCTGTCATTATTTTGCATTTTAACCACTTCTTTGATCTCATTTGGGAAATTGGCCTTGGTGTCATTGCAGTCCAGATACAACTGGAGCAGACATGTCGTCGCCACAGCGCAGCGCCCGACAGCCTTTTTTTTTTTTGAATTGGAGGGTGGTTGGGATTAGTTTTCCTTTTAATTTTCCCCGGGCGGCGGCCTTTTCCTACTCTTCTCGTCTTCCATCGGCCAGGGTATCTTTACCGTGCGGAACATGCACACATGGCCATCCGAGTTTTTCGTCCTTATCCCAGAGGACTAGGTGCTCGATCCTACCTCCCATAGGACCAGGGACAGGAAAATATGAGAAAAATTCCCAAATTCCAACATGCCTGCACTGATCGGGAATGATACCCAATACTTTCGGCATGAGAGGTGGACACATTGCCTCTAGATCAACGTCGAATGACTACTTCTAATACATGTAATTGTAAGACTACCTGCCGTAAACTAGACAGCATTGTAGATCAGAATTATATCCTTCTAAAGTTAAAATTGTGGAAGAAAGAGAGGCGAGAAAGAGAGAGAGAGAGAGAGAGAGAGAGAGAGAGAGAGAGAGAGAGAGAGAGAGACAGAGACAGAGACAGAGAGAGAGAGAGAGAGGGAGAGAGAGAGAGAAAGAGAGAGAGAGAGAGAGAGAGAGAGAGAGAGAGAGAGAGAGGGAGAGAGAAAAGTTGTATGTTGTAAAGCTCCATATAATAGAATAACGATAAAATAACGTTACAATAAAATCTCTCTCACACACACACACAAATTAGAAATGCACAGCAGAAAAAAAACAACGGAAGCTTTCGGTGAACAAGGACTGAAATAAAGCGGGACTTTGCGCATGCAACCTTCAGTGTAAGTACTTTACACAGAACTTTCAATGCCTTATGAGAGAAAAAAAAAGATATCGAAATTGAAATGGTACTCATTGCTCGAGTTTCATACAAAACTACAAATATTTTATTAGATTATGGAGAATGGTGTTGATATCATGTGACTTTGTCACATCAACATTGTCGAAGTTAGCAACTTTCACCTCACCACGGCTCGCGATGAAGATAATTTTTGTAGACATTACTATGTATGTGTATGTGTGTGTGAGAGAGAGAGAGAGAGAAAACAGAGAGAGAAAGAGAGCAAGAGAGAGATAGGAGAGAGAGGAGAGAGAAAGAAACAGATAGAGAGAAGAGAAAGAGAGAAAGAGAGCAAGAGAAGAGAGACAAAGAGAGGGAGAACGAGAGAAGAGACAGAGAAAGAGAGAACGAGAGAAAAGAGAGAGAGAGAGAGAGAGAGAGAGAGAGAGAGAGAGAGCGAGAGAGAGAGAGAGAGAGAGAGAGAGAGAGAGAGAGAGAGAGAGAGAGAAGAGGATAGAAGGGAGAATTTCATTCGATGGCTAGCTACTCATTTACGAGCGCTATCATCTTTCTGGACAGGCTGCGAGACCTGGTGGTGTGGCCATGTTTGTTGGAATGGGACCTGCCTATCAAGAGCTGCCAATAGGAGATGCTATGACACGAGAGGTGGACATCAGAGGAATTTTCAGATATGTTGACTGGTGAGGAAACTATCGTTGAAGCAGGTTCAGAAAGTGGTGGAAACGAAAATAGTATTGGTGTATTGGATGGTCATTGGTACGTCTGATGATGCTGGTTCCGCTCGCTGTAATATGCATTCTGACTTGGGTATGTCGTACCCTGTACGTAATTCACGCTAAAAGTGACAGTGACGGGTGCTTTTGTTAGCTGGGTGGACAGAATGCCGTCTGGAGCATTGTGTGATTAAGTCCAGTAAAACAACTATGTCAAATGCCTTAACATTAGGGAATAAGCAATTCACTTACTGCCTAGCGCATACCAATGGTCTAACCTACATATTGTCTGCCAAGAAAAAACAACAACAATTGCCATGCACCTATATTTAACTTTAGGCCAAATTTGATTTGATGCCTTTTGTTGTTGGTGTGTTTTCTCAGTTGTATTTGTTGTTGGCAATTATTTAATATTATTGATGCCCACTGTTCTAGCTAAACACCATCATGAAAAATATATATTTATATGTTCTCCAGTTTCCCTCCAGCTATAAACTTGGTGGCTACAGGCAAAGTGGACGTCAAGCCGCTCATTTCCCACAGATTTGAAATCAAAGATGCTATCCAGGCATTCGAGACGGCCAAACAAGGCAAAGGAATCAAGGTCGTAATCAACTGTCGCAAACCGTGATCAGATGAGATGACCACAGATTTCAGAGGCGTGCAGAGAGAGGGGCGGCAGAGGGAGACGATGGCCCTGGGCATCCAGTTCAAGGGACACCCAATCAAAGAGTGAAATTAAAATTCAGTTGTTTTTTTAATTTGAAATCATCGTTGTTTACTTCATAGTACAAGCTGCCCTGCAGTTCCACAAGCTGGTGTATATTATGTAGATCCGAGTTTTAATGGATGGAAAACTTATTTTCTTGCAACTTCTCCAGAATTTATTTACCAATCTGCCTGTATCGTTCTTGTTGACTTGAAAAAATCCCAGAAATATACCTACTTTTATTTAACTTGAATAAAAAGTTTAATTGATCTATTTTTACAATCGTTCACTACCAATCAGGAACAAACAATTGCTCAAGTTTAGTGTTTCACGATTAAAACAGCCAGATTAACAATTAATTATTTCGTCTTTGTTATTTGTTTCTCTTTGGGCGTAAATTTGTGCTGTGAGTGTGAAAGATTCTGGTACACCCAAGACAGAAAACACTAATTTCAAGATCTAAGGCCCGTTTCAGACACATCGATTTTTCGCCGGTCGCCGTATACGGCCCAGGGCTGTGCATTCCAGAGCGGTGAATGACACGGTGCATCATGACTCGGCCATGTTCCCCTTCCCTAGGCTATCGTCAACATGGATGTTCATGAAGATTTGTTGAACTGGTATTACCTATATTTTAAACATAAAAAGCGTTCTTAAGGTTAGCCGCACAAAGGCCACCGAGTTCGGTCACCGAGCCACTAGGCGCTTTAGGTGAGAACAATTGCACTATATAATTTCAACAACTGCACACAGAGCCCGCCTAGATTCGGTCCGTTTATGTAGTGCAATTCTTCTCACCTAAAGCGCCTAGTGGCTCGGTGACCGAATTCGGTGGCCTTTGTGTGGCTACCCTAAAGCCGGGCGTCCACTGGACTATTTTTTCTTGTGGCAAACAGGCAAGGTATGACCTAATTCGTGTTGCTTGGCAAGCAAAAGTCTGCCCTCGTCCACTCACGCAATGGTTGCAGTCAAACAGAGAGCAGGGTGTCACCAAATTCTTTGGTGTGTAGGGCATACTGTATTCTCAGCTGTGTTGTTTTCGTTTACTAAAGATCAGTAGTATCAGCAAAGATGGTGATCTCAACCGTGTTATTCAGATGTATGGGCTCTACAAACTTTACAGTCTATGGAAGTTGTACAAAAGGTACAAAAGTAGAAGAACATTTTGGGTTCATCAGATCAAACGACAGAGAGACAGTTTGGGAGCGTATGCTTGCTTGATGCCCCAACTCAGAGACGACGTGAACAGAAATTCTATAACTACTGTAGAATGTCCATGCAATTATTCAAGTTTCTACTCACAGAAATCAGAGATGACATATTCAAAATCAGACACCAACTTCAGAAAGTCAATCCCGCCAGAACTCAAGTTAATGCTCTCATTGAGGTGACTATTATCCCTAATCGCTTTGCTCACTATCAACACCAGCAGAACACCCAAAAACGAAAGCAAAACAATAATACATCAGCAACACAAAAGACAATAACAGCATCACAGAGATTACAGAAAACATTATTGCTAATGCATTCAAAAATTATAGATGAGAAGGCTCATTGAAAGTGGAAGCTTTCAAATAAAGATATAACCTAGAAGATAAATTAAAGTGAATGCATTCAAACACGAGTTGTCGTTTTGTACGCCTATTCCTTTCCATGCGCCTACCTCCTCCCCTCCTTCTGCTTCTCCTCCCCCTCCCCTGCCCCCCTCCTGCTCCTCCTCCCCTCCTCCTGCTCATCCTCCCCCTCCTCCTGCTCCTCTTCCCCCTCCTCCAATAAATAAAACCAAAAGCCAAATATACAAGAATAAGATCAGAAAGGAAGCAACACCAAAAAAAGTAACAGAGAGACAACAACATCAATACACAAATTTAATATAGATCTAGATCTACTGATAGACGAAACAACTGTAGCAACAACTAACACACCAGCACGACCTAGTAAAACCAAACCTCTACTCAAGTACTGTGGCCTGCCATGTAAACACTGTTGTTTTGACCTAGATTTGGGTCCAAAGACAGGTGGGATGTCCGCTGAAAATGTACTAGTAAATCCATTTTATTTTTAAAAATGCTTCAGCTGAAGTTACATTCAACAAAATAATAGCAATGATAAATCAGATATATACTTACATGAGGAAATTATTCGGTTTTAAACAAAACTGGTGAGCGAATCGATCGTGTTGTCTTTGTTTTGCCTGTCTCGTGCAGTCTTGCCGGCGTTCAAAAATGGTGTATGCGCCAAAATACTGCAGCACGGTGAACCCTGCGGCAAACAAGCAAAAAGTGGCTAATTTGCATCTTTGCCAGGATAGGCAACGGCAAAAAGACAACAACAAAACACCAGTGGCCGAGGGGCCTTAGTGTTCCAGAAGGAAATATTAGTAAACATAAGAAATGAAAGGAAAGAGTGTGTTATCAATATTTATTAATTCATATAGTATTTCTTTTTCAACAATTGAAGCCCCCAAGGGAGAAACGGGGAACGTCCATTTTTCTGTTTTTGAGAAAATAAAAAATTAAAGTTTGAAGACTTTCTCTTCACTAATTTACTGCAACGGAAATGTTTTTCTGATTATTTTGTACAGATAAACCACTGTGTGAATGAAAAATGATGCCTTTTCTTTGCTATTGTGTATATTTCCGAAAGAAAAATTACTTTGTTTGAAACATGGGCAAAATGGACATTCTCCGTTTTTCCCTTGTGCATTCACAACACTGACCTGCCTATGCCGCAAACCAATTACCTCAAAACACCTGAATCTTTTGCAACTGCAAGTCTCATCCATCTTGTGGCTTAAAAGTCTTATTTTCTTTTCATGGTCTCTTTCTCTATTATTAAAGTTTCGCTTTCTGGGTGCATCAGTCACACAAGGCTAGTCAGAGTCAGCCATTTTGTTGTGAAGAGAAGCAAAGGTCATGTGACTTCAAACACAAAATCTGATTGGTCACAAGGGAGATTACTATGGGGAAAGATTGGACATTACTTGTTTTTTTTACTTGGAGATCTTGGACAATCCCTGTTCTTCACAGGGGTATGGAATTTTGTACTGCTGATAAATTAGAGACCCTCCCTGTTTTCCCTTGTATCTTTTGATATAGCAAACTTGGTGATTTGCCCTATCAGGCAGGGGTGGTAACTAAAAATTCTAAAACATAGGCATTCCCTGTTTTTCCCTTGGGGGCTTCAAATATAGACTACAACATTGTGGGGCAGTTGATCTATTATGAAAAGTAAGATTTAATTAATAGTTGTTTTTTTTCTTCAGAATGCAAATGGAGAGAATAAAGAAAGCAAAGTGATGAGTAAAGATCGGGGTAAATGATACATGTAGTTCTTTACACTTTAAATAAAAGTTGAATTACTTAAAACAGCATAAAGTAAAGCATACTGTGTTAGATGGGAGAAAGAAAATGGAGGAAATTTAATATATCTCTTTTCTTAGTGTAAAACCGCGTCCTTTTCAAAGATCTGATTCTGATGTCTAAATCAATCACTGATGCATGAATAAAATTGTCTTTGTCACGTGATGCCCACAGACTAATAAAATACCCAGACTGGATGATCCCATTGTGTGACGTCACAAAACAGCGAAAGGTCATGAACCATCCGCCATATTAGGTTTAAGGTAGGGACCGACGCTTCAGCATAGCTACAATTTTGAATGATACCATTTTGACGCGCCTACTGAACGCGGAAGTTTGGGTCCGCACCAAGAAATTAATACATGTACAACCAATCTTGACAAATAAAAAGAAATTTCTACTGCAGATAGAACTAGAATCGGAATTTCCCGAGCGGCGGCCATGTTGGTTATACAGTCGTCGCTCGGGAAATTCCGTAAAAAACGACACAGCCCGAAGCTCGTGTTTCCAGTCTGGTTAATTTATTAGTCTGTGGGTGATGCCTGACTGAGGGTGTACTGTCATTGACAAAACGCTGGTTGTATAGACCTCAATGTTGGAAATGTATGAATTTCATCTTGATCATTTGCAAATTTGTATATGTATGGGAATGCATTTTTCTATATCTTTGCACAGGTCAGATGGAAAACGCAAGTGTGTGAATATTAGTGCCAGGCTAGATCTTGATCTACATACTCACTTAAATTCGTCAGCCTAATTAGATTCAGGTGGCTTTATAGTGAAATGATAACTTGGTACCTTTTGTTACTCGATTGTGGCACTTGTACACACAACACACATGAACCATAGTGAAAAGAAACACCTTAGAAAAATCGTGTGCTGTCCATTGAAATTTGTAAACAGGCGGGCATGAAGGAGCAACTTCCGGTAAAACTTTGCAACAAACCAGTGTGGCGGACGCTTCGTCCACTGAGCGTGCGAGCTTGCCTGCTGTAAGCAGTCTATCCGTGTAAGTCTATGGGGAGGGCCCATCATGAGATCCCATCTATTTGTGTGTTCCTTTTTTTCTGTGTGTTATCCCTGCTGTGTTTCAAAGTTGTTATTGTTATCTGCGACGTTGCGTCGCACTACCTAACCTCTTGCAGTGTGTATTTAATTCGCGATGCGCCAGGATCTAAATAAGGCCGTATGTGCAGTGTCTATGGAATACAAGTTCTTTCTTTCATTATTCCCATAGATTTCTTAGAGCCAATTCGCTATAAAATACTATTAAAATGTTACAATGCTTTCTGTATTTATGTTTCGATATTGTCAGTTTTGCCACCAGGGTGACATGGTTTAGAATTAAAAGATCAGCTGACTTCAGGTTGCCATAATAGGGAATGCCAAGAAGGCAGGTGGAGCTGGCTAGCCGGATCCGTTTACCCGTATTGCTGTTAATCAGGTTTTCTACCTCTGCACAGACTTGCTTAACTATCTCGCACTCATATAAAAAATGTTCTATGAAATCGACCACCTGATAACTTTTACATTGATTTGTTTCGGACATTTTCATTTTTTGAAGAAGGATATTTCTTGGATATATATTGTGTAAAATTTTCAACTGAAGAGCTCTCAGCCTTGATTCTTTTGTCACCTTAAGTGGTAGATGCCAGTATTCAGTTGTTATTTTCATTTGGAATTTAAGCTGCCGAAACTGACTTGCTATTGATGGTTCACTCTCTTTGCAAGAGAGACCTAAATGTTCTTTGGCCTGAATTTCCGATTTCCATGTCTCTAAAACCGGCACAATCGGCACTTAGAGTAAGAGGGCTTAAAACATTGAACAAAATATTGTATTCAAGTAGTGAACTCGGAAAATCGCCATACCAGTTTAAAATTCATGGTAACTTAATAATCTCCCAGTTTCTCCCTCCAGCGTGGCTTTAATAAATACTACTGTTACTATTTCATGTTGCACCCACTGGTGCTTAGGGCAGCAACAAAAGATCTCCAGCCCTGTCTGTACTGGGCCATCTTTGCGAGAGTTCCCAATGAGTGATTGAAGGATTTCATCTCTGCCTCGATCGTTCTCCGCCAGGTTGCCTTGGGTCTGCCTGGCTTGCGCCATCTATCCGGTGTCCACAGAAGTGCCGTTGTGGTGATAGAATTTGCTTCCTTTCGCAGCATGTGTCCAAGCCATCTCCATCGTCTCTTCGTGATGATGTTGGCTATTTCTTCTTGCTTGCATCGCCTTAGTAGTTCCTGATTGGAAATCTTATTTGGTCAAAAGATGCGGAGAATCCTACGAAGACACGTGGTGTGGAAGGAAGACAACTTGGCGAGATCACCCTCTGTCATTCGCCAACACGCTGATCCATACAGGAGTGTGGATAGGATAGAGCTTTGGTACAGCCTGATCTTGGTGTTGATGCCGTATTGTGTCGATTTCCAGATGTTGCTCATACTTTGAAAGACAGCCCTTGCATTTCCCAGCCTACCTTTGGATGTCCTCCTTTGTGACACCCTCTGGTCTGATAATGCTATCAAGGTATTTAAATTTGTCTGTCATGGTGAGATTCTTGTCACCTACTTGCACTGGTGCTGGAGTGTCTACATTAAGGGTCATAATCTCTGTCTTCTTCTGGCTAATCCGAAGGCCTACCTTGCTTCCAAAATTATGCAGTCTCTGCGTCTTATCTTGCATGTGTTGGTGACTGTGTGACAGCAGCACAAGGTCATCTGCAATGTCCAAATCCTCTAGGTTCTCTTTAATAAATACTATGCCTTTATCTATGCAACCTGGCAGAAGCAAGGTTCTTGCCTTGAATTTTACCTTATCACTGCTGAACAGAGGATCACTTTGGAGGGGGGGGGGGGGGAGATATGGTTCTTTGGACTCCAATTTCCACATTAACCATGTTTGTAGGATCTTCTTCCAAACACAATCTTCACTTTGTTATCACGGAAACCTTTTGCTGCTTTTGACAAGTTCAGTGTTTCTCAACCTGTCATATCCCATGCCGCACTTCAATTTTCCAAACAAACGTTCGCCCCACCATGACTGGCTAGACTGTGCATAACCATTACAGTCGTGCATGTGTTAAGTTCCATGTTTTAATCCCAGCTAAAGAAGGAAACCACCAACACGACATAAACAACCAACAGTTTATCTGTACAATTAAGTTAAAATACACTATGAAGTTTAAGATTTCTATGAAAAATCTATACATATCTCATTTGGAAGTCTCACGCCCCATCAAAATATAGCCACACCCACATGGGTGGGGCATGTGCCCCACCTTGAGAAACACTGGTCTAGTTGAACTCTTTTCTAGGACAAGTACACTTAAATACCATTCAGCACTTCGTCCTGCTTGTCGCCGTTGCTATCTTCTTGTGGCTTGGACTCGCAGCCTATCTCCGTGTGCTTCAAACTCTGAATCGCAGGGCCGGAAAACATATTTGGCAACTGTTTCAAGATGACAGACACGAACTTAACATTGGTGCTTTATGGAAAGGGTGATCTTCGTTTGGTAAGATTTTATGCCATTTTCGATACTAATTAGTTTATTGTCATTGTTATTATTATAAGTAGTATTATCATCATTATTATGTTCAATATACAGAATACACCAGCAAGGGATATAGGGGACTGAAAAGTTCCATCAGTTGTTGTTGCTGTTGTTTCGAGTGAATTTGAATAAAGTTTAGCTGCACTACAAAACAGTAAATCTACATCGTAAAGCCCCCAAATCCCATTTTCTTATATTTATATTTCTACACATTGTCATCATCACCCAAAGCACATAGCAGGTTCCACTTGAAATTCTTAGAATATCAGATTTCTAAAGACCCAAATTCGTTATTATTGTTCTATAATTATATAGCTATATTCTGTTTGCAGGAAGAGCGACCTATTCCAGAGCCGAAAGATGGAGGTATGTTAAATTCTTGCATAATCATAGCGGTACGTCGAAATGTCTGCACTGCGGACTTCTCTGTAGAACTACTGCTTTCAGGCAGGCAAATTACAGCACAAAATATTTGGGGTTCACAACAGATTTTAAGATGAAAAATTCGCGACTTTAGTACTTGTTGTTCCAACTCCTCTTTTTGCAGAAAAGAGAAATTCCACCTTAAACCTTTGCAGCTTCAGTATTTTGACAAGGAGTTAGAATAAAGCGGAGCCGTGAAACTGGCTGAAAAATGCAAGATCGCATTTTAAACACGCGTCAAATGTGCATTTGTTATTTCTCTCCTACATACTAAAAGATCTTCAGATTTATTTTCTTCAGAAAATGGAGACATAAGTAAGGTCTCGAAACGTGTGACACCATGGAATCATACTGGTAACAATGCCATATAAAATTAGCATTGTTTCAACTGTCCGTTACGCAGAATCTGAACTACATTTTTATCTAAATGAGATTGCACTTGGAAAGAAGTCCAAGATTAATTATGTAAAATGCTGACCAATGTTCGCACTCAGATTAGAAAAAGGTACGTAATGCATTGTATACTTAGGGGTCATCCTTAAAGTACGCACATTCAATTTTAGAATTTTTTTGCAGCTCCCTCCCCCTCCCCATTGATAAACCTCTGATGGTTTAAAACTTGATGAGTTATTTTGCATGGACTTTTTGACCATTTCATTAGATACATAGCCTACATTTGACCATTTCATTAGATACATAGCCTACATTTGACCATTTCATTAGATACATAGCCTACAGTTGACTCTTTTATCAGATATATAGACTACATTTGACTATTTCACTGGAGACATAGTCTACATTTGACCATTTCATCAGATACATAGCCTACATTTAATTATTTCATAAGATACACAGCCCACACTTGACTATTTCATTAGTCACATAGCCTACACCCTCTTTCTATGCACTCCAACAAGTTTTTTTGTCATTAAAAAAAAAAGCAAAAAAACAAATCAAAACTTTTTAATTCATTGCCATCATTTAAAAAATGTTTGTACGTGTCCCTCCTCTGCCCCTCCCCGTCTTCCTGTCCCACAAGAGATAAGACACCACCACCCTCTCCCCGCCCCTCCCCGTCTTCCTGTCCCACAAGAGATAAGACACCACCACCCTCTCCCCGCCCCTCCCCCTTCTCCGAGCGCACATACTTCATACATGGCCCCTGAAAGGAATCATTACTTGAACTTTAGAATATTCTTCCTCTCTGATGTTTCTATTTCAACTTCATGATAATGCTGATGGCGCTTCCCCTGCGTCCACAGAGGTCCAAGTGGCAATGCAACAAGTTGGCATTTGTGGTACGGACATACATTACTGGGTTGATGGCCGCCTCAGCGATGTCGTTCTGGACGGAAATCCGATGGCCTTGGGACATGAAGGCAGCGCTATCGTCACCAAGCTGGGACCGGGTGTCACCAAATTCAAAATTGGTCAGTGTGTTAGCGAGAAGCTCGGAACTCGAAACAACATAATATATTATTATTATACGTGAATTGTTTCGAAACACTGAAGATTGCTTCGAGCTCCTCACTTTCGTTGGTAATTTATTCATTTTTTATTTTACACAGTGATTGTGGCAGACAGTCTGTCACAGACAGTGCTTTGAAGGGTACAGCTATGGCCAGTTGGCCAGGCAGCATAATAAGTGAAATAAAAAGGACCACAGAAAGCAAAAACTTAGATGTGTACTTGTTTGAAAAATTCTATGCAAAAAAACACACAAAAAAACAACAACAGGTACTAAGCCCATGATAACTTTTTTCGTTTTTGTTTTTCTACTCAACTGCAAAATCTTGATGATGTTTTTCTTGTGTATGGTCATGTGATTGTGCAATATTATGACATTCGAAAACTTTCAAAGCTGCTAAATTCACCGTGTCAGTCTGGTCACATGGGTGTATCTGTCTCGCTGTAAACTGTACCATTTGGACATCTGTATTTCTCCAAAGAATCACAATGCCATAATTAGACCCTGCCGGGCATCTTTCTTTCCAGCCTCAGTGGGGTCCAAAACTTGTGCTAACAATGCATGGTGTACATAACGATCTAAATGTAAATACTCATCCAAAAATAAACACTCTCTCTCACACACACACACACACACACACACACACAGACCGACGGACTGACCGGCCGACAGACAGACAGAGAGTGTGAGAGGAGTTGGTAGTCGTAATAAAAAGACACCTTTATAAATACCTATGTTCGTCACTATCACAGGTGATCGAGTTGCTATTGAACCTGTTGTCACATGCTGCAACTGCAAGTATTGCTATGGTGCCCGTTATAACTTGTGTCCACACGAAAAGGGTTTGGGGTCACCTGGAAATGATGGTCACATAACCCGAATGTTTGCATATAATGCTAGATACTGCCACAAGTAAATTTTAGTGTTTTTTTTTTTCTCTTACATATGCTAGTGTTCACATTACCGATAGGTGCAGTGAAATATGTTTCCGCGTATGTACGGTACTGTGTTCGAGCATGTCTGTTCTTTGTATTTGTATGACTGTGTTTCTGCAGTTCGAATGCATAAACAAGAATGAACAAGAAAGAAGGTGCAAGAGGGTGACATACTGCTTTTGGGAAATCCTATTTCAATACTGAGACTGGTCTACTTTAAGTGCTATTCGTAGTAAAATAAAATGAAATAAAATAGAACAAAATAAGATAAAACAAAATATCCTGTTTTTCAAGACTTCACAGCATTTGGATTCTCCATCTTCTCTCACAGCTTGAAATTCTGTATTTTAGTCACTAATAAATCACCTTACATCTCACTTGAATCAGATTTCAAATCAGAAAACTAAAGTTTTTGACTTCCATCTTTCTTAAGCTGGTCATCACCAAGGCCTTTTGCAATGTAAGACTTAAAGGCTTGCGTTAGTTTTTCAGTTGCTGCTTTTTTTTTTACTGCCTCTGTTAAATATGTGATCAAAAGCCCAAGGGCCCCAAAGAGCACACAGTTCCTTGAAAAAATGGCCTTTCTCTGACAGGATTTGAAAAGGTGTGAAATCTGAATATCTCCATATATCTGTATGAAGTCAAAAGCTGTGTGTGTTTTCATGTTGACAGAAACGGGAACAGCAAATGAAAGGTCAAAAACCCTTCAAGCAGTGAAATACAAAATATTTTCTTGTGTACGGAAACACCATTTCCGTACACATGGAAACACTCTTTCTTTTTACTACTTAATGGGTTTCTAATGTTTCCATTGCTGTTTCGGTTTCCGTACACATGAAAACGCAGTTTAAGGCAAACATTTTGTTAAAAGAGCTCTAAAATTTATCTTGTCAAACTTCAGGATGTCTAAAAAATTTATATACACTCTGAAATTTTATTAATGCAATATCAATTAAGATACATTCAAGATTTATGATTGAAAATAAAGAGGACAAGTGTGTAATTATTTGAGTTATTACATGTGTTCAAATCGATGGCTGTGCTGGGCTACGCACTGATGACAACGCAGTTCAATGGAGTTTCAAATACCATTATAATATAGTTAATACTGTATTTGGGACATCCAGATCGCGTAGAAGGAAGTGATAACCTGTACCAGTGGATGTTTAACAATTTGATTGTAGGTTGCCTGATAATGTGAGCACTGAAGAAGGAGCTTTGATTGAACCACTAGCAGTGGCTGTACACGTAATCAACAGAGCAGGCGTCAAAATGGATGATGCTGTTGCTATTTTGGGAGCAGGTACGTCTCACTTTGAGTGTGAAACTACATGTAATATATTGGCTAATCTTTGCATGCAGTTGTGAAGACCTCAGTTTAAGATATTGGACTTTCTCTGCTTTTGGACTATGATGGTACTTATATTTACAAATATTCATGAAAACAAAACAAACCAAACACACAAACAAAGTCCCCCAACGAACAGAACGCCATCTGAATGACGAACCAGCCTATCGCCCAAACCTTAGTATCGAGATGATGGCGTACCCCTGAAGACGTCCTTTGGTCATACACGGAAACACGCGCTAAGAGATACGCCATTCAAGCAAAGTATACCCCGATTGGTCAAAATTATTTATATGATACGTCGGTTCGTCACCCAGCCAGGAGGGGACAAGGTAAAGATACCCAATTGGGCCATTGCGTTTGTACGAAAAATTTGATAAGGACATTGAATGAAGTTAGCTTGCTATTTAAAGAAAGGCCGGCGTGCAGTCTCTCCCCCATTACCACTTACTAAAATTATACCATATAACCAGTGGCAGTATTGGCAGAATGGATAGGATACTTGCAAATATATTGGTTCAAACCCTGATCCTGGCGACGGAAAAAAAAAAAGATGGGTGACGGACACAGAGAGTCATGATCTCGGTATGGCCGGGGTTCTAGGAAGTCAAAGGCCGAAACATCTAATGAAAGAACCCACTTTTACTCTGAAGATCTTCACCTGTCTCGCTCTACTTGAGGAGTTTCTTACCACGATTGTCTCTTAATCTTCAGCAACTATGTCCATTAAACTTTTAAAGGCCATCACTAAACATTTCATTCAAACTTGACCATTCCTTTTTATCAGCCAGTTAATTCATTCTGAATCAGGCCCAGTGAGCTGCTGGCCAAGACACGGTTTAAAATACATGCATCTCTGGGCATGCGGAAGAACCAATTGAATTACTTGATCTGGTTGCACCAGTGGTGATAGATACAATTTTTTTTAAAGACTCTTAAATTGTCATTACGTGAACAACATAATACATCTGAACTAATCTTTACAGGTCCTATTGGACTACTTTGCATGCTGACTTGCAAAGCAGCGGGGACACGCGCTGTGTGTATCACAGGTAAGAAAGACAGTCTTCCTTGTTCTGTGCATTTTCTCCCTTCATAACAGGTTAAGGTCATTGACTGTGGGTGCTTACAAATGCACAAATGAATCAGCTGATTATCAAAGATTTATATACAGGATCAGTTAAGACAATTGCTTTGATGCATTATTATTTCGCATTCCAGTGAAACATTGAAGATGACAGGAACTGTCCTACAAGTTGCACAGAGATCGCAAAGAGCCAGTTTTTGGGTGGAAAATAAGAGGATGCTACTTTTAATCTCCCACAAGTCCCTCAACTGCTTAATTTCTTTCTCTGTCTCTGTCTGTTTCTCTCCCTCTCTCTCTCTCTCTCTCTCTCTCTCTCTCTCTCTCTCTCTCTCTCTCTCTCTCTCTCTCTCTCTCTCTCTCTCCTTCTCTCTCTCTCCCTGACAGCCTTCTCCCCTAGAGAACAGAAAATGAAATAGGACTTTCTAAAATGCAATAAAGTATCAGTTTGAACACAATTGAGTTCTAAATAAATGTATTTCTTTGGCCTCCAATGATGACATTACTCGTAGATGTGAATGAGAGCCGCCTGGAGTTTGCCAAGAAACTGGGTGCTGACATCACAATCAATGTTGCTAACAAACAACCCAAGGAGATCGCCGCCGAGATTGCACAGAAGATGGGCGGCCAACCTGACATAGTGATCGAGTGCAGTGGAGTGGTAGCGTGTACCCATACAGCTATACATGTGAGTGTTTGACCAGCAGGAAAATTACTGACATTATTTTGTAATTTATACACTTCTTTGATCCCATTTGGGAAATTGGCCTTGGTGTCATTGTAGCCTAGTTACAACTGGATCTCTTTTTAATTTTCCCCGGGCAGCGGTCTTGTTAGGCATACCCTTCTCGACTTCCAACTGTCAAGGTATCTTTAAATTAACGTACACAACGTGCACACAGGCCATCCGAGTTTTTCGTCCTTATCCGAGAAGACTGTGTGCTCGAGCCTACCTACCATAGAACCAGGGACAGGAAAATATGAGAAAAATCCCAAAATTACAATATGCCTGCACCGAACGGGAATCATACCCAGTACTTTCGGCATGAGAGATGGACACCTTGCCTCTAGATCAACGTCGAATGACTACTTTCAATAATTGTAAGATTACCTGCCGTAAACTAGGCAGCATCGTAGATCAGTGTTGATATCCTTGTAAAGTCAAAATTATGGAAGAGAGAGAAAGAGAGAGAGCGAGAGAGAGAGAGAGAGAGAGAGAGAGAGAGAGAGAGAGAGAGAGAGAGAGAGAGAGTGCACGAGCACTTTGGTGGCTAGCTACCCATTCACGAGCGTCATCATCTTTCTGGACAGGCTACGAGACCTGGTGGTGTGGTCGCGCTTGTTGGAATGGGACCTGCTTATCAAGAGCTGCCAATTGGAGATGCTATGACACGAGAGGTGGACATCAGAGGAATTTTCAGATATGTTGACAGGTGAGGAAACCGGCGTTGAAGCAGTTTCAGAGAGCGATGGAAATGAAAAATAATTTGAATAGTATTGGTGTATTAGAAAGCCCATTGCTCTGTAGTTCCAAAAACACTTTAAAAGTCCGGAGAACGCATGGGTGACCGCGTGTTTTTTCGGGGGGGGGGGCGACGGGCCGGCTATACGTCAGCTGGATCAATTTACTATCATTACAACATGCACCTTTCACCAAATGGCAGGTTTCACAGATAACAGAAACTATTTTTTTTTTTCTATGAGGCCACGCAACTCCTAAGGCCGATGTGGCATTATATTTTATTTAGCCTCCTTGACTATGACCTCCTCCCCCGGTACGAAACTAATATTACAGAAGTACACCCCGGTCCGAGCATAACCTTACAAACGTACCCCCACGCCACTCCGATCCAAATATCATATTACAGGTGGACCCCTCTCATTATATTTCGACCCCTTCCCTCCCCCAAAACAGCAATATATTTTAACTGCCTATACGTGTATTAATTGTTGTTTTAATGAAACATGGACTTCACCCTTCACTGCGCGTCTTGATTTATCGATTAAGTGAGTTTTATGTCCATTGCCACGTACGTTGTTTTTAATTTATTTTTTTTAGTTCAATGTTTTTAAAACCAAATTTTTAAAAGAGCTGATGTTTGTTTTCCTTACTAATGTTTTACATCTATGTAGCTTGTCCAAAATTTATATCCCTATGCTACGTCTGATGATGCTGGCTGGTTCTGCTCGCTGTAATATGCATTCTGACTTTGGTATGTCGTACCCCGTAGGTAATTCACGCTAAAAAGTGACAGTGACGGGTGCTTTTGTTAGCCGAGTAGACAGAATGCCATCTGGAGCATTGTGTGATTAAGTACAGTAAAACAACTTTGTCAAATGCCTTAACATTAGGGAATAAGCAGTTCACTTACAGCTTAGCGCATACCAGTGGTTTAACCTACATAATTATTGTCTGCCAAGAAAAAAGACAAAAAACAACTGCCATGCACCTATATCTAACTTTAGGCCAAATTTGATTTGATGCCTTTTGTCGTTGTTGTTTTTTTCGTAGTTGTATTAATTGTTGTTGGCAATTATTTATTATTATTGATGCCCACTGTTCTAGCTAAACAACATCATGAAAAATATATGTATTGTCTCCAGTTTCTCTCCAGCTATAAACTTGGTGGCTACAGGCAAAGTGGACGTCAAGCCGCTCATTTCCCACAGATTTGAAATCAAAGATGCTATCCAGGCATTCGAGACGGCCAAACAAGGCAAAGGGATCAAGGTCGTAATCAACTGTCGCAAACCGTGATCAGATGAGATGACCACAGATTTCAGAGGCGTGCAGAGAGAGGGGCGTCAGAGGGAGACGATGGCCCTGGGCATCCAGTTCAAAGGACACCCAATCAAAGAGTGAAATTAAAATTCAGTTGTTTTTTTTTCTTTAATTTGAAATTATCATTGTTAACTTCGTTGTACAAGCTACCTTGCAGTCCCACAAGCTGGTGTGTATGTAGATCCGAATTTTAATTGATGGAAAAATTATCTCCTTTCAACTTCTCCAGAATTTATTTACCAATCTGCCTGTATCTTTCTTATTGACTTGAAAAAAATCCCAGAAATATACCTACTTATATCTAACTTGAATAAAAAGTTTAATTGATCTGTTTTTACAATCTTTAACTACTAATCAAGACGTAAACAATTGCTCAAGTTTCGTGTTTCATGATTAAAATAGCCAGATTAACAATCACTTCTTGTATGTAGATCCGAATTTTAATTGATGGAAAACTTATCTTCTGTCGACTTCTCCAGAATTTATTTACCAATCTGCCTGCATCTTTCTTGTTGACTTGAAAAAATCCCAAAAATATACCAATATGTACTTATATTTCACTTGAATAAAAAGTTTAATTGATTTGTTTTTACAATCTTTCAGTATCAATCAGGACATAAACAATTGCTCAAGTTTCGTATTTCATGATTAAAATAGCCAGATTAAAAATTTTGTATTTGTTTCTCTTTGGGAGTAAATTTTAATGTGTACTATGACTGTGTGAAATGATTTTGGTACACCCAAGGCAGAAAACACTGATTTCAAGATCTAAGGCCCATTTCAGACACATCGACTTTTCGCCAGTCGTCGTATACGGCAAGGGGCCGTGCATTCCAGAGCGTGTACCATTGCGAGCCGTGAATGACAAGGCGCATCATGACTCGGCCATGTTCCCCTTCCCAAGGCTATCGTGAACAGGGATATTCATGAAGATTTTTTGAACTGCTCTTACCTATACTTTAAAAATAAAAGGCGTTCTTTAAGCAGAAAGTGGGTTCATCTTTTACAGAGTCGGTCCTTTCGTCACACATTGTGTCAAGAATTATCGCTCTAGTGCCCAGCAGTCCATATCTGACACACTTCACCAGAGCCAAAAAGTTGTATAACTAGAATATTTCTGAATTTATCAACAAAATGAATGATTTTCCGAGATAAATAGTCATATTTCTGCATTCACTTGACCATTTTACACTAGCCTCGTAAGATTCAGAATTGTTATGTTGGCTAAGTGAGTGTATGTCTGGGGATTTAGAGGGTTAAGCAGTGATGAGAGAAAGTTTTTGAATTATTTTACAAAATGTCCATAGCAAGTTTTGATAAACTCCTGAATCGTCTAGGTCCTTTACTCCACAAGCAGAGTGGGCCTAGTAAGAAGAGGGATTCCACCTCTCCAATGTGTCTTGCGCATGAGTTTAACATCAATATCAACCTCCTCAAGTATTCTATGGCTAAACCATGCCATACAATTCTTTCTGTGGAGGAATCAAATTGTAATTGTGGAGAATATAACTGCTTCTTCAAAAATCCCTTGTTGTTTTTTGTTTTGTTTTCTTTCGTTTTTTTAAACCCCTTTCTATTTTTGACTGACAGGTAACACTGTATGACGTCACTTCCCATTCCGATTCATTTTAAAACGTCGTACGAAAGTAGCTGTGTCTGTGTATTGTTGTTTGTTCATTTGACGACGGTAACATTAATTTAATGTGCAGTGCACGATCTGACACACCAGGAAGAACAAGCTACGGGCGGAACGATTATTTGCTTCACAACTTCTAAGGGCTGTAGGCTGAGCACTTGTGTAGTTCTGAATGTCGAAGTCTGTATCCCCCATTGCATTATCCAGTAGGAGAGTTCGAGGGGACAAGACCCCTTCACCTGCAGGTACCTTTGGATTTTGGATTAAAACTACGGCAACTGTGTCAGTAGAGCGGCCTACCAATCGTACTTTTTTGTCTTTGTTTATCTGTGTGTATTTGGTTGTTGTTTGTTTTTTGTGTGTGTGCGTTTATTTGTTTATTTGTGTGTATGTGGCGACTTTAATTCCTGTTTGTTCCAACTCCGCTGTTTGCACAACTGAGAAATTCGACCTTAAACGTTTGTGGCTTTAGTATTGGGCTGTTGTTATAAGTACGTACGCACCCCAAGCGTTTTGCGCTAGGGACGCGAACGTATACGTACTTATCCCTAACCCTGTCCTTATCCTCAATCCTAAATCGTATCGAATCCCCATCCCTGCCACCTACTCCTTCAACCACAAAAAAAAAAACAAAAACAGAAAAAGAACATCTGAAAGATTAATTAATTACGGCTGTTGTTAGGAGTATATCGGGAAGAGCTCTCTAACTCTGGAGCCTTAAAAGGTTTTAAAATACGTACCGCTAGGGCAGAAAAACTAGGGGTACGTACATACTTGTAACGACATTCTTAGGAGTATGATAAGGAGTTGGAAAGTGTGGAAGAGCTTGATAAGCGCCACAACACATTTTAAATAAGTGTCGAAGTATACATTTGTTATAAATACCTCTTGTACACACCAAAAAATCTGCAATTTTTTTTTAGAAAATGGAGATAGAACAAACAAGAACTAAGGTCACGGTGTCTGTGTGTGTGCCTATGTGTGCATATGGGATTGTGTGCGCACGCGTGCATGTCAACATACAGATGCAGTTCTTCTTTACGTTTTCAAGTGCCAAAAGCTAGAAGGCCTATCTGGTACGTGAAGACCACACTTGCTCACTTGTTGAGCCACATGTTATCAGTGTCAAATGTATGCAGTGTAATGTCATTTACGTCAAACTGCGCCCGTCGTAACTGCCCTGTAAATATATATGAGTGACGTACTCTTCAAATAAAGTGTTCTTCACGGATGCGATCTGGCCTTTAATCCCTAACAGAAGTTTGAAAGTTGGTCAAGAAAACCTTGCAACTTTTTCAACTCTTACATCATCTTAAAAATAAAATCTTTTCATTGGTTGTAACTTCAGTCTTGGACTATTTTGTAAACAAGGAATATTGGGCTTGTAATTTGATTCGTGGCATTATAAAACCCATTATTTTTTGTGCTTTGCAATCTAATATATCCTGCTGTTTCAGACCTGATTTCACTAATAACCCGATACCGGATAGGAATACTCTTAATGTATAATCTACATGTGTGGCAGATAATCTCAATCGACTTTGTTTACTGTCCCAAATGTCATTAGGAATTACCCTGACTTTGCATTGCTTTGCAATAATTTCATGCAATTGTATTTATTTCCGAATTCCAAGTCCTCAAAGCTAAAAAAAATAAAAATGTAATGCTAACCAATTTCCTCGTCTGCAGAGACGATCCAGGTTTTGTTTATGTCAGTTTTGCTTACATTTTGTGACATTTGACTAGGTGATTAAGCCCCCAATATTACAGTACACTGTCTAACCGTTCTTTCAAGAAATTAAAACATTTGATTCGTATTATATTTTAACCTCTGACGGGAAAGAAAAACCTGGCAGTTCTACAAGCAGAAGGAAATCGCTTGACGCCCTAAAGACCAACCCTGAGTTTGGAGAGGGAGAGGAGGAGCATGTGGAGGACACAGAGGGAGAAGGCGGACACATCATTGAAACAGCATCTGAAAACGGCCCCGTGGGTACCACGTTTCTAGATGATACCGGGGCTAGTGAGGAGGTGAAAAAAGGCACGCGATCACAGAGCAAAGTCGACCTGGTTGAACCTGCTGCAGAGGCATCGTGAGTATACATACTCACTGATTTATGCCACACACTTAATACAATCTACTGAATTGCATTGCATTGATAAAGTCTATCTGTTGCTTTATTTATGCCATTGCGAATTTACTAAACCTAATTAAAGAGAAAAATGCCGCCATTTTCACTTCGTTGCCGTGGTAACCAACAAAAACATCCGCCATCTTGAGAAAAAAAAAGGCAATTTTCAAACCCTGGTAACTCTTTTAGTTATGAATCAATATCTTTTAAATTGTGCATGGTGACAGCTATGGATAAGCAAAAGGATGAAATACAGCCACATTTTTTTTATTCCGTCCTTTGGAGGAAATATAATGACTTTGTTTCGTAACATATAATTAGGCCTACGTATCGAAAAATGGAGAAAAAATTAATCTATCTACGGCTGATATTGAGATTATGGCTCTATTTCAATATTTATAAATATTTGAAGAAGTTATGGTCCAAATTTGAAGTAATTTGGTTGAAAAATAAAAAAGTTATCAGCTTTTATGTGTAAAGAAAAATGTGAAATTCAGAAAATCGCAACAAAAAAAAACAAACAAACCGCAAACAGGAGAAATTCAACAAAAACGTCAAAAAGACATCGGAAGAAACGTTTTATATAGAAAAAAAAAAACTACTGCCACGGCAACGAGAAAATTAATGGTCAAAGAAGCTGAAACAAGAAAAAAATGAGTAGGTCTAAACATCGGTTGAGTATCGATATTTTGCTGTTGTAGAGCCACTGTAAATACTGACTGTTGTTAGGCGACAGTAGTATTTTACACAGTAAACTAGAGCCGAGCACTGAACACAAATCATTGTTTTCTCTATAATTATGTCCTGAGACACAGAATACCGAGACGAACTCTTCCTTCTTTCACTTTGTGTTCACAAATTGCGCGCTTATAAGTACAGTACTACTCTTTTTCGCTCAATTATGAAGGGGTGTAGTGCGAATTGTTGTACTGCTGACATCCATGATACGCGCGCAAGTCGACGGATGGAATATGACGAATTGATTCGTCTCGATATCCCGTGTCTCGGGTACGCCTTTATAATCGGACTACGGTCCCCGAACATCATCCATATTACATAATATATAGGTTTATGAACTCCCGTTGTTTAAGGAGAGGCGGGCGTATGCGACTCGCAGTCGTGTCCTAGTTTCATGCATAGGGCAAGTGTAAAATGCAAACTAATTCTAATTCTTGTAAAGTAGCAGCGCAAATCAACAGTTCTAAGCAAAGTAACGTGCACAGGCAAAAATGCGGAGTGTGAACGATTACCGTTACCTTCGAGGCCAAGAATCCTGTGAGGAATATAAAGGGGTTAAGTCACGATGTAGAAATTATGGGTTAGTAGCCCCTAGCCCAAGGGAATATTCCATTGCACAACCTGCTTCAGTATCTTTGACAGAAATGGGATCCGTCCGCTAAAATTGTCGTCTAAAAATAACATAGTCTATGAAAGAAAGAGTTCAGTCAAAGTTAAAACCTCAGTTTTCTCGGAAAACGAAATTTGTGATCGAGCCCGTTTTTCCTTCGAAAATGGGGTACCCGGGCAAATCTCACGTTAGGGAATGCGCGGGTGGTGGGGGGGGGGGCGTTAAGTTATTGCAGCACTAGCCTCTCTGAGCTTGCCAGCTGATTTCTTTCGCCTGACGTCACAGGATTTGTGCTCTCGCGAAATTACGTTCCAAGGTCGCATGTTTCATTTTCTCCTAAGAGGTTCATGAGTGGTTGGTGGCCACTCTTGTACGGTCCTTCTGTTATATTCTATCTATCGTCTTGCTTTTTCCTAGCACAATGTGACCGTTATTGTGTCGACTTGCTTTCTTCAAACTCAAACTCCCAAAGAGTTTCAGTTCTTCTTTTTGGATTACAGGTAATCTTTGGGAGTGCGCATGCTCAGTCACCGTGCCACGACACATAAATCTTTGCGTGTACGCATGATTGGTCACAGTGCCAAGAAACACAAATCTTTGCAAGTACCATGCTAAGCCGCCGTGCCAAGACATATACATCTTTGCAAATACTCATGCTCAGCCACTGTGCCAACACATAAATTAAAAAATGTTTGCAAGTACGCATGCTCAGCCTCGTGCATTTGATGGCGGGGATGCAGTTCGATCAACATCACAGTTTTGGTTGACTTAAAAAGTGAAACAAACCAGTCCCACAAATGCTTGCATATATTTTAGATTGTTGTGACTTGTAGGTACGTCCCCAAGTTTTTTGCGCTAGGGGTGCGTATTTTAAAGCCTTTTGTGACTCCAGAGCTAGAACGCCCCCCCCCCCCCGAAATACTCCCAACAACAGCCCCTTAATTATTCTTTCAGATTTTCTTTTTGTCTTCCTCCTGTTTTACGGTTGAAAGGGTAGGAAGCAGGGTTAGGATTCGATAAGATTTAAGGTTGAGGATAAGGACGGGGTTAGGGATGGTAAGTATACGTACGCGCCCCTCTCGCAAAACGCCTGGGGACCGTATTTACAATCAACAACAACCTCTATACTTTATTAAATGTTTTCTTTTGTGTGTATAAACTGACATACAAATTTAGAGGATTGCCAGGTCCACCCTTTGGGCTACAAGTCATTTATCCGTATGAATTTCTATTGTTTTCTGAATTTCAGACAACAATGCCAGAAGAAACTACATTGCTTTGTGTGGGTCAAGTCTGTCGAATTCACAGGGCAACCGAAGCGGGGTGATTTTAAAATGAACACAGAGCAGCCACGC
This sequence comes from Onchidella celtica, assembly GCA_963931925.1. Taxonomy (NCBI): domain Eukaryota; kingdom Metazoa; phylum Mollusca; class Gastropoda; order Systellommatophora; family Onchidiidae; genus Onchidella; species Onchidella celtica. Next base: position 43,075,393 of record OZ007572.1, on the reverse strand, counting down.
TGTCTTGAGGATGGGGGTACTTTCCTCTAAAGGGCGTTCCAAGTATTTTATTATTTAAAAAAATATATATTGGCGGGAAAATTTCACTGTTGGTGCAATTTGGCCATTTAAAAAAAAAATGTTTATTATTATTATTATTTTTTTTTTGCTTAAAGCAACAGCCTGAATAACAGTTTCACAAACTAAAAAATTATTGTTCTTAGATGTCATCTAGTGTAACTTCATCGCTTTTGTATCGACTTGCTGTTTTCGTTGAAGTGTCAGACAATCTTTCACAATGCTGTTATGAGGGTATAATACAATTAACTTTTTGGAAGCTCCCTCCGATAAGCCCAGTGGACATGGAGGCTGTATTTGGCACGTGTTCAGTTTGAAAATTAGATGGAGGTGGTGTGGATGGAGAAGGAGAAATTGGGAGAGAGAGGTGGGGACAGAAGAAAATAACGCCGACCAAAACAGGACTAAGAGATTAAGGGTGAGTAGAAATCCAATTTCTTGTCATTGGCCCTCGAAGTCGCGGGTTCTCTACTAGTTCTGCAAAATTACGTCACGGTAAATTCACAATAGGTTTCACCAATTTTAATTAAAATTCCCAAATTCTGTGACCTTAACCTTGCTCTTAAGTGAGACAAACATTGCATTTCGTACTGGTCAGTTGATATGAGTTGTCTGAGTTTTACTCATGGTATGGTCAGTTGTTTGCCTCACCTTCTCCACTCACCACTCTGTTTGATGGCTGACCTACATTCAACTGGCTGGGTATTCCCAAAAATCTTGTTTTCTGCTATTGCCTAAAAGCCTGTTTACACTAGTAGGTTTTAGGAATAGAAAATAGGAATGGGGGACTCTCCTGGATTCTGACTTTTGATTTCCGATTTCCCCCTTTGAAACATGACCAAAACAAACGATGCGCATTGTTTCTCATTCACAAAACGGACCAGTGTAAACAAACAGCGTTTCGAAGGGGGTAATCGGAAAAACAATGACACTGTATGGGAAGAACTCTCCTGGCTTTCCCACTTAAAATTGTTTTCCGTGTGTCACTGGTGATACATCATGCTGCCTAAAGGGTTAAATAAAATATACACCAATTGTAACCATTTCAAATGCACATCAAGTAAATTAGAAAATCAAATTAAATCAAATGTCTAAGTGACCTCGTCCTTCCCCAGACAAAGCCGGCAAATCATAGACACATAGGCCTATTAAAGTACAGTGCAGTAGTTAAGTAGTATACTGCGGTAAGGTATTTGGCTCATGCTATACCTCTAGTCGCACAACCATTGCGAGTCCTCAGCGGCAAGATTTACAGCCACCATTCTTGAAACCATCAATCTTACATTGCCACAATATTAGCATGAGCGTCAAAATCAGTATCACAACTGCATTGACAGTCTCACATTCAATGCGTTCATAATGTTTCAGAAATTCTCATCGAAGCCCTTTGCTGGACTGTTGACTATTACATGAAGTAAGTTGATGAAACTGTGACCACACTGACCTAGATTAGGACTTTCTTTATTCCGATCCCCTTGCCTTTTCCCCTAGGAAAGTGGTCGTCACTTTTGTAACGTTTTATGTTTCTACAATTTAATCCTGTTGTGTTTACCTAGCTCATTGTCTGTTGAGTTGTCTTTTTAAATCGATACCAATGATATATTTTTATATGACATTTTTACGACTTGTTATGTGTGTGTGTGTGTGTGTGTGAGAGAGAGAGAGAGAGAGAGAGAGAGAGGGGGAGAGACAGAGTGCGTATGTGTGTGTGTGTGCGTATGTTTATGTGTGCTCCTGTCTACTGCCTTTGCTGTCGATCTGTCCGACTAACCATCCTTAGAAATCAGTCTGCCCATCAGTCTACGTATTTTACTATTTATCTGGTCATCCACCCAGGATTTTCCGTGTCGATTGTGGGTCGGTCATGATTGGTGAACAAGTTGGCAGGTCAGTGAGAAAACCTTGGAATTGTAAATATTGTTTAGAACTATCATTTTAAGATATATAGGTCAATAATGTAGTTAGCAGTGAAAATACATTTAGTAGTAGCAGTTGTTTAATGTGGTGGGGGTGGGGTGTTATTATAATAAGAACAGGTGTCGATTATTTTTTTTATAACAGTTTTACACGTAGTTGGCCAAGTATCAGCTGCTAAAGGCAGGGGAACCTAGGCCTATGACCACATTGACCACAATTGTAAATATTGTGATTTCAAATCAACCAAACATTTAACATCTCAGAAAACGATATGAAGAACTGTTACATCCACTGTAAGAACCTTTGGAAATCAGTGGCTCTTAACGAGAAGGGATGTGGGTGTAAGGGGCGAAATCATGGGTGAAGTACCTATGTCATTGAGTGGTTTAATGCACACTTCATATCTTGTGACAGAAACACTTTTAGCTATATTACAGCAGATTGTTGCAAAAATGCCATAAACAAGCAAAGCCTCGACAAAGAAATAATACAGAAACGATGCAATAAAACCTCAAGGAGAAGGTAAGACAAAAATCAAGCTTTCGGTATTATTAACCTTCTTCGGAAAAAAAAAAGTAAAAGGACAGAAAATTAAACAAATAAAAAAAAAAAAAAAAAAATCTGAGAACGTTTGACGATATAATCTGCACACAGAAACAACAAAACAAAAAAATATGATAGAAAGCTGTCATGTTTAACTCAAAGGTATTGAGTAGAATTAAAAGACCTACCCCGGTACTGGATTTGGCAGGCGCTGTGTTGTTTGGACATTCAGTAGCACCAAGACCACAACGCGCTGTGTGTACCTTGGGCCTAAACCCTCTAGCGCCCAGTGTACCATATATTTGAAAAAAGTCAACTGGAACAAAAATGCTTTATGTTTGAGACACTTGCTCTTTCTATTTTATTAACAAATAATTTTTCCAATTACATATTTATATTTTTACAATAATCTGACTAAAACCAGTTCAGCATACAATTTCAAAAGTTTTTAGATTGGCAGTTTTCGCCTGGGCTCTAGAGGATTAAAGAGTTAAGAGGTTTATAAGAACCGCAGGCTGGTGTAAACTGTCAACTCCGTTCCACTTTCAGCGTGATAGAAAGCCGTAGCGAGAATTATCCTCAGTACATGCTGGTGGTGATCTCGTCCGGATGGAGAACACACACCATTGTCAACCCAGAAGACACTTACGTCCGGAAATTTATTGATATCGTGGACTTGCCGGCGTCCTTGTATCTAGGAACTCTGGGCTTGCCAGGGTGAGTGCTGCTTTGTTAAGCTTGTGTGAGTGTAAAGCATCCGAAAGAACTTGTTCAATCCGAGACCACTGGTGAGAGGATCTCAAATTAAAACAAAATTATACATAACGAAACAACCTAGTAGTGACTCATAGTTCATGTCCAAATTGGTGTATTCCACTGGTGTATTCCAAGAACAAAGCTTGATAAACAATAGTCCTATCGTTCTGTTATATTCTGACTGTCGTCTTGTTTCTTCCTAGCACAATGTGATCGTTGTCGTCTCGACGCGCTTTCTCCAAACTAAAACATTGAACTGCACCCAGATTTAATGAGAAGTTAACGGAAACTGGGGGTGCCGGTAAAATTAATGTTGGCCTGTTAAACTTTCTTCTGTAACGTTACCATAACTACGGACGAGTCGTCATTCTGATGAGCTGTTGGATTCATGCTTAGCCTGTAATATTGTCTTGTTGTTACGTTTGGAAAATAAAACGAAATCAGCCTTATGTAGGATAATAAGCATTGTTGTCATAGTAATAGTGTAATATTTGCTAGATTGTGTCTCAGTAATAGAAACAAAATAGGAGATAAAAGTTTGTAGTCTTAAAAACAATGTCGTATTTCCTTGATTGTTTTTCCACGACTGTAAATTAAATGGGAGTTAAGCCTTGTCTTCCAGTAATAGTGTCATTTTTCCTCGGTTGTGTCCCACTACTGTAAGTAAAATGGGAGATAAAAGTTGCCGTCCTAGAAACAGTGTTGCATTTTCTTGTTCTTGGTTATGTGATTGTGAATATAACGAAGTAAAATTAACTTGTTTTGTTGTGCACGTATATTAGACAATAAACTTTGAGCGAGGTAGCTCCACCGAAACTGCATTGTAGCAAAGTCAGCTATAAGTAGGATAAAATTCCAAGAAAAATAACACTTTTACCAGACAGCAAGGCATATCTCCCAGTTTATTTCCCATTTTGTTTATCATAATAATATTATGATAATATTATGACAAAGAAAATACAACATTTGCTAAGACGAGAGTGGTTATCTTCCATTTGTTCATAGTGGAACTTCGCCAAGAAAACTCAACACTACTACTAAGACGACAGCGGTTATCTCCTAGTGTGAATACATGTGTAGGCCTACTGGGACATTTAACCAAGACAGATTATTTATACAAAGGATAATAATGAGATTAATTATGCAAAGGATAACAATAATCCATTATTATGGGCTGTACTTTATACGACTGATAATGTGATGTGTTCATGCGTCTGTTGGGTACATTCGTTGATCTAACTTTTTGAAAGGTGGTGATGTGCCACGATTTATAAAGATTTCCCAGATAAAAAGCACCATTTATTGTCAACTGCCACCTCCAGCAAAAATTTGGTTTTGGATAAGTTTTGGAAACGTTCAAAAGCAGAGACTTTTTATTTTTTTTTAAATTTCCCTGTAGACTGACGGCATATTTTGGGCTACTGGACATCTGTCAACCAAACGTGGGTGACGTGGTCTTGGTCAATGCGGCAGCAGGCCCTGTAGGGAACGTTGTGGGACAGTTGGCCAGAATCAAGGTAGGCCGACTTGCCAGCTACAAACCACAAAATAATAATAATGATAATAAATTCATTAAAAAAAAGAAAAACCGGTCTCTCGTAAATACAAGTAGACATGAGTGGATTTAATCCTCATGCAGGATTTCTAAGGAAGATCAATACAAAAATTACCCTCATAGTGGACGATATAGATGTGAGGCTTGTGTTCGTCATCAATTTGAGATTTGAAATTGTTGCTAATTTCTTAAACCTCTAATGTAGGCACATAGACTGCCGCATTACAAAATTTTGAAACTTACAAAATTAATTTAAAGACAGTCGTGTAAATACCATAATAATATTAATATAACAAATATTTATCACACACACAAAAAAAAACATTGATGAATTAACCCTCCTGCGTTCAGTGTCCCGTGTGATCTTCAGTGTTCTATTTTGGGAACACATTCTGATTGGTTTTATTAATTAAGGAGGAGCTCTCTAGCCCTGAAGTCACAAAAGGCATTAAAATACGTACCCCTATCACAAAGACTTGGGGGTCATACGTACTTGTAACAACATTCATATGTTAATACGTGTACTAAAGTTTCGTGACAAGTGTTGCTGTGTACTTCTGTTTTCATTTGGCTATTCCAAATCAGCCATCAATATTACGAGCATATTAATCGTAATAATCATCTTTCTTTTTTCAATTAACAATGCCACCATTATAAATTTGACATGCTTGTCGACCCCCGCCCCCACTCCCAGGGCTGCACTGTAATAGCTTTTGCTGGGTCTAAAGCTCGCTGTCACTGGATTCGTGAGCTGGGCTTTGACTTTGTCTTCAACTACAGCACAGTCACAGTAACCTCAGCACTACACCGCGTGGCTCCGCGGGGTGTGGACTTTTATTTTGACTGCGTAAGAGCCATTAACATAATTGGTATTGCAATTATACTGTCAACTTAGGCCTGACCTATTTGTCTATTTAAGAGCCGGTTAAATATAAGCATAACTATGTCATAGAAAAATACTGGACAGCCGGTGGGAGGTGGGGGGGGGGGGGGGAGCGGTACACTTTCAAGTCTTTGGCTTATCACTGAATTAAATTATTCAGCATACTGTAAATCGGTTAGGCTTAAATGTATCGCCAAGTTAATGTCCTTTTTTAAAAAGAACTATTCCGGTATTCTAAGAGCTTTTTTATACTACATGTATTTCTGTTGTTGTTGTTATTCGATTTCATAAACACTTTCTGTTACTTACAAACGAAGCTCTATGATTAGCCCCTGCTATACTTCTAACGCATGTGATAATTACTTTCTTGAGCTCACCAAGTCTTGTGGCTTTAGTTCTACATCGTGCTAAAGTCTCAGAAAGCTGAACTTGAAGTATTGGCCAAAACGTATTTCTCGCACATGGCGTTACTCAATTACTCAACTTCCATTCTTTCAAGACGCCTCACCCCAGTCTAGCAATAACAGTTCTGGCTTAAGCTGTGTTTTCATGTTTACGGAAAAGTATACAGCTAAATTCATGAAGCAGTAAAGAGTGTGTCCATGTGCACGGAAATGGCGTTCCCGTACACATGAAAATATTATATCTATTTCACTACTTGATGGGTTTTTGCCGTTTCCGTTTCCGTACACATGGAAACACAACAATATATTCTTTGGGCTTTTTCTTGTATGCTCGCCGATCTTTACGTATAACTTAGCTACTGTTTTAGTACTCCACGTTGACACATAGGTGATGTTCAAAAACTCCTTCAGTTTTCTCAATTCCAGGTGGGATCGGAGTTTACTGAAGCTGTCTTGAGCAGCCTGAAAGAGAGCAGTACAATCTGTACGTTTGGATATGTTACAAGCTATGGTCGACACACAATCCATGGTAATTTTATGCTTGTTTTATCACTGTTTTGGTGGCCTGGTGACACGGTCACATTATTAAATGCGTCGGAGATGATTTGACACTGCTGTCTCCTATTACGTAAGCTATTAATATTCATTACCTTTGGCGTGATGTTTATGATTAAGAAAACATTTTTGTTATGTAACATAGATGGGCTGAAACGAAAGTATAACTGTTGTTGCTGTTAATGTTGTTACCAGTGATGCTGATAATTTGTGTCGATCAACGTGATATTGGTTTTTGGTCTCCATTTTGCCCCCATTTATTCAGTCTAGATCCAGTAGGTTATTAAGCTTAATTATTAGATTTGTGACCAGGTTTCTCAAAAGCGTAATTAAATCTCAGGAGCCGAGCAAGGAAAACGGTACATGTACTTTGATTGGTTAATGGGGCGGGAGTATCGTACTAAGCCCGAAACACCACAACCAGCTGCTGGTGGTAAAATGTGCACACAAGAAATAATGGCAGAATTTGACTGTCTGACCGGGCTAAGTACGATACTTTTAGGGTCTGCCCGGATTTACTTAGAAAATATAGGAAATTATGGTGTGCAGTTAAGCTCCTTGTGTGCAGTCCATGTCTGCCAGCAGCTGAGTGTGCCGTTCCCAGCTACGTATGATATCTCCGTAAGGGTGATTTCGATCGAAACTTGGGCTTCTCTTTATTATGATTCTCAGTATCCGTTCTTTATGGCTAAAATGTTTTTCATGGGAGAAAAGAATGCTCAGATCAGTTAATAGGACTCCTTGTAACCAGATCTTACTTTCTTGTAATTACTTAATACCGATTTATCCGGATAAATAGACAAAACCGAGCGCATTGTACATATTTTATGGATGGCCCCAGTTTTAATGGTGGTGGCTGTGAGCTTCGATAGTATGCATAGCGATTGTCATATAACCTAGTCTAAAACGAGAAATGAGGTTGAGCCACGAGGCCTTTAACTCTTTTAGACTTGCAAATTTGGCATCTAGGAATAATGGATGAAATGACTCTTATAAATAGCGATGTGATGTACTGGTCTTTTCATATTTTGCCTGACTGTTGACACCCACCCCAGGCACGATGATGATTCTCACATTACACAAAGACATCTGACATCGGTTCAAATGATGAAATAATGAATCCCATGACAATACTTATACATGTAATTATTTTGGACACGGTAGCCAAATTCTTGCGTGGCGTATCGACGGTGTTAGACCTACTTCTCTGTTGCAACAGTATTTGTAATTGTCACATTATTGGGGTACACAGCCCTGCAATAGCTGACTAATAACAACATTGGGGACATAATGGTGCTATTTTTGCCTTGAAACGATTCATTTATAAGCTGATTTAACATTGAATCTTCACAGCCCAGCCGGAAGATCCCTACCGTATCATTTCCATGCGAGAGCGACAGATCCTTACCACCTCGGTGTACGACTACGAGCCGTTCTTTGATGACGCCACTAGACAAATGCTAGACTGGATACAACAGGTGAGAACACAATTATCTGGACATCAGAAATGTGACCAGGCATTAAATTTGTGTGGATTTCCAATACTGTCAGTGGACACGTGAAGTTTTTTTTTCTACAAAGTAGGCCTTAGGCCTTTAAAATTGAGCCAAATTCAGAAAAGTGTGTAAAGTTTCGGGGAAGTCAAATGTATACACCGGTGAATATGTTATTTGAAAGCTTTGACTGCATTATTATGTGAATTTAATATCTGTTTTTTTACGACACCAAAACATAAGCACGTATATCATTCTCCATCTACAGACGCAAGATCTTTTTCATTTACCCCCCCCCCCCCTTTTTTTCCCTTGAGTTCTGCAAAGGAGACAGATGACATTGTTATAATTCAGCACTGCAGAATTATTTCACTGTGCCTACATGGGCATTTTTTATTTTTCTACTAAATGTTTATTATATTATGTATACATACATTCTTGTTCTTCTTTTCAGGGAAAACTTAAATACAAAGAACTCCTACACATGTACAGTGGTTTTGAGAGACTACCTGATGCCTTGGCTGATCTGAACCGCGCAGACTTTTATGGCAAAATTATTATCAAGTCAGATAACATTGACTCTTTACTGACATTGCCAGTGGAATACTGAGGAGCAGCAGCCAGGAGCAGATTTCTTAACTGGCATTAAAATTTAACTTGGATATACACAGGTTTTAAACACTGGCTGTAATTGGGCCTTTTCATCATGGAATCTGATATGTGCCTTTTTAGCAGATATCAATATTCACAATTTCTTTATTCTATGGTGATGCGCCACTGCGTTAATCTTAAATTCAAACAAAAGAAAGTGGAACATGGCAGGTTGGACGGGTCGAGGGCAGCACAGAAAATGACACTTGAGACAACAAGGAAGACATTTAAAAAAAAACATGAACGGTGGGGTCTTTTGGGGGCTATGTAGCTGAAACACCCCCAGTAGGATCAAAGGCAGCCGGTATTCTAAATCAGTGTTTCTCAATCACTTTTGTCCCTGGCTCCACTTCAGTTATTCCCCCCAAAATAATTATGTGCGCCACCACGACCGGACAAAGCAAGCGTGCAGTATGATATATATTATCACTACGTCTCATTCTGAAGTCCCACGCGCCACCAAAATATTGCTGTGCCCCACCAGCACTGCCAGAAATACTGATCTAGATGGCTGTCTAGAGTCTTTGATAGGATTTTTGTAACCAACTTGTAGCCAGTTTCTGAAAAAAGTTATTGTGGTCAAGTGGCCAATGAAAATGAAACGGTTGTTATTTCCACTTAGCCAAGCCTAATCCTAGCTTTAACTCTAATCCTGAAACTTCCCAAAATTCCACCCGAGCAAATACTCACTCCGAAAAGAAAAATAAAATAGCTTTATATATGAATAAATATGTAAATAGATATGTTGTATTTTACCACATGCCTGAACCAAGCAGAGCAAACTGTTTCCTAATATTTGACATGTCAACACCCCAGCTCATTGTCTCTTGCTTTGTGGTGATACTTATGTTGGATGAACCACGAGTGGCTAATGTGGTTACTGCGTGGGTTCAATAGTAACTCCCTTAAGGATACACAGGATTAACAAACGCAGGGTTCTGCTGGCAATCTTATTTATTCAAAAAGCCTAACAAAGGTATCACTACCAAAAAGGCATGGGAAAACCATACCAAGAAAAAGAAAATGGCCAAGAAAAAGAAGCCCAACCAGCCATAAGCTGGAACAAGAGAAAAAGACAAAAATATGATTAGGATATAATGACAACATTAATCAGGCAATCAATGGTGGACATACATAGTAATAGTATTAAGTATTAAGTCAAACAACAACAACATAATATAGAATTTAAGCAATAACCAACTGGATATGTATACATGGAATAAAATAGCGCTAAGGTTAATGAATAACAACTACAAGTGGCTATATCATATACACAAGGAGTTTCCTAGTACACTGGCAACATAAACTAATGTACTAATCAAAGTATGAAGGACATAACAAATGAAGGGGCAAGAACACAATAGTTTCGCTCCACTGAGCCGGTGTACAGCACATCCAGAGTGGCCATTCCATAAAATAATAACGCAGTGGCCAACATGGCCCACTGACCGTCCATAACACAGACGCTGCATCCCAATGCAGGCCATCCTCATAGGCCCACTCCCATTATTAGTACTAACCCGCCCCAGGGCTATTGTATTGGTTACTTCCCTTCCCAATCGATACTGAAGGGTCATGCCCTTTGACCTTAGCCGCGGAGCTATGCCGCCAGGCTAACATGCGTATGACACACCACTAGATACATAAAGTAATGTGTACATTCCTTAAAATGAGGCTGTCCTTCACACACTTACGAAACTCATAGAAGCATAATACATCTGGATAACTATAATACATGCACATGATATATATATATATGTCGGCGAGACTCATTGCAACATGTGTAGACTCACTGAAACATTGTTCATCCACAGCCGCACATAGAACAATCCTGGGGCTCACCCATGTGAGGCCCAACCAATATTATACATCTCCAATACATGTAATTAATTACACATCTTAAACACTAAACACGCAATCACAATCACACTGCTCTCTATAGCATAGTGGCACTGGCAAGGTACACAAATACCCGTAATACAATCAAGTGTGTAGTGCCGCTCGCTATAACATAAGTCATCCACATCAACATGTCAGGAAATCCTCACTGCCTACCACAACAAGGCAATGCTACACACACACTATATATATGCACACAAGCAAATTGTGATAGCTTGGTTAGCGAGCCATCATTATCATCTAGCACCGCAAACGTTAACTTTGACAATAAAGTCACAATATCAAGACACTGCGCTGCATCCCGCATCTTACACGTCTAATGACAATGGCAATTACCCTTGAGCCGGACTCATAATGGTCTCTGTAGATCAGCATTCTCTACGTGGCATCCCCGAAAGGGGGGGGGGGTGCGCAAATTAAAGTCACTTCTAATATAATAGTCTCCAACTTACCCAAAGTTTCTCCGGGTCCTGTGCTACCGCTTCATGCCTTATGGGGCGGGGTGGCGATGGCAAGCGTCGGCAGGCCTCTGAGCTTCTACGGGCCCGGGTTGCTGGTCTGGGTTCACTGTGCTGTCGGCTCTTGTCTCTGCGTCTTTGATGGAGTGTGCTGACCACTCGAACTCGCATCTTATTTATGAGCCAGCGCGGACGTCCCAGAGAGCTATTACGTAGCCAGTATTTGGACGAGTGAAAGGTTCGGACGTGGAGTCCAGCCCGACAATAAAACTGGTTAGGGTCCTAACACAATCGAATTTACAGTACGGTAAAAAGAGTGCACACAAAGGTCAATTAGGTATCCCAGTAAACTGCAGAAATTACTCTAACGTCCCCTCCAGCTATAATTGAATAAATTTGACCCAGGTTGGAATTATCGGGGATAACATGCGTCTAACTCATAGTTTACTTTAAATCCGAGACCCTCTTATTAATTATTTCCATAGGATAGGTGCATCAAAGTACAACAAAATTGGTACCAATATAAAGTAGAAACGCGCGGCTAAAATTCTAACTGACTACTTTTACCAGAAACCCGGTAATAGTTTTAATATAAATCTTCAAAGCTTCAGGACTAACAACATTGGACAAATTTGTGCGGGATGCTTTCTTCCATTAATACGACGTATCTCCATTGATAACAAACGTTATCATGAGTACCTATTTTGTACCGATAGGGTATTGCCTACTCTCAACAATGAATTCGGATTCCCGTCTTTCTGTCGGTGGATAACAACGAAGGAGCGAGTTGTAAGAAACTTAAAGCCATGATATAAGAGTTGGAAGCCCGGTGGTCAACATTTCCAACTGACCAATCAAAATGCACGCTTTTCACCGTGATGTGAATAACGGGTCCCGCGCTGGTATTACAAGGGAAATAATCCAATTAATGGTACTCGGCCAAGTGTCCATAAACTACTATGAGTGGCCGTCCCTCACTCACGCACCAGAGTTACCATGAAAGCACATTAAAAATAGAAAGTCGTTCATCCTCCAACACTTATAACTTCAGGCGTCAACATGTTTATTGTTATCATTTTACCATTCCCTTCATCAATATGTGAGTGTTTAGAAAACTAATTGGTTTATAGACCAAAACTAAATATATAGGTAACTACATTTTTGTCCCATATTTCATGGTCCTTTACACTCCCATGTATTTAGGTCATTTTAGTCTTTGAAGACACTTATGATGAGCCAACACTCTACTAAGTTTCAAATGGTCAGGAATGGGCAGGTATTGAAATACAGGTACATCAGAATTATACTATGTATACTGTATGCATTTATTATATGTCTCTGTAGAGATTTGCATAATACACGTAGTAGGACAAGAAGAGTGACTGTGCAAAGACAAACACTGACAGGCAAAGTAAAAAGAATGTAAGTGAATAAAGATACGATTCTTAGTCTCTTTTTCTCTGATTTTTTTCTGCTTGTTTTTGCCTACCAGGTAGTACTACCTTGGATAAAAATCTTATGACCAAGTGTTTTATGCTCACTTATGGTTACTCCAGCCAAAAAACTGTGCACAAAAAAAAAACCCAACATCAACAGGGCACAGGATAGCAATTCATGTGGTCACACTGACCCCAAATCTTGACTTGGAATGCAAAGATCCACTTTTTAAGGGGGGTATGATACCAAGCCCGGAGAATCACAGCCAGTTGCTGCCAACAAAATGTACACCCAAGAAATAATGGCAGAAGCTGTCTGTGTCTGACCAGGTTTAGTATGACAGGGTCTACCCGGATTTACTAAGAAAATATTAAGTGGCACTTCTTGTCTGATATTCACGAAATATCATAAAAACCACAGAAAAACTGTGGGGTCGCAGCAGGGCTATATAAGCAAAGTCAAAATTGGGCAAAAAGAAAAGGTTGTATGTTTGTTTTGTATTGTTTGGGTTTTATTTCTCACACAGGGTTTTGCAACATACAACCTTTTCTTCTTGTCTGATAGCTGATTGTGCCATTCCGGGATTAGTATGAGAGCCCTCTAAACAGTAACAACAGCAACGATCAGACAATCAAAACAAAATCACTAGGGAATTGTCAGTTTTTACATGTTCATAGCATTTTAATGTACAGCCATAGAGTTAACAGTCTTTGCTCACCAGTTTCAACATCATGACAATCCGAGTTCATTATGCAAAATTCTCCTCACACAATATAATAAATGGCATCATTTTTTTACAGTTTAACAGTTCACACATCTGAGAGTGGTTACATTTTAAAGTTTTGTAAAGTGTAAACTTTTATACAGGGCAGTCCTCGCACAAATGTTACAAAACCAAAGAACAGTACAGATTACATAGGGGCCATTAATATAGTACAGATGCCCGAAGGGGCTCTTCCTGTGGTATGGAAATGTACAAAGGGGAGGGGGGTATGGGCATGTGGGAGCATACATACATTTTTCAATCATGATCATGTTGGTGAAATAGAAAAAAAACAAAAAAAACAAGAAAAAGAAAAGCCTGTTGTCGGATTTATATCAAAATTAAAGATATTCCAATGAAATAGTCGAGTAATCCATGCAACGGATTGTTTCCATGCAAGTACTTCTCAAGAATACTGGTACATGTATAATGAAACACTGGTTATACATGTGTAGCTCTTCCCTGACACACATAAACATCTCCAGAAAATAGCATGATAAAACTCCATACTCTGATACACAGAAGCTGGAGAGTTGGAAGGATTGTTTCTTGCCTTTCTTAAGTGCTTGTAAAATAGTTATAAATTGCAGGTATTGACATACTGTCCCGGCCCCTTAGAATGACAAGGTTTTAACTCCCTTCCATCAACTTTTAAGAAATTGATGATTGAACTTTCATGTGCTCATAGCTTTTAGAGGTACGACTTTTTTCTTTTTAGTATTACTTAAAATTACACACTGAATCTGCTTGATACTTTGACACTCAATGGAAAAGGCTTGTAGAAGTACATGTAGTATGTTACAAATAATTCAGCCAAAAAGTGGAAATAGAACGGTGTCATTCTAAGGGGACGATATATTCAAGTCTCTTCCCTGATACACATGCACATCTCACATCCACACCAAACAGTCAAATGAAATGAAGAACGCTGACTGCACTTTGCATTACCAATAATGCATTACAGCACATATCAATGATTACAAATTAAATTGCTGAATAATGTTGTAATACCTTGTAATGAAGCGTTTTTATTACTACAACTTTCAAATGACATAGCAATACCAACACAAACTCAGTCAGAGGTCGAGAATACATTAGTTCATTATAAATATTTATCATGGAAAGAAAATTGGAGGACAGATAACATTTTTCTATTGTAATTCAGACAAAAATCTCAGTTCTTTAGTATAGGATTCATTATATCTGAGGAAAGGCAAAATGGAATGTTATTAAACTCCTTACAACTTACAGTTACCAGTCAGTGATCAGAAACTGTCGCCAGCATGAATTTCTGGCTTCATGAAATCAGTCATATTATCAGTGCAACCATATAAAGATTTAAATAGAACTTTTGGACGTAAATTTGCAGGATCCCCAACAAGCAGAATGAAGATGAAATATAATGCACACAACATTGCTTGGGCCTTAAAAGAGTGGTAAGAATACATCTAAGAAACCCCAGACGTCAATAAGGAAAAGTGGATGGGTGCAACCCACTGTCTCACTGCTGTCAGCAGATTAAAATGCACATATATGGCACAGGTCTGTCAAACACTGCTGTGAGCAACCTGCTTGTGCAGAGTATTCCTGATTTAACTCACTTGAGACGGATCAAGCAAGAGTTGCGTGACGGTCCGTTTCCGCTGTGGACGGATCACGCACCCCTTGCGAGATCAACTTTTTAAATCGATATTGCCTATGCTATGCATGCAAGTCCCGAGTGACACGTCTCTATTGCATGTACAGCCATGCGTTTCGTTTCGTACCGAGTTTGGCGGAAGTAGGAGTTATAGTTTTGGATCTATGATTAACTATGATTGAGTTGCCTTTGTAAACAAAATTATCGTCCTTTAAACGCAAGAGAAAAAAGACCAATATTTTAAAAGTTTTTGATGATAATTGGTCAGATTATGATCTGAGTGATTATCTAGACCCTGAGTACATGCCTCAGGCGCACTCAATTTCCAAAATTTCCCAGAAAACAAAAATTGACATGATTTTCAAAAATTTATAAAATCAAAACCATAACAGATAAAACATTGAAATTTTTACAGTGTGTTGTGCTTTAGTTGAACTTATTTGTGTTCAAATTTCACTACAATATGTGAGTGTGCATGAGAAAACCCACAATAAGTCGCAAACATGACATTTTGAGTTCTGTACACATAATAAAAGATGAGACATTTCTGATAAATTGAAGTCAGTGACCCCCCTAAAACAAGATTTTAATAAAACGGCATTTAATCCTAAAAGTGGCAATAGCTAATCGACCCATTAATATTGGAGTGATTGCTGTTAGGAGACCGTAGTCTAATAACCAAGCCGTTATAGAGATCATAGTGAGTAGTGTTCACTGCTCATCTACAGTTTACCCTGTAACATGCCACGGTCCCCTAAACAACAGCCAAGTCGGAAGTTTTTGTCTCTTGTTAGGAGACCGTAGTCTAATTACAAAGCCTTTATAGAGATCATAGTGAGTAGTGTTCACTGCTCGTCTACAGTTTACCCTGTAACATGCCACGGTCCCCTAAGCAACAGCCAAGTTGGAAGTTTGTGTCGGACCCATATTTTCACTTCAAAGCCGTTTTTCTCAAAATCAGCTCTTTCGACATATTGTGGGTTT
Organism: Onchidella celtica; assembly: GCA_963931925.1. Taxonomy (NCBI): domain Eukaryota; kingdom Metazoa; phylum Mollusca; class Gastropoda; order Systellommatophora; family Onchidiidae; genus Onchidella; species Onchidella celtica. Next base: position 43,059,399 of record OZ007572.1, on the reverse strand, counting down.
TCTCATGCACACTCACATATCTTAAGTGAGTTTTTATGAATTTTTAAAATACCCCAAAAAACCCCAGTCTCCAGCGCATGTTGGCCAAAAAAAACCCAGTCTCAAGTGAGTTAATACAATATTGCCAGACCTATTTTCACAAGTCCAGCCCCTTTCTGCCTAAGCAAAGGCGCACTATTCTAATTTTGAAAATCTTCACTCTTCGATAAAAAAAAAAACAAAAAAAAAACTTAGAATGTGATTTTTTTTTTGCTTTTGCTTTTTGTTTTTATCATTCTTTTTTTCATTCTATAATCTAGGAATATATATAATATGAAGTCTTTGTTTCATCCATTACCTCCCAGATAAAAAAATGTAAAAAATGCTCAAAATGCCATGTATACAAACACATAATTTGAAAGTTGTGACAGGAAGCAGAAAGTTGACAAAATTTTTCTGTTTTCACAATGAAGAAGATCAAGTTATTGTCCGTCACCACATACATCCCATTGTTTCGGGTAATAAGAAGCTTAGCTGCCATAAACTCTTGAAAACACTGTGTCAAATGTGACAACCTGCTGTGCTTCACAGCACTTTAGGCAGCATCATCTTTGTAGTTTTGATGGCACTTCATGTCACATTAGGCAGCACTGGATTAATTAACGCTCACCCTGCGCGCGATGGCTTAAAGCCGGCTGTCCGGTTAGTGACCTTACTCATGGAGAATCTTATCTGGGTAGCACTGACCCTGGCCGATGTATGATGACCACACTATCACTGTCCACGTGGTTTGGTTTGTATTTGATCGGTATGAAAACATTCGCTTCTGTGCCTGATCATGCTTGATAGTGAATTAACCAGCAAAACCTTTGTCTGTCAGTCTCTAACCAATGATCTGACTTATGATACCAAACTAACAGCTGTAGTTTTCGTGAGAACGAAGCATGATAACTAGCCACGCCCCCCAAGCCCTAAACAAATGGTTTCATCCTGATTGACACATACTAATAAACCAATGTGGGCATTTGGGGCAAAGATCCATTTCAGAGCTTGTTTCTGATTGGTTCTTTGATTCTGACAACTCTAGATGGTGGTCAGCTTGTGAGAAAATGAGATAATATTGCAAATTTGTTGAGCAACAGTTCGCATGTCGATGTTACATCTTTTGATAGTGTGGGGAGAGGCTTTGAAAGCTTAGTCTTTGTGATTCCGACCAGTGGTTCACTGGTTAACATGTCCTTGTCACAATGCCTTTGATTTAGAAAAAAGAGCAAATAAGATAGTAGTTATGTCTCAAAGAGGTCAGTGACTCAACGCATGAAAATACGGCTTAGCTTGACCATGCCGTATTGGTACACTTGTGCAGAGTGAATGCATGGAAAGTCGATGGCAGATTGGTACGCCCATCGCAGGGTGAGGGTTAAAACCATAGCAAAATCTCAAAAACTTTGAACTTTGTACCTAGAATGCTTCGATTTTCGATTTCTCAAATGTTACCGGGGGCCCAGTTTAATGTTTTCGCACACCCATTTTTCTTCATACCAAAAATCACCAAAGAACCACCATGTATTAATGAATGGTCTTCATATATTTCTAATCAACTTGAATTTACCAATAAGCACTTTTTCTTTGTTCTTAAACTAAGGCCAGATATTAATGCATCTGGAAAGACTGAAGGATGTATCAATTTCCTACCAACATTTCACCAATCTGTACTGTGTTACTCCCAGTCATCATCGCTGCCCCCTGCTGGGGCTGGAGCATCTGCTTTGGGAGGGGCTGGGATCATTGACGCAATCTTGTCCATGGCAGAATTAGCTCCCCCTCCCCCTCCACCCCCTTCAGGCTTTTCACCTGCTTTTGCTGTACCTGAAATTCCTTTCCGTCTCATTGTAAGCTTGGAGAACAAATCACTCATCAGGTCACCTCCACCCCCGCCACCTCCGCTTGGAGCAGCACCTTTTTCTTTTTCCTCTTGCTTCTTCTTCTTCTGGCTTACTTTCCTGTCTTTGGCTGATTTCAAACCTGCCCCAGCAGCACCTCCAGCTTTGACAATGGAATCCAGCAAGCTCTGGCGACCTGTCGATGGCCCTGCAACTTCTTTTGGTACATCTCCTACTGGTGGCGGTGGCGGTGGGCCTGGAGGAGGGGGTGGTGGTGGTGGTGCATCACCAGGCGGAGGAGGAGGTGGCGGCGGTGGTGGGGCAGCACTTGGGGGTGGTGGTGGTGGTGGAGGTTCAGGTGGCGGTGGACCAGATGGTGGTGGTGGTGGGGGAGGCTCTGATGCTGCAGGTGGTGGTGGGCCTGCTGATGCCGGTCCTGGAGGTACAGCATCATGTTCAGGGCTGACAGAAGGCAAGTCTGGCATGTTGGATCCCATAACTGATGGGGCTATAGAAGGACCCTGATCTGCGCTGAAGGCAAGGTCATCCGCAACACCTACAGACGTGAAAGTATTGTGTGTTATAATCAGCAAATTGCATGAAACATGAATCAGGTTGACAGGTATTTGCTACTTGATCATTTGTTTGTGAAAAGTCAGATTTCAGTGGGCCATGATATCAAGAATCACTAAGAACAGAATTTCCACTCTGAAAATCTAACATTTAATGAACCATGTCACACAAAGATTCAAATATTGAAGGTTCAAATGAAAATACAAATATAAGAAAGGCGATTTATAAGGTAAAAAAAAATAATCTCAAATTTAATTTAATCCACCAACCTGGCAAGTTGGGTAAAAGTTCTGGAACAGCAATCTCTGGCACAGCCCCAAGTTCTGGCATATACATAAAGTTTTCTGCAGTAGCTCTGAACATTTCTTCATTATGAACAATAGTGGATGGAGCTTCTGCCATGCCTGCCTCCTCCTCTTCAATAGCTGCTCTTGTTTTGGTGACCACACCCAGAGGATCAAGCATGACATATTTCTTATATCTGTAAGGAAACAGGGACGGCATTCATTCAAATGAGTGACCGCTGCATATTATATACAGAATCTGACAAAAGAAATCCTGAAACCAATAAGCATAAAATGTTAGAAAAAAAAAGGCGGTGATGTGAGGAAATCACTGACAATTCATGAGCATTTTGTTCCAGTGACAAGTAATGAATATCAAATCTAAAAGTGAATAAAATATTACTCCAACAGTAAACCTTTTTCATCTATACAATATTTGTCCTTAGACAACTGCCACCTTTCTCCTGTTCTGATGACAATATATCCAAGCCTCCTCCCACTTGCAAACCCGCAATAATTCCTGTTCTAGAATGTTTCCTCCCCCTTCTGCTCTAGCAAATACCCACTCTTGGACTTCAAGCATGCTACATCTCAGATCCCCAACCCCTGGTCATCATAACATTCCTAACTTTATTTAACTCCATTCTGTAACATTGTCCTTATCTGAAACCATCCTGTTTGTGCCTCCCAAAATCATCTTGTCTTGGATTTGTTGACTCCATTCTCTCCAGCCCATCACAATACATGTACATTCATTACCTGTGATAAGCCCTTGAATGTCCTATAATGAGCCACAAGTAACAGGTGGCATAAAGCCTTAATAAGACAATAAGATCTGGTGGCAGTGTTTGCTAATCACAATAAACTTGTTAAATTTAAATTATAAAGAGACCAAACATGACAAACTCAAGAACATAACAAATTAAAGATCCATTCAATGTACATGTATCTCGTACATCTTGTTTCACATTTATTATTATAAATTATATTATTTAAAATTTTTTTATTATACATTCAACTGCTTCACGGGTGGTTTAAATGAAAACATATTCCTAAGCTATTTAGCTTTTCAGCACCGCACCCTTCTTTGACCATAGAAGAATCGATTTGTATTGCACATTTACACAATTTAGTAACTAGCACCAAAGCCATAGCTACCAAACCAGAAGTATCTAGCACTGTTTTACATTATTCAAGTTTCAACTCCCACTGTCACATAACCAGTCATAATGTTGCAAGTTTTCCACAGTCCTTTGGCTAGTTGAAAAGAAATTAGAAAATGAATAACAAAACATGGCACAGCATCATGAGAATCATTAATGCTGATCATTAACTCTTCATGTGCCAGTCACTGATATATAGGTTCATCTGCTGATAATATTTGTGCCAATCACTGATATCATGATCCACTGGTGCACGAGAATGTTAGTTTTATTGCTAGGCCATTTTGTTTTGGGAAGAAAGAAAGACGACTTTCTTAAATAGTTTTTACTGCAGTTAGTCTTCGTTCATCTCCCCCACCACTTTCTTCCTGTATCAGCACACATGGAAAAATTCATGGTACACAAAGAGTTAAGAGACAAAAAATGATGGTTCCAAGTCGTACTCACGGATTCTCTGTGGTATTGAACAAGAGCAAAGAGCTAACTGAAGGTATATCACTAGGTAATCCACCCAAACCTTCAGCTTGTTGATTTTTGTCTTTGCGGGTCTTTGTGCTCAAATGGACATTGTAAAACTGAAGCTTTTCTCGCAAAACTCTTTCATCCACATGAGCATGCTTTTCTTGTATCTGTCAAATAACAATTGTCACATATTGTGCACTAACAATTTAGCAGAAGTTTAATGTTTATTAAATCCACTCAAGTAAAATTCAATGAAACATGGCAAATATCACACAGATTACGATCTGTAAGAATATGGGGATGTTAATTGTTACAAATATTGTTAAAGTTAACATACATAAATGTACTGCAAATATTCAGATTGATACAAAACCTTTTCATGCATCAATGAAAACTTCTTTTAAAACTGTAGCTGCCATTGGCTGACTGATAAGTGGCTGATAATTGATGATGGATAGCTCCTGTCTAAAGATGAAAAACAGTAGCTTAATAAATCTTAAAGATTTGATGAAATCTTGCTTTTAGGATAAAAACTATCATCATACTTGAATTAATTTGTAACTATGCCTGTCACATTGTTCTATTACATGACAAACTGATTCCAAATATCAATACGACTTAGTTGAAGTAGTGAGGTGAAGGAAAGATGCAAAAATGGAAAGAAATCAAGCTATGAGTATGAGTAACCTCAGTTATCTGATACAGTGAAACCTGATGAAGGTTAAAAAACAGTAAGACCAAAACAGACAATCTGTGTTTAAAGGTATTTCACTATTTGCCAGAAAAATCTATATTTGTTGCTGTACATATGAATCTATTTGTTTAATGATGAATGGAAATGCTCAGTAATGCCATAGTGGCACAATGAAGCCTGGTTTTGGCATCATGAATCCTATATTATTATTGTACTGTTATGAAATATTGTTTTTATCTTACGATTTATAAACTTTAAAAGCAGAACTTTCAATTAATTGGAACCTAATATTCTTTGTGAAATGAAATGTTTATATTATAATGTATTTATTATAAGATAAATGTAGTTTCATAGCCATTTTTTTTGTCCAGCTGAGACAACATTTAACCTTGTTTAGTAGACTTGTATGAAGACTCTACTTGAACCTATTCCACGATGGGTCCGAATAGTCCAGTACTGCATCACTGATTTACGGTAATTCAACTAAGGTGCACTGGTCTTGACCAAAGTATGTTTGTTGTCATAAATAGATGATTAACCCTCAATGATTCACAACATTTTAAAAAACAGGACCTTTTTGATAAAAAAAAGAAAACTAAAGACTGCCATTTTTAAATGTATTAAGGCTCTAAATTGAGTCTACTTACCTTGAAATGAGAGTGTTTTATTTGCTGCAGTCCATCTGTTTCACTAAAGTCAATCTTAAATGGTTGCAACTGGTTATCTGCTGGGTATTTGGCACTTGCAAATACCTTGGTGGCTTTGTTACTGCCCTTGAGTTTATCCACTCGAGCAGCAGCTAAATTCACTCGATCATTGATTTTCTGAAGATGAGCTCTGTTGTCTGCAACTCTCTTCCCAATCCTTGTGAATACTTCATTTGCGACCTGAAAAAAGTCGAAAATCCACCTACACATAGAATAAAATTAAAAGGTTTTTTTTTTTACAGACAACATTAATACTATGAATTTTACAAATTTTAATCACACTGGAGGACACGTCTAAACACTTCACAATAACCTCTGACCTGCAGCATCTCATCCCATGCTTTACCTGCCCTGGAGCAAAACAGAAATCTACAAAACATTTAATATGAAACTTTATAGTTTTACCTTGTCAAGATAATCTAATGCATCTGCTATATGGTGAATAGTCTCCTCTCTTCGTAAGTCTGGAGGTATGGTTGGGACATTGAAGCCCTGGCTGCCCATAATTGTCATCTGGAAGCCACAGGCAATGCTCCTTTAGCTAACAAAAGAAAACAAACAAAAAAATGAATATTTAATTCATATCCTCCCTGCAAAGATCTTTCCAGACAGACTGAGTTTCAAATCCATTTGAGTTACTTAATAGGGATATGCCAAGGATGCAACTTTAAGAGCATCCGTGGGAAGGGGGGGGGGGGGGTGCAAATTAGTCTTCTGGTTTGATGTTTTTATACTAAATGTGGAGCTCGGCGATTAGCACCTAGAACATGAAATACATCCCAAGTAAAGTTCTGTAACTCATGGTACTCCTCTCCAGACTTGCCCCATGCCAATAAAACCCAAAAGGCACAGGATCTGCTTTTTTTTCTAAAATGACTCAGTTTCTAAACTAATATCTACAAAAAAAAAAAAAGGCAAAAACACTAATCAGTCAAAACCACTTGGGTAATGATCTTTCCTGAATAAGACTGCAAAACAAATACACTTGTGGCAAAAACCTGAGTTTATTATGTATCAAATGTATGCACAAAAGCATAGCAATGTAGACTTTTTTTTTTGTAGTATACTATTACTTTTCAGTCATGTTATAGTAAACAGTTTTAACTACCTAGATGAGGTTTGCTAATTCAACGACGTTTTTATAGAATTGAGAGTTGGGCCCTCGCACTAAAACGGACACAGTTTCTCTGCGCCTCACAACTGATAAATTGCTTTATCTCTTGCAATGTTGCATGCATTGGATTCCTGAGTCTCAAAATGTTAAATCTCGCGTTTTAATTGTGATAATGATATACTCCTTCCAAATTTAAAATGGTCAATAGCCTCATACATGCTTATAATTTTATTTGATGGGATGGCAGATAATGACAACATGCGAGCTAATGTTTCAATTTCGTCCCACGATTAGAAATATTAGACAGGGAGACGCCCACTGCATGTCCTGTAACAGCGGTAGGGCGATTGCAGAATGAAAAGTTGTCTGTTAAAATTTGTTATGACACGATAACTGAGTCCAACGTGCAGACAAGCTCTAATCTTCATGTGGCAGCAATCGATATCTAAGTGTAAATGGAAAAATATTATAAATTAAATGAAGATTAAATGTCAAAATAATGTCACCTCATCATATCCACAGACGTAATATAGGCCTAGATATTGTAGAGATAAACAGTAGGAAAACGAAATTGTCATGTGAATAAAAAGTCCAACGCAAAAAAATTTTAGGATCAATTAAATATTTCTTCAATTTAACTTCATTTATCAAACAATTAATGAATCTCATTATAAATCAAAATATAAAATTATACATTTTATGATTTAAAATATATGTATAATTATTTTTAAGCATAAATTCTAGTATGCACTTTAGTTTGTTTTGCTGACATGGAGTGGTTTTTATTTTATAATTTCACCAAGTTCGACAACATGGCTGCTGTGAAAACCGATCCCGTAGAAGAAACTAAGGAAGAAGAAGAGGGGGACGAAGGCATTGTAGCCCAGGAAATAGCAAACGGTCCAGTAGAAGATGGCGAACAAGCGAAAAAGAAGAAAAAGAAAAGAAAAAAGAAGAAAAACAGTAAGCAGAAGGTCGGATAATTAGATCTGGTTCTAGAGTCTAATTCTAGATCTAGGTTCTAGTCTAGAGACTAGAGCAGAACTAGATCTAGATCTAGATCTAGAGTCTAGATCTAGATCTAGAGCGGACTAGATCTAATCATCTAATGCCAATTCAGCAGGGGGTGGGGCAACAAAAATAAATCCATGAAAACTCTGTACGCCTATCATTCATAATCATAGTTTTGTGCTGTTGAGACCTTTCTCTAGACTTTTTTAAATATAATATTCAATCAGGGATGTAAATCTTCCGTCTTTTTCTGGCCAAAGTGCGATAGCCAACTCCCCCTTGTCCGTCTGAGGTGCGATCGCCGACCGTCTGCCAGTAGCACTAACACCGGCTTTCATCCTCAAATCGGGGGACAGTTCTTTAGAAATCAGACAAACCTAGATCTAGATCTAGTATTAGTAAGGTCTAATCATGATCTTTTCGCATAGAAGAGATTCTTTTGTTGTTGCCTTTCACTTCCCAATTGTCCTAGTGGTGTAGCGTCATTGCCTGTAGCGATGGTTCACATGCAGTTTTCGACACCGACACGGAATTTGGTGGTGGTGGTTGTCGCAAGCGAGTGAGCGAGGATCAATAATTACGGGGAGAAGGGGGTATAGTAAGATTAACTCACGGCAGACAATTAATGGAAAGCGTGGAATGTTGTGAGTTGGGGATTGGACGAGGCGAGATCAGTGTACTTACCAGTCACTGCACACAGAGAGTCCTAAGGGAACGGACGCAAGAGAGAGCCCAGAGGGCGAACATAAGGGAGCAGTCGGAAGACTCGTGTTAGTGTTTTTCCAGTGATGACTGGTAGGTTGAACTGTGATTGATAATTGATGTACTATATTCTTCTGATGACCATGATGTAAATAAGTTATATGCGAGGAGTGTGCAAGTCATGTGCTGCTGTATTAATAGATGTGAACTTAGAGCGAGATCTGTACGTTAGGAGTGTGGATTCCTAGCCTAGCCTGAGTACTGTGTAATACGGTGGAGGTGTGTTACAGAAGAGAGGCGCAGTTGTGTGGTGAGTGAAAAGTGGATAGTAAGTGTATGATGTTAATATTGTTATAGAGATGTAATGTTATTCTTATAGGTGCCGGGGTCGGGCAGTGAGGCCACCGGCGGTGGACGGACACAGGCCGGGGACAGGCTGTGGAGCCGTGCAGACAAGGGCGTAAGGCCGACAGGCAGCCCAGCAGCAGTGGCAGTCTGGTTCGGGGAATTGGGCTAGCTATATTCCTAAGTTATGTACATGATATTAATGTAATACGAAGTGTACAAGTGTTGATGTTAAATTATGTACATGAGAGTTCGGTAGTACGACTTATACAGGGGTTGATGTTAGGTCGAGTAAGGGCCTGGAAAATAATGTTGTAAAGCACGGGCTGTACGGTTGTGGAACCGGAGATAGGGTGGCTGTATGGAAGAATGACCCTTGAATTGTAGTTGAATTGAATAATGTACCGTATGTAATTGAACGTATATATATTAATGTTATAATAAATGTGTGAGCCTGTTTGGTTGTTTTGTTAAGTGTTATACTTGGTCGTTTGTGATTGTTGTCCCGTCTTAATCAGTACATTTTCCAGTCTGGAATTTGTTACAGTGGTGATGCTAAAAAAGCTTTGTCAGCTCTAGATTGAGATTTAAATATTTTCCTAGAATAAATAAATGTTTGATTCTATCGCCAAGTGCTATGGCTATGGGTGCAGATGGCGTGACTCTGAAGAAGTTCAGTTGGCAAAAGACTAGATCTAGAGCTAGATCTAATCTAGTCTAGATCAAAAGGGAATTGGCACAAATGAGGATTTGGTAGCAACTGCTTTTTTAAGAAACTCAGCTAGACAGTTATGCATTGTGCTTGTTTTCTTCTGGTTTATAACTACTCGTCATCAGTCCCTCTATAAGACCCGGATCGAAAGTGTAATGAATCTATATTAAGTACAGCCCTTCTGTAACTGTGTGAGTGTGTCAAATTATTTCTTCTTATTGTCTTTCCCTTAATATAAAAATTAAAATAGATTTACTGTATAATTTTAATTTAATTACCAATATATCAGGCTTTGTTCTTTTAAAACAGTTGGGATTAATTATAATCTTAATTATGATTATAATTTTTTCTCTGCGGCTTCAGGGCATGCCGCACAATTTCCTTCCATTTTGTCACCGGCTGTTTACATGATACATGATCCCTGTTTAATAGGTTTCCCCAAGGTTGCTATGTATGCCCAGATTGTGTTGCTTTTTTTGCTAGTAAGGTGAGTAGTGTATAAAATAAAGAACAGCTGTCACTCTCAGCTATTCGGCCATCGTATCAGCATTTCGGCTGGCCCCTAACAGAAATTCAGCTACCTCTGTCTGCCACCACTTACAGACGCTGAATGACCATGAAGGACAGCTAATAAAGCAACAGCACTGCTTTTAAACCCTTTCATGTTTCTATACTGGGGCAGTGGCCATCTGAAGATTACCCTGGTAATGCCATTTACTATTTATAGCTATTCATGTACTGTTCTTCCTTTCAAAAGGAGGGGACATGGCCGGCCGGATGCGGCCAGGTTGAACACATGGCGGGCGTCATAGACAAAGCTGGATTGAACAAATCGTCTGTATTTTAAAGCTGGGTTAAACACAAAATGATTAAAGCATCCAATGAAATACTTTGACCTATTAACACTGATCAATATGCTCATTTTCAGTGGCCAATAGTGCATGGTGGCTGAATAGGCTGTGTGTGTTACTTTCGTTTTTTTTTTACCCACATCAGTTTGATTATCCACTACACTCTTCCTCATTTCCACAGGTAGAACAGGTGTTGTGTCACATTTTGTGAATATTGCAGTTAGGCTGCCCACTGAACCATCATTCATTCCTCATATGTGTGCAGGCTCATCCTGCTTACTTTCAGTGGCTGATAAGGAGGAGTGGCCAAATATGTGTTAGGCTCCATTTTTCATTGTCATTGATTTGGCCACCCCTCTTCTGCTTCCGGAAATAAATCTGAGGAGCTGCAGAAAGTGGAACAGGAAGCCAAGTGCTGTAGTCTGGTTTTAACTAAAATATCACAGGAGATGGTGATTTTTTGCTTAAAATAATACTCCTGATGTTTGCAAAGCCACATGATGAGATGGCTTCACAGCCAAAAATAGGCAACATTACTCATTGGGGCAGGATTCCCCTTGATTGAACGCAGTAGTTGAACAGTGATGGCATCCGCCATTGAATAAAATGAGACAAAATGACAGCTGTTAGTGTTCCCCTATATCAAATACATTTTACGAAAGGACACGCGGAAACGAAATAAACGCGCTAATCTAGTGTGAGTCGGGTAGCCAAATTCCCGATGTGGCTGATTTGGCGTTAGTCCACTCTAGACCTATGAACTATAATACTGTAGTCTGTAGTCGTAGATCCGAGATGTTCTAGATTTAGACTTATTCTAAATCTACAACTACTTTTTTCTGTTGATCTATATATATTGTCATCAGTGGTAAAAAGATTGCTATGTTCAAGAAAAACTGAATTGCCACCCAAGATTGTAATAGATCTGGACCCATATCTCTCCACCCAAGGTCTGACATGCAACAGCTATTACCTTGTCTAGATCCAGCTCAACATGCACAGGCAAGGGTGCACAAATGGAAAAACTTTGATCTGAACTAAACAGTAATTTTTCATCACATCTTGGCCTCCTTGAGGTCTAACCTTTTGTCAAAAGCTCAGATGTTTCCTAACATCAGGCTATTGATAAGGATTAGATATAAAAATGATAAGCCAAATTGCAACTTTGTTGGTATGATTTAAGAGGTTTTGTTTAATTACTTTAGTGATGATCTGTGTTTAGTATTACAGGTGGGATCAGAGTTTCAGTATGCCATTGAGAGTGACTTCAGTCACCATTCCTGTTTGCACTTCTTCAAAATGAAGTTGTCCATAAGTTTCTTATTTTAGATTGTCATTCAAAGCATTGCAGATTTTGATGCATTAGATATTGATGAATAAGGATCATTATTAAACTTCTGCAGATCCTGAAGGTGGTGGGGAAGAAGTGAATGGAGAAGTGAATAATGGGGATCAAGCCAGTACAGAGGCCATTGTAGACGGTGTTTCTGCCATAAATGTGAATGGAGAAGCTGGGCAAGAAGGTACGGCCGATAGTGTATTATAAATATTATATCTTTAACTCACTGTGCCCCGAGACTTTATCTCAGGTTATGCTCCTGAACCTGGGATTTTGCAGGGTATTTTAAAAAACTTTTGTAACCTTTTAATTTATCAAGATATCTCTTTCAAGTCTGTGGTATGGTTTGTGTAAAAAAATAAAGAATTCAATCTTTTTAGTGCAAAACTGAAGTTTCGCTTGGCCAAAAAGAAGAGAGAAAGTTCACCTAAAATATAAAACAAAGCTGAATACAGTCATTTGGTATCAAAACATTCAGACTTTCTTTTGTCTGGGTCTATTTTCAATGGCTTCAGCCATTTTAACAAAACAAGCACTAGGCTCATATCAATATCGACCATTTCGCCATCCTATGTATTCGATAGTATAAGCGCTATTGGCATATAATGGCTGTCAACATAATACAGAAATGGACAGACAATCCCACAGAGCCCATGGCCGACACATTTGCAGTTTTATAAGGGAATAGAAAAAGTCAAAAGTTGGAAACCGACGGGGAGTGATCATGGGGCTCAGGGTATGTTGGGACAAGACGCACCTGTGTCCATTACTTGTCAGATGTTTCATTATCTTTATGGCTTCCCAGTGACTTGGAAATCCGTTTCTTCCTCTTACAATCTGGATTTCTGATTTGGTACAACAAAAAAGATTGGCCCTAAATTTTGAATGAGGTTTTAAAAATATTTTTGTGCAGATATGATAGGATGATATTGTTTTAAATATTGCAATAAAATCATATGGTTCTAAGTGTATGAACATCACTTTCAGATGGTTTTAATTTTTATTCTCGCCTAGGATGAAAAAATTTATTTGTAATATTTGTAAAATTATCCGTTTTTACATTCATTAGTGTTTTTGTGTTCCTGAAAGAGATTTTTATCATTTCATTTTTTACCAACATGATTCTAAAAGTTTGGTCATATATTATGTAAATGGTTGCAATAACAAACACTACATTTTTATTTAGAAGAGGGTGCTGAAGGAGAGAATAAGAAAAAGAAGAAGAAAAACAAGAAAAAGAAAGGTGAGTGTTTTTAAAATCTGATAATAAATTTTAAGCATTTCACAGAATGAGTTTAGTAGTATCAGGGTCAAATTATAGTAGCCCCATTTCGAAGTAAAAGTAGAAAAAATGTTGTTCCCACTTTCTTCATGAATTTTCCTGATAGAGCTGACTGCATCTAGTCAGATTTTCTAGTTTCTGTGAACTGATGTATGATTTATGGAGAATTTACTATTCTTAATGCAGGAACAGCCTTGAAAAGGGCGTCATAATTATTGACCAAATAATTGCCTGAATTCTGTTTCATCAGACTGAACCTTGAATTTTTACCTTTGACTCCAGTAATAAAAAGAAATTCAGATATATAAGTCAGTGGTGATATGGATGTTTTCAGCAGGAAGCTCTTTCCACAGCATTTGATTTGCCGTCATTTATTTATAAATATGAATGTTGAAGCAAACAGCTGATTAGTTCAGTTTTACATACAGGCACTGACTTTCTGTCTTGCTCATCTAGTGAATTTGTTTTGAGTAAAATTCATTTGTCCCGAGCAATTTTTTTTCCTTGATTTTTCAGGAGGAGGTGGAGGTGGTGGAAAACAGCAGACAGTGCCACCATCAGTACCCATAGCCGAACTCTTCAGTGACGGCAATTATCCTGTGGGAGAAATTTGTGAATATCCCATAGACAAAGATGAGTGAGTGTTATTGTTTATATGATTATATATCTTTCACTTGTATTGTAAAATTTGACCATAAATGCAGAATAAAATGGTAGTATACATGATATGTAATGAAAATTGTTTTGTCTTACCGTATGTTTTGGTTGACCTGTTTGTAACAGATCATCTGATTGTTTGGTTCCTTCACTTTTAGCATGTGTGTTTCAGTGATCATTATCTTTTATTCTTCACAGTCGCACAGCCAAAAATCGTGTAACAGATGAGGAGAAGAAGATGCTTGACAGATCTCACACACATCTGTATGAAGAAATGCGGCAGGCAGCTGAGGCACACAGACAGGTAAAAATGTTCAGATTTTGTTAGGGTCTGAGGAACATGTATCATGTTAAAACTCGATTATGTGCCACCTTTCATGTGTTGATGAGAGTCAAACCATGTCACGGCTGTTAACAAGCAGTAATCTAGTTGCCGAGCGGCCCGGTCCGCTCTCCGTATCGTGACCTGGTCACGACCCAGGACAACGGGGTCAGCCGCCTGTGTTCACGGGGGATTCCCTTTCCCGCGGAGCGCTTTTATTATGTTGTATTTTTCGAGTAACAAACGCAAACACTGCACTCAAACTATTTCATCGACTACATTTTAATACATACATGCTAAATAATTGACATATCATACACGCGTAAACAAAATTATACATCTGTACCAAATACTGTCACAGAGATAAACAGCTACAAAGATGAATAGTAATTTAACAAATGCGTCAGAGGTCATAATTTTCAAACTTAAAATTTAACGTGATCTCCTCCCACTAGCGAGAAGAAATGAACACACAATAATAAGAATATGTAACATTTCTTAACTTACTTGACTGCATCATTGAGAAGTTCTTCAATTCAGAGTTATGTAGGATAGAATGTAATGTTAAATTTTCCATAGGCTCAAATTTACGGCGATCCTGCACTTGACATATTACACATAAAAAATACAGTTGTACACTCGCTTTATGTAGAATTTATTGGTCTACTTCATTTTCCTCCGTTTAATGGGTGGTGCAGAGGCCAAGAGTTCTGGAGAGATTTGTAAATTCTGTGACTTAATGACAGTTTTCAGCTACTGTGTTTCACAGTTTCGAAAGGCTGCCACTTGTCTGTCTAATTTGGCCACAGATGCGTGGAAGAGCTCCCGCAGACCTCCCCTTTCTTTCCATATTCCGAAAAAAATTATTTTTTTTATCAAAAAATGGGCTGGCGTCTCCAATACGCAATAGACGTCTGACCCAGGTAAACGGACAGTCAGCTGGCCATCACTTGCTTCTAGAAGTGCCGTGTTCTGAAAACCCCGATTTAAAAAAAAAAAATCAAACATGCTCTGGCGTATTCAATACACGGCAATAGACGTCTGACCCAGGCAAGCAGGCCTTTCCATACCACCTTCACTCCCCCACTCGCACTGGGTTATGGCACACAATCGTCATGTAACATCTCTGGTGGGCATCAAAGTGAGTAGTGTGACACTTCCCTAGACATGCCGGCGCCTACTAGTCTCGAAACTGTTCTCCGGGAAAACCTCTGAATGGGCATTACCGCTATGCAGGTGCCCCCCACGTTACTTCCTACCCAACCCTCCCTACCCCCCAACCGAGTGGGCACGTCCCCTACTGCTCAAAGAAAAATACATACAACTGTATCGGCCAAGCCACACTATGAAAAGGCATAATAATCAGTAATTTTTGGTGTGGTCGGCAAAAACTTGACTTAATTTTTTTCTCTCTTTTTTCCTGGAAACGGGGAGATTTCGAAGGAAACGGGGAGGGCGGGGTTTTGTCATAAAAACGGGGAGACTCCGGCACGGGGAGACTTGGGAGGTCTGGCTGTTTCTAATATGCTTTGTTTGTTTGTGCGTTCCTGTGTTCTCTTGACAACGTATGAAGTAAGGTCTGTATTTGTATGCTTTCCTTTTCCGAAGTTTTTGTTTTTTTGTTAGTTCTTCCACCACATGTTCTCCACAGTTCATGAAGATATTTAATATGCAAGTCTTCTGTGTGATCTTTCATTCTGAATACTGTTATTCAGATAAAATAAAGAAAATCTACCTTCGCAATGATGTAAAAAATAGCGTGATGGCGTCTTCAGCAACACACTTGCCAATGCTGGTCAAGTTTTAAAAAATCATATAAAATCACACGTGTACTGCTCAAACGTCAAACGTGCACATTTTATTGAGTATCCATTTTCCGACTGGAATAACAAATAACTGTAGAAAACATGGGCTGAACTGCCGAGATATTTAAATCCAAATTAAAATAATAGTGAAAACTGATTTTCGGATGAATAGAAACATACACTGAATAAATCCTTCGAAATAATTAACACATATAAACTCAGATGGGGGAAAGTTATATCGGCTTGTCGGTAAAAGGCCGGGCTTTAAAATGGCATCTCGGATGGGGGGTCTAGCATTGTTTGATCGGGAGATATCGGTATGCAAAGATATGCAGAAATTAATAGAATCGCGCTACTCAGGCAGGGTCAGTCAGCGCCTCGCCGTCACGGTAATGACCGTGGCAGACAGATATTTATTACCCCTTCACGGGGGGTCAGCGGGAGGCTACAGCAGGCAACTAAAGTAGCGCTTTCGGTGTCTTATTAACAGCCGTGATGTACATAAATGTTTATTTTGAACAGAAAAATTATAAGACTGACTGTTTCCTGGATTTTGATGTATTTTTTTTATCTGCTTCATTTGCTGTTTTGTTGTTTTTTTTTCATTTTGAATTACGATAATTGTCTTGAAAACCACTTCATTTCAAATTTTTGAAGGAAATTTTAGTTATGTTTTTATTGCGTATGAATATTTTTTGTGTGAAAAATAAGAAGCTGTCATGTGACTTTGAAATATCTTAAAATATATTTTAGCAAAGGTTGGATGAAAAATATCTTGGCACTTCATAATGGAACAGTCTAAAAAATTTTTCGGTATGTAGCTGGGTACATTTGGCAAGGAGATATGGGAAAAAGTGATGCATTCAATTGTACATTTTATTTTTATCCACAGACGAGACAATATATGAAATCAATAATCAAACCAGGAATGACAATGTTTGATATTTGGTAAGTTGCTCGAACATGTCGTCAGTCTGTGAGCACAGTGCTGTTTATGTGACTGTGACCTTAGCCATTGGCTGCATGTGGATGGCATTTGTTTGCCTGGAATATTTAGTTTCACAGAGAAATTGCTTTTTGTCTGTCATGTTGGCAGAGGACATAATTAGAACCATTGAGAGAAGAAAAAAAAAGTCTTCTTCACTTTAATGGTTGATATGTCACTTTGGAAGGAACTAAATTTTGTGATTGCCTGAAATAAAAAATTATGCCTTGTGTGCTGACTGTGAAAGGATTATGCGTTACAAATATTTTGCATTATTTAATTATTTGCAGTTATGGTTTCTCTATTACGTAGTAACAGTATGTTTGCAATTTGAAGAATTATATTTCAAGCAGGCAGTCTTCTGTTAGAATACTCCTATGTTATTGTCTAATAGTGGTACAGATGTCTGAAAATTAAGTATCAGACAGACTGTTAGCGCTACATTATCAGCCATCACAGTTTTTGTTTGTTTCTGTCAGTATATCCAGATTGATGTTGAAGGGTTGTATTTTAGGCAGATAGTTGGCAAAATAAACCCATGCTAAGAGTACTTTATTAAAAAAAAATTTGAATGTCATTGTCTATATCTGCAGTGAAAAGCTTGAGAGTACAGCTCGCAAACTTATCCGAGAAAATGGGCTAGAAGCAGGCCTGGCCTTTCCTACAGGGTGCTCACTCAACCATTGTGCTGCTCACTATACACCCAATGCTGGTGATCCAACTGTTCTTGGTTATGATGATGTTTGCAAGATTGACTTTGGCACTCACATCAATGGTAAAGTTTATAGTTTGGTCATTCAGCCTTCCTTAAGGTTGTTGGCTGTGAATGAAATATTTTATGAGTGTTTCGGTTATGAATCAAGGCTTTGGTTTCAAGTGGATGCTCTAAAATTGTAATGCCAAAAATATTTTTTATTTGTGCTTTGGAGCAATTGAAATCCCACTCTTTCTGTTAGTGATTTATACACAGATCTTGTTTAAGGACAGATGTAGTGGATTTGTTTTGTGGGAATTGTATGTATGTTTTGAGAATACTTTTCTTCATGCTTTAACCCATAAGAAGAATAAACTTTATTTCAGATCACATTAAATTTTACACCCACATCAGGGTTGGAAAAAAATTAGATTTTTTTGATTTAAATCAGATTTTTTTGATTTTTAAAAAAATACATAATATATTCAATATTTTGTCGACAAAATATTTTCTATAATTTCATAACATAAGCATAAGGGTACTAAAAGGATATAGCTAAATGACTCCTAATAATCATTACAGTCATGTACATGTAATTGATAAAAGTTAAGTCTCTTCTGTCTCTTCACCTTTTTTACACATACTTTTGATGTGGATGTTGAATTTAATAGGGGAAATAATTGTGGGCTCAATTCGATGCTAACTTTGTATGGACTTGTTCAATCCAAGTTGAGAAATCGCTTGGGGAATGAGAAAGCGTCAAAACTGGTGTTTCTGTTCAGGGCCTTCAATAGTAAAGAATTGGAGACAACTGAAACTGAAAATGAGTAGAAAGTTTTCCTTTCTTATATATTATCAGAATTTTCTGGATCTGATCTGTATGCCTGGATTTCACTAACTGTTTTATAAAAATAAAGATGTTTATTTGAAATAAAATATAGGCCTTTTTCACTTACTTGACTGTACACAAAATTCAAATTCAGACTTACATTTTTGTTCAAGGTGTTATATTTGAATTGTGTCCTGCGACACATTCAAGTCTGCAACTGTTGTATGAATCAGCCAAAATCAGAAATTATTGAATGATGCATAATAATAATAATAATAGAGAAGCACTCCTACTTATCAGTGCCTTTAAGTCTAGTGCTTTTGAACAATAAAAACATCAAAAACAAGCAGTTTGAAAAAAAAAAAATCCTTAAAAAGTAAAAAAAATCAAAAAGTGATTTAAATCACTGATTTTAATTAAAAAAATCAAAGTGATTTAAATCAAAAAAATCATTTGATTTAAATCACCTTGATTTAAATCATGCCAACCCTGACCCACATTATAAAGAATGAGCTTGTTTCTATTCTTACAACATATTTTTTTTTCATTATCATTATTGCCAGTTCAATACTTCATATGGAATCAGAATGAGTAGATTTCACTGAATATGTTGCTCCATTGTGTGGTTGGGCTTTGGGCTCAGAATTTTTTTTTTCCTTTCACTTACAAAAAAACATTCAGTGTTTGATCTTTGCTGTGTACATTTTGCTTCATTTTTTTTTTCTTTTCATCTTGCCTTGTAGGTCACCTGGTTGATTGTGCCTTTACCTTAACCTTTAACCCCAAGTATGACCAGCTGTTAATGGCTGTGAAGGATGCGACAAACACGGGTATTCGCGCTGCGGGTATTGATGTCAGGCTATGTGATGTTGGTGAGCAAATTCAAGAAGTCATGGAGTCGTATGAGGTGGAGCTAGATGGGAAAACGTATCAGGGTAAGCTGAAGCAGTTTCCTTTGTCAGAAAAAGGACAGGTCAAACTTGCCACCAATATCTTGAATATCATTGAATTGTCAGCCTGCTGAATGTTGCTGGGTTGATGCACAGAATTAATAAACATTTGTGTAGTTTTTTTCACAGGTTCTGTAAAATTTATCTGCCTCTTAATGTATGAGGCTATTGATGGGTTAATGAAAAAGTTATAGGAATCAGAGATTAATGGAATGACATTAATTTCATATGGCTTTCTCCACAACTTAACCAATACAATGTCTGACATATCGGTGGATCTCTTGCAAAACTAAAAAAGCTTCACAATTTTTGTTCATGTTTTATGTTTTGGTGGAAATGGAAGAGCATGCATCATCATCAAGTGAGCTTGTCAGGCACGGTCATGGGTTTTTAAAAGATAGGAATTTTGGTCATTTCAATAGAAGTTGTTTATTATTTACTGACCACATAAAATTTGTTGTTGTGGTTGAGAATCAAAATTATATTCCTTTTTAATGTGGTGTCTTCAAATGTAATTTGATTTCATTTTTGCTTATTGGTAGTGAAACCCATCAGAAATCTGAATGGCCACTCAGTGGGACAGTATAGGATTCATGCAGGCAAGACTGTTCCAATTGTCAAAGGCGGAGAAGCAACCAGAATGGAGGTAAGATGATAGATTGAGTTTCTGTATTTTTATATAATTCAAAAATATAAGCATGTTCTGTATATAATATATATATGCATATTCTTGACGTTCAACAAAATACCTCAGTACTATTTTTCGCAGGCTGTCTTCATATTCTTTGTAATTAAACTTCTTGCATTTTAAACTGCTCAAGGGCCTGAATGAACAACGTAGTATTGATTTATTATTGGCAGATTCACAGATATACAATAATCCATGGGCATCTTTTTGCAAAACAAGTGCCAGATCCATAAATATTATCTCTGTGGCAGCAAGTGTGGACAGTATCAGCTGATCAGTAGTCTTGAATACAAGTCGCCCATTTTTGTGTCTCTATTGTTCTTTTTTTTTCTGTGGTGGAGACAGGAAGGTTTTATGCTATATAATGAGTAAAGATATCTTGCCATAGAACGTAAAAGAAGTACAATGGGACCCGGATACAACGGCATTCACGGGACCACTGCAAAACTGCCGTTATAGGCAAGGTCAAAGAGAAAGCACTCATATAAATATATAGGGCTTGTCCCGAAAGCAAAGAAATTTCATTGTCCCTACAAATCTGAGCCTTGTTTTTTACACCGTTGTCCATTTCTTCAATTAATTTTGACTTCATTTCAAGAGACAAGCATTTTCAGTTTCTCTTATTTGTTCAACATTTTTTTCTTTTGGTTGTTGAAAGTGTTTTTTTTCCCCATCAGATAAGACTTTTTAAATGGCAATTTTCCTTAGCTGAGTCTTTTTCCCCTAATGATACTACATACTGCATATGTAATAATGCTCACAAGGACGCAACAGTGGTCCTATCTGGCCATCAGTTGCCTCCACAAGTGCCGTCTATGATCTTTCTTTCCATATTCCGAAAAAACCTGATTTTTTTTTTCTTAAATCAAAAATGAGCGTCTCCAATAGAGCAATGGATGTCTGATCCAGGTAAGGAGACTGTCTCCATTCCACCTTCACTCCCCAGCTGGAGCTGGGTTATGCCACACTTCACGTAACATCTCCAGTGGACACCAAAGCAAATAAACTGACACTTTCCTAGACCTGCTGGCGCCGACCAGTCTCGAAACTGTTCTCCAGGAAAAAGTCCGAATGTGCATTGTGGCTGTGGGGGTCCCCTTTGCGTTTGATCCTACCCAACCCTCCCTACCCCCAACCAAGTCTTCAAAGAAAAATACATACACTGTATCAGTCAAGCGGCTTTATGAAAAAGCTTAATCAGTAATTTTCGTGTGATCGGCAAAACTTGACTTAATTTTTTTTTCTTTCTCTTTCCCCTTTCCCAGAAATGGGGAGATTTCAAAGGAACACGGGGAGGGCGGGGTTTTACCATAAAAGCGGGGAGACTTGGGAGGTCTGTTGCTGCCATCATTATATCACAGTGCAGTTTCTCTTTCTCAAAAAGTGAATGTTGATGCTTTCACTCGAAAGATAGTGTAGCAAGTGGCATAGATCTACACGCGAAGCGCGCGCAGAATGACCACTCCCTTTCTTTTAACTTTTACTTTTAGGTTTACACACACGTGTGCCAACCTCGTGGGTCCTGTTTACCTGATTGGTCATACGTTCACACAAAGGACTGACCACGTGTGACTAGACTTGCGTCATCAGCCACCTCTGCTGTGCGTGCCCATTCCACCACCCTACCTTCCAGTTACACAGTCTTGCATCTGTTCACACAAAGCAACTGATCATAATGTAACAAATCCCAGACTGGGAGATGTAATAATTATGACAGGACAACAATCACGAACGAACAAGTATAACACTTAACAGAACAACCAAACAGACTCACACATTTATTATATATAAAAATAAGATATCTATGCAATTACATACATTACATTAACTCAATTCAAATACCATTCAATGGTCAGCATTCCCAACATTCATTCTTCTCCGGGTTCACAACCCGATAGTTACTTTCCAACCATGCTCCGGCCTCAGCCCCACATCCATATATATATTACTTGCTGGCCTCTCTTATTGGCTCCTGCTCAACCTAATCTCCGTATCTCATCTCCCCTTGATGTCTTAATAGCACATTAATATATCAATAGCACATTAGTATTTCAATAGCCCATTAACATCTTAATAGTAACAAGGACAATAACAACGTCCCTGTCTGTGGCCAGACTGCCACGACTCACGTGCTCCCGCTGTCCTGCGCGACAGCTTCACTCAGGCAGGCCTGTGGGTAGCCTTCTGCCCAACCCCGGCACAAGTCCGCTCACCGCGGGTGGCTTCTCTGCCCGACCCCGGCACCTATAAGAATAACATTACATTTCTATAACACCATACAATTACTATCCACTCCACCACTCATTACGAACTATCAAAGCGTACACACAATAGTCCACCTTTCACTCACCACACCTCTTACGGTAACACACCTCTACCGTACCACACAGCACTCAGACTCGCTACGAATCCATGATCCGAACTTACATCTATCGCTCATTGCGCACATCTCTATACACAGTAATCAATGACTTTCACATTCCTCACATATAACTTATTTACATCATGGTCATAGGAGAATATAGTACATCAATCATCATAATTATCAATCATAGTTCAACCTACCAGTCATCACTGGAAAACACACACTCTCCCGACTGCTCTCTGATCTCACGTCTGTCCCCTTGGACTTCTTAACTTGCAGTGATCTGACTATTCAGATTTTGCCCCTACTACGCCTCAACTTCACTCACAACATGCACGCTTCAATTCCCTTCCCCGCACTCACTGACCCCCGCTCACTCGCTCGTGACACATAACACTATCACTCAACACCCCCACCCCCCATGCGCATTCCCTCTCTGCCCATCTCCCGATAGATCTCTCAACGGCCCAATATTTTGCTTAATGTATTCCGTGCCGGCGGAACGATTGTATCAGAGGTGTGCTTTATGTGCCGCCGTTGTAAACAAGTTTTTTTCTACTTATGAGAAGAGTGTATGAAATGGGGATTTTAATTTATGCCCATGTAACCAGGGCCCGTTCAATCCGAGGCCATTATACTTGAGGTCTACTGTAGTTAAGTACAAAATTATAGTGATCAAACTTGAAACGTCTGTTGGCACTTTCTACAATTGAACAGTTTTTTTAAACCCCTAGAAACTTGACCCTTCTGTAGATCTAGGTAGTTTACACCTGAGACTCGTCAAGATAAATTAACATAGTATTCATTTTGGAAAGCAGCACCCGGGAATTACTTCTTGCTTAATGTCAATTTTCTCTTTTTTTTCCTTAGGAAGGAGAGGTGTATGCCATTGAAACCTTTGGGAGCACAGGCAAAGGTCATGTCCATGATGATATGGAAGTCTCACACTACATGAAAAATTTTGAGGTTGGCCACGTGCCCCTCAGGTAAGAAATGGAATAGAATAAATCAAACTGTTTCTGTCTGGTAAAATGTATGGTTACCACATCTCATTTTTTCTGGCATGCTTGTCAGAGAAAACAAAACTGAGATGCTCTCATAATGATCAAAGAGGATTTCATGTTGTCCTGACAGCTGTTGAAATTGGTTAGGGAGGGGAATGGAGAAATGATACTGCAAAACATGTTTGTAACTCTGTGTGTGTGTGTGTGTGAGGGGGGGGGGTTGTATATCATGATATCATTGAAATATTCTGATTGCCATTGAAATAGCAGCCAAATTGGTTTTGGGACCATATTTTAAGTCCCAATAACTTTAATATTTTCAGACTTAATTAATTGAATTTAAATTTTAATCTTGATATACCATGCTTTAAAGAAAACCTCAAAACTAATGAATGTATGATTTTTCAACATTGTGCATTGTAGAATATGGATCAGCGATATTTATTTTTCACATAAGATGTATAACTGATGAATGTATGATTTTTCAACATTGTGCGTTGTTGAATATGGATCAGCGATATTTATTTTTCACATAAGATATACTTTTGTGCTTCTCTCTGTTCTCAGACTGGCCAAGTCCAAACAACTGCTGAATGTCATCAACCAGAATTTTGGCACTTTGGCCTTTTGTCGTCGTTGGTTAGACAGACTGGGTCAGACCAAGTACCTGATGGCTCTCAAAAACTTGTGTGATGTGGGTATCATTGACCCCTACCCTCCACTGTGTGATCAGAAGGGTTGCTACACTGCACAGTTTGAACACACCATCATCTTGAGACCCACATGTAAAGAGGTGGTCACAAGAGGAGATGACTATTAACTATAACACTTTCAGAAATTCTTCCATTATGACAAATCAGTGACTGAATATAATTTACCTGGATGATGGTATCGCTTTGTTTTGGTCTTTAGTTCAGTTAGTCCAAACTATCATCACAGTACCATGTTTGTAGAATTATAGACAATGTTTTGACATGGTGTGCTCTGTATAGTACTGATTTGTCCTCTTGAAAGAATTATGTGTAATTACTAAATAATCCAGTGTCTGCGCTGGGAGGCAAAACTGAAACACCAGAACTGATAGAATTTTTTTTATTTTTGGTTTTATGAGTGAGCAACAGAATTGTTGTATGGAACAGATGGTCGGCTGTGACCTATAAAGTCTATACATACATTCTGACGTTTCTGAAACATCTTCTCTAAGATCTAGTCGGTTTCTTATCTGCAGGCCAGTATAGAATTAGAAAAAAAACACCATTGTCACATGAAGCTTTTTTGACTTGGGCATTTTTTTTCCCCCTTTCCCTGAAAAGACCTAGTCCTGCTGGGCAGGAGTCACATCTTCTTCCACAGCTGTTGAGGTTTTTTTTATACATTTTTTGTGGGTTTTTTTCTTTATTTTAAAGTTTATAATAAATGTTAATTGTTCTTTACTGCAGATGAACCACCAGTCGTACTGTACCTGAAGTTTTATTTGACATCAGAATGATTAGTGTGCTGATATTAAAAGAAATTGTGAAATTTACTTTGAAAATGTCATATTGGTAACTTTCCCATGTACTGGGATATATAAGGGAAAGGGAGAGGGAGGAGGAGGAGTCATATGGCAGTGTCTGCACATGACTCTGAACCTCTCATGAAAACCTGTTTGCTTAATCTAGAGTTTAAACATGTCAGCCTATTCACATCTAATACACCTGTTAGTAGATAGAATGTCTTTATTTTGATTTTGTCAAAATTTTTCACTGGTCAATGAGCTGGAGAAAATTGTCTAAGGATGTCTTACTTTGTGTTCTAACTCAGCGATATGGTTGTAATGCATTTTCCACATCCACTCCTTATGACTAAATTCCCTGGATTTAAGGGAAAACTCATTCTCTGCTTAGCTTATTGTTTGTAAAACAAAGCAAAAGAATATCTTTGCCTAATTATCTTCTCTAGACATTTTGCTATGCAAATTACAGAGATGCAATTCATCTCGGGGTTTGGACAACGGCATGCTGCTTTTCTTATTCTCTCTTTTTTAAAAAGTCTTTTCCCATTTTTCACTTTGCATTCTTAAGACCCCTACCCTCCACTGTGCAGGTAGTGACCAAATTCAGAGCCTGGGGCCAACTTTCATTTTATGGAGATGGGAAGAAATTCAGAATTGGTGCATGACTGGAAAGATGTTTAGAGTTGCTAAGTCCTGTGACATACAAATACAGTCAGATTTTGCATTCACCCGAGTCAAAAAAGGCCCATGAGTAACAGCTGTGTTTTTTACTGTAGCAACCAAGACATTGTTGCATCTGAACTAACTTGATTGGAGTTTGCTTTCTCTGAAGATAAATGTTGCACTTAGCTAAGACTCTCACACTGAATGACATTTAAACAGCAGTCAGTATGTGTATGTTTTCTTCAAGCTAGCAATTACGGTCAAATAAAATGTGTTCTGACTTGTGTCAAGTTGACAAGTGGGTGCTGTTTACTTTGGTGTTCCAAATTGTACAGAATGACTGTGATGTATGGGGATAGCAGAAATAGAAAATAAAATTTGTAAGACTGCAGTATTAAATCATGGGACACTAATTGAGTGAATCTCTAATGTGACCTAATGGTTTCCTTACTAAATTTAAATTTTTTGTGCTGGCAAACACTGGTATAGATTTTTTCATGTGTGCATTTGAAATGGGCATTTTTATTTATTGAGACTAGGTATACAAATGACCAAAGGTTTAGCTTAATTTCTGGCTAAGTTTGATTTCTAATCAATTTACCTATTTACTTTTTAATGGGGGTAAAAAAAAAAAATTTAGATATCTTAAAAGGAGTGAGCTATGCTTACTGGTAAGAGCATCACGTCGTGATTAGCATGAGATTTTTTGTTTTTTTTTCTGTCATCAGAAGAAGAAAACTTGTTGGTGTGGCATCAGCCACTGACAGTTTGTCATGAGAAATTAATGTTCCACTGATATGTACATGTGTGTGCATGAGGTGCAGGATTGCCGAGCAAAGGTTGAAGAAGTACATGTAAATGAAGACAGGTCTTGTCCTCATCACACAAAGTGTATGTGTCAAATCTAAGAAACAGGTAGTAATTAGTATAATTTTATGTATGCATCATGCATGCAACACTGAATTCTTACAATTTTCTGTCACAGTGAATGAAGAGACAAGTTTTAAATCAGTTCAAAGGACAATTATTTTAAAACAATTTCAGAAAGAAAACCACCTCTAAAATTTTTCCGTCAAATCCCTCTGTGTGGGTGCCAGTGGCAAATGGTTTGAATACCTGGAGAAGGTAAAATAAGTGATAAATTGGAATCATTGTTGTTCTATTTTGTTCGGCCATTCTCTCCCCAGATAGTTTAAAATACTGACCTGTCATAGTTGCATGCATATATGTTTATGATAAAATCAGATGATTGTATGAGCGAAAGCTCTCATTTGGTGTGTCATTTGTCTCCTCCTTCTCTCTCCCTCTCTTTTTTCCAATTTATACATTGCTTTATGCATGGCTGAAGGTGTTCAAACTACAAAAGAATAAAATGAAATATTTGTGATTTTCATTGTTTTTGTACTTTTTTGTTTTTGTGCATATGGTCTTTTTTTTCCTCCCGTTTTGGTCGGTTTAGCTGAATGAATGTTCCTCAAAGTCAGGTCGTGAGCCAGTCTTGATATACACTAGATTACACTTATAACTCTAGACTCGATGTCATAAAAAGAGTTGGAGCAAATTGCCAAAATATGCTCAGTGTGACAGGCTATTGAGACTGGCTGATCTCATGTGGAAAGAATGGTTTTATCGAGGGCACACCCAGGCTCACTGTGATGAAAAATGTCATTTAACAAAAAATATCGTAAGTCTGTCGTTCTTTCAAGAATAATGTTTATTACACTACTAAGAAAATTTAAATTAAATTTTTTAAACTGCAGTTGCATGTGGTAAAACAATTAAAGAAAGTCATAACTTTCATTTTAACACACAGTACAAGAATCGCTGAAGTTTGACTAAAAAAAAAAGTATCCTATATAAATCATTTAATGATGTGTAAACATAAGTCGAGTTCTGAATTGAGGGCGGAACCGTACCAACGATATTAGATTGATCTTTGACCACACTGAATAAGAATCAAACTGGTAGAATATTTTTCTGGTCTCCGTATATATTGCCGGTTTGCCTGGCGAAACATGGGCTTTCCTGAGCTTATCTCAACATGTTACACTTACACGAAACATAATTATCTCCACAGTCATAACGTCCCATGAAGTGACGAAGTCGTGTCTCTCATCCAAATGAAATCTCAAGAACACAACAAAACCCCCTTTTGCATGCTTGATCTCTTACGTTAATTACGCTACCTGAGTGCCACAGCATTCTATGGCGTGACATATAGTATATTTTCTACCAATCCTTTGGTTAACAAAGATCATGCCTATTTATAATTATTAATAACACTGCAGTAATAACAGAGCACGAAAAACAATCAAACGGATGACTTATGAGTTGCGATAACTTTCATACGAAACTGTACTTCACTTGAGATCTGGGAAAAATCTGGTTAAAAGTGTCTCCGGTCCTTGGTCACAAAGCACCCATTTATCTTGTTACATTCCTCGATCAGCTGATCGACAACCCTCGGCGGTCTCTCGTTCAACCGAATAGGCCTACACCAAAACACGATGATTTTGCTGAAATAGGTTGGCGTAAGCAGTAACACCTATTGTTCTTAGTTGTGTTGAAATGAGCATTGTATTCTCTCCATCTATCACAGGGCATCAACAAAGGTGGTTTATTTCAAGTTAAACGAGGGCAAACTGTCACATGACATAATAATTTATTCTGTTGATATGCGACATTCGACAACAACAAAGAATTGTCTTTCGAGACAGTAGCGTAATTTGTGATGTCGATAAGTAGAAGTTTGTGAATGTGAGATCTTGCTTTTCATACATTTTATCCCCCGCTTTGTGTGGTGTTGTTCATTAGTTGGGCTGTATCACTATCAGTGACATAATATGCAAAATCACTTAGATCTAGATCTAGAACTAGTCTAGATCTAGATCTATTATTGTAATAATTATAAATAATTATATAAGCCTAGTTGAAAGCGGGGGGGGGGGGGATGCGTGGCCAAACTTGCTTAGCGTGAGACTAGTAAGGGACACATACGATAAACTACTGATGTTCGAGAGCGACAAGTTATGAACAAAATTTACACATTGTAGATCTATACGTTTTTATTGCTACATAGGCTTACACATTGTGTTTAAAAAAAATGTATTACATATAGAGTACAAATATTTTAAATACGCCCATGCATGCAAAATTGTGTAGGCTACTCATGTATGCAGTTTTTCAGACTGTTAATTTGTATTAGTTTCAACTAGATGACCAACCGGGCATTGCCCAGAATAAACAATAATGTGTCTCCCCCCCCCCCTATCTCTCATATAACAAAAGTAATAAACTACAGTCTTGTTTCAGAACCCATGCGCACCACAACACTACGCACCAAACTGAACGCTTGATACGGTTACTTTTTATGACATGCACGGTACTATATATATTACGAAACAAACATGCAAAAATACAATTGTTACATAGCAATAAACATTGTTATTTTTTAAAAATACATGCTTGAAGTAAACAACTTTTAATTATAGCCATCATCTTCCTTATCTCAATTGCCACCTTCCTGCCAAATTTAAGGCCTGAAGAGTGTATAGTTTGGTCAGTTAGTCATGCCAAAGGGTGCAAGTTACTGAAATATATAATAGATAATCACAAAGTATACCCATATTATATGATACCGGTACGTACCACTACCAGATGTTTTCAAAAATCTAGGCCTATATCTAGATTGATGATTGTTTAAACCATACTGAACGTAGTAAATACAATAATGAACTACAGGAACATCCAAGAAAAATGTACAAATGTCATTTATAAGTTAATCCGACAAGATTAGAACATGTTCTTTATGCCTGGATTTGTAGGCCTACATGAAAAGAGGGAGCTAAACCACTTGACCCACTGTGACCCAGTGATAAAATATTATATAGGCCTGTAAAACTCTTATAGTAATAAAATAGTATGTTCAACTGTGAACAAATCAATGTGGAGGGAGAAAAAAGTTTAAAAAAACAACAATTCAACAATAACATGGTTTATGTTATGGGAGCCCATCATTATTTTGCTAGGTCTGCATAGTTCAACGTCTTGTGTTACACTTTGTCAGTGTACATCACATGAGTGAGATATTCCTGTTGACCTGAAATTTCTTTCCATTTCACCCCTCTTCCTCCCATCATTCCTTATCTCAGCACTAAAGGACAATGCCTCACTCAGTTCTGGCATTAAAATTAGGATTTGTGAAGATTCAAACATTATTACAAATCATGAAACTTTTACGTTTTACCAAACTTATGTTTGATACCAACGGGGTCTCATTTCATTGTCAGTAAATACATGTAATTATAAAGTTTGATTTTTTTTTCTTATTTACATTTTTATAATTTTTGGATGCGTTCCACTCTCTGGAAATTGCTCTTTGCTGCTGCTCCCCATGCTGAGATACCATACTCCAGAACCGGACGTATGTATCCGGTGTAGGTTTTCTTAAGTATGTTTTGTGCTGCACCCCAGTCTGTGCCTGCCAACTTTTTTAGGAGCGCAATCCGCTGCATTGCTTTAGTTTGGGTCTTTTCCAGATGGGCTTTCCATGTCAGTCGTTGGTCAAATGTGACTCCGAGGTATGAGGGTGAGTCGTCTTTGATGAGAAGCTCGTTGTTGATTTTGAGTTTAGGTGCCTGCATTCTGGTGGAGAGACTAAAGACTGTGTGAGTTGTTTTCTTGGCATTCAGCTTCATGTTCCATGTTGTTGTCCATTGTTGTAGGTTGTTTAGGGTAGACTGAAGACGCATCTGAGCTGTGCCAAGGCTTGTCTCCGAACAGAGTAGTGCCAGATCATCAGCATACATTACCGCTTTCACTCTTGGAGTTAGAATTTCTTTTATGTCATTCATGAAGAGGTTGAAGAGTGTGGGGGATATCACTCCTCCCTGAGGGACTCCATGTTTCAGTTGTGCAGTGCTACTTTGTTTACCTTGTAACCTTACTTTTGCTTTCCTGTCGGTGATGTATTGTTTTATCCACTGGTACATCCGGTTGGACACTTTCGCTTTCAGGAGTTTAAGAAGGAGACCATTCTTCCATACGCGGTCGAAGGCTTTCTCCATATCTACCCATACTGCGATGGTCACTTTCTTTCCCTGGAAACCGTCTTCTACGACTTGTGATATGTAGGTTATCTGGTCCTCTGTTGATCTACATTTTCTGAAACCGGCTTGTTCGTCCATGATGAGCCTTTCCTTCTCGATGAACCAGGTTAGTCTACTGTTTATGATCCTCTCCATTACCTTACACAGGCAGCTTGTAAGGCTGATTGGGCGGTAGCTATCCACTCTATTTCTTGGCTTGCCTGGCTTGTGAATTGGTTTGGCGGTGTGAACTGTGCTTACAAGTCACGTTTGACTGGAAATATACATGGTTGTTTTGCTTTCATTATTGTCACAGAGTGTCTATATTCTGATAGGTGGGAACTGTCCTGTCCGGGGGCTGACCTCAGCCCTATTGCGGTTTTCATCCACCAGTATATATTATCTGTAATCACTGACATTGCCTAGTTTAAATTCAATGTATAACGAAATGGTCAATTTTAAATGTATTTTGATGGCTTTGGAAAAAATCTTGGAATTTGTGATACTGGATTCTTGGGAGTTTTGAAAATCTTCATGGCAGTTCTGGTCAGGGAAAGCATCCCTTGATAAACGGTAGCGAAGCGCGATGATGAAATTGGGAAAGTGAGTCAGCAATACTTCGACTGGTCAAACGTCAGCGACAATTTTAGAGTCATGACAAATAATTTAGACATGCCAAGCTAATTAAATCACTGCTCTGATATTTTGCATCTAGGATTTGTTATTTGCAGTCATTTGCGCCAGTGGATCAGTGAAAGAGCGCTATTCCTACGGAAAGTGGGAGCAGGTTTATGTTCCCTCAGTGTTCCCTCAGGTCTATGTTCCCTCAATGTTCCCTCAGGTCTATTCGTGTTTCTACAGGGGAGCCAACCTCACCTCCAATATATAACTGTTATCGAGGTGAAGTGGGACGTAAAACGAGAACTCAAAATACCAAACTTGTTATTCTTAGATATAAAAGCAATAAGCCAACCCAACAAACAAGATATAAAGATCAGAACATGTAATAACTCGTATTCTTCATTTAATTAATAACAAAACAAGAAATAAAACACTGAATTTGAGAAAGCTCATGATATAGTTTTCTCCAATTATCAGTACAGCAGCTCAAACTTATTTGTTTTCAAAAGGATGTAATTAATACACAAACAAGCAAAAATAGAAACAAACAACAATCGACAAAACAAAAACATCAAACGTGAAAAACCAACAACAAACAAGCAATAAACAAACAAAAATCTATTCTTTGAATAGACAAATTTCAATACAACTTTCCACTCATTATTTGCTAGACAACTAGAAATTTGAAATAAGGCAGTTTTACGCAGTAGTATTAATGTGAAGAACAAAACAAAAGCATTCTGCTGTGAAAAACAACAACAACAAAATCATGAACACACAACAACAAACAAGCACACAACCAAATGCGACAATGAAACCTCGATGAAAAAAAGAACTAATATAGAACAACAACAAAAATGAGTAAAACATTGAGGGAACATAGAGCCGAATTGAGGGAACATAGAGCTGACCCGCGGAAAGTAGTTTGTCGCAGACGGCGTTGCCAGTCGCGTGATTTTTTTTCCGTACGAGCTTTAAAAATTCAGGAGCGGGGCAGCAAGTAACCCCCAAACACAGGACAGTTCCAACACATCCCAGGGATTTTCGGTGTCGTTCAGAGTCATATCAGGCATAGTCCAGAGATTGCAGCACCCATGGCAGTGTTCGATAGGACGAGAAATCCAGTAGCCGATGACCAAAAAAATCTCGCTTGCCGGTCCTTGGGATTTTCCCCAGGATCTTGGGGTTTTAGTGGTACCTTTGGATCTTGGCATTTTTTTTTTTGAAAGATGTGGGGATTTTTTTGGCTTCTGTATATTTGTTATTAATTTATATGTTTAGAAAGAAAGATTAAAGAAAACACTGAAAAAAAGTCTCGAGGCGTCTTATCCCAAGCGGCAACAATACTCTCTTGAATAAAAATGATACAACAAACCTGCCCTTCCCCTCACAATGCTGTAAATTGTGACTGAAAAGGTAAATTAATAGGCAGTTTGAGATTGCTGTATGTGAGGATCTTTTATACAGCATGATCTACGGGCTAATCTTCAGTGTATTGTAAAACGGAAAACTTTCGACGTATGTTTTGGGTTGGAAAAAAATTTGGGATTTTAAAAAAATCTTCACCGGCAACTAGGACGTGGAGTATTCCTGGCTGGCACTGAAGATATTTCTTTAAAGTATATTTTCACTTCAGGTCTAACAACTTTATGATGCAGGATCAGGTGCAGTTCAGCACGAATTATTCATTTGGCCAGGACGCTTGGAAACTCACCAAAGAGCCAAGCACAGTTGTGGACGTGTAGAATGTCGCATGATAGACCTATCGTTTGTTTTCAGAGTTCTTTTCATCCTCGGATCCTCACCTACCCCCATTTACTATTTTCTTGCTATCACCCCCCCCCCCCCCATTAAATTTACTGGGAACATGATTATCTCTCGAGAAAGGGCAGTGACTAGAGGAGTGGCAGGGACTCAGTTATGCCGAGTTACTCATCGTGATCGCCACTGTTTCCGGTGGCAAGTCAAGATTGCGCTGGTTTCTGATTACATGATTTAATTAGTGGAATACGGTACCGGTACATCGAACAGGTTGGTTTTTGGTGGTTCATTTTCCTTGCCTTATTTCCCGAGTCCAGAACATAAGGCAGGCAGAAACTGTGAAGGTGCGTGCACATAATATTAACTTATTTGTACCGTACTGGAAATTACACAATTTTCTTTGGGCAACCATGGGCGACGATTCAGTTACAACATTTTATAAAGTGCGACAACAGACATCTAATGACTCAGGTTGGACCCAACAATACAGTTAGTCACATCTCAAGATCAAGACTGATAAAATAATTATCCTTTCAGATCTTTTCGTGAACCAGCGAATCCCAACATTTTGGGGGGTTAATTTACCATGAATTGTTCCGCAGTTTCTTCATCTTGTTTAATATACATTGGTCATGCATTAATGGTTTATATTCCAGCACCGATGATTCTTTGTAAGTATATGTAAATGAACTGCAAAACTATAAGTTTAGTAGCCATCTAAAGAAATTGAGGTTTGGACATTTCATGGCATAGTGAAATGTGGGAAACAAATGATGTAAATAGACAAGAGTGTTAGTGTCACACATTTGTTACATTTTGATAGCTGACGTCACATTGCACTGCAGCATCACACCAAAGACTTGTGTATGGAACCGTACCAGCACAAACAGCCTACCTTCATTTGTTTTTATTCTTCTGTCACATGATCCCAAACCAAGGACGCTCTCATGTTAAGTAGCCTACGCAAGTGTAGTTTGGGTGATAAGTATTGGAATCCTTATCAGGCCGGTCACACGAGTTTCTTTGGGTTTTTGTTGTTTTTTTTTCTCTTTAGTTATGAAATTCATACATCGAAGCATCATCAGAATAATCATCATTTTTAGCATCGTGATCATCATCACCCGGCCATCCCAGCCAGCAACCTTATGGAAATCCGAAGTGCCGGATTGACGTCAAGTTTGCTCATAGGAATGACGTCGTTCCTACGTAGTTACGACATTGCGCCGACGTCGGTTTGATGTAGGGAACCCGACCTTATGATAATCCTACCAGTCCTACGGAAATCTACGTCGATCGTGGGGGTAGTTGGGTGTGTAGTCACATCCAGACATACCATGAAAAATACAACTAAAAGCAAATTACGTGCGCTGTTGCCGATGTGGAAATCACGTGATAATGAGCCCATCAATTAAAACCCACACTTTGAAGAACTCAACAACTTATCAGTGTAAACATATCTTTAGCCCACACAAAGCATAGTCGATGTCCGTGTACACGTGATGCTGAGCCCAATGTTGACTTAACTGTAACAGGACGTCTCATCACAGCATGACTTAAATCGTTCTAATTGTAGAGTGCCGGGTTGAAGAGCGGACTCGCTACTCAGCGGGGGTCACAAGCCGCTTGTGTGTGGAAGGTGTCTGATATGCCTGTGTTGTCGCTGTCCTTTGACACAAACGCGCCAGGACGTCTAACTATCCGCAGGGAGTCCACTCAGCAAGTAAGTTTTTCTTGTAGTGTATGGAACGTTTCTCTTTCTCCTTCTCTATCTTTGTCAGATTTGAAATTGCTCTTTCACTCTCACTCTTTAAACCTTTTTCTGCGGACTCACGTCGTTCGTTTACCCTCATTTGCACCCCCCCCCCCCGCTACCCATCCCGTTTTGTCAGTTGCATAACATGTAGGGCCTATACTGTTACCCGTTAGTCCTCATTATGTCAGAGATATAGACACTCGACTATCTTTGATTATACCCAACCAGGTCATCTCGCCAGTGGTTCTAAAGTTGTGTAGCCTGGGTCATCTTTACTTTTGCAGAGAATTGGCACAATAGTAGCTGTAGCTGAGTAGTAGCCCTACGGGGGGGGGGGGGGGGCAGATATTGGCTTTTATTTTTTCTTGCTTGGTAAATGAAGGAACAGCACTTTATATCAAAACGGATTCCAAGAAGGCGCAATAGATCTCTAAGATAGTGGCACCATTTCACTGTCCTACCTGTTTTTCACTTTTGCGTACTTGGGTCGGTATAGTTTAAATATCCATGTATTTTACGTCCTCTCTGCAATGCGTTAATTTAACTTTGCAACAGTGTTTTGCCGGCATGCCGACTTAATTTGGACGCGCTGTCTTTATTCGGCTCTCCCTTCTCTCTACTCTTACAAAATGTGTTCGTTCCCTCTCTGATTTGCTGATCTAATAACTTTGTCAAGATACCGATCTATCTTCCACTGTCACCCTGCCCACCCTTTCCCATTTTCTGAAATGCCAGGCAGCTTGTTCATTTGCAACCCCCCCCCCCCCCCCCCACAAAAAAAAAACGAAGGGGGGTAGGGGGAAGAGTCATTCGCTGACAAATTATTTTGTTGTTGTTCTCGAACATGTTCCCAATGGCCTTCAAGCGAACCATTTTTATCTTTCATGTTCTCACCTGTCAGATTTCCCACACCTACATAACTATACAAGGTCATACACAGTTCTTACATTGCAATACCCATTCTTGATGTTGTTGTTTTTTCTTTAATTCTTCGGCCATTATTTTGCGTGTGGGTGCCAGAGAGAGAGAGAGTGAGAGAGGGAGAGGGAAAGAGAGAGCGAGAGAACAAGAGAGCGGGAAAGGAGGAGAGAGAGAGAGAGAGCGAACACACAAGAGAAAGAAAAAGAGAGGGATAGAGAAAGGGGGAGAAAAAAAAAGACAGATTGACAGAACGAGAGAGACAGACAGACAGAGAGAGGAAAAACGGAGAGCACTAGCGAGCCAGCACCAGCTTTTGAGAAATGCATGCCTGCCAACTGTCCTTTGTTTTACGGGAGTCATATGAATTTAAGGTGTTGGAAAGGATGTGAGAAGTTTTTTTTAACCAAAAAAGAAATTCCTACTGGGTTTGAGTGTACAGACCAGTCCAGTAAAATGCAAGACAGTGATTACAGTTTGCACATTGTACCAACTAATGTAGCCTACATGGAGTACATATTTTATTACATATATGGCCTGTAAAGTGCATAACTGGGTTTCCTGTATGTAATCCCCTTTCTGTGGAGAATAACTAACTTGACAGTTTAACAGTTTGCCTAAACAGGGCTATGGTATAATAATTATTGTGTGCCCCTTAATGTATCCCTTATTGAAGTGATCATTCAGTTGGCAGGCATCAGAAGGTGAATGTGAGTGCATTGTGGATTCTGTTTCCTATCATAGGAAGCCAGGATTGGGAAGAGATCTTTGTTACTGGAATACCTCAACCTAAGACTGTGGCCTCAATGAAGGAAGAATCAGTGAAAGGTCTGTGTTTAATTTGTATGGCTGCTCTGGAATTTCCACATCCAGTTTTAAAGATGGGAAAGTTATGATCCATGTACATATTTTATTTCAGCTGTAAGTGAAGGCATCATGAATTTTAGGGAGGAATTCCGCTTGAAGAAACTGGGCTTTGGTGATGTAGCATCGGAAAGATTCTGTGTATTTCAGGTAAGCCCCAGGATAACATTTGTAAAATTATCACAGACCAACACAAGTAAAATGTTTTTATCTCAGTCTTGTTTTCTGTTTCAAAAACATATAATACATCTGACTAGTTTTCAATAGCTTCTAGCTGTTGGAAACTTCACACAAAGCATTGATTTTCATAGCAAGTTTATTGATGCTTGTGGAAATAACTATGGATGTAAACCATTTCTGATAAGCCAGTGCAGATATACACTGTAGTTGGTTTTTTTTGCCAAACAGGTTATTCCCCCTAGCTCCTCTTC
Organism: Onchidella celtica; assembly: GCA_963931925.1. NCBI lineage: Eukaryota > Metazoa > Mollusca > Gastropoda > Systellommatophora > Onchidiidae > Onchidella > Onchidella celtica. The sequence continues at coordinate 43,022,406 of OZ007572.1, read as the reverse complement.
ATTCACATATTGTGGATGTCTGATGGTAATTGTGTAAGTGCAGAATTAAATAATAAAAAAAGAGTGAAAGAATTATCATCATTGCCTGATGGCCATTCTAGTTTTTTTTAAAGTTGATCTTGCTGGGTGCAGGAACCAGAAATTCAGCCCGTATATTTGATTGAACTAAATGTGCATGAGAATGCTTTATTATTGAAAAACTAACTCATAACTGTTTCCTTAATCCCCTTAATTCCATTCTTGGCTCTAAAACTTAAAAAATATAGGAAAAATAACATCTTAGTAATGTTTGTGTCAGTATGAATGGGACCACAATCTTGGCAAAGAAATGATGGCTTTCAAATATATGATATAAAATGATTTTCCCACCCATCCGTAACAATCTGTTTGAGCAAATTTATGTCTTTTTTGCTCTGGGTTTTAAATTGTTTGCTATATTGATGGTTTTAGGCACAAACTGACCAAATGTAGATAGATCAGCTTTACAGGAGCAGCAAAAATCTGATTAATGTGAAAAGTGGGCTGAGATAGATGATTTGACCACTGCGTATTTCTTCACATTTATATTGTATTTTGTGGTAGGGTGTTGGAAAAAGTTCCATGCGTCCCAACCACCCTGCCAAGGTATCCTAAGCCTGTCCCTAATTTTATTTTCATTCGTAGTCCTAAACCTGTGTTTTCTGTTTGGAAGGGTCAGAGGGTAGGTTAGGGATAAGGACATGGTTGAGGATATGTTTAGGGTATCTTGACTGGATGGTTGGGAAATCTTAACCCTTTCAGTGTCACAGACCTTGATGGTGGTCACAGGCATTTTCCTAAATATGTATGTGTCAAGACCGCTGTGGCAGTAAATAAGGGGTAGGTTGGATCTATGATAAAGTATTATGCGAATACGAATGTGGGCGTTACAATTTCTTTTCCATGAGTTTCAGGAGTGATTTTTGGGTAATATTATTTGCCTCTATGTCCCATGGCTGTGACACCAAAAGCGTTAAGATATTTCTACACATGTTGAAGATTGAGATCTTCCTCTGTTTCGAGCCTTCCATCCCCCTCCCCAAAAAGCCCTGCAAAATTTCAGTTTGGTAGTGTGTCCCAGAGACCACGAGAGAGGCTAAGATCTACAACTTGATTGAAAACTTTTGTACTCATTTACAAAACTCTTTTCAGATATATGTAAAGCTTTTGAGAATTTTATCAGTGTAATGTAATTAATATAGAAGTGTTAAATTCTTTTTTGTTAAATTTAGAAGGTCTGAATTTGAAACATAAATAAAGAAGATTTACCAAATAAACCGTGACAGGCAGTAACGTGGCCGTTATCAAGCCATCGCTCCGTAAAAACCAAACTCAAACTCAGACTCAAACCTAGAGACCATCAATGTTTTGTATGATTTGGCATGGAATACGTGTTGTTTTTGAGCACAGGTTACTTACATGTCCTTTTTCCCTACTAGTGGAGGTTACCAGGCTTGCTGTACATGGTGTACAGGTTGGCTGTGGCTGCTTACACACTTGCATGGCTCATTGTCACAAGGCAACATGCTGCTGGTGGAACTGGTCGTCGACATCCTCATCTTGATGAGAAAGATGAGGTGAGTTGTGTGTTGGAGAAATCTCCAAGAGGAGAAATCTTGAGTCATAGTTTTATTTGTGTGCAGGTCATTCACATTTGCACCATGACTGCCAGTGCTGAATAAGTCACTTGTTGTTAGCAGATGGTAAAGAGTGGCATTAACTGCATGTAGTTGACTGACTTTGTCTTTCTGCGTGTCTGATTTTGTCTTTTGTCTATTTTTTCTTACTTGATTTTACTTTCTCTGCTAAAATACTTTATTAAAGACTTTTTTTGTACATAAATTTTTTCTGGAACCGTGGTTAGGCAGTGATTAAAGCAATAGTCTCCTCCATCTGTTGGCACTTACAGACTTGCAGTGTTTATTTTCAGAAGATTTTCTATTACTCTCCAATAACTGTTTTGTTATAGCGGCTCATTATTTTGAAATGACAGAGTTATTCAGTGGACATGAATATCAGAAGACATGCAAAAATGTAAATTTTTAGACATGTGGAATTGTTGTTGTACAGCATGCGCAGGGGACTATTTCGTCGGGCACCTTCATAAAAATCATACATTGGTGAAGGTGCACAGTGTCGTAGCTTGGTGCTAACAAGCATAATTATTAACATCGTCTTGCCATCAGGGGGAGTAATTAATCTAAAAACTTTTGGCTAATGAAACATGAGCAGTTATTCATCCTGTTAAGGCTTTTAGTTGTAGATGCAGCAGAAATTTATTGATTGGTCAGCACGGCTGTTAACAAGCAGTAATCTAGTTGCCGAGCGGCCCGGTCCGCTCTCCGTATCGTGACCTGGTCACGACCCAAGTCAACGGGGTCAGCCACCTGTGTTCACGGGGGATTCCCTTTCCCGTGGAGCGCTTTTATTATGGTGTATTTTTCGAGTAACAAACGCAAACACTGCGCTCAAACTATTTCATCGACTGCACTTTAATAGATACATGCTAAATAATTGACATATCATACACGCGTAAACGAAATTATACATCTGTACCAAATACCGTCACAGAGATAAACAGCTACAAAGATGAATAGTAATTTAACAAATGCGTCAGAGGTCATAATTTTTTAAACTTAAAATTTAACATGATCTCCTCCCACTAGCGAGAAGAAATGAACACACAATAATAAGAATATGTAACATTTCTTAACTTACTTGACTGCATCATTGAGAAGTTCTTCAATTCAGAGTTATGTAGGATAGAATGCAATGTTAAATTTTCCATAGACTCAAATTTACGGCGATCCTGCACTTGACATTATTACACATAAAAAATACAGCTGTACACTCGCTTTATGTAGAATTTATTGGTCTACTTCATTTTCCTCCGTTTAATGGGTGGTGCAGAGGCCAGGAGTTCTGGAGAGATTTGCAAATGCTGTGACTTAATGAGTTTTCAACTGTTTCACAGTTTCGAATGGCTGCCACTCGTCTCTCTAATTTGGCCACAGATGCGTGGATGAGCTCCCGCAAACCTCCCCTTTCTTTCCATATTCCGAAAAAAAAATGGGCTGTCGTCTCCAATACGCAATAGACGTCTGACCCAGGTAAGCGGACAGTCAGCTGGCCATCACTTGCTTCTAGAAGTGCCGTGTTCTGAAAACCCCGATTTAAAAAAAATAAATCAAACATGCTCTGGTGTATTCAATACACGGCAATAGACGTCTGACCCAGGCAAGCAGGCCTTCCCATACCACCTTCACTCCCCCACTCGCGCTGGGTTATGCATATGGCACACAATCGTCATGTAACATCTCTGGTGGGCATCAAAGTAAGTAGTGTGACACTTCCCTAGACATGCCGGCGCCTACTAGTCTCGAAACTGTTCTCGGGGAAAACCTCTGAATGGGCATTACCGCTATGCAGGTGCCCCCCACGTTACTTCCTACCCAACCCTCCCTACCCACCAACCGAGTGGGCACATCCCCTACTGCTCAAAGAAAAATACATACAACTGTATCGGCCAAGCCGCACTATGAAAAAGCATAATAATCAGTAATTTTTGGTGTGGTCGGCAAAAACTTGACTTAATTTTTGTTCTCTTTTTTCCTGGAAACGAGGAGATTTCGAAGGAAAACGGCGAGGGCGGGGTTTTGTCATAAAAACGGGGAGACTCCCGCAGAACGGGGAGACTTGGGAGGTCTGGCGGTTTCTAATATGCTTTGTTTGTTTGTGCGTTCCTGTGTTCTCTTGACAACGTATGAAGTAAGGTCTGTATTTGTATGCTTTCCTTTTCCGAAGTTTTTGTTTTGTTAGTTAGTTCTTCCACCACATGTTCTGCACAGTTCATGAAGATATTTAATATGCGAGTCTTCTGTGTGACCTTTCATTCTGAATACTGTTATTCAGATAAAATAAAGAAAATCTACCTTCGCAATGATGTAAAAAAATAGCGTGATGGCGTCTTCAGCAACACACTTGCCAATGCCGCTCAAGTTTTAAAAAATCATATAAAATCACACGTGTACTGCTCAAACGTCAAACGTGCACATTTTATTGAGTATCCATTTTCCGACTGGAATAACAAATAACTGTAGAAAACGTGGGCTGAACTGCCGAGATATTTAAATCCAAATTAAAATAATAGTGAAAACTGATTTTCGAATGAATAGAAACATACACTGAATAAATCCTTCGAAACAATTAACACATATAAACTCAGATGGGGGAAAGTTATATCGGCTTGTCGGTAAAAGGCCGGGCTTTAAAATGGCATCTCGGATGGGGGGTCTAGCATTGTTTGATCGGGAGATATCGGCATGCAAAGATATGTAGAAATTAATAGAATCGCGTTACTCAGGCAGGGCCAGTGAGCGCCTCGCCGTCACGGTAATGACCGTGGCAGACAGATATTTATTACCCCTTCACGGGGGGTCAGCGGGAGGCTACAGCAGGCAACTAAAGTAGCGCTTTCGGTGTCTTATTAACAGCCGTGTCAGGTGTATTCTGGACATAAGGGTTGTAATTTGAATGTATGAAATAAAAGTGATTCAAAATGTAAGGCTGCCTAATAGTACAGGAGCCTTTATTCTGATGTCCTGAAACTCCCACAGATTTTGTGAGGATTAGAAAAAATTAACAAAACCAAAAATATCCTAAAACTGAGGGTCCATGGACCATCAATAATATTTTTTTAAAATGTACGAGAAAAAGAAGAGATCTGAAAAAAAATTGTGTTTCCTTTTCCTTTCCATAAGTATTTCTTTCTGAAATCTTAACACAGAGCATGGAGACAACATGTGTATTTGAATGACCAACCATTATTATCATTTAAAATTTGCTTTTTTGGAATGATAGTGTATAATTTATCCATGCATAAACAGTGTTTGCTTGTCTGCCTGTGCCTAATAGTATCCGCCGCAGATATGGGGAGCTTACTTGACCAACTGGAGCTACATCTTACTGACCATCTATTTCCTTGCCCATGCCTTGGTAGCCACGACAGTGTACATGTGTTGTCGTGGAGTGGGACTCCGGCTGACCCATCGTCTCTCACCCACTGATCACAAACTCATGTTTCATGAGCTGCGCTACTCAGGTGATGGTTATCAAGATTTGAGTATTGAGAGTCCAGATGAGGAGGTTGTCATTGAACAAAGGTAAATGTGAACAGACAGGTTTATTTGGCATGTTGAGGGCCTCAGGTATAAACCGTCCACCTCTGATATTTCACAATGGATGTGTAGGACTCCCAATCGTGTAGGACTTCCCAAACCTGGCAAATTGCTCACCCAGTACGCGCCAATTCTAGTGGTTGGTATGCAATCTGAAATGTTTGTGAGGGTTGGATCTTTTGATGCAGACCTGTCTCCCAAATACGGCAGACGGCGCACCTAGTGCGTATTGGTAATAATGGTTAAGTATGCAGTCTGACTGACACTGTGAGGATGCTGAGTTTATCTCAGTGCTACTGCTGCTATGGACTAACCCTGTGTGATTCAAAATGGCAATTGTCGTAAGATAATATCACTCACCTTAACTTCCCATCATAATTTCTAAACAAAGATCTGCCTTGAGCCACTGATTTCCCATGTTATTTTACAAGTTAGAGTGGGCAATACTTTGTCCTAAATCACATTCGAGACCACAATTTTCTGACACAGTCACCTACTGTACAACAGAACACAACAGAGATATAAAAACAAAAAAAACAAAAATCACACTGTGATCAAAGTCTTTCTCAGTTAATCTTTCCACATTTAAACGGTTGATTTCTTTCCACTGTAAATTTGACCTGTCCATAACCAGGTGATTTGTGCATGAAACCACTGATATCTTTGAAATTGGATATGTGAAATGGGAAAAGTGTGGATGGTTGGTGGGCGCTTCTGGTATGGTCTCCTTCTGTTATATTCTGTCTTTCGTCTTACATTTTCCTAGTACAATATGGCCATCATTGTGTTGACGTGCCCTCGCCAAACTCGGTCAAAAACAGGGGAAAGTTTATAAACATGCTATATTTATTTGGTACATCCATTGATTGTAAATAAAATGTCAACCTCTGCAATCGAATTGATAGCGAAAACAATATAGTTAGATGAGATGGTAGTGTGTGTGCTTCACACCTCTTAAGAGAGGAATACACAGCTGGCCACTGGTCACGTTGTGTAAGAAGGGTGCTTGGAATATGATTTTGTTACAATGCTACCACAGCTAAAAAAAATGTCCGGAGTTTTCCCATAGTAATTGAAGTTTTGAATACAAAGTAAGCTATTTCAGTCAAGGCATAGAGTTATAGCTAAACAGAAATTACAACTGTTTTTTTTCTCATTCGGCTTTGTAAAATATGCCATTGTTTATGTCTCCTGTGCAAGAGGCACTAGGTGACATGTGTAAAACTGATGAACAGAAAATGCCTTAGCTGTCCCACTTTATCAGGTCCATATCTAGACTAGTACCTTTGATAATAGTTAGTAAAGTCTTTATAGTTCTGGCATGCATTTTTTAAGGATGTTGTTAGAGGAATAAAGCCAAATAGAGAAAATAATAAGTTGTGTTGACTGTTCAGCTAAAGCTTCCTATGTAAAATACTATGCCCAACAACAACTGCCATTTTTTAATCATATTTGATTGTAAAAGATATGCATCTGTGAAACTCGTTTTAAAGCCTTTTCAAACAACATAAGTTGTAAACTTGGGAAAAACCATCCACAATTTCCCAGGTTCATGATTTAGTAAGTCTTGATAATGCGGTTATTACTGCACTATGATAGTAACCTAAAATGTGGTACTTGACATTCCCAGCTCAGCCCTGGTCTCACATTTTAAGGCTTTGCCAGGGCCACTTGAGAGATTAGCACAATGAGACTAGGATTGCCGGTTATATTTAATGAATACTGAAGTAAATTTGAAAAAGACAAAATCAGTGTGATGATGGCATTAAGTTGCTGAAATCACATTGTGCCCGATCTAGAATCAGAATACATCAGATTATGTCCATAATAATGGCAAGTCTTAAGATGGCGAAAAAAGTTTGAAGTTTACAGCTAGTGTACTTTCAGAGTGAAGACATATAATAACCTCTTGACTTACTTATAGATTTTGTGTCATACATTTATTATGCAAGGAAAGTCTGAGGAAAATATGCATGTATTTTATATGATGTCATTATGGAAAACAAGAGAATTATAGTGTTTAGACACACAATAGTTTATGATCTGACAGTTTCCCAGGAGATAAAATTATATAAACAATCACAGAAAATTAGGAGAGAGCCTGTAGGACTTGGCTTTTCCTTTTGCTCTACTGCCAGATTGGATTAGACTGAAAAGAAATGCAGAACACTTAAACGCATGACCTGGGTGTGACCTGGCCCAAAGGTTGTAAGGAAGACAAGGCCTGAAAAATGTATAGTTGACGGGGCTTCTCGTTTACCTAATATGTTTTGTAATGTCACACTTCCAAGAGTTTCAATTCCTTTTATTTTTCCTTTTTTCAGGACATGGGTACCATGGTACTTGGCCATTATCTGGATCTTGTTCAATGCAGTAAGTGTGGCAGCCCTGACTGTTAGCATTGTGTTCTGGGCTATCCTAGTGCCAGGCTCAGGCATGGACATACTGAATAACGACAACTTACAGCTGCATTTGGTCAATAGTATCCTGGTGTTGATAGAGCTGTCGTTGACAGCTATACCTAGTCGACTGCTCCACGTAATATACCCACTCTTGTACGGTTTGATCTATGTTCTGTTCTCTCTCTTCTATTGGGTGGCAGATCATAACCATGTCATGTATTTTATCTTAGACTGGAACAAACCAGGACAGACAATTGGTTACATAATTTTAGTGGGCGTTCTCATTGTACCTCTCATCCATCTTTTTATATATGGTATTTACAGATTGAAAATGGTAGCATTCAGATATGTATATTGGAATTAGCTGTAAAGCTTACTGGCAGTCCTTGTTACATTATAATGAATGTATGAATTTATTCAGTGTTACCTATATGCAAAACTCAATCTTTCTAATGAAATCAAAATGAGCCAGCTTTTAGATTTGCATAGACTGCAATGAAGTGTGAAGTTTACTGGCATTTCTTAACATGGTGATGAGTATTTGAAATTATTTAGTCTTGACTAAACAGAGTTCTTTCTTTCTAACAAAAAAAATAAGAGCGCTCAGATACATTTATTGGAATTAGGGTGAGATTTTCTAGCGGTCCTTTTTATATGACAACAAAGGTATTAACTTTTCTGGCTTTATCCATATGCAAAATGATTATCATTTCTGACAGTACAAAACTTGACTCGAATTTGCTTGTTCGGAAATGAAATCAGTGCAGACAGTGGAGTATTTGGACTTCCCTGGGATTTGCTTTTACCTGGTGTTCAGTCAGAAATCTGTGGAAACATAATCCAAATTTTCATGAAAAATCATTAGAAATAAATGTTACATTATGGAATCAAAATATAGTTTAGGCATTAGAATGTAGCATTAGCTGAGATCAGTGAGAACTGTTTTCATGGTTTTACTACGTTGTAGTGTTGGCTGTATGTGACGGTGTTGATTGTTTATTATTTCTTGACCTATCGTATTTTTGTGAAAAACTGAAAAACTGCTTGAACAGTGAATTGCTAGCAGACAGTGCCCTTGTGGCAAACTGGCAAGTCATCCTGGCAAGGAAATAAAATCCATTTGAAACTTTTTCTTCATTTCCATCACAGGGCAACAAATACATGAAAAATCATAAACTGTCATTCATTGTTAGAGATTTCTGAAGAATAATCGATAAGAAACAGTGCTTTCATTCTATTCCTTTGCTTCAATTAATGTTGTTGTTTTTTTTAGATTTAACCCTCTTGCTGCCACATATGTTGTGGAAGACTACCGCATGGCCAATATATTGGCCCTACTGTGTCATGCTAAATCTGCCGTGACATTGTTGTGGCATGATTTGCAATCCTAATTTTATACTACTACCTGCAGTCGTTGTGCCCAATAAGCCATTATTCTGGTAATCTGAAGGAAAGGAGGGCATTTGGGCTTGACAACAAAAGGCTTAATGTTGCTGTATAATGTTACCTTGGAAATTTACTCCATAAAATTTAAGGCATGACTGAAAAATGACAATACGAGTGAATTTTTCACAGAATTTTGCTTCAGGAGCTCATTATTAGGTCTTGATCATGTAGAAACTTTTACACCCTCAGATCTATATGAATTTCTGTCTTTGCCTGGGTGTCAGAGGAATACAAGGCTCATTTGTTTACAATTATACATGGATACAATAACTTTTTTTTTCATTTCATGTCAAATTAAAAATCTGCTGAGACTGAGAGTCAGATGCATTTTGCTGTGTTCCAGTGTGATCTCACACACATTTCCTGCCCTACAGATTCTTTCAAACTTTTATTCTTTTCCACTTGCCTATAATAACTATAATGTGTGACACTGATGAGCAATGTGATATATGTGTTCATGACCCATGTATTAAAGGAGTCTTTCACTTCTATAGTTGTTTATTCAGAAACGCACATTACTTGGAACAATGCAAGACACCTGTAACTATATTCTTAAAAAGTTTTAAACATGACTAAATTCTTCTTGTCAGTTGACTCCAAAGATATTTTACGAATGTGTGCGACATGCTGTCGTTTGCATGGCATGTTGTTGGCATGGTATGATTTGTTTTTTATGACTCGTTTTTGTCAGCCTGAAGGGGTCTTTTCAAAACCGGTAGTTCATTTAAATACGTGTGTGATGTCCTTGATAATGTGACATTCAGGTCTTTTTGCTGATATCTCTTGACTCTCACAATGGCATTAACCTACACTGTGGCAAGGACGTCTTGTAAGATCCGAGGTGAATTGAGCAGTCTGCCACTTTATCCAAGTAATGTTTATGTTCAGCTTTGATGTGTATTGATTTCTTAAAGTCAGTTTTACTTATGCATATTAAAAAGTGATAAAAATTACATGATGTAATATAGTAAATAATTTCTGGATGTCTTAAAATCCTGGCAATGACTCCCATCTCCCCCCTCCTGAGAGGTTTGTGAATGGTATCAGATGGTACCAATACTGTAAAACGCAGTCATCAGGTTGTGTTTTTCTTCTTGTACACACCACAGATTTAGATCTCCATGTGTAATTATTTTGCAGGTTTAAATCATTAATTGCCTTTGACCTCAGTTGATGACAAAAGATAACAATTTAGGAGCTGATTGTGCTGAAAGTAAAGGATAAATTGCAGCATTTTGAAGTATTCTTAAAAATTTGGACAGTCTTGTCCTTGAGGCCAGAAGAAAATGTGGCCGAACAAAATTCTGTTCGGCCACATTTTTTTTTCTTTTTGAGTCAGTTTACGAGTATACACTAGTGTAGTCCGGAAAGACGCACAGGTGGATGGAGTGGATGATGCTGTGAAATTTCTTCTGAACATTAAGAGCGGGCGTGGAGAAAATGTATCGCACATGTTATTACTTTTAGTTTCTCTGTGGTATTCCAGAAATCTTCTGTCAGGTTATTCAAGTGTTTGGTCTCGTGACCAACCAATTCCATGTGCAGTCTTTACTTTTCCTTATCTATCTCAGGAAATTTACACTGATATATTGATTGTGTTGATCCTAGAGATGCAAAAATTTGTTATTTCATGATGTTATTGTTGACAAACAGAATTACTGAGTGCCTAAACAAAATTTTAGTATATTTTTTATGGTCTTTTTCATATATTCTCTTCTGCTAAATCTCAAGGGTAATCTATCAGCTTGCAGAATGATTGATTACATTATATACATATAGGACCTTTTTGCTAAATCATTGTATCCCTTGCTTATTTTTACCAGCTTTTTGCTGTATATGTATAAAGATAAACTTGCAATACTGAATTCTGTGCCAGGTTGTATGAAGAGGTGTCTATTTTAACTTAGCCTAGAGGTAATAATAATAATAATAATAATGTATAGCATTTATATAGCGCATATCCATTTAAAATGCTCTATGCGCTTTACAGAAACAACATGCCAACCACAGAGCAGAATGGAGCTGCCTGCGAAGCGCTCAACACACTGCACTGCTTCTTTCTCTCTCCCTGTCTCGCTCACTCTCTCTCTCTATCTCAGAGCAAATTGTAACGCAGCCTGTTAGGCGCAGTTCACAACTCGCAACAGTTCACAACTCACAGCAGTTCACAACTCACATCAGTTCACACAACACACAACTCAAATAGTATTTGACTATTTATTAATAACAATATATATATGATTTTGTTGCTGCTGGTTGGGGGGGGGGGGGGGGTGATATGGATAAATTTTTAATCTATTAATTTCCATTGTCAATTTTGCCCGGGCAGGTAATGCAACAGTTTACTGTAAATGCCAACTCAGTCATTTTTAAATGTGTACAAATTTACGCAACGATGACAGTATTACAATTTTTAATTATCATATATAGAGATTGTCAATGCAGGCAGAATGTCCAACCACTTTACAGCTTTTATCGGCGGCTTGTATTTAATCTTTCATATTTTTTTTTCTCACAAGACCAATCAAGGATATCCGTAAGAATGGTTATCATTTATAAACTTAAATTTTGGATAATAAGGGTTGGAGGTCAAGCAGTTTCATTCCAAGATAAGCTCATCTATTTAAATAAAACAATACAGAGAAAAGTAGGACCACTGTACAGATGCAGTGTTTGCCTGGGCCCATATTTTGCCATAATACTATCCCATATGCATACGAGTGGATTTTACATTCAATAAAGAAAGAAGTCTTATTATCACCTGACATGCACACCTGCACATTCCATTGTTGAAACAGTACTTTTGTAAGTTTATCCTACGTTTTATCTCTTGATAAGATATGTATCACTGTTTTTATCTTTCAGCTATGCACCTGCAACAATGCAAATAACAAAGGCATTGCTCATGGTTCATGTAGGTGGGTGGAAATTCCAAATGTAATGACAGTCATGACAATTGTCATGCTCGTAATAATATACTGATTTTTACAATTTTGATTTTTATGTGAAGTCATCAGTCACCATGGCAATAGATCCTTGTTGTTCCCAGGAGCTATGGTAGGGGGGTATCCAAAAGCAAGTGTAAATAAAACCTGCCAAAAAAAACAAACAGACACGCAATTTTGTAGCATTAGATGTATTGTTTAATAAAACTTCAAGAAAAACATAGAGTTCCAATATTGTTATGAGACAATGAGGATACTATATTTTTCATTGAATTTTAAAGAGGTCTGTGGTAACATTTATTATCGCAATGTACAGAAAAGGCTAATAAACCTTTGGATTGTGAATACCTTAAGGACTGATTAAATTAACTTGTTTACACCTCATTACTAAAGTCATTTCAAATTGGAATATTATATGAATCAAAGTCATCAAAAATCTGCCAGTGGCCTGGATTTGGTTTTCGGAGTCACATTTTCCTATGAGACAGAGACTGTTCAAAGTTATACAGTGCCGGTATATAAAGCTAAACCTGTTGTTGATTATACTGTGTTCATCCCCAATACTAGTTGATACAGAGGTATTTACTCATGGCTGAGAATCAAAAGCAAGCATTTAATCAACTTTTGTGAATAAATGGGCAAGGTATCACAGCTGAATAGAGAAGTCCTCCCATTCCAGTTAATCATTTATTTACTGTTAAGTGCATTTTATAGTTCCAGTGCAGCACAAAAAGTTTACAACACAGAGTTTAGGTGAAAATACAAAATATTCTTAGACATTCCAGTGTGTTGGTTTTATGATGGTATCCCCAGCCGCAGTTTGATTCATTCTTTTGAAATGAAAATGTAATGTAGACATTGGGAGAATTTAGAAAGACCCAAGTTGTAACTACCATTGTGACAAATGAAACAGAGGACCAAAACTGTTGTCGTTTTTACCTGCGTTATTGAGATATATTCCTTAATAGATTCATTATCATTTTAATGTCAAATTCTGCCAGATTCACATTTCATTGTAATTTTTCTCGACCTGTTTGATATTTAGGATTTTATATACTTTTATTCCATTACATGGAATGAATTATATGTGTAAAAAGACACCTGGTTGATTGCTTCTATCCAAGAAAATGTTTGAGTAACAGTGTTCATCATCAGAGTGATCCCACGTCTTTGCAAGTATCCATTATCAGAACGGCACAGAATAAATATGTGCAGACAGTACACAGTGATTGAATTAACAGTACCTTTTTAATCAATTATGTTCAGGCAGTTGATAACCATCAGTGGCAGATGTTTATGTCTCATGAATGCCTCGGAAAGGCCAACAGAATGTAAAAGTAGGATAGCATCAGTTCAAATTTACAAATGCAACTTTTTTTTTTTTTAATGATGTGAATTCAAATTTTGACAAATGTTTATTGTTTCTAATGATATTTAGCATAAGGTCTATACAGATTTATTTTGTGTACTCTGGGTGTGGATATTCTGGGCAGCGGTGACTAAATTTGGATCAGTTTTACAGAAGAGTGAAAATTCATTGCATTTTTAACTAGTTTTAGGCAGTCTGTTTGTTGACTGTTTCTATCTCTTTAAAAGCATTCCTATTTGTTGTTGTTTTTTTAAGCTGAAGAGATGATAATGTATCAAACCTAACGATGAACAAAGTCTCAGGTTGCCATGACCGAACATTCACTTCCTGACTTCATTTGTAAAAACTGTCATGTGCACATTATGATTGCTTCTACATTCTACCCTATGCATGCAGGCATTGTTTTTTGCATTTCTTATAACTGTAGTATAAAAGTAACAATGTAATCGGGTTCATATTATTGAGTTGTAATATTAGTATTATTTCCTCGTTATCATGTATGTTATGTTGTAGTTTTCTGTGAAAGCTATGTCATACTTGTTGATAATAAAAACTTTTTATCTGTCGAGGCCATCCAAAAGTACATATATTTATTGGGGAGGGAGATGGGAAGGACGATGGCCCACAACATACGAAAATCCACAACATATGAAAATCGTACATGAGGGGAGAGAACTGATGCTTTTGAATAATGATAACGAGCTAAGAAATTTGGTTTTGTTTATATAATATTGTTTTTTACTCCAAGGTAAGTTGTCGGATTATATGTGTAGCCGCCTGACAAAATGAGGCACTTCGTGCCTTTTGGTGGTATGGAGATATTGTTATCACCAAATAGGTTATTCAAAGTCCTTTCATTTGATAAAAATATATGCTATAATTTAATTAGCAGAGAAGATATGGCCCCTCAAAGACAAGAAGTGACACAACCACAGTTTTGAGAAAAACGCTTTTAAAGTTTCAGCTTTTAGTCAAAATAATTGATGGTGACTCGATTCAAAGTCAGTTTTGAGGCATTTACCCATCTCGAACAGTATCATCATTTGGAACAGGAGTAGTAAGGAGGTTAAACTCTTCAAAAATACTGAAAATGCAAAATCAATAAAATTGACCCTTTTAACAATTTTCTTGAATAGGGTGGTGCTGAAATGTGCCTCATTTTGTGGGGTGGCTACACATATATAATATTCGTAATGAACAGTCCAAAAGTCTATGCAAAATGTCACTCTAGGTCTTCAGACACCAGGGCCTTAACATGGAGATTCACCATTCTAATAACAGGGTAAGGCCGAACATATATATATATATATATGAAAAGCGTTCATGGTGGACAGAATCTGCAGAATCGAATGTATGTATTATATTTATGGCCTTCCGCAGTAAAGTTATAATTACCATGCATAATACTGAGAAAAATAGGTCTGCATGTTACTTGTTGAAAAAGATTTCATTCAATAACAAGATTTATTCTCCTATGTTTTAGAGAAATCTGTATGTTGTACTAAGGTTTATGATGATATATAATTTGTTTTACATGAGATTCCTAAATTTTTACATGCCATTGCTTGTGAGCAACTACAGTGTGATTCGTCAGAATTTATTTTCGTAATTATACAATTATGAATTTGTGCTTCAGAGATACCTATATAAAGACAAATGTGAATATGAGTCCCAACTGGCGTTGATGGTTTTCTGGCATAATGAGAATATTTTGTTTTGTAGCACACATTTAACGTCCAAATGGACAGAGTCAAAAGAAATTTAGCTCTAGGTTTATGCACATGGAAGATGTAATATACATGTATTTTCATTTTAACTGTGGACATTCACAGAACATCTCAAAATGACATAATACAAATCTGAAGTTCTTTCATGGTATAGATCAAGTCTTCATAAGTACACTTACTTGCAAAGTCCTGAAATTCAATATGCTGTGGTTTCTTAAAAACCTGTCCGGTTTGTATTTGTCTGGTATGTCTGCCTGGACTTTACTGAAGTACCATTTTATGACTTTGTCTGGGATATAGAACTTTGTGGCAGATCAATCTGAGTGGCGATGCCAATAAGGGGAATAACTAAAAATACATTAGCAGCTTATAAAAATATTTATTGAGTTCCCTCCCTTGGAAACATAATCATCCTCTTGCAGCACACCCTTCTGATATAACAGTACTTAAACTTCATCGTAGATTTCAGATCTTTAGCAGAATAATATTTTGCATAAGAGGCTGATTGTTGAACATGCGAAAAGTTTGCGTCTGCGTGTGGAGAAAGCACGGTAACGGTGACGTCCTGCAGGGAAAAAGCGAGACGGTAGAACAATAATAAGAAGGTTACGCTTATTCGTAAGATGTCTGCCGATAAGATCAGAGTCTTATTCACAGACGGATTATCTTTTCTGTGGTTTTTATTTATAGGAAGAGCTCTTTTAGATCGCAACTCTGACTTGTTTTGTGGAATAATTAGGCTCTTCACTCGGTAAGATGGCTCTGTTCGGAGTAACACATGGTGTTTCTAACGGTAATGATGCACCAGGTTGTTTTTTTTAGCGATACTTATCGGTTAGAATGAGAGAGACGCAGCTGCATAGTAACACTTTTACTCGGGTTTCCCGGTGGCATGCCAATAAGTAAACTCTCATGCCGAGTCGGTGGTGGGGGGGGGGGGGGGTACAGAGAGAGATCGAATAATTTTATTTTTCTGCTTTTATATCGTTGCTTTGCTCCAGAGGATAAAATTGTGGGGAAAAAAAAAAATTCTTAGTTGAACTCAGCCCTTTTTTTCAGGCGTAAAATCACAGAGAAAGTCAGACAGAGCAAATACAAAAGGAACTAAACTTCCATGCACACAAAAAAGGCAGTAAAACAAAACATGACAAATAGCGGAAGCAGAAGACCCCCAAAATATATTTTCAGTAAATACAGGATAGATCTAAGCTACAGTAGAAAGAGATGAAATTATCAGTTCACATTGATTAAAAGAAATCATTTACCTTGTTTAAACTTTGATTTACAGTTTTATTTTTAATTAGCGACAGTCCCGTGCCATGAACAGGAGTAAATAAAATGAACAGGAATAAAAATAAAAAGTAATCTGGAACACATTAGTAATGATCAGTTGCCCCACGGCATCGATTTTACATCTTTAGAAGAAAAAAAAACACGATTCCTGATAATGAGCAGTGCTAAGATTTAAAAAAAGGGGGGAAAAGCTCGGGATCGAATCCATAGTCTCGGACTGATAAGCGCAGATACTTGTGATTGCACTACCTGGAGGAACTCTTCTGTAGTAGACATCACAAAACCAAGAAATCCCCATTTGCGAATAAGATCCTGATAATATAATGGATCGATAGAACAGGAGGGAGTAAACCCTACTAGAAGTGCCCACTAACTGCCCGCGTAAAAAGCAAAAAACGAAGTTTCAATCGCCTGACCATATTCGCGTTGCCCATGGAGAGCGAGCCTTACTTAGTATCACAAAGTGGAGTCTCTTTGGGTGTGCTTAAATTTTGTACGGATGTAGGCTTGCAAATAAGTGAACAATAAATGATTACGCACATTATTATGTGTGTTTGGTGAGCCCCCCCCCGGTGTATAGGCAAGGTGTTGGCCTCTCATGCCGAATGTACCGGGTTCGGTTCCTGGTCGGTGCAGGCATGTTGGGAATTTGGGGGAATTTCCTGTCCCTGATCCTGTGGTAGGTATGCTCGAGCACTAGTAGTCTCGGATAATGACGAAAAACACGGATGGCTCGTGTGCACGATAAAGATACCTTGGCAGTTGGAAGTCGAGAAGAGCAGACCTAACAAGGCCTGCTGCCCGGGCAAAATTTAGCCCTTGCCCCCCGGGAACAAAAAAGTGTACAAAATACAAATACAACAAAAACTAGAACAAGAAATATAAAAAGGGGGAAAAGAGGTGCAAATGCCAAGGGCAGAGATCACATTATTAAGACACTCTCCCCAATTTAATTGCACTGAAATATATTGTACCACATCAAACGTACGCCATGCATATTTAAAATAAATACAGTGATTAATAATAATAATAATCAAGCAATGTAATGGATGAGCAATTAAGGAATGAACCAGAAAAAAAAGAATAGGCATGTCGCGCCATGAAAAACGGAAACGACTGAATAAATAAATCGGTCAATAGATTAATAAAATACATGTACTTGGATAGATAACCAATGAACGAACAAATGAATATGCTTTAATAATTGAATTGCACCATCATACAAGCCAGCATTGTTTGTACTGAAACAAGATACTGTTGTCTCCCTTCCTGCGTAAACAAGCTCCATTTCCCTCCCCCTGAAAACGTCCTCAAAATAAGGTCTCCTTTACCCCAACAGGAAGAGCTGATCATAGAAAAATCTCCATCACTCTCCTCTCGGATTCTCCATGGAACTAATGACCCCAGCCTTCCCTTTCCAGCAGGTTTAAGGGTTAAGTATCTCCTCCCTGCCTTTTAAAGTTAATGAAAGGACCGAGAAGCTGACTGAGAATGACATAAGTTTCACACTGCCCCATCTGACACCTTGTCTGAGCCAGAGATAATTCAAAACATAATATCCCTTGACCAGGGTTTAGACTCAACCACAACAGAAACACAGCCGGTATTTGACATTTGGCATTTAGACTACCAGATCGATGAACAACTGCAGTGTTGACAAATTACCGTGTTCCATGCGTTGCCAAACACAATACTCTCGTTGCCATTATTTACTAAATAAATACGCTGCAATCGAAATCGAGGCTGGCCGTACTCTGTATTCAAAAGTGTCGTCTGATTGTCCATTCACTAGATCTATGGAATAGCCAAAAACACGCTTCGCTCGTCCACTGGAGCTACATGTATTTGACTGTGGTGGGGTTTACAACGATAATGGGAAATGAAGTCTTCATTGTCTGTAGCTTTGGGACCTGCCTGGTCCACGAGTCTGTTTTTATTACACCCCATTCTTTTATGGGGAGAATGCATTATACACGCAGGCCCATTTTCCCATTTCAGTAGAATAGTTTGAAACACGTGATAAGGTTATGGAACAGCTTTATTGCGCTGCAGCGATTTCTGTACATTTAAAAACACGAACCAAGAAAGAAAAGAACTGAAATAACCACGAATAACACAGAAATAACAAAGAATGTCATTAAGCATTTTATTTTGTAAAGCCATGACAAACAAAACACTGAATAGACGAGACATTGCCATTTACAGGCTGAGGACTTAGCGTAGAGTTAATTCTTTCGCCTGGACCAGTGTTTTCTAAAACCTTTGGGGCAATGGAGTCATTTTACCTAGTGGCCCAATTTTGCAGAGCCCGATTACAAAACGTATGCGAGAATTCCATGAGCAGTATCGGCAACTCCTGATTCCTGTACATCTGTGACATGTGTTTCATGTGGTATAACAATCGTGTAGAACCTTCGTGGAACCCCGGACCAAGACTTATAAAACCTAAAGCTCCATGAAACAGACATAGGGAATAGGGACGTCACGACTCCATCACTTCCTCCGACTCCGGCAGTAACCCTAAGAATTTGCATGATGCAAAGGTGATAGTCAACACGGTGCTGTAGTATCGGGGGTTGGGTGGTTCAGAACTAATTCTCTAAATATTAACATCTTTATATAATGCAATGTTAACACGTATTAAATGTAAATTAAGCACTGGTAATGAGAAGGAAAACCACCGCAGTGTCGGCACTAATGTCGGTACTGGTACCAGGTTCTGCTGTCGGGTACCCAATGTGAAGGTTAGTACCTATGGAGTCGACACTGGTGTCGGAACCGCTGGCATAGTCTAAAGGCTGGAAATTAAAAGAGTTGTTTACAGTCCCAAACCCATCTCGAGGCGGGGTTGAGGGGACGTGGGGTTTGGAAAGAGACTGGGAATCGGATATCTGCGTGTAAAGACAAGAGAGTTATAATAAAGCACCTTTTGGTGATCAGACGTTTTACTCTCTACGACTAACACGCCAAACCGCTGACATGATGATCGCCCTTTAATCGCTGCTGTTTGACGTCATCCCATTTTGTCTGGGTCATTTCCGGCCATTTTCACCACTTCGTTGTGGCATCCACGCGGTAAACAGGCAAAAGGATGTTTTGGATCTTTTTCCTTCCCAACTTCCCTACACCACAGTGGTCATCGTCGACATTATCATCGAAATGGTCTGGAAGATTGCCATCATTATTAGCATCGTTTTAGAATACATGTATTTTGAAACAGGCCCAAACTCAAGCAATAGAATGATTTGCGAGAACGATATATCGTAATCATATGGAAAGAATATAGCGGCTAGAGATAAACTGAAGAATACTTTTTTTGCTTTCCTTTTTCGCAGGAGTTAATTTATTTGCTAATTTCTTTCCTTCAAATTTTTTTTGTTTGTTTTGTCGTCATTTAATCAAACCAGTTAGCATTATTCCCCCGCCTCCCCCAGTCCCCCTTTCAATACGTCTCGCCTTCCATCTATCATTCTTGCACTAACATTATCCATTCCAATTCTCCAATCCTCAGTTTTCTCCCTATAAATCCATTAGCGTTTACATGACAGTGAAAGCACTCTTATTGGAGAAAATTGATTGTTAGAAGTTGACATTTTACAAGTTTATTTTAAAAAGAGCGATGGCGTTCAACTGTATGTAAAGGATCTTTGAGGCGATGGGTGGTAGTGATTTTACATTTTCTCGTATGAAAAAAGAAAAGTGTACTTTGCTCGTATTTGTCTTGCAACTTGTTCTCACAGCTAGACTGATGTGGACAGTATAATTATTATGTTGGTATATAATGGTTCCGACCCACATTCCCACTCCTCCCGGGAATTTCTGTTTGAAACCATGTGAGGAAACAACAACAACAACAAAATTGCTCTCCGATTTCTGTTTCTGGCTGAATCACCATTTAAGCTAGTTCTACTCTACCTTATTAATAACAATTGCAAACTAAACTGAATTTACGATAGCCGAATCTCTTCCTTGCCGAATCATCACAAGCTATTTTAACTTCGCATCGTCCCAAAAAGCAGTTAAAGTTACGACATCTTTCACGAACTCCCGTTGACAAATTCCTTCTTCCGGGTTCGTAGCATGATTACCTTTCTGTGATCCGGCGCAATTTCAGATATTATTATCCATTTTCATGTAATGAGAGCGCACAGTTTCCGAGTGATCCGTGGCTAATCTAATCTAGGGAAACACAGTCTATGCATAATCATTATTGCAGGGATTTATGATGGTATGACGTGAGAAATCTAGGGAACGTTAATAGTTAAGGATAATCAGAAGGGCGGATATGTGCAGCCATATAGATAGACAGACTGGCAGGAAAGCAGGCAGGCAGACAGACAGGTAAATAGACCCACAGACAAATAGACAGACAGGCAAGCAGTAGGACAGACAGACAGACAGACAGACAGACAGACAGATAGATAGATAGATAGATAGATAGATAGATAGATAGATAGATAGATAGATAGATAGATAGATGGATAGATAGATAGATAGATAGATAGATAGATAGATAGATAGATAGATAGATAGATAGATAGATAGATAGATAGATAGATAGATAGATAGATAGATTCAGAGAGAGAGAGAGAGAGAGAAAGATAGATAGGGTCAGAGAGAGAGAGAGAGACAAAGATAGATAGATAGATAGATAGGTAGATAGATAGATAGATAGATAGATAGATAGATAGATAGATAGATAGATAGATAGATAGATAGATAGATAGATAGATAGATAGATAGATAGATAGATAGATAGATACTGTCTTCCAAACACTTCATCTACGAGGCCAAAGTATAAACAAGTATATGTATCTGAAAAGTAACAGCATTTTTTTTACTTGGGTTGGTGTAATGATCTTTTCAGGACTTGACGCATTGAATACAACTCAGCAACTTCAGTTTATTATATCCTGATTATTCCTGTTTGTATAATCACCGTTCTCCAAGCGGTGAGACTGTTTATGTCAAGCTAAATCATGTCACGTGCTGAGGGAGACCTGACTCTTGATGCCACGACTGTGACGTGGTTTAGCTATGGATTATCGAAGTTCCAGTCTGAACGTGCCAGATTAGGAAAAGGGATTATCTGATTGGCACTGGAGCCAGACAATCCAACTCAAAAGTCCGAGGAACTTGTCGGTAAAGAACGTGTTTAGGCCTAAATATCTGTCTTACTCTTATGATAGTTGAACAATTAATGATCAACTGAGTGGCAAGGCCTAATAATGGGTAACTAACTAACTAGCTAGCTAACTAACAACCAACCAACCAACCAATTCACTGACTGACTAGCCAACTAACTAACTAACTAGCTAATTGACCAACCGACCGACTGACCGGCCAACTAACCAACCAACCAACCAACCAATCAGCCAACCAACCAACTGACTGACTAACTAACTAACATTACTAGCTGATTAACTATTTCGCTCACTCACTCCCTCACTTATTCACTAATTAATGAACACACTCACTCGCGCAGTCACTCAGTCACCCATTCACTCACACACACACTCACTCACTCACTCACGCACACACTCGCTCACTCACTCACTCACTCTCCCAGTCCCACTCACTCACTCACTAATTAACTAACACACTCACTCACTCATTATGTAACTAAGCATAAAAACTGACGAAAGTCATAAGATGACTAGAAGATAAAGTAAGGCGACCATTAACCACGCTCAAAACACGCACAGAAGGATGAAGAAAGAGATGGCATGAAGAATGAGAGAAGGACAATAAAATAACATTAAACTAGAACCTGCTGGAAACTTGCAGGCCTAGAAGACCAGGGGACGTCATGGGAGACTGTGTGACGCATACCTGATGTAAAAATGTAATGTTCCCCCCCACTCCCACCCCACCCCCCTCCCCGTCTCCCTCTTCTTTTCCCTGCAAAAAAAAAAAAACCCAACAAAACGACATGTTTACACTGACCTGCCCGTAGCGTCACGCGAAATGACAATCTATAGTGGGATAATGTTTGTACACCAAATCCCACCGGTCTAAACTCTAAGATCGGGCAGATGTTAAATGGGGCTGCAATTAATTCTCGCCCTCCTCTCTCCGTCCCCTCCCCACCCAAGTACCAGTCAGAAGCCATGATTTATCCCCCCCCCCCCCCCGGCCCAATTGTTTTCTTCTCACTAAAAAACTAAAATTCTTTTTTTCTTGGTGATAAATCCTCTGTTGTACGAGTAAGTGAGGCTCGAAATGAGAAAATAATTAAATGGACAAGGTATCTCAGTAAGAATTACTGATTTCACATAACGTAGATCTATGGATTGTTTGTTCAGTTCAGTTACCAGATGGTTCTGGCATGTAATCTATGGTTCCTCAATGTGCACATGAAACAAAAACAAAAAAACTCCTCGAATTTTGTCATAGCCGTCTCAGTGGTGTTGTGATACGATTAAAATCCCGTAAAAGACGAGAAAACAATCCGCACCCATTTACACAGATGAGACATTGAACAAGTGGGTTTTTTTTTTCTTCGAAGAACAAAATCAAGACAAGGGCAATTGTTTTATCAGGGCAGATTTGAGAATGTGTCCATATTTGAAACCCAACACAGGAGCTTTTTGAGGAAAGGAACACACTAAAACATAATCGTATGTTACGGCCATAACATTATAATTTAACCCTCTAGTGCCCAGGCATATCGTTCCTTGGCCAAAATTTTTGAAACCAAAAATTTAAATTAAAATGAATGACAAGAAAAAAAGTAAGAAAGAAGGAAAGACTATATCATCAAGTAAAATCATTCATGAAGAGGTTAGATTTTGTCCTAAATATAGAACGTTAGGCACCGAAGGAAGTATTCCAAATATGGTATCCTGAGCACCAGAGGCTTAAAAGATTGCCTGAACCCTTAAAAAGAGAAAACAAAAGAGATCAATAGAAAAGGCAGTGGGTCAGATTAGTTGACACTTGATAAAACTAATCTGATAATGTTTGAAAATGTCGTTCTGGCTGTGGCCGTTTGCACCACTATTTGATGTGGAAAGCATCCCATATTCTACAGTCTTACTACAGATTCCATTCGCGCCAGAGTACTACGCATTCATTTCTGGTAGAGTATTTGCACGCACGGAAGTGAATGCGTAAAATATCGTTTCCAGCGCGGTGGGCTTATTACAGGGAGCCAAAACAATATCATTGAATTTTACATTTTTACAAGTTTTTATTTAAAATACCTCAACACAATCGGTCTATACAATGGCGGTTGCACTGGAATAGCTGACACTTGAGAAATTTCACTTTATAATTGTTGAAACTGTCCTTTGGCTGTAGCGTCGCAAAAAAAAAAAGGTCAAAATTGCACCACAATGAGGAAAACAACTCCTTCTTAGGTTGGCTGATGACAGATCCGAGTGAAGAGCCATGGTTGCCAATGTCTGTTCCAGACAGTGCAACTGATGATGATTTTGAGCAAAAAGAAGACAAAAATTGCACCACAATGAATTGCTCCTGGCACTACTTTTTTTAATAACTAGATGAAGTTCCCGGCATTGTCCGGGATAAACCTGTGAACCTCTTTCATCTCTCTCTCTCTTTTTGGTCTAAAAAGTTTCCCATATTCTACTATTCTACAGACTTACTACAGATTTCATGCGCACCAGAGCACTACACACTCATTTCTGGGAGGGGAAATTGCGTGCACCGAATTGAACGCGTATTAATACATAGTTTCCGGTACGGTAGGCTTTCTTCGGGGAGCCAAATCAAAGATAATTGTATTTTACATTTTTAAAACTTTTTATTTAAAAAGACCTGAAACTTGAATCAACACAATCGGGCAACACAAAAGCGATTGGGCTGGATTAGTTGACACTTAGGAAAATTAACTTTATCATTGTTAAAACTGTCCTTTCGGCTGTAGCGTCGAGCAAAAAAAAAAGGAGGGGGGGGGGGAGTCAAAACTGCACCACAATGAATTACTCCCGCCACTATTTTTTTAATAATAAGATGAGAGAAGAGAAGATATAAAGATTAGTTTACTCCTCGTCATTGTATAATGAGCTGGAGAAGGTTAACGAAAAGCTGACAAGTGTAAGACCCAGGAAAACGATGTGCGACAAGCATGAGACCTTTTCCTGGCCTTGGCATTATCTGGAGACAGTGACCGCGGGCTGTGGATGGCAATGACCACACAAGGAGGCGTCAAGCAGTGTAAATATTGAGGTATTATTGAGATGGTCACGCGTCCTCCACAGGACGATGGCCTCTGGTCATATAAGCCAATTCGATTATGCTGCTAGCTCCAGACAAGACAGCACTGGTACCCCAAAGTGCCCCGTCAAAACGCGCAACCCAAATAATTAACTTATTTGTCAGTTCTGTCTATTCTGTTAGTGTTACTGCGAATAGAACGTTCATTAGTATCATAGACAAATTTCACGGAAAGGGCACGCCACAAATTGGCGTACATTGTTTTTGAAAGATTTTTGCGTCTTCACGTCAGATTAACCAAACTATGATCGCCTGTATGGTCAAACTGTAAATAGGTTAATGTCCCACGTCAGCGTTTCTAAGTTTAATTTCTAAATCCGATAAAACATATAAATTAACCCACGAAACATTGTTCTGAGTTCTATTTGAATCCGCTTATGACAGAGTTCCAGACACTGTCTCATTTTATGTTGTCCTACATACAAATCTTCTACAGGGATTAACACAGTTAATGGGCAGCGAATCTATCAGAGTCTATCTTATAACTCTATGTTCAGTTTTCGTGTAGGCGTGAACTTCCGTGGGGCTGGGCAAATAACCCCCCCCCCCCAATAATGAGTACAGGGTGATTCAAGATGAACTTATATGTTTATAAAAAATTATCACTTCGTAACCAGCTTACAAATAAACATGTTGTGGCTGTACATGAATGGAATTTGCCAGATGGTAAACTGTTCTTTATGCCATGGCGAGTACAATTATGGATAGCGTAGCCCAGAGGTTTCACAGTGATTCCTGGGTGAAACATTGACCTGCCCCTGGACAGTGACCGGCAAAGATCTCCAGATGTCACACTGTGACTTTTTTTTTTCTTTCGTGGAACATATCGCGACTTCTTTTCTGGTTTGTTGAACCCCCCACGTTTTTGCACAACTGAGAAATTCGTCCTTAAACATTTGGGGCTTCAATATTATGATGAGGAGTTAGAATAAATCGGAACTGTGAAACAGCTTGATAGGTGCCACAGCGCATTTTATACCAGTGTCAAAGTGTGCGTTAAAATTTGTTATATCTGTTCCACACACTAAAAGATCTAAAAAGATCTCCAGTTTTTCCGAAAATGGAAATAGAACAAACAAAACTTAAGGTCCAGATATATCAAAAACACCCTCGCGACACTTAAATTAATAAAATTAGGAGTGAAAGAACCACTTTCATGACAAACCGTCAAATCCACAAAATGTCGCATACGGCAATATGCCAAATACCCCTCGGTAGGTGAGTTCCGTGTCTCTGTGAGTGCATAATGTATGTGTGAGTAAATTACTGGGTATTACGGAACGCGATGTTCCTATTGGCGCAAGAGGCAGCAATATAATTTTGAGTTCACTCGCATTACCGCTTCGGTCATTTCATGTGGTTACATTGAGTCATGTAAACTTGATAGATACCCCGTACAGAACACACGGCTGCTTGCATGTCTGTAGGTGGGTGCAGTCGCGTCATACAATAAATAATTCATTCCTGTTTTCTTTATGCATCGCATTCACATTTTCCCCTGCGAATCTTTTACTCATTCGCTCCTCTAGCTTGATTACTGACACATCTATTACTTTCTGCTCCGAATAAACAATGGAATGATTACCCCTCTCCCCCCCCCCCACCACACACACACACGCACACACATACATACATCCTCCCTTCCCCTCTCCCCATCACATTTGTTCATTGACTCTCAGTCTCAGTGACTAAATGACCCGATTAGCGAGTAACTTGCTGAATGATTCACATATTTACACAGCATTGTCTGACTTCATTACTGACTAACTCGCTCGCTCGCCCACTGACTGACTGACTGACTGACTGATTGACAGACTGACTGACTGTCTCACTCACTCATCCTCTCAGTCACTCACTCGTTCGTTCATTCATTCACTCACTCACTCACTCACTCACTCACTCACTCACTCACTCACTCACTCGCTCGCTCGCTCGCTCACTTTCATATTCACTCACTGACCCACTGACTGACTGACTGATTGACTGACTAACTGATTGACTGACTGACTGTCTCACTCACTCACTCACTCACTCACTCACTCACTCACTCACTCACTCACTCACTCACTCACTCACTCACTCACTCACTCACTCACTCGCTCACTCACTCACTCTCTCACACTCACCCACTCACTCATCCACCCATCGACTCTCACTCACTCACTCACTCACTCACTCACTCACTCACTCACTCACTCACTCACTCACTCACTCACACCTCTGTTTCAGACTGAACAACAAACGAATTTTTTTCAGACTATATACCCATTCCACTGCAAAACCAACACTACCTTAAATTAAATAGACTAATAAAGTAATATACACTTCATTTCGTTCATTAAAACTCACATTTTTTTTTCGTTTGAGACAAACCGTATGTTTCTTTACGAAAGATCTGATGTCAAGAGCTTGAAACAGCTTAACTGAATTCAGCATAGAAACCTATAAGTAAAACATCTAAGATATGAAGGGATATTGCTGGTGACAATCTTATCTGGGCTAATGGCGAAGTTACAATCAACTATGAGATGTTCATGCAGAAAAGAAGACTAAAGAAAATAGTACAAACAAAGATTGAAATAAAAGATGGAGAGAAGGCAAAATAAATATGAAACCAGACGGAGTGAGAGAAAGAATGAAAGAAGCAAAATAGGTGGAAAAAAAGACATATAAACTCTTGCAGATCTTCAAAGGACGAGGACTCAGACAAACAAATCTAAATGTAAAAAAGAGAGAGAGAGAGATAAGGGGAAACGGTGGATGGCGGGGTGGGGGGGGGGGTTAGAAATAGAATGAGAAAAAATGACATTTAAAGATTAGGCCTTTATTGAGCAAACGGCAGAGAATCGTTAAAGACGATCCCTCATGAGAATGCTGTCTCCAAAACGCCTACCATGAGCAAAGCGCTCGCTGTCCACGAACCACTCATCCTTTGTGAGCACTTCCCCCTCCCACTGCTCATCGTTCTCCCAGGGGCAAAAAAGACCGTGGCTCAAGTTTAGTGATCACCGTGTCATGTTGATGTGTACAGCTGAAACCTTAGACACAAACTCTCATCCCTACTTTAAAAAAAACAACAACAACAACAACAACAGCCGCGGTCTCCCGACATTTGAAACGGCATCGATTAATTTCTGTCTTGGAGAAAGGATAGATACCCGTATCCGCAAGGCTCAAGTACCCGACTGTGTTGACAAATACTCCATTACTGTCATCCCCGAGGTACAGTCTGTCTATAAGAACATCAGTTGTTCTTGGAAGTGGTTTCAGGTGATGAAAATGCCCTAATCTCTCTATCTCTCTCTCTCTCTCTCTCTCTCTCTCTCTCTCTCTCTCTCTCTCTCTCTCTTTCTCTCTCTCTCTCTCTTTCTATCTTTTCTTCATTGTTCTTCAGTCCTTGTATCCCTTCTTCCTCCTCCCTGTTGTTTTTTTCGATTATTCTTTCATTCCATCTGCAACGTTGATCATGACAGCTGCAAGGCGAGATGCTTCGGACGCCGTAAAGAATCATGCAACTGTGTATTGAATTTCGGATTTTTCTGTCTTTCTATTCCCACGTGCGCGTGACGGAATACCAGTAACTTTTATTACTTTTTTTAATTTCCATTTATTTCGCCTGTCCCCTGGTAATTTTGTTTTACTTATAAAAGACAGCTAGGAAAAAAAAGAAGGGGGAGGGGTGGTGGTGGTAGGAAAAAGTCGAGACTGATAATTAAAGTAAGCTGATCTCCCCATCTACCTCGTACATTGTACAGTCCCATAGGTATTAAATGCTCCAACGATCCTTCAGATTTTGGTAATTCGATTTCTTCATTTTCCGTCTATTCTGACAGACAACTGGATTCTAGTGCAATGGGCTGGAAGTCAGATTCATAAATGTCAATGTTTCTGTGTGTGTGTTTATGAATATGGTGAGATAGTTATCGCTGTCCGTGTATTAGCTATGTGTGAATGTGTGTGTATACAATACTGGAAAAAGGGGGCGAGGAAGCACCGGTTCGTCGGATAGTGTGAATGATGTCTAGCAATACGCGTGGGACAATCTTGCACAATCATCTACACCGGGGGTTCTAGGCTTTTTAAAGCTCTTCCTCACTACATTCATGTCCAAATGCTCCCCACCTCCAGCCCTAACACTTCAGCCAGTCTTTATTTTGTTTTGAAAAGCCATTTACTTCTTAGAATTCGGGCAAAACCTTTGACCATGCAACACTGTCGAGACAAACCCAGTCCAATGGAGTTATGGATCGGAAAGCGAACGCTAATACATGTATATTATGTAGTAATGATTTCCAGAGTCGTCTTAACGCATGGGCGCATTAGGCAGTTGCCTAGGGGCCCCAAGGCTTTAGGAGGGGGCCCCATGCATGAGTAATGTAGGGGAGTTTCTGAGTAGCTGCGCGAGGGTCCGGCCGCAGACTATTGCTTTGCCCACGGGCCCACAATGATGTTAAGACGGTCCTGATGATTACACAAGGTCTGGAATAAGAAAATACGTACAAAAACTACGCTTTCCCTTCACCGTGCATGATTACAGTGGGCATTAACGGCCGGTTGGAGACAGAAGTCAAAGGTTATTTAGTTGTTTGTTTGTTTGTTTTTTGGAGGGTGGGGGACAGGGAGAAGATAGAAGCTTTGAAAAGGTTGCAGAGCAAACAACAACAAACAAACAAAAATGTGGGGACACGTTGGTCTAGAAGCAAAGTGCTTGCCTGCCTTGCCGAAGATACCGGGTTCGACCCCCGGTCGGTGCAGGCATGTTGGAATTTTTCTTGGGGGGGAGGGGGGGTGGTGAGGGGGTGTAGGTAGGATCGAACACCTGGTCTTCTCGGATAAGTTCGAAAAACTCGGAGGGCCCGTGTGCACGTTAAAGACACCTTGACAGTTGAAAGTCGAGAAGAGCAGGTCTCACAAGGCAGCTGCCCGGGCAAAATTCTAAAAAAAAAAAACCCACAAAAAAAAAACAACAACCCACAACTAATCCCCACCACAAAAAAAATAACACACAGAAAAAAGAACAAGAAAAAATAATTTTATCAAAAAGTGACGTG
The DNA here is from genome assembly GCA_963931925.1 of Onchidella celtica. Lineage (NCBI taxonomy): Eukaryota > Metazoa > Mollusca > Gastropoda > Systellommatophora > Onchidiidae > Onchidella > Onchidella celtica. Next base: position 42,992,737 of record OZ007572.1, on the reverse strand, counting down.
TAAATGCCTAGGGCAGCGAACCTTCTAAAATGTAGACCTAAACACAAAGAAAAACATGTTGAACATCCCTGTTAAGCCTTGACTTAATGAACGGACTTTGAGACAGACGTGAAAGAATGGAGATATACACGAAGGGCTTCTTCACCAATATTTACCTTCCGTTAATGATTGGACCTTCACATAATTATGGATGAGGTCAATGTCAGTGAAAGCTTCATTAATACTGAAGCACAGTTGATCCAGTCCATGGAATTTCTGGTTATTTGGTGGTACTAAATAATATGTAGCCACTTGGGAAGCTTCCCACGGGGGCACCAAAACCTTTTATGTGCTTAGGGCCTCTACAAGTCTTAATCCGGCCCTTTGTATAGCTCTGTGTGTTTAACACATGCGCACACTACATCAGCTACAAAATTTCCATTTCTTCAAGAACATGTGAAAGAACAAAACTGAAAGAGAATGATGAAAGAATTGAGGATAAACATTTTCCAGCGGGAAAAGAAATCTGGAAATAATTAGAAGGAATAAAATGTCCACGATCCTCAGCGGGTGTTTTCGTCTGATCCAGATAACTCTCAAAGCTGGAAGTGGACACGAAACGACTCAAATACGCAAATACCGCGGCTTAGATTATGCCAACGACCGTCATTATACTTGGCACAAAGTGCGCCATAAGCCAACCGTAGTGTTTGTTTGGGTTTGCAGTGTCCTCGACTGAAATGATGTCAGAACATCCACAATTTCCGGAAAAGCAAAACATTGCAGGCCAAAGGGGTTCATTATTTGCACAAAGACACACAGTGACATCAGTTCTTGTTTGTTCCAACTCCTCTTCTGGCACAACTGAGAAATTTGACGTTAAACGTTTACTGCTTTAGTATTATGATAAAGAGTTAGAATAAATCGGAACTGTGAAAGAGAGTGATAAGTGCCACGATGCATTTTAACCAAGTGCCATATTGTGCATTTAATATATGTCTTCTATATACATAGATCTCTAGTTTTTCAGAAAAACTAAGGCCGCGACCGGCTTATTTCTAAAACTGTAACTTTTTCAGCAAGGTCTCTGCATGAAAACTACCCAAGAAATGAGGTCTCAAGATACAATGAAATAAGCCTAAAGACGGTCATGAGTAACCGTCAGTGTAACTAAGGCAATGGTTGCCAGCTGTTTCCGACCCGTTTACTGCTGGCAACGTCTCCAAAGTAAATTTACCCCGCCCTGCTTTGTTCACTTTACTCTTCCAACATTTTAAATCAACAAACAAAGATGAAATATTTAAATGCTCTTTTTAACAACATTATTGTAACTTTAAAGAAAAAGGAGGATAACAATAACAACAGCACATAATAATGTTATGTGCATATAGGTATATAGAAAGTGAGCCTAGTTCAAATTTTCTTCTCAACCAGAGATTTTTTTGTTTTTGTTTTTTTGTACTTATAATTTTTTTTTCTTTTTTTAAAAATGTACAGATCTAAAATCAGCGTATTATTTATCTCATGGTGGTAACTTTACCCCTAGGCCAAGGTCTGCGATAAATAGCTATCGCAATAACACTTGGGACCCTGGGCTGCCATAGATAGTTGCACCCGACATAATAACACATGGGCCCCTGGGCTGCCATAGATAGATGCACCCGACATAAATAAATGTATAAATGTTTCTTTATCATTATGGTAAAACTGGGATTTTTCATCAGTCAGTGTGTGCATTTCTTTACCTTAAGAAATTAACACAACAACAACAAAATGGAAGATTTTTATTTTAGATCTCCCGGATGACTTTAGTGCAAGGAAGAAGGAAAGACAGATGAAACAAAATCGATGAAGATAATGAGATAGCACGCGATGTTTCCCGCCAGAGTGAAAGCCTGAGAACATGACAATACCCGGCGCAGTTTAAAAGAATGACTAGGAGATAATAGTTTAGAGCCAGGTTTAAAAGCTTACGTAGTGACCGTAGATCGAACTGCCTTTGATAAAGAAAAAAGAAAGATCACAGGTCTTTTTCTTTTTGTGTGATAAAACGTTGGTAGGCGGCACGCTTAGAGACAAAGTGAAGTTGATTGATTAGCCCTGAACAACACAGAGAAGACTGGAATATAGACCAGGAAAAAGGTTATTGATGAGTGCATTGGTAAGAGCTTCAGGTGGGAGATAAAAAGGGCATGGAGGAGAGAAAGAGACAAAGCGAGAATGAGAAACTGAAGAAAAGAAAAGCAAAAAGAGACGAAATGTAGAGTGAGTGAATGTGCATGTGTATGTGTGTGTGTGTCTGTGTGTGTGTGTGTGTGTGAGAGAGAGAGAGAGAGAGAGAAAGACATAGAGAGGGCGATAGACTGATAGAGGGAATGAGAGAGAGCAAGAGAAAGGGAGAGAGGGTGATAAAGTGAGAGAGAGAGAGAGAGAGAGAGAGATAAAGAAAGAGAGAGAGAAAGAGAAAGAGAGAGAAGGTGATAGAATGAGAGGGGCAATGAGAGGGCAAGAGAAAGACAGAGAGGGTGATAGAGTGAGAAAAAGAAAGAGAACGAGAAAGAGAGAGAGAGAGAGAAAGAGGGAGAGAGAGAAAGAGAGAGAGAGAGAGAGACAGACAGAGAGAGAGATAGAGAATCAGAGAGAGAGACAGAGTCAAAGATATGGGCATAGAATGAGGCAGAGGAAAGCTCTATTATGATCAGATCATTGTCCAAACTGCCTCTTTTTCGGATATTGTTAAACTTCTCGTTTTTCAGCAACAACAACAGCAAGAATCCTTGAAATATGCTGCAAAACTTTGTGTAAGATTGCTTCGATATACAGTATTATAATGTTCTTTCAATGGGTATTATAATGTTCTTTCAATGGGTATTATAATGTTCTTTCAATGGGTATTATAATGTTCTTTCAATGGGTATTATAATGTTCTTTCAGTGGGTTAAACAATTGCTCATACTAGGAAGGGCTTTTGGGGGTGTGGGGAGTAGGAGGGGGGGGGGGCAAGTAACTAATAATGAATAATGAGAAATGCCATCCTAGCCTAACTGAGTTTCAGATGAAAGGAATAACATGTGAACAAACCCACAATGTTGCCCATAAAATCCCGAGCCAGCAAGAGAAACACAAATAAATGTTATCAATTTCACTTTTAGACTGAGAGAGACAACTGAGATTTCGAAACTGAAACCTCACAGCAACACTGCTCTAACAATACGCCTTCGGAACAAGCTTGTTGGCACCCTCCTCCTCCTCCCCCGCTCCCCTCTCCCTCCCCCTAAATGAATGTCACCATTAAAATAATGACAATAATTTTTTTTTTTTTAATCGAACAAGTGGGGACAATAAATCACATAGGCTATTATATGATAAGAATCGTTATTTCATTCCCAAACAAAGCACCACACGCACAGAGGCATACACAAACACACATACACACGCACATACACACAGCCTGCACAGCACGAACTATCGAGTGCGTGACGTCCATTTACATGGACCAGTATTTCAATATTATTAACTGTTGAAATTTCTTTTTATCGGAAAGTTTATTCTTCTGTATGTCAGGCCTCTCAGCACCTCTATTTCCACCATTCATTCTTTCCGTGGTGTCTGTAACGATCTTTCCGTCTCTTTTATCCATCAACCCATTTTTCGTCTATCCACATTAAAATTTTCCCTTCATAATTTCCTAACTTTCCCGGCAATTTCCACCTTCCTAAGTCATGAACTTTCCATCAACTTTTTTTTTTTTTTTTTTAGTAATTTATCACACACACACACACACCATTTTCTTACGCTTTATTATGTTTTTTCTTCTTCAATTTTTTTTTTATCACGCATGTTGACTGTTTGTCATAGTGATGGTAATAATTTTTATTATTCTCTGCTTTTTTTTTCCTGTAACGAAACAAACAGTCAAAAATGAAACAAAGCAAGTTTTAAAGATTATTACCATGTCATCGATTTCGATATAATTATATTGATATTCGAGACCAAGATATATTATGCCAATTCTCTGGCACACGGTCAAAATGGTTATTACCAGGTTTTTCCAACAACAAAAGTCGACACTCGGCGTGAATTTTCACTAGGACACTCCTTCGCATAATTAGTACATTTGAAACAACAACAACAGGCAATAACAATACTTTTCATTTACTACAACGACAGGTTTTTAAGAAAAAGGTGTGATTCAGGTTTTATCGAGCCGCTAAGAGTTTCCCCCCCCCTGGATTGTAAAGTTTCTCTGACATCTTAAGAAGGAATAATAAAACGAAGTTTATAAGCTCACTTGTTTCAAAAACTTAAATCAAATAGTACCTAACAAGCTGAGAGCCAAAAAGTAAAATGTTGGGAAAAAAGGGCTGTTTGATGTAAAGCCCGGTATTAGAAAGAAACGATAAAGAAACCTTAAAATAAATTGTAAACGAATAAGAACCACGGGGAAAAATCTAGCTTCATGACCTTTACTCCTAGCTCAGGTAAACAAAAAAAAAAAAAACGGGTTGGAAAAGTTATGAAAATCAATAATATTAAGCTACAGAACAGCGATTTCAAGTTTCAAGTTCTGAAAATTTTTTATCATAGATCTGATAATAAATTGATGAAAGAACATTGTTGAGTGATGCACTCAGCTGAAGGCCAATAACCCTAAATACCCAGTATCGATAATGGACAGAACAGACCAATTACTTCTGACTTCCGACGTTTTCTGTTGATTGTATATAGCAGCAGGGTTAACAGAATGGCTGTTTTAAAGCCATATTCTAGAAATCTGGCTTTCTGAAGATATATTATGGTTAGCGTCAGAAACTTCATTCGGCTTTTTTCTTTACAAACTAAAATTATCTTCACGAAAACTACATAACAACCTTCTCTCTTCTAAGCCAGTTTCTTTCCGGGAAATATTTTTTGTCAGTTACAATTACATATATATTATACCAACATTTCTTCCCCTAATTGTCCAAAAAGCGCCAACCGGCAAAGTCAGTGTCCAGTTCTCAAGTATCCTCTGTTAAAACTAGACCAGAAACAGAATGCAGCTGAATCTTCTTGATGTTTCTGTGAGAATTGGGCAGAACTATTGCTTTCAAATAAATATTTCTAGGAGTTTCACTGCATCTCCACCTCCAGCAATGTTTAAAAACAATAACAACAACAACTTCACAAGTGACAAGGTTTATGCCAAATGTTCCACGCTCTCGTGTAGAGGGTGATAGTGACATGATTCTAGAGCTTTTCATGTGATGGAAGTATGGAACCAAACCAAAATTAATTTTTTTTGACTTTTTGACTAGCTTTTTTCTTGTATTGTTTGTCTTCAACTTTGAATTTCAATCCGGCAACCCCGTATAGCAGACGACATCGGCCAGGCAGGGACAATAGAATGTAAGCAATACCTTGCCTCGCGACTTCTTGTAAATAACATTGTACAACTGTGCCGGTATTATGACGCGTCTTTCAAGAATCAGTTTGCCGTACTTCACAAGATGCAGAGGTAAGTTGACACTTTAGATTTTAGAAAGAGCCAGTGGTGGACATTCTATTTCTAGACTGTAGATCTGGAGATCTAGATCTAGATATCTAGATCTAGATCTAGATTTATCTTTCTAGATCTAGATTCTTGCTAGATTTGTCAATCAGTAAAACTGCAGTTTTCAGTTTTAGATACACCCCCCCCCCCGCCCCCAATTCTTGCTGAGCAGGCCATGTGCATGTGGTCCCCGTCAAGTACCCTCAGTTTCATGTTTCATTAAAAACCCAGTATTTTCACACAGCCCATGAAAGGAAAAGTCGCGTGCCCTTAGAATTCTCCGGGGGAAATCACCAAGTAGCGTGTTTACAAATACAATAAAATTTTTAAAATGTCCCTCTAGAGCAGATCCCCCCAAACCGCGGATCGCGAGCCCCTTTGACATTCAATATGCGGTTGGTAGAAATGTGTTGGCCAAACTGTTTTTTCGTCACAGTTATGAAATAAATGATATAGATCTAGATCTAGATTAAGATATCTCTTTTTTCGTCAGTTTTATTTTTGGCGGCGTAATTTTGTTACTGAAATGCAAATTCGCACGTTTTTCTTAGTTGTTCCCGTAGTTCATTACATTCAATGTACTGTAGCTAAAACAATCATCAGTCAAGATTTTGAAAACATTTGGTACATAGGCCTATGTGCGTACTTTGTAACTACTGAAACTAATACAAGTTAATAGTTTAAAAACTGCAATGAGTAAATATTGTTACATACTTGTATTTCTTAATATTTGCCCCCCCCCTCCCAAAAAAGAACATTATAACAAAATATGACTGTGTGTAACAGTAATGATATGCGTGTAAATCTTGTAGCTCTCGAACACGTGAAGTGTATCGTAGGTGGCCCTTACATTATGCAAGTTTGGCCACCCCTGCTATAGAGTATTGAGGACTACTCGCCAGATCGCGAGTAGATCTACATACTTTTAAGTTCTAGCTTCCTACTCTGATTTTCCCCTTTCACTTTCGATTCGTTACGTTTACCATTACTGGTTGCTTCATGCCCACTGAAGTTTAGGACTGATTTACCATGAGGTGAACTTAATTTTTTTTTCATTTATTTGCATGAGCATGAGAACACAACACTTTTCAGTAGCTTTCAGCTCTGGAAATATTATTCTAAAAGCTGTTTGAACCACACTGTGCCATGTACTGTGAAATTTATTCCTCCGTAGCTCTCTAGTATCTTTCCCCTTATTGTGATTAACCTTGTGAATTTTGTCTCCTCGTCTATTCTTGTCACATTACCGTTTTATTTTATTTCATGGAAGATTGTATCAAGTTTGAATTTGATATGTTTCAATCTGGATCAATTATTATTACTAAGCATAAAATATATGTAATACACGGGGTCTTCATCCACTACATTCAGAAAATGTAAGAATAGTTTGGACCGCATTCTTCTTGATTGATCAGTGTAGTGTAGTGTAGTGTAGTGTAGTGTAGTGTAGTGTAGTGTAGTGTAGTGTAGTGTAGTGTAGTGTAGTGTAGTGTAGTGTAGTGTAGTCAAAGAGGTTATATATAGCTAGAGGTCAGACTAGCGCTACGCAAGTCTCCGGTGGCGTCGTCGGTAGGTGAAGTAAAGATGGCGGCCAACCTACGGCAAGTCTGCCTCGACCTAGACAGTACGGCTGAAGTAAAGCCAACTTACGGCAAGCCTGCCTCAACCTAGACAGTACGGCTAAAGTAAACAAATCTAAGCCTAAAATAATACGGTCTTTCATATTGTTTGAACGGGGATTACAGTAGTAATGAGCAGACTTAATTTATGGATTGGGTGAAATGTAAAAAATGTAATCCCACCAAAAGAAAAAATACAAACATTATGAATTATGAGAAAATACAAAATGTACGGATGAATTTGAACCTCCATCTCTAAATAGGAATGAACAAGAATAAAATACTGAGGCCTTCCGACAAAACTACTTTCATTAGCACTGGCCTTGACACAGTATTTGCAATCGCTTGCCGTAAGAAAAGATGGCTGCCGGGCTTTCTATTTGCGGACATGTGATGTGACCGAGTCTTACCTCTAGGTTTATTATAAACTCTTTGAGCGTAGTAGAGAATTCATACTCGTGCCAGTGTTGGTGAAGCGTCTGGAGACTTTCACGTGATACAGATTTACTTATCCGTAAGTGTGGTTGAAAATTTCAGTTTTTGTCTAGAACAGCCACTGAAAGAGATTGCCTTGGTTCTGCCGGGTTTCTCAAGACATATTTCGCTGAACTCTTGTCTTGCGCTGAGATTTAGAAAACCTCGTGCATCTGTTTAGTGCATAGCAGTTGTTCTGACGAACAAGTAAAGCATTGTAAATTCAGAGTTACTGATGCAGAGCTCACGCTACGGGCCTATATGGTCGTTTTCCAGCCTGGAAAAAAAATAAAAATAAGGAAATTGTTGGGTTTGTTTGAACAGTACTGACTCACTGAAGTTTTGGAAAGGTCTGCGCATGCTCAGTGGATATTCTAGCAGTCTCTGTTGGTCTGGAACGGCCTGCTACACAAAAGAATAATGGATCTTTGCCACTTTGCGGGATTTTTAACACACAGATATAGATAGACTGATTTGATGAAGAAGGCCCGATGAACTGCATTGGAGATTTATATCTCAAGAACGTGACAGATTTTCACACCATGAATTTGTGGTGTAGTGAGTTACAAGCCCTCTGATAAGAGACATTTTTGGGCAGAAGTGTTCTTGATTGGGTTTATATTATTTTTAAGCTTTCTAGACATTGCATTAACATTTACAACCAAGTCATGTATTTCACACTGGGCTGACCACAAGAATAAATTAGGATATTAAAAATTACCAATGAGAAGAAACAGCACGAAAACTGCTGCAGAATTCGCAACGTATTATTTCTGAAAGAATCTTCAATTACTGGCAGCAAAAAAGATGGCACTCTGTTCCGTTAACCTTTTGACTGTCTCATCTTTATGGCTGAGCGTGGCTTATGAAGTGCAATGGTGCGCGCTTTGATCACTGTTGTGAGGATATTATAAGATGGAATAATCCCATACCCGGTCCTCACATACACTCACAAAGTGGTGATGTTTGCCAATGGTGGCTTGCTTCGGGTCGGGTGTCAAAGCATGAGCAGTAACACCCGCAACGTTCTGCGTTGTGGCAGCGGGCTCCATCGCCGCAAGCTCACGCGTACATCGGCTTACCCCCACCACTCACTCTTGCCTTCCCACCCGATCGCCCACCAACTTAAACTCCGTCACTCCGTGTCGCTGGAAAGGACACCCTTGGCTGTACCACAACTTGGACTGTTGTATAGGAAATGTACTGTTTTATCGATGCCAAACAAATGCGGTAGGTAAAATCTGTCTGTTGCAAGCGACTTCCTCTGCCGGCTTGACGGTCGCGTGCGAGAGTAACATTTGTGTCACCTGTCAGTGTATCAACATCAGTATTAGGAAATTAAAAGCTGCTGTGAATGCTGCTTCTGTTGTAACGGCGACACCCCCACCCCCCACCCCCTTGTTTTTTAAATTTGGTTTTTCTTGTCTGCGCAACTCATTTTGAGTTTTCATGTTTTTTAAATCTTTATATGATGACATCGAAAGAAAAGACCTTGTCTACTTTAAATTTATTATTTTCGCTGCACAGCTTTAACAGTATAGGAAAACGGTGTTATTCCTATAGAAAAAAAATGTAATCACTTTTATTCAGCTGTCCGAATATCTAAGCACACTGCATTATTTCTCATGTTTATTTCACAACAGTGATTAAGAAAGTGTTTCCTTGTAAATTTGCTAAAGGCACCTATTACAGACGACACAGTTTGTGAGGCTAAGGCATACTTATTGCAAATACCGAAGCTTAGTGCATTGCTCTCTACGGAATGGAGAAACCAATTGGGTGGAGATATACGTGTAAAAGGATGGCATTTGAATAGCATCACGCGGAACTCGCTGTTAATCGATGTTTGTGGGTGACTTTCAATAATTGGAGATTATCACTAGCATTAGACGGGGCCGGGCACCATTACACAATTTACTTTTACTATTGTTATTGTTACGATATAGAGATAGGACCTGCGGTAATACATTTAATATCGTATTGCGTGTCAGTGTACAGCTACTTCATTTGTTAGTACAGCCAAATCCAAACCTGTGTTGGAATTTAATTACTTATTATGAAAAAGAATATTGAATGTTGTCAATAAATTTTACGCTCAGGCGTGTAAACATGATTTCCCACATTGGGGTCTTTTCCATTGCAACTGACATAGGGAGTTTTAAATATGATTGTTGTCTTTTTTCTACATTCTTGTTTGAATGTGTCATTCTGAATACCCGTATAGCAGATATTTGCAAAATGGCATCCCACACACCGTTCATTTTATTTGGAGTATTTTAATTTGGGCTGAACCAGGTATCATAAGGCTATACACGGAACTGGGAGATTGTAGTGTGACATAATTTTTTACACGAGAAATAAAAGAAATTACGATGTTTTGGCTCTGTTAAAAAACAACAACAATCATGCAAACCTCTTTAACTAAAACTTTGTTTCATTATCAGTTTGTGTTGTTGTTGTTGTTTTTTTTGGAAAGGGGGAGGGGTTAAATTTCATCATTGTGAAGTCCAATCTAGTTTGCTCTCCCCATCTCCATTAAAATACAGTCTTTCTGGTGCGACCGTTTGTGATTTGCACTTGGTAGATCATGATGAGACTGCCTGTTCGTATGAAGAACACTTGATTGGAAGTTCCCACAACTTGCAAGTAATTTACCCGAGATTGTAATAATTATTGTTCCTTCTTTCTATCCCTCATCCTTTTATCTTGGTTTTATTGCCGCACAGCCTTTTTAGGAGGCAGGAAAACAATTATATTCTTAGCGTAATTGTCAGGGATGATTAAGTGCATGGAGTGAGCAGGTGCGTGGGTAGCACATTAATACTGAGAGGTTTACCAAGTGTTAGCGAATCACATCATGAACACCAACTATCTCATTTTGTCCCCCTACTCCATTATTTACATTACACTTTGCAGCTTCTGTTGCTTACAGAGGGAAATTAACAGAAAGCGGCTGGGAGTGGCGGCAGTGTCTTACAGTTTGTTGTCACTGTTACGATTTTCTTACAGCAGACTATATAATATAAATGTGATGTTGAACCCTCGACGTAATAATATAAAAGAAAACAAATCCAAGGAAATTAAATTTCATGATCTTCTCAATTGATTTGACCGCGCTGCAGATTTCAACCAGGCTTTTTAAAGAGTTGTCAGTTCCTGGTCGCAGGAGGCCGAGAATAAGCTGCACTGGTTATCACTATAATTATTCAGTTTGCACTCACCTGTTATGAGGTCAGCCAATGTCCTGGTCTTGTAAGGAATTTAACACAGTCTGCCGCAGCCTCCGCCTATAAACTAGTATTAGTTGTGGCTGTGACTTGAGTGTTGAAATTGTTTTGACTCAGCTGTCCCTGAGAATTTTATTTTGCATGTCCTGAATTAAAAGCAAAAGAAGTCTGGTCGGCGTTCGTTGACGTGCCTCTCTCCGGAGTGGACCGATGGGCTAGGTAAATAAATATGGCTATGGAAGGATGGGGTAGGTAAATAGGGATACAGAATTGTTAATGCATTTGATCCATAGAGATTAGAGATGGACATGTTCATGGTAAAATACGACATTATTGAATGAGGCTGCCTTCTGAAGAGGTGACTGTGGACAAGGGTTACAGCAGAATGGGGTGGGGGGGGGGTGGGGGTGGGGATAATGGAGGTTAATGTAGAATTTCATGTGCAGTTTAATTCTATGGGACTTCTGCAAACACAAATAATTTTATCAGCTAAAGCAAGAAACGCCTGAAATTCGTTTTTAGATTTGACTTTTGCCATGTTTAATGTTTCGCCTGTTGGTAGCAAACGGGCAGTAGCGTTCGTAAACACGTTTGGCCTTATGAATGGATGGATGCAACAATTAGGCAGCTGGTGGCATTGATAAGGGCAAAATGTTTACTGCCCTGGAAAAAGTTGAGACAGTTGCTGATATTTGCATGTCCAAAGAGTCCCGATCTGCGCAGTCGGTCTCTTTCGCTTGACAAAACGAAGGTGTAGTCCGAGACACAGGATATTCTGTGTCTGGGGTGTAGTAGAGCAGGTTATTTCTAGCACAATTTGGATGAATTATCTACGTTGGAGTTTTCTCGTTTAAGCAGTCGCGTTCGAAGATGTTCATTTTTTTTACTGTGTCAACGAAAGATATTAAATATACTTTATCATCTATCGACTAAGGCAAATTTATTTCAGCAACCATGAAACACACGAAATCATAGTGAACGACGCAAGAGCTTGTTGAATTTGCTGCCTCACGAATAGAACCAGTCATTAAATATTCATGTCATGTTTTCTGCCAGACGCAATGGAAACAAATGAATGCTGCCCATCAATAAGAACTTTATGTACTCAGCTGTGCAAAAACAAGCACATCGATTGGGTTGGTTGTAAAATGTTCCCGAGGGAAGGTTATAGCGCATAGCTAACTACGAGATATTGTTATTCTAACTGATTAACGAGCACAGTAAAACAACATGTTGGCAAGAAAGTTCGCCATCTCTGAAATGTTAATATTGGAATAGGTCATACCTACAATGGCAGAGAATTGTCTTGTTCACTACATCACTACAAGAAAAAAAAATAATGAGGATACCGATTTTCAACTAAAAGTGAAAGATAAAGCCGTTATTGGAGCTGCTCACCATCTCTTCGTAAAATATACCGTTGCAAGTATCCTTCACATTTTCATGTACAACGATACAGTAAACACCCAAAAAGAAGTGAATATGCACGCAGACTTTACTGTTTAAAGGTTATTGTACTGCAGCGTCCAATGGAAGGGCAAATATTTCGCCACAAGTTCTCAATCTTAAGAATACTATTCGCCCAGACGTTACCATTTAACGTTTTTCTGTGCCTCAGTATCCGATGAACTAGTTCTTTATCTGAGATTCTTAGCCTACGCACGTAATTTGCTGGGTTTTGTATTCACGCTAGCAGTTCTGATCTTTAACAGGCAACGCAGAAAACGTATCCATGATTATTGTTATCCGACAACGAGTATCAAATGGATTACAGATTTAAACAGTATTAAAACGTGAATGAGAAAATGTAATTTTATCCCGCCCGTGAACTATAAAATGTGATTTTTGTCCCACACAGTAAACTCTTTTCTCACCATTTCTAAGTAAGCACTAAGAGATAAGATTCAAATGGTTTGCTGAATTTTCATATACTTACAGTCGATCGATTTTTCTTTTTAACTAGGCAGAGTTGCTTCTTGTTACGCAGTTCATCCCCGTTACAGTGTGAAGATGAAGGTTTAGAACATTATACTGATGTAAGTTGTAACCACTAAACTTGAAATTACCCAAAGTGTCCAGTTCAGCCAAATAATCTTGGAAATTAAGGATATACGTGGATGTAGTGTGTCGTTGCATATTGTTCGGAATGGCACTTTTTTTTTCTCCAATTAATGGTTTAAATTTGGACTACTGCAAAGGACGGTATCTTTCACAAAACGAAAAAAATATACGCGTGCTTACTGTTGCGCTTATCTCTCTTTCATCACACGCTCACAAATATAATTATCCAGTTGGGAAAGAACTCACTACTTGCTATCTTTGTTGGTTCTTTATTTGGAACTACACCATCAACCTTTTTAGTGACATAACGAAATTACGATCTAATACAAACATATATGAAGGCCGTTGACTGTTGTAACTGAAATCGGGGGAGGGGGGGGGGGGGAGGAGGAGGGAGACGTGAAACCTAAAGCTCAAATACGGGGTTTGGACCTTTCTTTACCCCGGATTTGTTGAGGCCGAGTGGTTGAGGCGATTTTTATTAAACTGGGATCTTATGGGTTAAGATCGTAAACTGCGACTCCTAAAGTATGTAAATAGCAAGCTTTTTATTTCCTTTGCATAACTGAAACGTGATATTTCTACAATTGTTTCTGTCTTTTCCTACATAATTTGTGATGCCAGACAAGTTGAATGCCAAAATTCATGGAACTGCATAGGGACACGTCACGTAGGCAGGCCTTTGTCAGTGCACTGAGTTCTGAGGTTTAAGAATTCACTCTATCCCTTAGAAGGACAATAGGTACAGTAATGCCTTTTTGCGGTTAAACATAGTTCATCATTCAGCACCTATGTGAGTTAACCTAACCAGTGAAACGTCTCGATACATAGGACACTAAAACAATCAGGTCGTTAACATTTATACTGGTTAATCTCCTGTCGAACGAATGAATACACTTGCGGATGAGGCTACTTAACAATTGTCAGTGCCGAGGAGGCAACTGGCGTGAGTGATCAATTATGCATGGAAGATAGCGAAGGTGAGAGAGAGAGAGAGAGAAAGAGAAAGAGAGAGAGAGAGAGAGAGAGAGAGAGAGTGAGAGAGAGAGAGAGAAAGAGAGAGAGAGAGAGAAAGAGAGAGAGAGAGAGAGACAGAGTGTGAGAGAGAGATGTAGAGACAAGGCTTCTCAATGTCAGCGAGCTTTGACAGAAATGTTTGTTCGAGAATGTGCCTGTAAATACTCGTTAATGCGTGATTATGAAGAAAGACAACGCGGTAGCGACATTAGTACTGTACTTTAGGTACCGTATCAAAGTATGCTGGGCGAGCATGACATAATATGCTGTACGAACATCGACGTAAGGGGGTGAGGCGGTGGACACTTCAACACTAGCAACTTCGGTGTTTCAACGACTATATTCACAATGATATGAGATCAAATTTATTCTTTTCTTATCTAAAAGTCTTCATGAATTACATACATTGAAGGCCTATAACTCAACATTATTTTCACTGCCTTTTCCGTTTGCTGCTTCCGTTGCCATGTTTCTCTCTTTCTGTCTTGTAAATGCCCACATTCGCATAGGCAAAATGTGAATATTTGGAATCGACAGACTGATTCTGTCTCATTCATGTTTGGAGGAAAAGCGGGAACTTTTTTGCTGTGTGTTTGTACTCAATTTGAGTCGGCCCAACCGCGTACTCTTAATCAAATCAGTCACGTAGAAATGTATACTCAGTGCAACAGAGCGCAACTTTAGTTCTTGTTTTTTCTAACTCCACTTTTTTCACAACTGAGAAATTCGACAAATTCGATGTTAAACGTTCACGGCTTTAATATTGGGATAAGAAGTTAGAATAAATCGGAACTGTGAAACAGCTTGATAAGTGCCACAACGCATTTTAAACAAGTGTCAAAGTGTGTATTTGATATACATTTTCTACATATTAAAAGATCTCCAGTTTTCAGATAACGGAGATAGAACAAACAAAAACTAAGGTCGCGATAGATGTGATTTTTTATTCTGGGAATTTACTCCGTGACTACACCGTGTACGAAATATTGAAACGCTCTCTTATTCTCTTTCCTCCCTACCAAAGAATAGAGGTGGACAATTTATAGGATAAATTGCGTGGATAAATGCCAAGCAATGTAAGAGAATGAATTCAATCCGGTTATGGGCTCTTCCGGGACATGGCAGCACGTGCATGTCCCACAATAAGAGCCAGCCTTTAATCGAGCGAGCACGCGAAATGTGAAGATCAATGCCGTTGTTCCCTTTTCATTAGTAATGGAGTCATTAGCGATTGGCTCTCTTCTTCAAACTCATGACTAGCTTTGCAATTTACCAATGGGGCCGCAGTTAAGTTGATACTTGGCCTGTTCTGTTGTTGGTTTTTATACATACATTTCCATGACTTTACAACTCTGCGGAACAGGTCTTTTAGAAAGCGAGAAAGAGTACGCGCCTGCGCACACATAATATAATATCTCGACACCAAGTCTAGTTTGCAATAACTATTTTGGCTTTTGCTCAGTGAGTATCATAAAATTGTCATCACGACATACGATTACTATGTTGCGAAGGTAAGTCATTTCTTTAAAAAAAAAAAAAGGAAAAACCGCAAGAACAGTCATAAAATCCTTTATTCCATTCTCTACTTGGCTGTCACAAACATGAGAGACAGAATTTTTATGCACCCCTCCCTCCCCAATGCTGATCTTGAACCCTCTAAACGCTGTAAAATCCCAAACTTTCGAAAATAATTATCGTGTCGTAGCAGATAAAGTAGGTCACCGCGGGTTGGTGTTTGGAAGCGGCGAATACAGTGATAATATTCCTGGGTCGAAAATAAGGCATTGTTTCAAAAAGATGTTCAGAAATGTTGGGTAACTGCCGTTGAGAAAATTACACCAGTGTTTTGATGAAACAAACTGTACTTCTTTCTAGATCAGAAAGATCTCAGTGAGATTTCATTTCAAACTTCAAATGAATTTTCCCGTGTTTTGGCAATTTCTGAACTAAGATTATGAGAGACAAACAGGATCATTTTCCTTTAAATGCAGGAAATTCTGTCAAATGCATCTTGTAGCTGCATCTTTAGTTAATAAAAATCGTGAGTATTTGGGGGCGAGCTCAGACACGAATATCCGAACTGAATTCAGTTATTAGTTATTTATTGCAAATACTTTTCATTCGTTACCTCTGTATTTATTCAGGCTCCTTTTATCGATTTCGCTCAAAATAGCCGTTAGAAAAGCCAGAGACTCTGACCGAAGAAGAAAAGAAAAAAAAACAACAACCCACACACAACACAAATTTTGAAAAAGCAAATGGAGACGGTGCGCACACCATTTTTGGCAAAAGCAATGTAATTGAAGATGCAGTATGGAGACTTTATAGCTGTATGCCCAACTCTGTTTCGAAATTTATTTCTTACATGAAGCAGGTTTGTTACCAGCAAATTTTGTAATTTCTAAAAACATTATGGTTTATTGTTTCATATGTCCTTCCCAGATCAATAAGATATGGATGAGATGGAGAGAAACCCTAGTAAGTGTGAGTTTAGTCTAGACATCCCTGAATGGTTGTCACTTGGCAGAGAAGGAAAGACGCCACGGCATATATAAATGTAGCCAAGAAAAAGTGTGGGCCTGAAAGAAACTGCTGTACCATAATTCGAAGACTTAGAGCTAATTTATTTTGCGTAGTTCCAGTCTGTCTAAGGTCCCAGGGCGTTGAATTCCAGATCACCTTCAAATTAAATCAAACTTGCTACATTTCAATCCAGGCGATTCAGTAAAAGAAATTCACAAGGTCTGATAATGTAATTAAATGATGCCTTTTGTTGTTGTGGTTGGTGGTGGTGGTGGTGTTGTTGTTGCTGTTGTTTTAATGTCGATTACTGCCGTCGAGGTATAAAATTGTCAGAATTATCGGCGGAATATAATATAAAATGAGCTAGGAGCGACACAAAGCAGATGGAAATGAAAAGAACAGTGATAAACTTCAGTTGCAATTGATCCTGAACACAACAAGGGCCAAAGTGAATGTCTCAAGGAATGTACGAAGCATGCTTGCCATTTTCAGTATTTTTCTCTAGGGATATGATTTTCATCAACGGCAGAGGCACGCGGGATTATGAACTTGTGCAATGTTTTCTGATTACAAACGTGCAGTGTTTTCGTGACGTGGGTCCTATTCTCGTAATATTCTGTTTTATCACTCACCACTTTAGGCTCGTTTTAGACATATCGTCGGGTATTTTCCATGTTATTGTATATGCATTTTTGCCTTTCGAGAAAATGAGGATTGAAAATTGAAGAGTTGTGTAAAATCAGATTTTGTTCAATAAGCTTCAAAATCAAAACCTGCATAAAATGCCCATGAAAAATACACCCATATGACACTTATACATAATAAAATTAGGAGTGAGAGGGCCACTTTCGTGATAAAACCTCAAAAACTGGCAAAATGTCGCATAAAAATCAGTTAGTCGGGGGGCCAACTTGCTCTATCTCTTCAAATAAGCGTTGAACATTGCACTGAAAAAAATATGCTCATGTTTGTTGTATTTTATTTTAAAATGATCCTCTGGACCCAAGAAACTGCCGGATATAACTGGCTAAAGAGCGGCATTACGTAAATAGACGCGATTATGACCCCAAATTTAAGTGGATAATAATAATAGCTAAACTTTAACGGGGGTGGGGTAAGAAACTATGCACTACTTTCTTGCTTTCCTATCAAAAGCTTTGATACTCTCCACACTTACTCTCAAATAGACAGACAAGGAATTGAAAGCTTCAAATATGTTCTTTTTTCATTATTCAACGACAAAATGAACAAAATGCATCTTTTCAGCACGAAAGGTGCAGCCAAGAGGTATGTCACACCAAAGCTGCTGAGTTTTTCCACAATCTATGAACAGTGTAGACACACTGTCTCGATGTTCAGCATCAGGTGTTACCGCGGAAAATTGCTGATGGCTCATTTCCACTAAACTTCAACCCTCTGCAGTGTGACTAGATGGTCTGTGGGGGTACAGCTGAGAGCACCAAAAAGGTTCTTAACCTATTTAGTTGCAGTTGCAAATTGAGTTACATCACGAGCTAATGTAATGACCTGTATTCAGGTGTGCAAACTCAAAGGAGACAACCTCTATAGCAATCCTGCTAGGGATGTGGCAGCTGAGACGAATCCGACTGAAGACCAGTAAAAACCATTTTCCGGCCTCATCGGTGAATTGGATGTGACTGGTGAGATAAATCCTTGCCTTAAAATGAGAATTGTCCTGATGAAGTTACTGTGGCTGAAGTAATGGTGCACTGCTGAAACAGTGATGGCACGAAAGAATGTCATTGGTGGCTTGAATTATACATCTGCTAATACAGTGGTGATCAGTTTATAGGGTGGTTTTGGAGACTAAATACAGCTGCACCACCCCTCATCCATTTAACAATGGTTATGTTCGAATTCAGATTAAATAATTGGCTCCAAGTGTATGTATGTCTATTTTGATATGTTTCTATTTGTTTTTACAAAATCGATTATTTTCAACGGAAAAAAAATAACAAAACTTTCGAAACTGTTCTCAGCTGTGAAGGGCATCCGACCTTTTCAGTGGCGATTATCTTGCATTTCACCATTTATTGAAAAAAGCTCATTTAATTTTCACTGATGTCATCGATCAGATCTGGAATCAGAATTTAATTTGCATTCAAAACCAGTAGGAAAGTTTCTTCATATACCTAACTACGAAACAGGGTATGCGTAGGCCACACTAGGACATAATTTGTTGGAGTTTGTCTGCAGATCCCACTGGACAGCACAAAGGGTTTGTGTATTTGACTTGTTTTTCAAGTACTAATATATTGTTTTGACTCCAGATAATTCAAGGTGAATGGACCTGGATTGAGCTGCAGAAATGAAACAGCTAACTCTTACAAGCAGTGTGTGTATACACATCTAAGAGTGAACAACAGATGTAACGTACTATTACTACCATTTCTCAATATGTGAAGCAGTTCAGCGCGGAGCTTCCAAATAGACGCATTACTGTAACGGCCATTATTAATAATTAAAATTGCTGCATTATGTTTTTCAAAAACTTCTATGGGTGCTTGTCTATGATAATATGTAATAAAGTTCAACCTTAGCCATCTGGTAAATCTTATAAGATTCTTTTTAAAATATTGGACTCGGAATTTTAGCGATATAAGGGGCATAGTTTTGATTCTGTCCATTAAATTTCTTTGTCATAAGCACAAATCAGTACGAATAACTTTCATGTGCTAGGAAATTGGCTTCTTTTTAATTTGATATATCATTTATTAAGAATGGGTATCTCTTTGATATTTGGCTGGGTACCACTTTATTATTGTTTTGGCTGAAAAGAGTGCTAATCTGTAACGTCGTGTACGGGGTGTTTTTGAGGAATTTCTTAGCGTTGCCACCCTACATCTCATTATATCTGGCATTTTCAGTAGCGCAAAGTGGTTCTCCTAACATTTATATCAAAATCAGGAGTATGTATTTTTGTCCAAGGTTCCCGGTAATCTGAGGGCTTGGCCCCCCGAATGAATATGGCAAATACCCCTCGTTATTGTGCACTAATCGTCGCGCACTTTCGAAAGGCCATCCGTATTATTTGTCAGTATAACCCTTAGCCTCACCGTCTCCTCACGTAGGCTATCTGCAGCCAGCAGCCATGGGATGAGGGTGGGTGGAAGTGAAAGAGAGGTTGGAGGGATGGGGAATGAATTGCGATATGAAAATGATGTGCACTGATTGTTTATATTAAGTCGTCGAAATGAAACCAGTCTTGAATCTGATTTTAAATAAACAATGTCGCATCTGCATGCATTGTTTATTATCTTGTTAAGACTGAATTGAAAAATATAGCACTCCTTGGTCAACAGTAGTTATGTTATTAACGTCAGAAAATGACTTCGACAAACTTGCTGTGATTAAGGTAGATATCACTGTAAGAGCTTTTTCCAAAGGCAACGATTCCAAAATTTCACTGCTACTCACTAGTGCTCAAGTTTACGAGTTTTTCATGACGTTGTCACGTTGTCTTGACAGGAACCATTCCACCGTAAAGAACGAAGAAAGGCTTAATATGTGAGTTTAATCGCAATTAGCCGTTGGTTAGTGGATACAACCGGAAGACAAAGGGTCACAGAGATGACAATAATTGAGGAATCATCTTATGGGCTCTCCTTCGTTATGGGCCAGCCATAGCAACCCACCGCATTCTGTACTGAAATAATTGGTAAATTGCTTTTCAAGCACTGATGAGAACTGGAACTTCAGAGGCGTCAAAACTTATTCACTTCCAGCTAGATTTAGTTTCTTTCAGAAAACTCTAGTGTCTTTTAAATAACATATTGTCCTCTCTGAAAGACGGGGATCATTAATATGGCTTTCTTATTCCGCCAGAATCTCTTGCCAGAGTCCCTTTTTCTGAAGCCCTGAAACACCACAAATGGCCATATGGACCGTTTTAGTTCTTATCACATCAAGATATCTGCATTGTGCCATACATAATTATTGCATGGTGGGAATTACGTATGCGATCATGATAAAGATATTGATAATGGTGCGTTTTCGCCATGTCGTGGTTATGGGACATGATAATTCTCCTCAGTACGAAAAGAAGCGACCACAGTACCTAAGCATTATCGGTGCTATTTACATCACGACTACAGAAGGCATGCAATGTAGAAAAGATCCCAGTAGAGGCACCATCTCCCAATCTTATGCAATAGAGCGATACGCCATAACGACTCATCAGGGAGTAAAATCAGGTGCTGATTCAGACCGTCCCAACTTTGTGTCGTGGATTACTGTCGTGTATGTTGACCTGTGATTAACAATACTCCTTACTGTTAATCAGCATTTTAAATGCAATGCCTAATTTTGCCTGTTGACCCACACATATTGTTTCGGCAGTAGGACAGTCTTTGACAATGTAAGCCACCATCAAAGAACACGAATTAGTATTTATGGCTCTGTGTCATTCACAATTACAGCACGGATCACGAAATGATAAAATGCACGTATGTCTTTTATTCTGCACTCAAAACGACTTTAGCCCTATTTTTTTGTGTGTGTGATCTCAATCAGACGGCGTCGAGGCCGAAGTGATAATGTACATTTATCCTAATGATGAAAGTGGGCTTCACCCAGTAGCCTCGGCCAGTTTGCGTGAAGTTACAGTACTGATTTACGTGACGCCGATCCATGAAGTCGGCGTGTGCGTGTACTTTTGTTTCCCGAACTGGGTTTATATAACTACATCCTGTATTGTGTCAGTTCAGGGCTGGCAGTGCGGCTGTTCTGATCACGCTGCCGAGAAAGAATGATAATTTTTACCTGCAGAAAAAACAAGAACAACCGCAAGTGCAGTTGCACAACAACAACAGCCGCAGAAACAGCAAGAAAGGGAACGTGAAATCAACAATGCTTTCGACTACCTATCCTTTCAGATGTTACCTTTAACAATCTACTGTTCATCTTTGAAAAGGGTTGCCATTATTATCAGTGAAAGGCGATTATCATGCAGTTGATTTCAAACAGTGCCGAGCCAATGCTTCTTTGGAGGAATGAACTGATTTATTAGGAGTGACGAAACAATATCAGATGTCAGAGTCTAGTGGCTTTATAGAAAAAGGGCGAAGTCATGAACGAGACAGATGATTGTCTAAAGCCTATGTCTATCACACATGAACTTTTGCATTCATCCCAGTTTCAGTTGTTTGTAATAAATTTGTGACGTCTCAGCACTGAAATTAACAGCGGTTAGGGATAATTTTCAGGCGCAAAATATATAATTTGTAATTTGATTTTATTCACTGGATACCCCTTCTCTTTTTTGGGCCACTTTCACCTTATTTGTTTCTTAAATTAAAAGAAAACCTTCAGGGGAACCGCCAATTCGAAAGTCAGCCATAATTTCAAATAACAGAGGTGTATTAAGGATTGACATGTTAAGTATTCATACTCGCACTCCAAAATACAGTTTCGAAAAAAAAAAAGTTGTTGTTAATTCTTCTGCTTAGAGTGGCATTATTTGCAGAGAGTTTAATCTCCGATCGATTAGAAACACAGTTTGCTACGTAAAAGGTCACCGGTATTTCCAGCAGCGAAAGAAATGCCAAGGGTCTTTTAACATATTCTGCTGGGACATTTAGAATTGTTTGTCTTTGTTTTTACGGCGGCATTTATACAAACATCTTTTTAATGTGGCATTCATGGCTATTTCCCAGATGAAAACGGAAGCATGGACAAACTTTAATTGTATGCTGGATAACGATTGTTCTGCTCGTATCACGCGTTTACAGGAAAACAAAATGTTTCTACAGTCATTGTGCGCTTGCCTTTTATGGCTTTTGTGAGAGAAAATCAATGGAAAATACATCACATTATAATCATTTCGTATTTGTGTTTCCAACTTATTAATCACCAGTTTAAAAGCCACGTCCCGCGAGGAGTCCCCAACCGCTGTCTCGCCCGTCACTTTCTACCCTCTCTACATGATCTGTTTCGGCAAACCGAAATAATTCTCAACGCAAGCAGCAGGCTATTCTTGTGTTCTAGTTTTAGCCGCGAGCACGACGAATAGTTTAAATCAGCCAACGACAAGTGTTGATGTCACAGTTCATGTGCTCCTGAAAACAAGGCATCGGAGGCGAGCAGTTAGCGAAACAAAGCGAACTCATAAAATCTTGAAACAGAAAACCAATATAAAAGTCCAAACTTCGGTGCACCCTCCACGGCATGTGAAACCCACATACAAGATTTGGTTTCTGTGGGTGGCGTAATAAAAAAGCCTTTTGCGTTCAAAGGTGGAGCATTTGTGAACTGTGGACATCGATTTTCAGATTGTCGATGTTTCAGCATTCGAATGCTACTGACTGGGTGATGTTCACCATCAGTACGAGATAAGGTTCAGCTCCTCCATTCCATGTCCCCATCGGCTCTGGTATTCTGAGTTATTCTCTTTGCTTCAGGATAGATTACAAGCAGTTTCATTTTGGGTTTTTATCATGTCACAGCATATTCCTTCTATTTCGCAAATGTGATAAAATGATTTGATTCCACTTGTAAAATTCAAAAGCCCTAAATGCCAACCTTAAATAAAGTACCCAAAAAGACCTTGAAACCCTTGAAAGGCGGAAAGTGGCCATTATCGTGCCGACACGCCGTAAAACTCAAACACAAAACCATGCGCTTCTTCTTTTTAGTCGCCACTAGTTTTATGCTATCCCAGTTACTACCGCTTCGGTCAGCTAGCAAGTGTCTTTATTATCACCGAAGCCGCTACAGATTGCGTTTAAACTAAGCCAAATCATTCAGCAATCTGAGGGATAATCATTGTCAAAACATCACAGTTAATGAACTGATTGAGAAGTAAAGCGAAGGCTAAGTAGTCCATACAGTATGATAATCTAAGCTCGGATGATGTCATGCACCCAAAAAAATGTATGACATGATTAATCAGACCATCTTCATATTCATCTTTTTATCAGTGAACATCATCAATGAACCAGAAGGCTGACAATGCAGTGTCAGGCACGTATAGGTGTGAAACCGAACCATAGAAACAGCTCAATCATTTCTACTATATTTCCCGCCACCAAGGGTGTAACGCGACCTTTTGTGTTTAATTTCTTTCAGTGATTTAGACTGACAACATATCCATCTCAGAAGGCAATAAAACTCGTAAACAGCAATAAAAAATATAGAATATTTTCAGCATTTTTGTCTGTTTGAAAAAAATGTCTTATCATAAAGGTACATCTGCCAACGCAGTGCAATTGTGTTGTCTGTCTTTACCTTAGGGAATGGCATATTGTATTGATTTCCAAAGACTCGGTCGGTCTGCAGCATCCGTGGTGGTTACAAAGGGTGTACACAGGCATGAGGCAAGTTGAGGTTCAGTCAATAAACACAGAAACTTGGTTCCTAGGGAGATCTGGATTGTGAACTATATGGCGATGGGCAATTTGTAGTTTGGATCCCAGGAGATAATTATGGGGATATGGTCAGCCATATGGAAATGAGAAAGGAAAGTGGCAAATGAAAAGTCAGCATGTGCCAATGTTGTTCTCCTTTATTCAGTCTAATTTCTTGAAAACTTCATATTTTCTGTACATGTTGATGACTTTATGTTTGCCCCTCTGTTGGGGACCCTTTCACATATTCAAAAAGTAAACAATATCGAATTGAAAACTGCCTTATCAACTATGTCACGAGTGGAGTGAGTGCAATTAAGGGGATTGCTACAGAGCGGGTGTAGAGTAAGAAAGGCTCACAGTAGACAGCAAGTTAAGCGTGCTGTTGTGAGTAGTAGTGGGGGCGGGGTCTGAAGGAGGCGAAAGCGCGGTATTACTATCACTGCAAGTTAGAAGGTCCTAGGGATCGGACCTGTGAATAAAAGCCCATCGGGCGGACATAAAGGGGAAGCAGTCGAGAAGACTAGTGAGAGTCTTTCCAGTTATGACTGGTATGTAGAACGTTGATTGATTATTATGATTGATGTATTATATTATATTCGTCTATTACCCTGATGTAAATAAGTATATGTGAGGAATGTGGAAGTCCGTGATATTGGATATAGCAATGTGCGCCACGAGCGATAGATGAAAGTGAGTTCATGGATTTGTAGCGCGAGTGAGTAGTGTGTACTCCGATGGAAGTGTGTTACCGTAAGATGTGTGGTGAGTGAAAGGTGAACTAGTGTGTGTACGTTTCATGGGTTGTAAGGAGAGGTGGAGTGAATAGAAATGGTAGGGTATTATACCAATGTAATGTTATTCTTGTAGGTGTCGGGGACGGGCCGCAGAGCCACCTCGATGAGCACAGGAGATAGGCCAGCATAGGGCCGGAGGCCACACATAGGCCAGAAGGAGGCTGTCAGTGTAGGACAGTAGAGGCACATAAAGTCGTGGCAGTCAGGCCACGGACAGGGACGTAGATATGAGAGTGAATGAGAGACTATATTGTTGCCATGTTGATAGGCTAGTGAACTGATACTATGTTGTTGCCATGTTGATAGGCTAGTGAACTGATACTATGTTGTTGCCATGTTGATAGGCTAGTGAACTGATACTATGTTGTTGCCATGTTGATGGCTATGGAAATAATAATGTGTTATTGCCCTGCTGAGGTGCTAGGGGAGTGCTAAGGTGTATGACAATAGGAAGGGGATATTGAGAGACTGCGGTGCCAGTAATTTATTAATGGGCTATTAAGACCCTGAGGGGAGAGGCTGAGGCCGAAGTGCCTTTAGGAGTAACTACCGGATTGTGGATCCGAGGGAGAGTGTGTGTGAGAATAAGGCCGTTGTACGGCAGTCATTCCAATAATATAATGCATGTAATTGCGCTATTATATGTATAATTATGTTTAATAAATGTGTGAGTCTGATGGGTTGTTCTGTTAAGTGTTAAACTTGTTTGTTCGTGATTGTTGTCCTGTCATACTTATTACATCTCCCAGTCTGGGATTTGTGACACTGGGGGCTCGTCCGTTGTGACATTGGGGGCTCGTCCATTGTGACTCGTCCATTTTCGTAATATTTAGTTGTAGTTAGTTAGTAGGTATTTGTGCTGTCTTGTTCGTTGGATGAATGGACATTTCATGATATGATTTATGTATATTAATGAATGTATATTGATGCATGTATTGCTATGAATAGGTATTAATGTGTATTTAAACTTTCCAGAGTGTGTGCGTGCAGCCTGAGGAGACGAGCAGCCAGAGCTCCGATTGAAGGGAGAGGTTTTACTCAAAATTTCAAAAGTTAAGTGAAAATTTTGTGCCCTGGATTAAGGGCTGTCTCTTCATCTGTCTGTTTCCCTGTTTTTGCTGTTGTTGTCGTTATAGGTTATACGGGCGGTGGCGCGGGTTTGCTGTGGTGAGCGTAGTTTATCCTCTTCGGGAGGTGGGCTAAACTTGGAACCGCGTTCACCACAGTGAACGGTTCTGTAGGGACCTGTATTTTTGTTTAGTTGTAGCGTCGATATCTTCTCTGTTCGGCAGGAAGACGTATTCTCTTGTCCCTCTTTCTTCCCTATCTGTAGATACGTTCTTTTTTTTCAGACTCTGTTCTTGTTCGTACCTTGTTGTGTAATCGGCGTAGTAGGTTGCATTTTTTTTTTCCATTATAGTTTTTTTTGTAGAAGCTTTGTCCTAGTCTGGTTCGTTGTCCTTGACGTCCTTGTGGTCCTTCTACTAAATTTCCTTATTCTTGTCTTTTCTATTCTTTTTATAATTAATAGTGCTATACATTTTGTAGATATAGAAGTAGTTGTGCTGTAAAGGTAAATTTCTGAATTGTATTCTGAACTGGGTATTGTTATATCTGGTGTGATCTCAGGTCTCTGGTCGTATCGTTAGTGATCATACCGACAGGTTGGTCGTTCGCATAATAGATACCATAACCATAAATCTGTGAAATGGCGGAACTCCAACAACTAATGAAGTTGGGTAAGGAACTTGGCCTTGAGGGAGAGGAGCTACGCGGCTGGATCAAAGAACAGCAGGCGGATTTGCGCGATGAGCGTGCTAAGGATAGAGAGCGAGAAAAAGAGGCTAAGACTCAGGAACAGGAAAGGGAGTTTAAGTTAAAGGAGTTAGAGGCTCAGCAACAGGAAAGGGAGTTTAAGCAGCAAGAGATAAGGTTAAAGGAGATAGAGGCGCAAGTAAAGATTGCGGAGTTAGAACTCAAGAAGAATACGCCAGCGGAAACGGCTGAGCGGCAGGTACACAATAAAGGTGGCGTTAGGATTAAGCTCCCTACGTTCGACGACCGGAAGGACGACATAGACGCCTTCCTTTACAGGTTCGAACTGAACGCACAATTGCAATGGGGGGAAAATAAGGAATTATGGGCCACGTACCTGGCATCGCTATTGCAGGGGCGAGCGTTAACCTACTTTAAAGAGCTACAGCGCGAAGACGTGCAAGACTACGATAAGCTGAAGGCTTTGCTGCTTCGCCGATTTGCGCGTACCGAGGAATATTTCCGGGAGCAGTTTAGGCGAGCACGTGCAGACACCAGGGAGGACTTTGCTGCCTTCGTCGCGAGACTAACGGAGTATTTCGCGAACTGGGTAGACTTGGCGCATGTGGGCACGGATTTTGCTAAACTGAAAGACCTAATGATCCGTGACCAGCTGTACGCGTCGTGCCACAAAGATCTGGTGGCTTTCCTGAAAGAGAACGAACCCGCGACGGTGCAGGAGGCGTCTAAGTTGGCGGAGGCATACCGTACGGCGCATCCGTCCAAACCAGTCGCCAGGGCGTACGTCCAAGATGCTGGCTACGTCGCCGTTGTCGAGGGGTCGCCGGCAGGACTTGGGGACAGGTCGCGTCAGCGTGGTGCCTATAGTGGGCAAGCCCAGGGGCAGCGTAGGGGCTATCACCAATCCCCTGCATATGGACCCGGTAAGTTTGACCGAGCAGGAGGGCTAGGTCGCGGTAATGGCCGGGGGCGAGTTGTGACCTTTGCCGATGACCGACGGCATAGGGACTCTAGTTCCGGTCGCGATGGGTCACGGGGACCCAGGCCTAGTGCAGCACAGGGAGCGGAGTGTTGGACTTGCGGACGCGTGGGTCACTTTTCGCGCGAGTGTAGGGCCGCGAAGTGTTGGAACTGCGGAAGAGCAGATCACATCAGCGTGAACTGCCCTGCAGGTAGGATAGCGGCGAACGTGGACAGTAGCTCCAGTCCATGTTCCCCAAATAAATTTCATCATGCGGCTGCGTGTGTTACATCGGACAACGGAGGCGGACAGTATTCTAAGTGTCCCAGTTGTGAGAAGTTATTATCTTCCGGTGTTTTACCTTGTGGGAGAAAGATCCCCATCATAAATTCATGTCATACAGGAGGTGGTCTTAGGGTTTATCCGGGGTTTGTTGGGGACGAACCGGTCTCGGTTTTACGAGATACAGGATCTACCGTTGTGGGAGTGCATAGGGACTGCATTCGGGATTCACAGCTTACAGGTGAGACTGTCCCGTGCATCCAATTTTCGGGGGCCATTGAGAAATTACCCATGGCAAGAATAATGATAGATACACCTTTCCTTAGCGGGGAAGTCGAAGCAGTCGTTGGTTGTTTTCCAGGCGCCCAGCTCATCATTGGGAATGTATCACGGGTCGTTTCCCCTTCCGATGAGAACGTGCAAGCATGGTCGCAATCAAAAGGTATTGACTTTTGCGCCGCGGTCGAAACACGCCGACGGGTAGCCGATAAAGATAAGATTAGACCTTTGGCTACGCCAGCGGTCAACCTAGATATCACGCCAGAGCGCTTGGCGAGATTACAAAGGGAGGACCCATCATTAAACCCATGTTTTGGGGAAGCGCGAACCGAGAAAACGAGGAGATATAAGAACGGGTCATCTTCTTTTTTTGTTCAGGCGGGCATTCTGTTCCGTAAGTATGTAACGGTGTCCTCCATTTTAAAGCAGGTCGTTGTGCCAGCGTTGCTGATCGCAACAGTATTGCATTTGGCACATGATGTCCCATTAGCGGGTCATATGGGGATAGCTAGAACCAAAGAAAGGGTTCTTAAAAATTTTTACTGGCCATCGATCCACAGAGATGTGCAGGTCTATTGTAAGACGTGCAGTGTGTGCCAAAAGACGACGCATAAGGGTCGTACACCCCAGGCTCCTCTTCAGAAGATCCCCACGGTCTCGGAACCGTTTAAAAAGGTCTCGATAGACCTTGTTGGCCCCATTCACCCAGCGACCGATAGGGGGAATCGATTTTTCTTGACGGTCATATGTAATGCTACGAGATGGCCAGAGGCGGTTCCTCTGCGGACCATAACGTCTGAGGCAGTCGCGGAAGCGTTGTTTGCAATTTTCGCTAGGGTAGGAATACCAGAGCAAATTCTGTCTGATAGGGGCGCGCAATTTACGTCGCAGATGATGAAGGAATTGTTCCGCTTATTCAGTATACAACCCATCACTACCACCCCTTATCATCCGCAGGCTAATGGCATGTGCGAGAGATTGAACTCGACGTTGAAGTCGATGCTGCGTAAGGTAGCTGCGGATCGCCCTAAAGATTGGGATAGATATATCCCTGCGGTGTTATTCGCGTACAGAGAGGTACGGCAGGAGTCAACGGGATTCTCGCCGTTCGAAATGATGTACGGTCGTAGTCCCAGGGGCCCAACTGATGTTCTTCGGGACATGATGACGTCGCCATCATCGGGAGACGATGAGCAGATTTCGGTGTTTCAGTACCTTGTTGATTTAAGAGAAAGACTATCTTCAGCGCGCACTATAGCAGAGGAAGCTTCTGGTATCGCTTCGAAAAGAGCAAAAGACTGTAAAGATAGAGGTTCCAAACTGAGAATTTTTAAGCCAGGAGACAAGGTCCTATTGTTGTTACCTACGGACCATAATAAGTTATTGATGACATGGAAAGGTCCTTATGTTATTGAGCGAGTTGTTTCAAAGGTAGATTACGCTATCCACATTGATGGAACGAGTAAGGTTTTCCATGTTAATATGCTACAGAGATTTTATGAGAGACCACAGTATCTGTGTGCACAGACAAGACCAAAGGAGACTGTCTTCTCTACCGCTTGTACGGGGGTCGTAGACCAGTTGGACTGTGACGTAAGCGACACCGAGGCGCAGGAGGAGTTACAAATTCAATTGCCGGAGTTAACTCCGACACAAGGTTACAGGGACGTAAAAATTAACCCTGACCTTACGAGTTCAAGGAGTAGGGAACTTGAGACCCTGTTAGCGTCATTTCCGGATGTTGTTACGGATTTGCCGGGTCGCACTACGGTGATTCAGCACCAAATAAAGTTGACTTCGGATAAGCCAGTATTTCTTAGACCGTATCCGCTGCCTTTTTCTTCGAGAGATAGAGTCATAAAGGAAGTTGAGTCAATGTTGAAGTTAGATGTGATAGAACCATCAACATCGCCGTATTCATCACCCATCGTCCTCGTGAAAAAACTTGATGGATCGGTGCGGTTCTGTATTGATTTTCGAAGATTGAACACTATTACGGTAGGCGATAGGGAGCCTATTCCGTTTCAGGAGGAATTAATAGCTTCATTGGCCGGGTCCACGTGGTTTTCCAAGATAGATTTGACGAAAGGGTATTGGGAAATCCCGCTTACTGAGGAGTCTAAACAATACACGGCGTTTCAAACGCCCATTGGATTATTCCAATTTAAGGTCATGCCATTTGGGTTGGTAAACGCGCCAGCGACGTTTGCACGATTAATGAGATTAGTGTTGAAGGACATACCTAATGTCGTGTCATTCTTTGATGATATAGCATGCCATACGTCGACATGGTCTGAGCATATTCAGACACTAACAGTAATTTTTCAACGATTACGTCATTTTGGGTTAACGGCTAAACCCGCAAAGATGGATTTGGCATGTCCAGAGATAGTATTCTTAGGACATATTGTGGGTAGAGGCGTTCAGAGACCTGAAGTAACAAAAATTGACAAGCTAGTAGGGTTGCAAATCCCTAAAACAAAGAAACAAGTCAGAAGCTTAGTGGGAATTTTAAATTATTACAGAAAGTTCATTCCAAATTTTTCCTCCTTGTCATCTTCTCTTACTGACCTTACTAAGAAGGGACAACCCGATAAGGTCCAGTGGACGTCTGAATGTCAGACATCATTTGATAATTTGGTGACAGCATTATCATCGTCACCCATTCTGATATTACCCGATTTTCGATCAAATTTTATCCTCAGAACGGATGCGTCGGACTCTGGTGTCGGCGCTTGTCTTCTACAGGAGAAGAACGAATGTCTCCATCCTGTATGTTATGTCAGTAGGAAGTTATTGCAGAGAGAAAGAAAGTATTCTGTGATAGAGCGTGAGTGTCTTGCCATTGTCTGGTCCGTCCAGAAACTAGGACGTTATCTCATGGGACGAGAATTTTGTATCCAGACAGACCACAAGCCGCTGACATTTTTGTCGAAGAATCGTTCGTCCAGCCCACGCTTGTCTAGATGGGCATTGGCTTTACAGCCGTACACCTTCGTTATTCAACCAATTCCAGGAACCAGCAATCATATCGCCGACTACCTTAGTCGAGCCTAGGGGAAGATTTCAGGAGCTTATACATCGGAGGACAGGAACATTGACAGGATCTGTGTGAATGAGTCGACTTTAAAATATTGACATTATAAATATGATATAAAGAATGGTTGATAGGTTGAATGGTTTTTTGATTCTGTATTAAGTATTGTGGTTAGTTAGCTATTCATGATGTGACACATATATGCATATTTCAGACCATATTGATCCCCATATTTTCCCCTGATTTCGGTATTTTATATACTAGGGGAACTGCTAGGTCATTTTTTCTAGTGTAGGTATTGCTCACGCTCACTCGTTGACAGTCATCTTGATGCGATTTGAAATTAATTGCATTAATTTTTTTGGGGTGGGGGATGATGTCACGAGTGGAGTGAGTGCAATTAAGGGGATTGCTACAGAGCGGGTGTAGAGTAAGAAAGGCTCACAGTAGACAGCAAGTTAAGCGTGCTGTTGTGAGTAGTAGTGGGGGCGGGGTCTGAAGGAGGCGAAAGCGCGGTATTACTATCACTGCAAGTTAGAAGGTCCTAGGGATCGGACCTGTGAATAAAAGCCCATCGGGCGGACATAAAGGGGAAGCAGTCGAGAAGACTAGTGAGAGTCTTTCCAGTTATGACTGGTATGTAGAACGTTGATTGATTATTATGATTGATGTATTATATTATATTCGTCTATTACCCTGATGTAAATAAGTATATGTGAGGAATGTGGAAGTCCGTGATATTGGATATAGCAATGTGCGCCACGAGCGATAGATGAAAGTGAGTTCATGGATTTGTAGCGCGAGTGAGTAGTGTGTACTCCGATGGAAGTGTGTTACCGTAAGATGTGTGGTGAGTGAAAGGTGAACTAGTGTGTGTACGTTTCATGGGTTGTAAGGAGAGGTGGAGTGAATAGAAATGGTAGGGTATTATACCAATGTAATGTTATTCTTGTAGGTGTCGGGGACGGGCCGCAGAGCCACCTCGATGAGCACAGGAGATAGGCCAGCATAGGGCCGGAGGCCACACATAGGCCAGAAGGAGGCTGTCAGTGTAGGACAGTAGAGGCACATAAAGTCGTGGCAGTCAGGCCACGGACAGGGACGTAGATATGAGAGTGAATGAGAGACTATATTGTTGCCATGTTGATAGGCTAGTGAACTGATACTATGTTGTTGCCATGTTGATAGGCTAGTGAACTGATACTATGTTGTTGCCATGTTGATAGGCTAGTGAACTGATACTATGTTGTTGCCATGTTGATGGCTATGGAAATAATAATGTGTTATTGCCCTGCTGAGGTGCTAGGGGAGTGCTAAGGTGTATGACAATAGGAAGGGGATATTGAGAGACTGCGGTGCCAGTAATTTATTAATGGGCTATTAAGACCCTGAGGGGAGAGGCTGAGGCCGAAGTGCCTTTAGGAGTAACTACCGGATTGTGGATCCGAGGGAGAGTGTGTGTGAGAATAAGGCCGTTGTACGGCAGTCATTCCAATAATATAATGCATGTAATTGCGCTATTATATGTATAATTATGTTTAATAAATGTGTGAGTCTGATGGGTTGTTCTGTTAAGTGTTAAACTTGTTTGTTCGTGATTGTTGTCCTGTCATACTTATTACATCTCCCAGTCTGGGATTTGTGACAAACTAGAATCGTTCTTGATGATGAGGATCTCGTCCTCATAGAATGACAAGGTTCTATTTCCACTTTTTAGCCGAACTATGTTACACGCCACACACTACTTCTACAGACCTTCTCCATTGTGTGTCAAAGTATCAAGCAGAATCGATATGTAATTTAAAAGTATTACTATTTAAGAGAAGAAAAAAAATCTATCTCTACAAACTACGATCACTCACAATCATGAAACTTCAGTCGTCAATTTCTCGAAAGTTGGCGGAAGGGACTCAGAACCTTGTCATTGTAGAGAGATGATCTGTTAACTCATGCCTCTGCCGGCGGGCATACACACATAAATAAATAAATAACCAACGCTGGGTACAGTATAGGAAGAAACACTTAGCTCGCGGAAACAAATGTTTTCACGAAGAATTGGTAGAGGCTATAGAAAATTCTGTCGCATCTGTAGATATTTTATAGTAAATCGGCTGGTTCAGTCATTGATTGCTAGACTGGTTCGCCAGCTCATCCACTCATTCACGTACTCTCTTGCAGAAATATTCTACAACATGCTCACTCGTGATGTGTGCGTCTCTGGTTGGGGGGTTGGGGGAGGGGAGGGGAGGGTAAAGGGGGGGGGGGAGGGAGACGCGAGCTATCTCTAGTTGTAGAACAAAATTTACTCGCGATCAAACTGCTGTGTTGTCTGACGTTGAATTTCACCAGAGAGTTTATATATAGAGAGAGGGTTCACTATTGGTCGATTTGCACTGCGAGACACGGGGGGCTCTGCGAAAAAAATGTTAGCATGGAGCGGAAAGTAGGTCGCTGCGGTAAACAATATCCGTTTGTGCATTTCCAACGGGTGTAAGAACTTACAAACAGTTTTAAATAGTTTCAGTCAGCCCAAAAATATGAACAAACCACAGTAAACAGGATATGCACACTATCTTTGGTGAAGAAGGTCTCTTTCAATTCTTCAATTTCTTGTTTACCGCAGCGACCTAGTTTCGCGATTTGGCGGAAGTGAGATCTCTCTATACATCTATACTCTCTGATTTCACCTTTTTTTTTTTTTTTGGTCAAATATTTTCACTATGGTCTTTAATCTGCCATTTCTGTAGTACTGCCTGTGAATTCCATCTTCAAATGGGAGTGTTTTGAGCAGATCGCTTGTAACGTTTTGTAGTTAAACTTTACAAAGTTTTAGATTAACATTTGGACATTTAAAATCATCTCCCACTTTTGAGATATCTTCACGATTACTCTTTGTCATGCCATTAGTATTACTATTATGGTTATGGTCTTATCTCAATTTTTTTCTAAAACGTGGAGACCAGCACTTTCAGTACTGGCGCAGAGTTGTGTTTAGAAATCTGACACAGAATTATTTCGACGAAGAACCTTGCCAGGGGCCAGTGATTAATACATTAATTAGTCGGGGGACTAATTTGCGGGATTTTTTTCTGTATATCATTTTATGTGAAAATCGAACGTTTTTATTTGTTTATTTAAAATAAAAAGGGACACTCACACAGTTGTCTTATCACATCCTAGGCGAGGCACCAGCGCCGACAAAAGTGATCAGGATGAATTGTTAATAAAACTGAAATCCTGACATTTTATGTCGCAGAAAATTCAAAGCTTTGTAACAAAACACACTTTCATTTTCCTTTTGATTGATAATTCATGCGTAAAACTGCAATCATTTCTCTCGGGACTGGGCACTTAAAGCTTATTTATATGCCTCAGTTTCTTTTCAAAACAATTGGAAAGCAATCTAAGATTTATAATGTCAACGCTAGCTTTTCAAGAGGATGGTGCCTAGAATGCCTTGAAGCTGTTTCATCATGCACAGTGTTTTCATTAATTTTCCCCAAAGTGTCCTCTTCACCCCATGCTCTTCAGTTTCCATTTTATTCATTATTTCTGATTAACCTTTACCATCCTTTGCCTACTTGATATTTTTTTCAAGAACAGAAGTTTTATATTGTGCTTTATTATGAGACAAGGCCAAGTCAATATTCAAACATGATGTTGTGTTTAAACTTTGATAGCATTACTGACAAAGTTTTTGGAACCCCAGTGGCCAATGCATTAGAATTTCGCTCGTCTCATTTTCTTTTTTATTCGTTTTTTCCTTTTTGTCAGAGATGCTGGTGTTGTAATCATCTAAGAAATTCAGTTGATATGAAAATGCTGTAAGAATGAAAACAAAATGGTTGAGCTGAAGTGGCATCAATTCACATTATAACGTTACGCAGCAGCGTATGTATAAGAGTGTCACAAATCCCAGACTGGGAGATGCGATGGTTATAACAGGACAACAATCACGAACGAACAAGTATAACACTTAACAGAACAACCCATCAGACTCACACATTTATTAAACATAAATATAAAGATAAGGATAACAGTGCAATTACATACATACATTATATTCTTCAAGTTAACTGCCGTCCACGGCCTTCTTCCGTAAGCACACTTCCTCGGGTCCACAACCCGGTAATTACTTCTAAAGACACCTCGGCCTCAGCCTCTCCACTCAGGGTCTTAATGACACACTAATATTCTTTCACACCACAGTCTCTCAATAGCGCCTCCCTATGGCAATACACCGTAACCTCCTATACACTTCACGTGGCCATAGCACGTTAATACTTCAATTCACATGAATATCTCATTCGCACAGTACTACATCCATGTCACAGTAATACATCTTAATAGCACATTCACGATCATATATACATCCCTGTCTGTGGCCAGACTGCCACAACTCATGTGCCTCTACTGTCCTGCACCGACAGCTTCACTCCTGGCCTATGTGTGGCCTTCGGCCCTATGCTGGCCTATCCCCTGTGCTCACCGTAGGCGGCGCTTCGGCCCGACCCCGGCACCTACAAAAATAACATTACATTGGTATAATACCATACCATTTCTAATCACTTCACCCCTCATTACAACTCATGAAGCGTACACACAATAGTTCACATTTCACTCACCAAACATCTTACGGTAACACCTCCACCGTATTACACCCTACTCACTCTCGCTACAAATCCATGAAGCTAACTTCCATCTATCGCTCATGGCGCACATTGCTATATACAGTATCAAGGACTTCCACATTCCTCACATATACTTATTTACATCATGGTCGTAGACGAATATAATACATCAATCATAATTATCAATCATCGTTCCACCTACCAGTCATCACTGGAAAACACTGTCACAATCTCCCGACTGTTCTCACTCACGTCCGTCCCCTAGGACCTTCTAACTTGCAGTGATAGTAGTACAGCGCTCTCGCCTCATGCAGACCCCCCCACTCACAACATGCACGCTTTTCATTACCCGTGGGCCGTGGGTTAACTTTACTCTACCCCCTTCCCCCGTAACTACTGATCCCAGCTCACCTGCTCGTCAGTGCCAAATGTAAATGGAAATTTATGGTAAAACTTCATTTTAATCGGTCTTTAACTCATTCAAGTCTTGTAAGAGAATATCGTAGCCAAGGCTTGTTAGCGAAGATTGTTCCTTGTCAGATAATTAAGTTTCCACCAGTCATTATGTCACAAATGTTATAGGCCAACCATTTCGATATTTAATCCTGAGGATGAGACCCTTCGATGGAATTATAGATTCCTGTTACAAGTGTGGCATGGTTATAATAAAATGCTAAATGCAAAACATGCTGATACTATTTTCCTGTTGTCAATGAACTTGAGATGAGTCATTATCAAAGTGAAAGAAATTCCATCTCTGCTATCTGAAAGTATTGTCCAAGGCCGTTTGGACACGTTAATTAATTACATGGAAAAGGATGCGCTGATAACACAGTTCTGATAGCCATCGTTTTAATCATGGAGATTTGAGTCACGTACGAGACAGAACTAATTGATTGTCAGTGTTAGCCCCCAAAAACTGAAAAGAAAAAGAACATTTTTTTTCAGACAAACTGTGTGGCCGACCTGTAAACCTTGACAAAATCACACGAATTTGGAAAAAAACCTCTTTTGGTGCTCTAGTGAACCTTGAGAGTGGCACAAAATGACCAGACAGCCACTATGCAATGCGTTGGGTTTTTTTTTCATGTCCGCTCATACAACTTGCAGTCCACTCTTCTACATTTTCTCTCACATATTCTTTATCGTTCATCCCATTTGCTTTCGAATTTGTTTGTCCTTTCAGAATTCGTAGCCTTCGAACAGGACAAAGGTACCATATAATCTTCAAGCAGGAAATTGATCCCAGGGGAAGCATCCTTTAGAAATGAACTCTTTTTGGTGTACTTTCCGTCTAATTAAGTTTTCGTTTTAATGCATTTAATGAACAGGTTGATAAAATGAATTATTGATTCATAACCATGTGTTCATTTTCTTTTATTCCATGACTGTGCGTCATTCATCCATCCATTTATCCAATCTCTACCTGCCAGGATATCCTAAATCAATGCATATCAGCAAGAAGATAATACCGCGCAAGGCATAAAACAACAACAAGACACCAACACCGGCAGATGAGTGAAAACAACGGCAACACTCTTCTGAACAATAAACACATTTTTAAAAAAGTTGGACAATTAATGGTCGGGTATTTTCCATATCGTTGTATGTGCATTTTTGTCTTTCCGAGAAAATGAGGATCGAAAGTTTGAAGAGTTGTATAACATCAGGGCCAAAACGCATACAATATATATTAAATGCACATAACGAAAAGTTTTTAACCGATGGGAATGACATTTATCTATATATATATTTGGACAACTTGGAGCGGTCCTTCCCTATGCATAGAAAAACGGCTAAACGTAGAAAGTTCAAACTTTCTGTGCTCATTAGTTAAAAAATCTACTAGGTTTTTACACATTCATTTTGAAGATATAATGTGTGGAAATGTACAAACTGAATTTATGAAGTCATTTGTTTTGTTACCGGTTCCAATCATCTTTTTAAAACACCATTTTCAACATTTCCAAATAGGTTTTCCCCTGAGGCCGTGTTTTGGTTCAACAGTTTGGTCACCTAAGGCTCAGGAACCGCATCACACTCAGGCTTCAAACTTTGCACAACAGCATATTATCAATGAGAAATTAACATGGGCTATATTAGAAATTATGAAATGTTCAGGCTTCTACGTTTCGTTTTTCATTGTTTCGCCATCATTTAGATCCATTTCGAGTCATGGTTCGCCATTTTAAGGTTTCGTTATCACTTCCTGCGATGTGTTCACTATCAAACACACTAACCCGTGCGCAAATCATGCTATTGTACGGATGCGCAGGGTGTCAACTCACAAAGGCAGAGCAGTAAGACTTATTTAAAAACAAACAAACAAAAATAAAATAAATAAATAGGAACAGGCAAGATGAAGCAGGTCCATAATAATCACCCAGAACTGAAACTAATATTCAATCCGATTTATCCCGGGCAGGGCCGGGGACCTCAGCTAGTACGTAATAAAACTAGGAATGAGAGAATCACTTTCACGACAAGACCTCAAAATCGGCAAAATGTCGCATACAACAATATGGCAAATACCTCTCGAAATTGTCTGGGCCACAGGCGAAGGACAAACAGTACATGGTGTGTTCTTCATAAAAGAAACGTTCTCACTAACAAATTATAAAACCATCACCTTGCGCACCTCCCTTTTCCTTCCCTCTAGAACCACGGAATACCACTAAGCCATTCAGCAGTGCTGTACTTTCACGAATGTAGCAATGAAGAGAAATCCGGGTTGGAGAGAATTTTCCGAGTATTGTGAATAGCATTTCTTGGCCCATGGTGCTAAAGTTTATGGGCATCAATCGATTTTGTTCCCAACCTTCACTTGGAAGATTAATGTCCTTGCATCGCTTAAATATTAATTGTGGCTACGAATGAGTGTGTATATATTGGAGTACAGGATGTAGAAATCCAAAGTGCTATTCCCTCCCACCACTCCCCTGCCTAAACATTGACCTCTGCGTTTATCTTCGAGAAGGAGCATTGAATCTTTCTGAAAATCCAGACTTGAACAGATCATGAATTTCACTACAACTTTGCATAAAGTTGTTTGCTGACCATGAAACAGACTTGAGTCTGAAAAATCAAAAGCAAGAATAGAGTTAGCAATTATCACTTCATCTGAGAAAACACTTTAAGTTGTTTGTATATTTCATCTGTGGCGTCTAATCCATTAGTTCTGGTTCTGTTTTAGGACTGCCGGTTAGAAATAGAAAATAAAAAATCCTGGAAACTTCCATGATATTGAAGAAAATGTCGAAGGAAATCATTTATCAAAATGTAATCCCCTCAGTACTTGTGAAGAGGAGACTAAAAATGTTCAAAGATATAACATGATTCAGTGAAAAGGATTTGGATATGACGACTGTTTTAAGTTTGTTTACTGGCTCTTGAAATTTACTGTTATAAAATAAAAGAAAGTTTCATCACACCCGTGGATGAACTTCCTTATCAATGGTTTCTAATGTTCCCCACCCATCCCTCTGTTCTCTCTCTCTGCCCTTCCCCATCCCTCTCTTTCTTTTTAAATCCCCCAGCCAGAATACCCCGTTTCACCTGCATAATTAATGTTTTTGTTAACTCCCCGAGATTTTGAACGTGCTCGGCAAATGAGAGAAATTTCGTGGCTGCTGGGCGGACGTGCACCTCACAAGCGAGGGGATGTGAGCAACTGGAAAAAAAGGAAGGGAAAAATTACACCCCGTGGGCATTTTGCAATCGATAGACATACATACAGCTATATGAGATTGATGAGTTTACTATACCCGTCTTTTATGTTTACAGAGAACATCGTCAGCTTGTCTGGACACACCCGTTTGTTACTTCTCTTATTTTGACTCGTTGGCGCAAATGTTCATCTTCATTATTTGTTACAGAATGCCTGTTTGTCCACAGTCTGTTTTTCCCCAGAAGAATGGCGAAGATTCACAGTCTGCATTTTGGTCTTTTTTCGGTTTCTAAAAAGTATTGCGGCCCCTTTCGACAGGTTACTACATGTTATTATACTATTTGAATACGCGTAATTAGTATCCATTGTCTTACCACCTATCTGCCCGTGTCACTGACTACTGCTGCCATATATTTCTTATTGTCCGCTTTTAGATACTAATACTTTACGATTCCAGTACAATGTATTACCACTTGCATACTGTTTTATCCATTATCTGACTATGTGCTCCCGTGGTCCCTTGACAATTTATCTGTCTGACTTCATTATTACTAGATCTAGACCGCTTTGAAACCTGTCAATTCCATTGTCTTCCGGCACGTAAAAATGTTTCATCATTTGTCAGTCTGTGTGTCTGTGGTGGTAAAGTGGTGAATTTTAGTTGCTAAGTTGATTTTATAGGATGTTGTGGAGCCTTTGGACCTGTCGTAAGTAAGACGTGGTACGAACGGGCGACCTTTCAAAGGGGATGTCGATTGTAGCAGCAGCACCGAAAAGAAATATATATCACGTCTTGGATTGTTCAAAGAAATACTTTTAAAGGACGTTTTTTTTCGTCGACCGTGATATTTGCTGCGAACCAGGCTCAGGCAAAGAAGTGGCATGGTAACAGCTGAAAGTCAATTTTTGTTTTGTTATTTTACACAGATTCTGAAATTTGTTCTGGTCGTGGCGGTAGAGCCACCAGCCAGTCATACTCGAAACTGTTGAGGGTAGCAATAAGTCCTTATCTCGCCGAAAACGAAAGAGGGAGAAGAGAGGAAGGATGTTGAGTTTGAGTAATAATACCACAATGTGCATTGAGTAAGCACACGTGCGTAGAAATTCATATCCGAAGAAGGCACTATGCCTGCGGATCCATGAAAGAATTAGTTTGTAACGTGGACCCAGTGCACTTCTTTTCCTTTCTGAGAGAGGCTAAGATCTACAACGTGATTTAAAAACTGTTATACTCATCTACAAAACTTTTGCACACTGATACAAAAACAACTTTTGAGAATTTTACCACTGTGATTAAAATTATACGAAACTATTTAAGTCTGTGTATGAAATTTAGGAGCTCTGAATACGAACATGAATAAAGAACAATGTACCCGTGAAGGCCACAAAGTGGCTGTTATAATAATAATGATAATAATAATAATAATACGTCATTTTTATAGCGCCTGATTCCACAGAGGAGTGCTCTAAAGCGCCTAACAGTTCTCTCAGTCACACAACACACATTTTCATCAACATATACATAATCACTGTCT
The DNA here is from genome assembly GCA_963931925.1 of Onchidella celtica. Lineage (NCBI taxonomy): Eukaryota > Metazoa > Mollusca > Gastropoda > Systellommatophora > Onchidiidae > Onchidella > Onchidella celtica. The sequence goes on along the minus strand of OZ007572.1, from coordinate 42,951,975 downwards.
CAAGAATGTTACATATCCTGCGTATACGCTTTTGTAAAAAATGCTGTTTTAAGTTTTCTTTGAATTGGATCCAGCTGTTTGAATGTTTCACATGATCAGTCAAGACGTTCCACATTTTAGGTGCACACACCGAAAAAGCTTTCTCCCATGATTGTTCTTGATCTGGGCACTACTAATAAATTTGCTTCTGCTGATCTCAATTTTTTGGGTGGAATGTATTTTTCAATGAGCTCTGAAAGATATTCTGGTGAGATTTGATTGAGGCATTTAAACACAATGAATAAAATCTTAAACTGAATGCGCTCTCTAACAGCCAACCAATGAAGGTTTTGGAGAACTTGTTGAATATGTTCCGATGTTTTTGAAAAGTAACAAGTCTAGCAGCCTCGTTTTGGATCTTTTGTAATCTATAAATAGTTGCCACAGGGATACCAATGAGCAAAGAGTTGCAATAATCTAGGTGACTGACAATAAAAGACTGGACCAGAATCTTTGCGGTCTCTTCATCAATACATTTTCTGATCTTACTGATATTCCGCAAGTAAAAGTGCATTGTTTGGCAAAGTTTTGTAACATAGGTTTTCATGGACAAGTCTGAGTCGAAATAGACGCCCAGGTTCTTATGGCTCCAGATGTTACGTTGATGGTAGTAGCGTCCAGATTTAAGTTATCAATTTTCACATTAGATCTAGAATTTTTTGCTCCAAGTAAAATTATCTCAGTTTTGCTGTCATCGAGTTTGAGTTTATTGTCAAACATCCATTGCTTGACATCCTGTAAGCAGTTCTCGATGGCCTGGATCCGTTGTTGCTCATCACCCTAGCAGATGGGAATGTACACTTGGGTGTCATCAGCGTACAGGTGATAATCCAATCCATGACTGCTGATGATGTCTGATAGGCCAGATAGGGGTGATGTGTACATGATGAACAGAATGGGCCCTAATGCAGAGCCTTGAGGCACCCCATAGATAAGTGGTGCTGATGGTGATGTTATTGCACCCCTTCTAGATGTTGAGGAATGAATGAGAACTGATTGTGATCGGTCAGTTAGGTAAGATTTAATCCATTTTAGTGCCTTCCCTCCAGTCTTGAAATATGATCTCAGTCGTGCTAAGAGTAGAGCCCGGTCAATCGTATCAAATGCAGCGCTGAGGTCAAGAAGAATGAGCGCCACACATTGTTTCTGGTCTGCATACCTGATGATGTCGTTGTGGACTCGCAAGAGGGCACTTTCCGTAGAGTGAAACTCGCTGTACGCAGATAGAAATTTCACAGAAAGGCCTTTGTTTGATGACGATAGTAATAGTTTCATGATTTCATTCAAATTGACAGGCTGGAATTCATTAAGCAATACATCTGAATCAATTTTTTCAGGCATATAATGATCGTCTCCCTTTTGTTGGACAAATTGGTCTCTGATTGTTTGGATTTTGTTAACGAAAAAGTCTGAAAACTCCCGAGCCAGTTCTTGGGGGTCAGTGTGCGATGGTAGACTATTTTGATCTGCTTGATGTCCCACCAGGCCTTTGACTATTTTGAAAAGTTGTTTGGGTTCGCGTTTTGCCTCATTGATATTTTGGAGAATGTGTTTTCTTTTGGATTGTAATATTAAGTTATTGGTTCTAATTTTTGCCGCGTGATAGTTCTGTCTATCAATTTCCAAATGAGTTTTTCTCCATCTTATTTCAGAACCTTGCCTTTCATGTTTGGGGAGTCAAATTTCATCATTGTACCATCTGGTGTTGGGTCGCAAGATGATCTTACGTTATTTCAGAGGTGCATGTTTCTCTAGAGTCTCATTGAGAGCTCTATTGAAAACTTCTACCTTTTCTTGTACACGTGTTGCCATATCAAGCTTCTCCAGGAGGCGTATGGCTGAGATGTCGCTCTTAACTGTCTCAAAGTTTAAGTTCTTGGTGTTACGAGATAAAACTGTGCGACCAACTGGTCTAGGCTTGGATGATGATAACGAAAATAATACATAAAAATGATCTGATGGACTGTTTTTGTCTACTTCAACAGCTGAGATAGAGTTATCGTTGATATTATTAATCACAAAGTCAATTATGTGCCCTTTGATGTGAGTTGGCTCGGTGATAAGTTGTCTCAAGTTTGTCGACTCCAGCAAATTTTGAAATGTGGATACATCTGGGTAATTGGGACAGTCCATGTGGAGATTTAAATCGCCTGCAAGAATTAAATTCCCAGACAGTACGGACTGGTCAAAGACAAACTCTTGGAATTCAATAATAAACTGGTTGGCTGTTACTCGATGTTTGGGGGGGGGGGGGGGGGCGGTGGTTGATAGATACTTGCAATTCTGTGGTATGTGTTTTTCAAATAGAGATCAATCATGAGAATGTCAAAAGAGCTAAACGTTTGTGTATCCATCTTTGTAATGCATAAACCACTTTTGAACAAGACCAAAATACCACCTTCTCTTCTTTCCTGTCGATCTTGATTGAATATTGAGTAGCCGACAGGCACTAGCTACTCAGTTGTCATGCAGACGCGCCGTAAAACCCAAAACTCAAACTCAAAACTGAAATGCATGCCGTCGATCTCAGATTTGTATGCATTCGTTGTTTTCAAGGCATTGCCCTGTCTCGAAATCCAGCAGATAGTTACCATATATCTTTAACTTTCAGCCGTAACACACTGTCATGGTAAATGAGGACACACCTATCTTTAAATTTGGGTCGCAACACATTGCAATTGAAAGTGAGAGCATACGTATTATACTATTAATATACTAGCTGAGGTCCCCGGCCCTGCCCGGGATAAATCGGTTTGAATATTAGTTCCAGTTCTGGGTGGTTATTATGGACCTGCTTCATCTGGGCTGTCCCTATTTGTTTATTTTATTTTAGTTTGTTTTTAAATAAGTCTTACTGCTCTGCCTTTGTGAGTTGACACCCTGCGCATCCCGTACAACAGCATGATTTGCGCACGGGTTAGTGTGTTTGATAGTGAACACATCGAAGGAAGTGATAAGGAAACCTTAAAATGGCGAACCATGACTCGAAATAGATCTAAATGATGGCGAAACAATAAATTTCCAATAAAAAAAACTACACCGATTTGAGACTTCTATTAAAAACTGTGCACCCTTACATCCATTCTGATGCACCATATAAAATTTGAAGTCTGAGTGTTGAGTGGTTCAGAAGCCTTTTGCAACGAAAAATCTCAAGTCCACAAATATATATAGTATAGATAAGGATGAAACGAATTATACACAGATACCCAGACAATGATGACAAGAGGCTGAAACTTAGTACATGTATTAGGTATGTCGGACACAGAATGGGGCGGAGCCATTTTTTTTACTTTCTAAATCTCCTTGTTTTGCAGTTTGACAAAATGTTTTTTTTCTCATTTTATCTGCGTTTACATATATGAAATACACAAGCTTGTGATGGATGGATGGATCAGTGGTGGATGGGTGTATGGATGGATGGATCGGTGGATGGATGGACGAATGAAGGATGTACATGTGTGTGTATGAGTGAGAGTGAATGAAAGAGCGAGTGGGTGGGTAAGTGAATGGGTGACATTTTTTGCTACCTAAAGCAGACCTGTAACTTATTGCAACTTAATTCTCATATTTAAGGAAATCAGTTTAAGAATGCCAAAGCGCGAAATGAATAAAGGGGGTTCAGAAATCCAGATGAACCCTAATAATAATAACGTGTGTTAAACGTGTTTCCTGCTTGAGTGCGGAAGAAAGGTACTTCGACGCTGAAGACTGAAAAATGAAGAAAACAGAATCTGATGAGGCTATGACAAAAAAAAACAACAAAACCACCCGTCCCATCCACAGCATTTTGCCATCCTTACCATGATTTTTTTACATTTTTTTTTCCTCAAAGTTTTCGTACAAGGTTCACATTTTTTCGCCAAGGAGCCATTCTTGTGAACTTTCAAGAAACCACGATAGGAATATTATAACTTGTGATATTATCTCCAAGAGATTTCCATTTTGTACCGCACCCTTTAAAACTGCGAATATGATTCTGGACTAAATTGGCATGTCTAGAGGAGAATGGTAATCCCCGACCAAATGCCTATCCACACCATTGGCCAAACTGCACTGAGATAAAAGAAGATCAACATTATGAGAAAATGTAGCTGAATCAGATCACTGTATCATTCAGTATCATTCCCCAAGGACGAGGTATTTTGGAAGCCTCCTATTTGATTGGCGGTAAAACCAGTTGATATTTTCCATGTCACCATTTTGAGGATCGCCTCTTCTCGCTCTGGAATCGTGCTCTTTACAAGCGGCCCGGCCTTCTAACTGTAAATGTTCAATCCTTTGGGAGTCTAGGGATGCATGATGGGTTATGATGTTGGAAAATGAATGTTGATCGGCATAACTGCCCATTGAAAGAAAGAAGGGCCGGGAGAGAGACAGATGACACAGAGAGAGAGAGAGAGAGGGATGCAGATGCTTGAAGTATCTGTTCTAAATGATATACTTTGAACCACTGATTTCCTTTGTTATTTCACGTTAGATTGGGAAACACTGTCCAAAATCACATTGTTTTGCTAACTTTCCCGCAATGATCTTTAGCCTCATGATGTTCTCTATTAATCAGAAAATAATACTTTAAACTGGTGATATATATCGGCAACAAAGTAAAATCAGCACCAATTCCTGTTCTCCCTCTCGGTTCTGTTTCAGATTGATTTTTGCGGCTTGTCGAAAACCTGCTGACAACAGCGTGAACTGTATATTGCAAGACACTTTTTCGAGGAGTATTTGCCATATTGTATGCGGCATTTTGCCGATTTTGAAGTTTTTTCATGAAAGTCGTTCTCGCACTCCTAACTTTATAACGTAAAAGTGTCATTCCAATCGGTTAAAAACTTTTCGGGATACATGTAATTATGTGCTTGTGATGTAATGTTGTTAGCCCTTTGACCCTGATTTTACATAACTCTTCAAACGTTCAATTCTGATTTTCTCCAAAAGGCAAAATGCACACACAACAATATGGAAAATACCCGACGTTTTATCCTTCTCCATTGTGCACTCTCCGCGTTGAATGCTTTCTGTGCCATTTACTTGTTTTTTTTCTACTTTCCTCTAAATTTTAATGCAGTAAATGCGTGGGAGGTTTTTTAAATATTGATTTCTTCCAGGCTGTTCGACAGTAAGTTAAGACAAAAATAATTGGTCTTATCTGCTCGTGCGTGAACTTTAGAACTAGTCATTTTTTTCATTTTTTGTCCTCGGGAAAAATTACAGTCCTGTGCCGACAATTATCTGTGGAAGCAAATGGTAGTACGACAAAAACCAATAACGTCCTCAACAGTTCAAAGGCATGAACAATGGCGTTTTTGTTCTGAACAACGGCACCCTCTTATCAATTACAGCGAATACCAGTGTAGAATCGAGACGCAATCGATAAGTCTAATTGATGTTTGTCTCTAAATACTGAAGCATGTTGGTTCCCATATTGACGAAAAGAAAGAAATGCAGTTGTCGGCGTTGGCTGGTGTAGAGTAAGGAAATGAAAACAGCATCGACGGGATGAATATTCATTTCAATTAGACCGAACACCATAATTATTATTTATCTTGGCTCTGTTTACTCATTCCCCGTGTAGAGACTCATTGTCGTCTCTGAAGAAGGTCCATTGCTCATGGAAACGGTATTTCTAACCGGGGGGCCATTTCATTCCCATAAATTTATGCTGGAAAATGGGCATCATGCATTTTTATTAAAATAGCCAGCATGAGGAAGTTTCGGATGCTTTATTATTAGAACTTTAAAACAAACCCGAACTTGAATCGAAAAATATTGGGAAAACAGCATCATTGTTGTTAAGACTGATATTACCACAAAGAAATAATTGCGGATGCACTAAATATCAAAGACGAGGTTAAAACCTACTCCAGGTGTGATCATGACAATCACTTCGTTTTTAAAATTACATATGGAATGGCAGTTTCTTCACCTGAACCCTGTTTTTTTAAAGATTCCCCCTCTATTATAATCGCCGTAGCATAACCTTAGGTAGGTATTCAAGACATGCATTAAAAAAAAATTTCTTTGTAAAGTAATTTTTAGAATACCAGACAGCCAATCTAATTAGAAGAAAATGAGGACTTGTTAGTGTTAGATCTGTCCTATCGTTGAGAATCCGATGACATTATCAGGGCGATCAAAATCTTCAACTCACGGAATCCGATTAATTTCACACAAGCAATTGCTTCAATGGAAACATGCTCGGTGATAGAAAGATATATTGTGATCATGTATTTCGAAATCCATCAGCATTTCACGAGAAAGTGGAGTGTGGGAAACGTCATGTGAGACACACAGAACGTTTGATCCAAGTGATGGTTGTGAAGACAGACTTTTGTTAGAATAGTTGTCCCCAGCTCCATTGAATTTTCTGAAAGAAGGAGATCGGTGACGTGTGAACATGAGAGAACAACAGATAAAAAAAACAACAAAAAACCAATGAAATCTAATTTCGTTTCCTGATACTGTAAGAGACATTTGCATTAGGGGGGGGGGGGGGGTCCGGTACCAGTCATCACTATAAAACGAGCGCATGTTATTTGCTGAACGTTGTATAGGCCTCCCATGCATTTCCGACAATTGCGCAACAAAATCATTTTGCGCCACCGAAAAGCAAAGTAAGACAAACTGATATTAGTTAGCAGATAGGTGGAGATTCTTCATGAGTGACAGAATGCCTGGCATGTTCACATAGATAAACAACAAAGCCAGTAAAGCTGGCACTTGTTAAACAGAAGTAAAGAAACTAGAATTGGTCCTTCGAAATTAACAACAGCAGCAGAATGTACTGCTGATGTTTCATTGTGCATAAATGTGCCTGAACGAAAGTAAAACCCATCTAAAACCACAGTTTGTTCGACACCCATATTTGAACCATTGATTTCAATCATCCCAAATTATGGGAACAAAGTAGCTCACTTGGGATTATGACAACCGAGTCTAAATCTAAAAACCGAGTCCATTGTGCATGTAATTATTGTAACCAATTCATAATGTAAGTAATGTATGAGCCAGTTTCAATACAGCGACACACTAAACAGTGGATGTTACCATTCCAAGACAATTGGCTTTACTGTCTTTGTTATGGGCACAATGATTTTCATAGACGTGCACACGTTTTAAGGTCTGTTAAAGTGTATGGTATATTATTGAACCGGAGGGGGGGGGGGATTTAAACATACATTTAAGCAACGTTCTCATATTAGAGAAAGGAGTTACGGAATCTAGACGGCTGTGAAAACTCATGAACAGGGTCAGTGAGAAGAAAAGCTCAGAGCTTTAGAAAATAGTGGTTGTTGTACAGATGTTGTGAAGTTGGGAGAGCAATAGTCTTGAGATGTGAAGTGAGTAGAACAATCATGCTCTACTGCTTTTCTTTTTGGGTCATTCTTCTTGGTCTATGGACATCATTTCCTTAGAGATTTTACTCAGCTCCTCCACTTCACTCTGGAGGGTCGAATGTTCATGGTGATGGAAAGCGCTTTTGTTCATTTATACTTGCACTTAGCCACCGTGGCAAATGGGAACGAGATTCAATAACACTTTGGTTAACCTAGACACTAAAAGGTCTATTGGTTTCATTCCCTGCATTAATGGAACTGAAAGTACCCCATTAGTGCCGGTGCGACATCCTAAGCTTTGTTAAACTATTTACTTTTAACTTGACAATGAGCTCATAAACACAGGACAAAGTACACAGAGCTAATACTAATATCGAAATATCTTCAAAACTCTTAAACAAGTATATTATTTTCCTCTCCCTTTTTTTCAAACCATTACCTTTAATATGTTAATTAAAGGTGAATAAAATCTATCATTATTTGTGCAGTTGAACAAAAAATGTTTACCTGAACAAGGAACATGGACGGAATAATGGTTGCCTACAAAACGAAAACCCGACATCACAAAATGCTGGTGAAATCATGGTCCTTTGAAAATCATTTGTGTTTCGTTTATAACATCATGCACAAGCAATAGAAACCAGTCTGTTTCTTTATAAATTCTGGAAATCAAATGATATGAAAGGATATTGGTTTGTGAAGAATAAGACTGAAGAAAAATACCGTTATGGTTGTCTGTGGGGATGAGGTCACAAATTTTGTAATAAAGGCGGTGGCATTTTGTCAACAATCGAAATTCTTTCTGCATGGAAATGCCTGAATGCAAAAGAAGGCAGTAGAACTAGAAGCTTCATGAGCTTTTGATCCTCTGCATTGCGCGACCCCAGGTCTTGTTTGACCTGTCTCTATTTTCTGAAAAGAGATTTTTTTGTATGTAGAAGAGGTGTAACAAATGTACACTTCCACACTTGTTTATAATGTGCTGTGCGTGGCACTTATCAAACAGTTTCACAGTTCCCATTTATTCTATTATAATACTACGCCGCAAATGTTTAACTTATACAAAAAGTGGAGTTCGAACAAAAAAGAACTAAGGTTATGATTATATGAATTGAAATAAATGGCATAAAAGGGACCAGGGCCGCCTCGCACAGGGAAATAGTTTTGGGATGTAAAACAGTGCCATGATTGATGCATCACGACATGCTGTGTATTACGATCATGAATTGTGTGATTCTAGCTGATCATTTGCTGATATGGAATATAACATGAGGGGCTGTCTAAGACCAAATAACAACAGCATCAGCTCATTAGCAACAACCAACACGGATATATAACATCACCTTTCTCCAGATTCCATGTTTGTCAGACCGTCCACGCGAGACTTGAAATAGGTGCAAATGACCGCGTGGGTTTGGCAAGGAATACAGGGAGATTTTTTAGTCGCGCTGAATGAGGGAATGGATCATCAAGCGCTCACTCACGGCCAATGCGCACGATATCTCTCGAATTCTCTGTGCCAACCACCACCCTCTCCAGCTTCTCATTTCCGAATTGTCCAGTCGATTCTATGGCACAGAAGAGTGGAAGATCAATAGATGAGCATAGCCTGTGAATGCTGAATGGTCATTATTGGGCGAATGCAACAATGAAACTCAGTCAGGTGGCTTCCATGGACCCACATAGTATACGATTTCCCCCTAAAACAAAAGAAAACCAAACATGTTTACTTTTCCTCCCATCGGTAAATTGCACTGAGACAAAAGAAAGCCCAATATATGAGAGAACATAGCTGAATCAGGTCTCAGCAGTATTTCATCACTGTATCATTCAGTATCATTCCCCAAGGACGAGGTATTTTGGAAGCCTCCTATTTGATTGGCAGTAAAACCAGTTGATATTTTCCATGTCACCATTTTGAGGATCGCCTCTTTGCGCCCGGAAATCGTGCTCTTTACAAGCGGCCCGGCCTTCTAACTGTAAATGTTCAATCCTTTGGGAGTCTAGGGATGCATTATGGGGGATGATGTTGTTGGAAAATGAATGTTGATCGGCATAACTGCCCATTGAAAGAAAGAAGGAACGAGAGAGGGACAGAGGAGAGAGAGAGAGAGAGAGAGAGAGAGAGAGAGAGAGAGAAAGAGAGAGAGGTAGGTTTAAATTTTATGTGCTACTGTGTTTGAATTGGCATCCTTGGAGATCTTGGGAGGGAAAATGGTGGGAGACGAAGACCACAGGGAACTTATAATGTGATGGGAAATTATGCGAGGAAAAAAGGGAGGTTGTGTGTGTGTGGGGGGGGGGGGGGCACAGGGAGAGGTCTTGGAATAATCTAGAAAGAGGAAAAGAACTGTGTCACGCTCATGGCCTTTTTGTTCTGACCTCCCAAGAGATGCTTAGCTTATAAATAGATAGATAGATAGATAGATAGACAGATAGATAGATAGATAGATAGATAGATAGGAGGACGAAGGGAGGAAACGACAGACAAACAGGCAGATAGACAGATGGCGGGGGGGGGGTGGATGGATGGAAGGAAGGAAGGACAGCGGGATTGAGAAAGGGTGGGAGACTGGGTAAGGCAAACAAATCGACAGATCTGAATGTGTGCGTCGGCGCATGCACTGAGATGAATAATATGTTTGAAGTAGTTATGTACACTGGTACTCAACCATACTTCCATTTGACCTGTTTATTTTATTCACATTGTTTGCAGACCAGTCAGTCAGACTCATTTCTTAACGTTGCAGGGCTGAAAAACGAAGTTTACATGTTTATTACGAAAGATTTACATTACGATCGGGCACAGTGTCGGCCTTCAGCCCGTGGTGCTGTAACATAAAAGTTTCATTTCAATCTGAATTCTCATTATTCGTCTGTGTCCCAGAGCGATTTGCCGCACACGCCAGGCAATGAACGTCTACTCAAAGTTTACGGAATTATAAATTTTAATGATAGCCCCTTCACCACAATCAGGAGACAATGTAGTAAGCGGGCTGTAAAAAGGATGAGAAGAAAGAAATGAAGATCAGATGAAAGAAAAATTCAGAGGAGGAACATGAAGAAAGAGAAAACAGGGATGGCGAAGATTATTGTTAAAATGTAAAAGTCTTACCCTGTAACAGTTTCACGGTGCAGTCATAACCTAGATGTGTGGAATGGCAACTCCACTTGCCCAGACCCTTAGTGCTTTCTCTGCAGTTTCAGATTCTTATTGCATTATATTGAAATCACGAAAACCCCAGAAAGAGGCAGAGGGGAAAATCAAGGACAAAATAAAGCAGCGAATAAACTTGGTCGCCACCCATTCTCCCCAGCACAACAAAACATTAACATTACTATACCAAGTCGTCGGAAAAATCTTTCTCTTACTAAACATTGACGCAACACCGAATAGAACTACCATGAATACTACAATAATGGGAAATTTATCCCTAGCACCGCGAGTACAGCAATTATGATAAAAAAAACCAATGTCGTCCACTCCGCTCCCCTCGGTATAGTAGTTCTCTTCCCAATCTGTTGTCCCATCATCATTATTTGTCCGCAAGCCGTTTATTGATTCGCTTTCTCTGGGTTTGAATAAAACATAAAGAATGCGGGTCAATTAATTAACCTTGCTTGATGGCCTCAGCCGTGGTTCGATGGGGCAAATTGTTCTGCGGTAAGAAAACAGTTTCAGTGCGCGCTCTGTGTCTTTCGTCACTGTAACCAGGGAGCACGATCCAGAAGGGAGAAGAGGGAATGCAGGTCTTGTCGAGTTGCAGTTTATTAACAGCAACAATGAACAATCAGATTAGCTAGGAGACATGTTGGTCTTGAGGCAAGGTGCTCGCCTCTCATGCCGTGGTACCGGGTTCGATTCCCGGTCGGTGCAGGCGTGTTGGAATTTAGGGGAAAATTCCTGTCCCTGATCCTATGGTATTGGTAGGTAGGATCGAGCACCTAGTCTTCTCGGATAAGGAAGAAAAACTAGAAGGGCCCGTGAGCAAGTTACGCACGTTAACGATACTTTGACAGTTAAAAATCCAGAAAAGCAGGCTTAACAAGGCCGCTGCCCGGGCAAAATTTAAAAAACACAACCTTATCACAGAATCACCTACACACACACACATGCACGAACATAAACAAGAAAAATATAAACAAGAAAAGTATAAACAAGAAAAGTATAAACAAGAAAAGTATAAACAAGAAAAGTATAAACAAGAAAAGTATAAACAAGAAAAGTATAAACAAGAAAAGTATAAACAAGAAAAGTATAAACAAGAAAAGTATAAACAAGAAAAATATAAACAAGAAAAATATAAACAAGAAAACTATAAACAAGAAAAGTGATGTGTAAATGCCAAGAGCAGCGAACCCCCTAAAATAAAAAGCTGAAACCAATCAGGCTTGGCTAACACCCTTCCTAACCATCCTAGCAAGCAGATTCCAACTTTGGAGAACTGGGTTTTCGAAAACTTTCTCTTCCTCTACCTGGTTCCCGTCTCTCTCCTCTTCTGTTGATTTTATTTCCTTCAATATGACATCTAAATGTTGAATAATGTACACATCAAGGTATACACAGGCCATTAACGGAAGAGTATTTGCTTTTCTCTCGGTTCGCCCATTACTATGCGGGATATCGTCTTCATATCGCTTGTCACGGACGAACAGTAAGTCTCTGCTGAACGTTTGTGGCAGTCAGGTACCAATGTAGTGGCTGAAAATTAAGAAATCAATTCACATGTTCTGTTTCAGAGCAAAATTTGCAAGCGCCTTTAGTTGAGTAAGTACAAAGTGTAATTGTTGGGTGAGTACAAGGTGTAATTTATAGATCTAGATCTCGGCGCTGTAAACTGTGTGTGCGTATTGTATTAAGGAAGCTATGAGTGCAGGGTGTATGGTAATAAGTAAGGCCCCCACCCCCTTACACCGCTTTCCCCTCTGTTATCCCCCTTACTAATTAACAGAAATGAAACCAAAAGTACGACCGAATTTCTTATACGACACCTCTTACAATACCCACACCCATAGCATCACCCCCCTCCCCCTCTGTCTCTCTGTGCCTGCCTGCCTGTCTGTCTCTTTGCCTGTCTGTCTCCCTCTTTATCTCACTCCCGCCCCCTTCCTCAGTAACTGCATTGCAGATCGCTGTCTGGTAGTAGGCTACTCATCTTTATCCATGTTTATCTCGACCATGCGTTGACGCTGATGATTCCCGAAGCAGCCAATGTTAGAGTCGGGTAAGGGAGAGAAAGAACAGTACAAAACGCGAAAAAAAGACACCGAATGATGGAACCCAACACCAGAGAGGAGACATGGAAATTGGTAACAGAAGTTTGTGTTGTTTTTAAACAGAAGTTTTTAGCTTTGGAGAGTCGACCTCATTGAATGTATTCAATATTTTATTAGCCCGACAAATCCAAAAATAATATGATATTCGTCAAGACTAGCTTTTACCATATTTTAGGCCTCAGTTAACGGTGATGTTTTCATGATTATAAATGGTCCCTGTAATATTTTGATATGTGAGCATGTATAGCAAAGCATAATGAACAATTTAATTGTGGGCAGCAAAGTATCGTCCTGATACTTTGACTTTGGCCTGCCGAATACTTGAAGGTATTATCCCTGGCCAAGTCAGAATATACGTTCCTCAGTTACCTCTGCAGCATGAGTGATCAGCTGAATTCATACTCTCTCGATTTCTGAAATACATGACAAATATCTACTTAGTAGTCTTGTTACTTAAATGCTACAGCATTCCGGCAATGCATTTCCCTTGAAATTGTAAGACAGTATACTTGCTTTCTAACAAGGAGCGCCTTTGGGTTATGCAATAAATGGAAGAAAATAAAAAATACTCATTGAAAATCAAAATGGATTGAACTAAAAGATAGGTTACGAACTCCGAGAGCCATGACCTCGGTGTGGCCGAGGTCCCAGGAGATGCCAGGAAGTTAAAGGCCAAAACATCTAATGAAAGAATCCATTCTTCTTCTGGAGATCGACACCTGTCTCGCTCCACCTGAGGAGCTTCTTAATCTTACCATTAACAGCACAATAGATATTACAATACTCTCATTCAGTGCTATTTTCCTCTACAAATGTAAAAGCAAGAACTCTTTATGCATCTTTGCTGGCTTGGATTTCAGCCACAATTTACATTTGCAAAGCCTGTCTCAACCACTATAAGTATTAACCACTACACACCAGAAAAATAAAGAACCAAAAAAAAAAAAATGTTGCACCTTTTGCCTAGTTGACAGCATCCATTCCCATTGTCACATACCTGACATTGCTAAAACCAGATGTTTTCAGTGAGTCAGGCCATTAATAAGAGATCTTTAAATATGTCATTAATTTTACATTGTCTCCTTCTCTTCCTCAGATGAAACACTGACACAGCGCAGCTTTACGGCACCAACGCTTCCTCGGGCGACCAACGCCTTTGTGAATATCGATTGTCAGAAGTTCAGTAGAAGAAACTAAAGAGCAGAAGGAGATTTAAACTTTACTCGCTCCATAATTGTAACTCAACTCAGGAGCCATACGTGGGGCTTATTCACATTTTGGGCACCGTCGTGACATTTGTACATGGGAAAGGCTGGTTTTTCTTTCTACTTTTCTCCCATGCGCTCATTTACTATCAGTCATGGGATGAACAGGCGGCATATGAACTACAAATGAACTTGTCATGAATGTGAGACAACCAGAGATAGCAAAACTGCCGTAGGGACAAAACCAGAGCTAACGATGCTTTGACAACAATCACTGTGATTAATCGTAGTTGTAGAGATTTTTGATGTTGTGGCCATCACTGAAAGACACTGTTTTGGATGAGAAAATCGGCAGTGAAGACACATTGAAATACAAGAGAAAATATAGTCATATAACTATTCTAATTGCACTCGATTTGTGAAGACAAAACATTAATGAAGATGTATGGAGTTGTCATTGCTATTCAGATAACTCTCCGACCAGATTTCACGGCAAATCAGTGTACCAAAGAAGAAAGAACTTAGTGCATACGTTGTTTAAGGTGGCATAGGAATATTTCCCCAGATAAAAAGTATCCCATCGCTGGTTTATCCAGTTCAGAGACTGCACTTACAGAAAGTTACACTGACAAAGATTTAGCACTTACTCTCTATCTGCGGGCAGAGTGAGAACCTTGAATTGTGAGATTATTTTGCACTCGTAATTGAATTAAGTCGCCAATGACACACCTTACCATTTGAAAGCATTCTATTGGATTTCACTGAAGCTGCGGATTCCTCTGAGATGAACGATGGAACACACGAGAATGGATATACTAAACTCACAGTATAAACAAGTATTCTTTGCATGTGTGCTAACCTTCACTTTCCTGAGTATTTTACCTTGGACGGGTGATTGTCAAGGCCTTTACGAGGAACGAGACATTAAAGGGTGAGTCTAGTGTTGCACTTTTTACCAATCTTGCTACAGTGGTACTTCACAACAGCAGTAATGATTTTTTTTTCGTAAGTTGTACTTCCAAAAAAAAAAAAAGACGAGTTAAAAATAACCCCTCTGATACAACTTTCACTATGTTCTCTATACAAGGTGTGTCTCAAAAATAACTTTCCCTACCCCACATTTCAAAAACCTTTGAAGATAATGTCACCAAATTTGGAACAATGTACCTTTATTATATTAGCTATTCAACATAGTCACCACCATTGTCCAAGCACTTCTGCCACCGACGCAACCAGCTTTCAAAGGCGGCGACATATGTCTCTTTGTCCAGCATTCTAAGAGCAGCTTTTGTGGCCAAAATAATGTCTTCCCCTGTCTCAAACCGCTGTCCCCGAAGGTGTTCTTTCATTTTAGGGAAAAGGTGAAAGTCACAGGAGGCCAAATCAGGAGAATATCGGGGATGATTCAGTATTTCCTAGTTATACGAGTGCAGAAGTTCTGTCACCACATTGGCTTTATGCACGGATGCGTTGTCATGGTGGAAAATCACACCAGTTTCAAGCAATCCAGGTCGCTTTTTCCTCATGGCAGGTCGTAACTTTTCTTGAATAACCATTTTGTAGTAAGTGGCATTGACAGTAGTGCCTATTGGAACAGGCCACGATAGGATGATGCCTTTATTATAAAAAAAACCATGTGCATGACTTTCAATGCACTCTGTTTGCAACGAACTTTCACTGGGCGAGGTTCACCGGCGTCCAGCCATGCAGCGGATTGTCTTTTCAGCGCTGGGTGCCAAGAATAGACCCAGGTCTCATCGCCAGTTATTATTCTATCCAAAAACTGCTGATCCTCACAGTGAAAACGGCGAAGAAAACTTCGGCCGCACGTCACTCGTTGTTGCTTTTCATCTTGATTCAGCAAATGGGGCACCCATTTAGAAACACATCTTCTTTTTGTCAAGTTTATCAGTCAAAATTCTGTGAACCGAAGCAGAAGAAATAGGAATTTCATCTGATATCTCCCTGCATGTTTTCATTTTGTTTTCATCAATGACTGTCTTTGCAATATCGATATTTGCATCTTTACATGCAGTCACAGGCCTTCCAGATCGTGATCCTTTCTGTTTACTGCACTGGTCAGACCACATCTTGAGTTTGCTAATGTCGCATGGTCACCCAGCTACCAGAAAGATAAAAACCTTATTGAGAACGTTTTGAGACGAGCCACCAAGGTAGTACCAGGTATGGCCGAATTAAGCTATGAGAAGAGACTAGAAAAGCTCTGTCTCCCGAGCATGCAGTACAGAAGAGACAGAGGTGACATGATAGAAGTCTACAAGTTCACACACAAACTGTATGACGTTGAACCATTACTTGTATTGGACGCAGACACTAGAACCAGAGGTCACGCATATAAACTGAAAAAGACAAGAGTGAACTCTGGAATAAGACAACATTTCTTTACTGTTAGGGTAACAGACACCTGGAACAATCTGCCAGCCAATATTGTCAGTGCCCCATCTGTCAACAGCTTCAAAAATAGACTAGACACTTACTGGAGCAACCACAAGTACTTGTATAAAGTGTAGATAGGGGAGACCACAAAGTTATTGAGGACTAGACTAGCGATGATCAAAAGATCGGACAAAAGGCTAATAAGCCTACAAAGCCCGAAATACTATATCATATCATATATATCATATAACACTGATTCGCCCTTGATGAATCTTTCTTACCTATGATCTTACAGTTTGAATAGTCGGAGAGTGATCTCCTAAAGCAGCTAATAGGTCGTGATGAATTTCTGGTGGCTTTTTCCCCAAAAGAATCGAAAATTTTATAACTGTTCTGGTGTCATATCTGGAGAATGATTTTCTCAAAATATTGACGTCCATTTTGCTGGTTAAACTCATGAAAGATGGTGTAAACAAACCCCTATAACTTTAATTCCGTTCCATTCAACGCAATGCCACGAGGTTTTTAACGGGAATTTCCGTATATGTTGGTGTTCATTTGTGTGAAGTTTCATACATTTAGTTATTATTTCAAGATTTTACAAGGTAGGGAAAGTTATTTTCGAGACACACCTCGTATTTTCCTCAATGATTGCAGTCTCTATCGATCATAATTGGTGCAGGTTTCGTCGATCTTCTTTTCTAAATATCCCTGGAATGAACCTTTCGTCTCAGACTGCCCAAAAGCATACTTTATGTCCACTACTGTCCGTCGAAGCGCGGACATATTTGGACACGTCGTAGCAACGTTATAGTAATAACTATACACAATGTGGGCTGTAGATATGCTCTCAATGGGGCCAGTCAGTGAAGTTATCAATGTATAGAAAATAAAGTAAGATATCGTTGATAACTCCGTCGATGACGTCCATAACATTTTTTTTTTTAAATGGCAAACGCTCGAAATATTGCCACATGCCGACTGATTGAGTATGTTGCAGCGGGTGCAATCAATTGGCATATGACAATAAGTATACTACCACAGCAAATTTTCCACTGCAGTTGTGGTGATCGCCGTCACCATTGCCTTATCGTTGTCACATTCCGAAAAACAGTATTGCAGCTACTGATGCTATCACAACAATATGAACGGAACTACAACTTGCAGAAAGAAATCTTCTATGCATGCCAGTGTTCACACTATGATATCTACTTCTTTTTTAGTTGTCTCCTCGCACTCTATACCAGCTTCCATCGTTCCTCATTAAAAAAGAAAAAAAAAACATTATACAGCCTGCAAACTCTCGGTTCTGTTACTACAACTATAATCATTTTTGCCACAAGAGCTCTGTCAGTGATTTCACAGACATTTCAATATTACCATCCTACTAATATATTTTGTCATTAGCCTTACTTTCGGTCTCAATGAACTGCAGCGACTGCAACTCTAACAGTGGATGGTTACAAAAAAAAAAAACCCAACCAAAAAACAACGACTGAACTATTGTCCGTTTTTGTTTTTGTTTGTTTTTTGCATGTATCAAGTCAGCTTATGCTTGAAATTCGCTAACCAAATTGAATTTTCCATAAGAAATGTTGCAGGTCTCTCTGCAGATGCCTACCTAGCACCCCCTTTTTGTTTTTTTACCTAAAGGTGGAGATGTCTGTGCCGTCTCACTCTAAATATAACGCTATTAAGTGTTGCCAAGACACCCCATTACAGGATCAGCGAATCTGCCTTAAGAAAATTCCTTTATAGATCTATGTGCATATATGTCTTGCTGGTGATCCAAGTGGGCGTCTGGTCTCACAGTATATCGTAATTGTCCGACATCTCGTTCGCTCACATTTTTTTCCTCCTATTTGCGTCGGTAGATCTGTCTTTCTGTCTGGGCATATTCGTTGTTATTCATCCGCGCAGCCAGCCCGCTCCGTCTTCCGGCATCATTCAATTTTCACGCTGTTTATCCCAAATTCCTATTCAGGACATATTGGTGGACGATCGAGCAGGGCTGTTGATTGATGATAAGACGGAGAAAGTGGGACTGTGGACGGAGCTGAATGAGGTGAAAGCTGCAGTTTGCCAAAAGACAAGGGAAACAATAAATGAAGCAGAGAATCGCTACTCTCAGGGCTAGACTACGATTTTGTAGGCTCATGGGCCAGAGATACCGCGAGGCCCCCATTAATAATCAATAAAAGCACGAATTTCGGATTCTTGAAAAGAGTTTAAACTATCCAGCTTCTACAACATAATGTCAACATTAGGCAGGCAAAGATAGGTGCAAGTATAGCACAATAAAAAGACAGGAGATATTCATAATTTCACTTAATCTCTGGAGACCTTCAGCCAGCGGAGGCCCTCTGGGGTGCAGGCCATAAAGCCCCTACCTTAATCTAGCACTGGCTACTCTTCCTATGCGTTCTAGTTGCTTTTCCTTGCAGCCTCATCCATTGCTCCAGAACGAGTCAATGACTTGAAAAGCCAGATGCTGTCCAGGGCCTTTTTGGGCGTTCTTCTGGTGACAGCGTTGCCAGATAGATAACAATTGCTGGGTTGATTCGCTTAAAAAAAAAAAAAAAGCTTTTTCTGTTACACGTGACACCCTCTGGACAAGCAATATACATGAACAGTCACAATAAGTTTAAAACAAAATATACCTGGTCTGCTTCAACCTCAGATGATAACGGAGCAAAACAAGCACAAAAAGACCACCACTAGTTTAAAAAGTAGCCATCTCCACCAAATTTCTCGATATAAAAGAAAAATCAATACAGAGGAAGAGGAACACGAAAATGATCTGCATTGACATTATATTTTGATTGAAATCGTTTTAGAAATGTCTTATTTTGGTTTTTTAAAAGGGTTTCAAAATTTTACTTTGAGCCCGATTTCACCAGAGATCCACTCACAGTTTGTCAGACATCGCGAAATGTCTGTAAATCAAAACTTTGTAAAAGAGGAAATTACTACTTAATTCGTGGGTCCACTTCCTTTTCTTCATTGCACATTCATTGGCAAGAGTGGCAGTTACACTAGACTCCATCATAGACCTAAGTTACAGATGCCGCTGAAGAAACTCAGTTGTCTGTAAGTGCGGAATATATAGTGACATCAAAACGAGTTTATCACCTCTTGCAGTGGCGACTGCTTTAACTTTTGATGTCAACATCATTTATAATTCACGGCCTTCGTCTTGTTTCCTTTCAACTGTTTCCTGACATTTGCAGAATGACTTGTTTTCCGGTTGTCCCGTGGCACTGGCGCTTTTCTTCAGTGACATCGAGAAAGAAGAGCAAGGGTGGCAAAAGACATTCAACACTTCTTGAACTCTTCTTTGCCCTTGCAAGAGACCTGAAATTGAAACGTATTAATTATACACAACGGACAGCGTGGAACGAGAGAACTATAATGGTAATGTGTGCATTCGGGCGCCTTGCCCTGGCCCCTGTTCTGGCCTTTGTTCTGGCTCTGTGTGTTAAACATTCTTCTATAGAGAGCTAATGAAATGTCATTGTCTTGCCGTATTTGGCGCGACAGTTTCGCCGTATGAAATTTCATCTTACTGTGTGCTGCAGGTCGGTCATGATGATCCGACGGAAATAATCTCGTCACGTCTCATGTGTTGTCTACGTTCATTGGAAAGTTTAAGAGGAGACGTTTACAAAAAAAAAAAAAAAATGGCCCATCCTACCACAAAACGGCAATAAACAATGACTCTAAAAAATCTAGGAACAACAACAGTTACGTTTGAAAAATAGCCTGGCAATAACAAATCATCATTACAGGCGCCGTAACCGCAATAACAGCAAAAGAATCATAGCAACTCCTCTACTCAGCGCAGCAACCAATTCAGTTTTGTCACAACATAACGATTGTAATATGATGAAGAGTGTTTTAACGGCACTAACATTTGCAGCAGCTACTTCAGTGCAAGATGTGACAGGCTGTCACAACAGAGCTACAACAACTGTAAATTAGCATCACCAACACTCAGCGCTAACGCAGCAAGCATTTTTAACACTAAATCCTGTACTGATAGGGCCACAACAACAAAAACAATTTTGTTAATACAACAACAAGAAAATCATCATCATCATTAAAAGGCGCGGCAAAACAAACAATACGAATTTAATCGGCGTTACCACAATTACTCTCCCTCATAAGAGCCATTGGTGGTATTTTCCAGTGCTTGAAACTATTTTGCAAACGTTATTTCGACGACAGAAAACCAATTTATTTTTGTTCTTGACACAGGGATTCTTAAATAAATAATTTTTGGTGGCAAAGTTTTGAGCAGCCAAATAAATAGTGGGTGCTAACTGATAGATGAAACAGTGTGTTGAGTTTGTCACTATTTGTTGGCCGACATTCCATGCTGATATACAGGCAGCTTGTGGGCGATATGATGGTGATTATATCTTCCGATTTACCACTAACAGGGATGAAACATTCGTCATTTGAGATGCTGCGCTTTCAGTTTCTGTCCGATACTGAAATTTCAGGTTTTAATTTTGTAAGCATTTTACTAAGACACAAAGGTCTGAGCAAATTCATCTATCTTATTTGGTATATTCCACAGTTCATCTCTTTGATTGCATTGTGGGCGAGAGACTCCCAGCTGATTAAACGGTTATGTTCTCACGGAATTCAGGTGTTTTACATTTCTCACCTTTATTGATTTTACCAATTCTTGTTTTTTCAATTCTGTCATGTGCGTGCAGCTCCAAGGGAATGTCCCGACAATGCTGAAATCTACAGTTCTCGTGACATTTATATTTGTTGAAGATATATTGTCGGGTATTTGCCACATTGCTGTATGCTCATTTTTGCCTTTTCGAGAAAATCAGGATTGAAGTTTGGCCGGCAAAAGGGCTAAAGCGCATGAAACATCACGTCACAAACACAGATCCCAAAACGTTTTTAACCGATTGGAATGATGACACTCATAATAAGATATAACTTTATTATCTTGTTGCCAGGAAATTTGTTGTCACAGCATCAGTAACAGTATAACAGTAAATACAATATTTAAGACCTACAGGTCTTTAAAGCATACCGCACGCACGCACATTGCTAACACAACATTGCCAGCAAATAAAAGCATTACCTGCACACACACACACTGTCAGAACAATCCATTAGGAAAACTAACAACAGCATATCAGAAAACACTACTGCTTCGAATTGCAGATAACAAAAAAGATCGCCTGCAGCGCTCTCTATTTGTTTTTAAATACAGTATTCGTCCACTTCTTTGGTATCAGAATATCTGATAGATTTTATTTTCTGTTTGCACGAATGCATAAATAACTCATCAAAGTTATACATTTATTCATTGTGAAATTAGGAGTGAGGGAATCACTTTCATGACAAAACCTCAAAATCGGTAAAATGTGGCATACAGCAATGTGGCAATTACTCCTAGATATGATGTCCCACAGGTTATTGGTGTTTGGGAGTTTTCACGTTCATGTGGTTGGTACTTTCTGGCTTTCCGAGGTTTAACACGAACATGGCTTTGATGCTTTAAAACTCACGTATTTTTCTGATGAAACCCACGATTTTGTTATGTCTGAAATCTGACATTACACGCCATGTTTCTGTCAGGCCACTAAGCCGCAATTCCGTGTTCCCTGAGACGTAATGTACGAGAAATGCTGTAGGCGCTTCGTAACTTCTCCTGCCCAGAATACTCAATGTATGTAATTATTGATATTCAACATTTTACAGCCGGTTGTCTTTTCTTCATGTCTCGTGTGTCAGCGAGACGACCGAACGTGAAAGAAGCATAATGGTTCGTGCCCAACTGAGGAAGTGCTGATAATAGGTATAAAGGCGCTGCAGGAAATACGTGGGTGCTAATAATGCAAATTAGCTATAGCCATGCCGTGTAATATGTACTAAGACTGGAAAGCGGAAGTCCCCGATGTCCATTATTGTAAGATGGTGATTTCTAACATCATAAGGTGACATTTCATGAAATTTTTACTTAGACGTTTTTATTTTACATAATGCTTTGATGGAAGTAAAACAGTAACATGGAAGAACAAAAGCAACAATAACGCCTTTCTCTCTCTCTCTCTTTCTCTCTCTCTCTCTCTCTCTCTCTCTCTCTCTCTCTCTCTCTCTTTGTGTGTGTGTGTGGGTGTGTGTGCGTGTTATAGATGGTTTTAAAGCAGCTGTGGTTGTTGTCCCAGTTAAAAAAAAATAACAAAAAACTATTTCTGATACAATTAACAAGTTTGAGAGAACAGATCAGACAGATTTTGCGAAGACAGAAAGTAGATAAAACTAAACGTTAATTACCTACTAGTGCTAGAGTATGGAGAGTAGTTGGAGGCAAAGTAAAACAGTTCTGTTTTGAAAAGAACCTCAGCCTCCACCACGACCCCCGCCAGAATGTATAACTTATCTCACAACAATGCCCGTTTTCTTTCCGTGTGTGTCTCGCTTCCCGCCTTCTGTGTCTGTCTCCTTCTCCCTCTCCTTCTCTATGCCTTTTTTCACTTTGTTTGTATGTGTGCCCATTTCTTCCATGCTGGCTTCCCCTACCCCAATATGTCTTTACCTAATGTGGTTCACTGTTTATTTAATTGAAGGTCAGCCCACTCTCTTGGCTGGTGAGCTAGAAATAGATAACATCAAGTATAATTTAACTCATACTGCTCGGACAATCTTCTAATCTTGATCTTATAGAGACTTGAGGTGCAATTAATAATTAAGCACAAGAAGTTATTTTGAAACAGCCTGAATTTCTTTGACATCTCGGTGTTTGAACTTAACTGACTCACTTCTCGTCTGAACGGTCTGTGTCACAACTTATGACACTATCCTAAACACGTCGAATGTAGGACCATTCATGACTCTTAAGGATGTGAAAATAAAGCTGGGTTTTCATGTGTACTGAAAAGGAAACGTCACAAACCCTTCTGGCAGTGAAATAGAACGATTGTTTTCATATGTTCGAAAAAGCCGTTTCCGCCCACGTGGAAACACTCTTTCTTTGTACTAGGCCTGCGTGATGGGTTTTTGCCATTTCCGTTTCCGTACACATGAAAAGCCAGCTGAACGGGCAAGAGTGTAACAGTCTGGCTACGCATGTCTGGCCGTCAGATTAGCGACCAGGAAGTCTCTTACTTTAGTGGGAGGCATTTAATGGTTTGGGAAATACATGTACCTGCTGTATCCATGTGTATCCACATGTGAAGGAATCTTTAAGAATTAATTGTCGAGTATTGGAGTATGAACGTGAACCTAACTGTAGAAAATTGGACGAGGAGCTGGAAAAGAATTAAGGTAACCGTAAGTTTAAGACTTAAATGGGCATTCCAAATACTCACATTTTTTTTTTTACTCTTAGGTGACCTGATGTTTTATCTTAGTCCCAAGCTTTCCTTACAAACTGCTTTCTTCTCCTGTTTGACTCTTGTGGATGATTCTGATTCTTTGACCTCCAGTTCAATCCTAAATTCAAGATAAGCTAAAGTTACTTCCAGTTCTTCACACCTTCGTGCAAATAGAAAACAGTTTATGAGAAATGATCTATTGAACGTTATGTACTTGTATTTGCCATTGCAGGGCTTTCCATGCGCCTCTGACGACATCGTTATTGGCGCTTAAACTTTGAAAAGGTCCGCCCAACTCAGAGGGGTGAAAACTTAATTGGATCTGGCGATCTATTCACGTTACAGTTTTGTTGAGCCGAACTCCAACAGACGAGAAAAAAACCGAGCCAATTATCAGGACAAAGGTGTGCATTTCTAGTCTAATCGAACCCGGCATTATGAACTCGCTTTTCTTGTCATACAAACGGCGTGCACCCAGTCAACAAAAACATCCGGAGGCGTGAGATTAACTGATAGTGCGCGGGAAAATCGATGGGCCATGGGGTAAGCAGGTGACTTGTATGATAAGAATGTCAGAGAAGGAAGAATAAGCAGGAATGGAAGGTAAAAAAAAATGCAGAAGAAGATGACCAAGAATTTGCCCATGTGGGAAGGGGCTGCGATGGAGGGGAGAGGGGAGCAGGGAATAAGACAGGGCGGAAGCCGAATACGTTGTGAACGGTAAGAACGATGGGGGGGGGGAATGAAAGAAATGAAAGGTGGAAAAGAGACTGAGCAGCAAAGATGCAAAAGAAGACAAGGGGAGGTGGGCTCTCTCTCTATCTCTCTCTCTCTCTCTCTCTCTCTCTCTCTCTCTCTGTGTGTAGATAGCAATAAACTCTTTCGGCGGTACTGAATAACACTTGATGTGTCAGAGCTCACTCATGTTTCAGCCTGGGGTGTGGAAGAGTAACAGAAGCGTATGGTTCTTCATTGAAATGTTTTCCACCATCAATTAAAACGCAGTGTCATCCAAAACGAGCATCTTCGAGGCTTTTCATTGTGTATGAGGAAATGTATTCTGGCATTCCTGTGTACTTTGGCTTCTTCGAAAGTACTGGATATCGTTCAGATCACTTGTGAATGGTTCTTGTCCTTCCGTTGATCGGTCCAGGCGCGTGTGGCACCTTCGAGTGATTTCCCATTTATACACGGCAGCTGTCGGCTCCTTTAAAACCTTGACTAACATATGGAGTCTTTTACTAAGATTAGCACTCCGTCTCCCTTGCTCTCATTGCGATCGCTAGGAAATTTTAATGACAGCAGCGACAACAATAGCATTTCACAGTGCCAAACATAAACAAATAAACAGGGAAATACAAGGACAAAAGGAACTCTGTCATTCTGTCGGTATCACTCATCATCTAAAAATAGAAGACAAAACGGCCAGAGCAACCAAATTCAGCAGAATTGCGTGCGCCAGCGTAATTAGCTGTGTCCAGTTATGGAATAATGTGTTAGAGTACAGTCAAGTTGATACGATCAAATTTAGAAAGTTGCAGTTATATTCAGATACAGAATGACATCTAACAAATAACTGCACTTGCTCATTTGGACGTTTATCCCCTGTATTTATTTTCATCATTATAAACTACAGGGTCTGTCTCTTTATGCCTGCCTTAACCGATGTTTACTAGCCTTAGGATCAAAAGGTGATGAAGAAAATATCCTGATGCCAGATCACAGTGGTGCTAAGAAAGGAAAAGTAGGTGTGTATTGGCAGAAAGCTGCCAAAACGTCTTTCTTGCGGACCTGATGTCTCTTTTGAACGAGTTGTGGTTGGGCAACATGAACTTTCAAGAAATCCTATACCATCTAATTGGCATTTTTTAGACAAAAGGTCTTTATTCAAGGTATACTATCTCAGCCAAGTTCATTTTTTTTTCTTCATTGGTAATTTTCACTTTTCTTTAAGTTATTGCTGTGATTTCAAGCAGTCCAAGTCGTTCTCGACAACACGCGTTTTCTCTCACACTCACACTTCGCCCTTTCTGTCACTTCCATAACAACACGTTAAATATACAGGCATACATTTTGCATATTGAATTCTCCCCAATCTCTTTCCTCATATTTCCTTTTTCATAGCCGAGAGCTCATTCCATGTCGTCACCATCGCTCATCCATGCACTTGCATAGTCCAAAACTTCTGCATGCTTTCACACATACATCAATACTTTAAATTGTGAAACACATCAAGGCTGGTGTAGGCGCCACACCGGTGGCTTGCCGCCCATAAGTTTAGCTTCACACTATTACGCTATAGGCACTGCCCACACCGGGTGGCCAGACTGGTGGCTTGCCGCCCATGGTGTCTGGCGCCTACACCAGCCTTGGCACGTTTTAACCCTAACCTTTACTTTCACGTACCCAACTGCATTGACCTCCCATTATCTCTAGTCTAATTCACATACTGTCTCAAACTCTCACTCTCTTCATCTTTCACTCCATTTCCTTATAATTCCAATCTTCAGTAAATGCCTCGAGATGTAGATTACTCACTGTGCTGTCTCAGACGTATCGGACTACATCTCGAATTTTCCTACCACCATCATCATCATCATCGCCATTATACTACATGTATAATGATTCTAGAAGTTGAAAATGTAAACACTTAAAACATTGTGACCATATGACCATAAATTGTGAAACTTTGTGTTCTGCCTGAATTTGTGACGATAAGTCACGTGCACCTATACACTGTGGACAAAGTTCTTTTGTTTACTATCATTCATTTACGTTTTTTGAGTTGCGGAAAAAGAGACGCATTTTCAAAAAGTATGATCGGACATTTCGTTCTTCTTCTTCCTTTATCGGCAATCAACTTTATCACATCTGTGTATTCTGCAGGGAATTGTGGACGAACAATATTAACCCTTTGAACATTATTGCCCTGTACACCGGTCAAATTCTACGGCGATATATACACTATTGATCTGAACAGCGGTCAGAAGGGTGACACCGCATATTTGTGCTCTTACGTCATCAAAAGTTGCGTTTGGCCGCCATTTTTTATTCGCAGTTGTAAACAGAGAGAAACTAGAAGCCGGTGCGTAGTTTAGAGAGGTTTTTTGTGAAACTTTCGTGATGAATGCACATAATGCAACGGTTTTTGTTTATGTATCAAACGGGGCTCAACATGCTGGACCGACTGGCATACTAAGGCCCAATACTGGAGATAAAAGATAAGAAAAACATTCTATAATACTCACATTTGCTCCCTATCCATCAATGTTGTGTTTGTTGTGTGTTTCCATCATTATATTGCTATCTATGAAAATGGCAATTTTGGGCTGGGGGACCAGGGACAGGGGTTCATAAGGACAGTGTTCAAAGGGTTAAGTTCTATTAATCTTTGCATTGAATCCAAGTGCTGTTATGAATGTGACCTGACTCTAGATAATGCAAGATTTATCTTGCTCTGGTCGGCTAGTCTATCTAATGTGTGGTGTCAGTGACTCACTCATAATTATATCTGTCCTTTCCGGGGGAGGGGGGGGGGTGCAAAAAACTAGGCATCTGTCTTGAAATTGTCCCGTTCGGATGTTCGTGTTCACGCCCGGTTGTTGTTGTTGTTGTTGTTTTTACATCTTTAGCTTATGTGTCATTGAGTTGGGTTGGCTGTCGGTCGGCGTGTAACCAGCCCTCCAAATTATTCTTGACTCTGTTTTGTCTTTGTGTAGAGCCACGTTATGGTTTTTGCTGCAAATTAAAAAAACGGAAAGAGAAAAAAATAATGTTTGGCCGGTCATGCGTCAACATTTTTCCACCCTTCACCCCTTCTCCAGCCAACCTCCCCGCCCACTTCTCTGTCTCAGGAAAAGCATTGAAATCAGTCATCTGATTCCCTTTTCACACACACACAAATACAAACCTTTTCACACACACGCACAAACACAAAGCAGCAATGGCAAATACAGTGTTCATATTGCTTTAGGAGTTTTTGTCGGAACAGTTCTAACGATCCGCCGCGTTCGACAAGATTGAAAGGAAGAAAGAAACAAAATATATTTGGGATTGTCATCGATTATTTACTGTTACACCCGGCCATTGCAATGAAAAAATGGAAAACCCAGTCTATCACTCACATCGTGCAAATGAGTCTGGATGGTTCTACATGGACATGATTCAAAATCCTTTTAACCCATTTATTTGTTTTATTATTTTTATATTTTTTATTTATTTATTTACTTATATATGTGTGTATGTACTTGTATGTATATATGTAGTGGGTGGGGAAAAAAAGGGAGTGGGGAATGTTGTCAAAATCAATGACATCCCTTGTAGTAAATAAGAAGGAATATTGCCTTCTCCAGGGCAGAGAATCGCGGGATAATCAGAAACATCGCATCAGCGTCTCGCCGCTATTCAGATTTTACTTGGGAAATATTACCCAAGGCGGTCAAAGCTAAACATAGAAATAAGTAAAAACGTTACAAAAGAGTTGTAACTAGCTTCCTAAATTGTTGACGATTTTCTTACGTCTTCGCCAGGGATCAAGAGTCTTGTCGGCACATTTCAAACTATTTCAGAAGCGAAAGAAAGAAACAAAAAAAAATTCATAAATATTTATACATGGGTTGACCTTTTAACCAAACATCTCAAAGGAAGTGAGTAAAATAATGTGACCACAGAGCATAGTTTTATTGAGCAGACAACACTGCTGGTCGAGAACCAGTCGCCTAACGGGTTCCAGACGCAGGAAAGCAACGAGACGGCTTTTATTTAACAACAAAAATAAAAAACATAAATAATTACAGGAGCTTTGATCTGTCCTGACAACATGAATGCTTCGGGCGGGGGAGGTATTGAGAATGTGAGTACTTGAACTCCAAATACATAAATGCCTTCATCATCCCTTCTTTCAGTTTCAAGCCGTAAGTCCATAATGTAATACGTATGTCAGACTTTTGGGAGGAAGCGCCGTAATGTTCAGGAGAAGGAAGCCGTTGAAAACCAGAACGAAGGAGGAAGAAGAAACAAGACGATGATGTGGGGCATTTTAGTCTCTACATTACTGACCATTTCACCAGAAAGGCAATGCCTGTGCTGACAGCAATAGAAACGGGTCACCTGGCAGTTAACCTCTTTCGGGCACGTCAAGTCCCGTACGGTTCGAGAATTGGCCTTAAATGGAATATCTAGGATAGAAAGACAGTTCCTGAATCTGTAACCTACTTGAGACTGGAATGCTGCACGGCCGAATGTGACAGCGCCATAGAATCGGCAGTGTTTTAGGTCAGCCTTTTTAGGGCACATGTCGTCCCATGTGTTCTGGAAATGAGTTGACGTACAATGAGATCGTTCCTTGGAGAAATCCATCCATATAATGAAGTGGGATGTTGATGTGTCCTACTGAGATTTCCCATAGCCCATTTATCAGTACAGTTGAGGTCAGAGATGAGAAAGGTGAATAATTGAAGCGGACGGAAGCGATGGGTACGAATAGAAAACAGTTGTGATAAAGTTTCCCTTTAGCATTTTACTATTGGAGAAGATAAAACAGAAGAAGGAATAAGTTTGAGGCAAGTCCTGCTTTTTTTTTTTTTTTTGTCCAGCTACTACAGCATCAGGAATCACCAAGATGATTATTTTATTATTTTTACTTCTATCATCATTACTATCTTGGCCGTCGCCACCATTACAACTATCAGCAACAGCGCCATCGTCACAGACTTGATCTTACCTGCCATCATGACTTGCTGTTATCACTTATCTATCATAATAAGTTGTCTTTCACTGTGGTTCCATGGCCCAGGGTAAAATTAATCTTATTCCAGCCAAAAATGTTGACTCCTCTCAATACAGCGAACAAGACTGGCTACTGGAGAATATGACTCGATATTGAAAATTTGAATGCAAGGCCTTGAATTAAAAAAAAAAAAACAAAAAAAAATTTGCGCTCAAACTTATGAGACTCACCGGCATCTAAGTCATGCTAACGGTAAACCTCCAGCTGCACAGGAAAAATTGTTGTTGGTCAAAGAAAAGGATTCTTCATAGATCTAAAAGTATTCAAAGAAAGGAACACCCACCCACGCTTTTGCTACAGCAAAACCGCGTTCGGTTGTTGCGTTCATGCAGATGAATAGCTCAAGGCCCACTTGATTGCCTGCCTGTTTCTTTTCATACCATGTTGTGAGGGTCCTCTTCCAATCATGTAAGACAGAACACGGCACAACGAAACCTTCAATTCAATAGAGACATTGGCCAGATTTTCGTTTTGTGGGTCATCTTCAAGTGAAAAAGAGGCATGTGATCCAACTGAAGTGTATGCGACACGAGGCATGGTCGATTAAGTACGTTATAGATCTGTCTACTCATGAGAGGAATTTCCTTCCTAGCTTTCGCCTTTCTTTTTCAGATAAAGCCAGAGAGACTCCTCCTTTGGATGTTTCCATCACGATACTGAGCTAAATCAAGTCATTGAAAGAAATCAACATCGTGGAATGCGACTGGGAATTATTTTTAGAAAATGAAAAATTAATGTTAACAGATCACATGCCAAGAACGCTCCTATCCGTCATACATGCACAGAACAAACTCGTACAGTTTCGACAGACCTTTCACGAAATGAAACAGCATAAAGTATCAGTTAGGATTTATGTCCTTGCTGCGGACTGAGACTCACTACCAAGAAACCTGTTGTGCTTTTGACGTGAGGATAAAAAGTAAAAGCCTTGTAGTTGAGAAGTAGAGCAGCTTTTAAGATAAACTTTTATCTTGTGAGTTATGGCAATGTTTTGGACAGCAAAATAATGACGATGTGTCTGTGAGTGAGGAAGTTAAATAGTGTGTCAGTATGATTTCATGTGGGCGGCTGAAATTCTTGACATTCCGCTGGAAGGCAGAGCGTATTGCCGCGTAGTTGTTTTTCATAATAGTATCCTTTTTACAAAAAGCAAACGATCACAGTCATCATTGCTGAAGTAATTATTGCTAGCATCAGGTCTGGAGTAACGCAACAATGGAAAGGCTTTGGGTTTTGATTACAGCTGATTTCATTACTGCTGATTAACGAAAATAACACTGGAAATCTGCTGCTCGTAGAACGAGGGGCGGTTACAGAGGCTAATCTGTAATAACGTGGGTTCTTCATTACTCACCAATTTACAGTTAAAATGGAAGGCAAAGACTAAGAGTAACGTATATAATGGTAAAGCCATACACAAAAAACTTGTGATAAAAAAAACAACAACCCAGCAACTGAAAAAGACGAGAACATTATTCTACTGGAGGCCAGTTTTATTAGAACATTTAATATCATTGTCATTTTGCTGTCCAGACAAATAATCTAGGGGAGACGTTTCAGTTCGTGGTTTGATAGTCAGTGTCACACTATGTTATACGAAATATAATTACTGGACTATACATCTTTTAAAGAAACAGTGTTCGAAGGGTGGGAACTTGGTCATTTCCTACTTCATTATCAATCCATTTGATGCTACCTTTCCGTGTCACGCTCGAAAATCTCTATTCCGCAATAACATTGATCAGTCTTCTGTTGTACTTTTGAAACACACTGTTCATATCTGACGGGCAAGTGAGAGAAGTCGTTCATATTTTCGACCATTCCAAAAAAATTCTCGGGACATTGTTCATCCCAGAATAGATCTGCTCGAATGCTCATCGGTGTAACGAGATTGTGGGCGTGTGCACGTTTCAAACATTCACTGTCTGACATTCCGCCGCCGTTTTCGCCCCCGGGCATGCACTTGGGCGGACAATTTGGCTCCCAATTTAAGCATGCGGGACGCCGACGTTTAAGAGGGAATAGCCTTGAGAGAGATATCTTCTAGGCAGTGGTGGTGGTGGTGGAGGTTACTGAGGACAAAAGAGTGTGGACAAGAGGATTCGGAGAGACGAGGACAAGGAAATAACAGGTCTGGGTTCATAATTTAACTGAATTATTTTCTTGCTCTCCTTGGGGAAAACTCGTCTGAGATATTAATTACACTTCAAGAAACACAAAACAAAAACTACGGGCGATTTATAAAAGTCCTCGCAAATCGAGAAACATGCAAGTCTGGGATGACACGACGTCGATCGCTCTGGACATTCTTAATTCTTCGCAGGAGAAGTAAAAGTTAGACGTCTATGAATCACTCGTGCTGTAGCCAACATTGGTCACCTCCTCTTGCTCCTAGTAACTTGGATTGTTAGAGGTTGTTCTTCCCTGATAGAATTTTATAAGCTTTGCAGTTGGCAATACACTCTCCTGATTTCCCAGCATGCAGTTTTCCCACCATTAATTCTTCTCATTTCGACGAGTTGCAGTGGCATTAAACTTAAAATTTCATCTCTCAGATGGTTTGAAACAAAACTGGAGGTTTTGTTGTTGTTGGTTTTTTTTCAAATACACTATTAGGTGTTTCATTATTGTCGTAAATGCTAGGGATCGATACACGGGGCGGTTTTTCCGGACGTGTTTAACGGAGCGAATCCTATTGATGTAGTCAGGAGTGTTGTGAGAGTGCACAGTTTCGATTTGGCGAGGCTAGGGTAATCACGAGTTAAGAGGCCTTGCCTATGTCACTGGTAACCTATTGCCAGATTTTTTTTTTAATAGTCGCACAGCAGATAAGAACGAGACGTTCAGTTCCCCAAAGATACCAGAGCCTCTAAGGGATGGACACTCTTCGGTTAATTAGTTAACCGTGCCAGACTGATAGTAAGAAAGAGAGAGAGAGAGAGTGTGTGTGTGTGTGTGTTTGTGTGTGTTTGTGTGTGTGTGTGAGAGAGAGAGAGAGAGAGAGAAACGTTCCCTGCTGTTTTCTTATTCCTAAAGTTTACATCTGATTCGGAGGTGGATTACGTTACTATGGGCATTGAGGTCCGGGCACTCTCTCATGCCAGTCTGCTCAGGTTTTAGTTTTATTTTTAAACAAAGACTTTCATCGTAGGACAATTTAAGACATTTGACAATTTCGTGGATATCATTTATCAGTCTTCATACGGAAGCACGACAGACATGTTTTGGAAATAATCTTTACTTATATCGATAAATTTGTTTATTTATATGTGATTATGTCATAGTTAGAAACGTATATATTTTCATCGTTTGCTATTATACTGTAGGAAATGAGTAAAATATTTCATGTCCAGTTTTGTCTGATGTGTTATATAATGTCATTATGCATGTATTCGATATTGGTCCACAGCTGTAACTCTGTTACCCAGCACCATAACTGAAGAATACAGTTGGCCCATGGGCTAGTAACATAGCTTTGCAGAAAAAAAAAGCACCCCAGACATCAAATCGGAATTGCCAGTAATATAATCATTTTAGCATCAGGATAATTTTTTTCCCAAGGCAAATGAATATTGATGCCTTTCATATGTAACCTTCGACCCATTTGTTATTTCTACCCTCCTCTCTCTGTCTTTCACTCTCTCTCTCTCTCTCTCTCTCTGTTTATCGATCTGTCAATCAATCTCCCTTCTCTCTCTCTCTCTCTCTCTCTGTCTGTCTCCCTGTCTCTATCTCTCTGTCTGTCGCTCTCTCTCTCTCTCTCTGCTCTCTGGTTATCTCTACCTGTCTGTAACTGCAGTCTGAGCTAGCTTGCCTGAATATGTACTCACTTAGCACTATCTAGTGGATAATTAGCCATCACATATCATGCTTTCTACAGAGTATTTCGTAACAACTTGTTACATTCAGTTTTTACTTTTGAAGATCGAACAAAATTACTTGATACATGTGGCTTTGAACTTATATCATTCCGGCTCTGCAGTTTTATTTTCTCATTAAATGTATAATTAATGTATTATTAATTGCCCATCAGTAGTATTAGGAGAAGGTTTTTGCATGCCAGATTCAACGGCTGTAACTTCTCAGAAATTAAATTATACAAGCATCGCGATTGACAGTAATGACAGCTGACAGCAATGATTACAGGGTGAAAAAGATAATCATCACTCATAAAGGAGAAAAAAAAAATGCCGGGCATGTAGACACTTGTAAATAATTTCGTTGGGAAAAAAAATCCACGTCCATCCTTCAAAAGAGCACGATTAACACCACGATAACAAAAAAGTACACCTTACGTGTATACAATGGAGAAAATGAATTTCTTAGGGTGATACTAAATCATCACTGCATATTGTTTTCTTGTTTCCTCTTCATGTTCTGTTGTGAACATGAAATTGGAACAGCATTTGGCCAGAGCATAATTATGAAGTATTGGCCAGATTAACATAATAATAATAATAATAATAAAGTAGATTTATATAGCGCCTTTAGCCATGCCTCAAGGCGCTTTACAATAACATGATGGAATATATGCACACACACACACGTACACATAAATGGCCAGCTGGCAGACACACACACACACACACACACTATAGATATTTCTCAAATAAATATGTTTTTAACCCCGTCTTGAAAAGTTCTATAAGAAACGTTGAATTGGACTGGAATACATGTGCTGTTTTCACAATAATTTCTGAATCTACATTGTTTTATTCAAGAAAACAAGACACTAGCAAAAACAAAAAACAAAAAATTATAAACGCCGACAACAGCAACAACAACAACAAATTGGGATATTTTGGTTGTGACATAGGAAATCCCGGAATCTATTGCTGGTGAATATTTGACTCCTGCAACTACAAAATGTACCACCAACAATAAGAGCTGCAACCAAAATGGCGACAAGCATAACTATCAATAATTGTCGTGGCACTAAAACTGGAACTAAGAACCAGCATCCTACACAATAAAGTAATATACATATGCATAGTTACATTTTGCAGCAGTGATGCAAAACGTGTAATTAATTTGTCATCTAATTGTACAAGGCTAGCAACAAAACTGAAAATAAAAATAAATAAGATAATGCATGATGCTAAATGTAGCACAGATGCGCAGTTACATTTATAGCCAAAGTGAAATTAATTTATCATCTAAGTGTACAAGGCCAGCAACAAAACTGAAAAAAAAAAAAAATCACTCCACGTTTTGTCCTACATCAGTGAATTCAGACTCTGGCGTCCGGGGACTCGCCTCAGAATAAAAATCGAACAGAGT
The DNA here is from genome assembly GCA_963931925.1 of Onchidella celtica. Classification (NCBI taxonomy): domain Eukaryota; kingdom Metazoa; phylum Mollusca; class Gastropoda; order Systellommatophora; family Onchidiidae; genus Onchidella; species Onchidella celtica. The sequence goes on along the minus strand of OZ007572.1, from coordinate 42,917,300 downwards.
GTTGTATTAATTAAGCAGTCTCTTATGAAAGACAGTGGTGTAAATGCGACTCAAACCCAAAAACTACAAATACACATACTTCATTTGGTAGCGCACAGTCCGGAACTCCTACGTTTTGTAGCGTTGGCATAATAGTCAAACTGCTTAATGATTGCTTTATTTGACTTTCTTGGGCCAAACAATTAAGTACAAGGAAACAATACAGAATGAAACACAGCTCACAATAAGGGTATGCGCTTAACATAGCAAATCACTTGAGACTATGAAAGCATTACACACAGTCCTCTTTCTCTGTGCTGTCTAGCTTGAGCAATGAGAAATAACCAATTATTCCATTGCATTCCCTGGCGTGCATTAACTGAGTCACGCTAGGTTTTTTTTATTTTTTATCATCTTTCTTTCTAGGTTCCTTATCGCTTCTGTCTGCTGTTGATTTTGAATCGGTGGGCTGGTGTCAATATTACGGTTTTACAAGGATTGGGTTCTCACGCACATAAAAATGGAGCGTTGAGGATGAGAGTTCTCCATATTGACTCAGTTCAATGAACACACGTACACTCATAAAACACATAAAATTTCCTTTGATGACAACGCGCGGATTTTCCTGGCAGGAAGAGTCCTGAAACTTATTATATTTTTTTTTTTTTAATTGAAATTGTATTTGTAATGATGTGTGGGACACATAAAAATGCATTTGGGACTGCTGAAGTGCAATTTTGCCAGATCGATGTGCACTTCATTTGTGAAAAACTGGCCAAATTAATAAAAACAACAACAACAAAGGAATAATAAGAAGAGGAAAACGAATAATAACGAAAAAAAACTCTTCAAGTTCTTTTATTTTATAGGCTATATTTTTGATTTGCTACTTTGGAAAAGTGGGGTGATGACGCCGGTGGCCGATTGCACTAGGGCTGTAAGATAATGTAGAACACAATTATGCTATTCTTATTGTGAAACTGTGAGAGTGGAAAGTCCATTGGAATACCAGAATGGCAAGTTATTAGGTTTGCCAAGCTGCCTCTCCACCTAATCCAAATGTAAATAGTAATTGTCTCGCAACCCAGCATTTTACTATAAATTTCTGCTTTTGATGGGCCAATTAATATCCCTTGAGACTTATTTTTAATACTGAAACGAAAAAAGTATCTCATTTCATAAGTCAGGTAACTTGATTATTAAAAACTTGATTGACATAATATCAGAGAGTGTAGAAAAAATACTGGGTCCGAAATAGAAACCAGATCCCAGTAAAATGGGGACTCAAGGCAGTTCCAGACTTAATAGCAGAGGAATTTCTTCTGTATTGTTTCCTTGTGCAAAATAATGTGTCCACGTATTTAGCTGTGTTTTCAAATTGGATGTCTCCTAATGTAAATGTCCTTTTGAAATGACTTCCGTTTAAGATATACTAATTAGATACTATTGTGCATAACTGCACGTGCATAATTATATATATACTAGACGAGGCACCCGACATTACCCGGGACAAAACATTGTTCCCACCTTCTTTCACCTTCTGTCTCTGATCTAGACAATTTCAATAATAATCTACAGTCATGCTCCAGACCTCACACGTGCCATTGCACTACGCCCCAAACTGAACGCTTATCGAATAGTCTTCCCGTGCGATAGAATTATTACAGAGAAAAAAAGAGATCATTGTATTTTACATTTTTGCAACTTAAAAAACAAAAAACAAACAAAAAAAAACACCAAAATTTGAATAAACATAGTCCTTCGATACAAACTCGATTGAGTTAGATTAGTTGACACATGAGAACATTTTTTAGATAATTTTTGAGACTGTTATTTAGGGTGTAGAGCTGAGCAACTCCAAATGAAATTAAGTGTATCATTGTAAGTCATATTCCAGAGAATATGTTGTCACGGTAGTGTTTAGTGCAAAATAATAAGCGAATACCTCAGGGGGAAATTTTGCATTGTCATTATTTCATTGCGCTCCTGGTCTGAGATTGTCACGCAAGGTGCACACCGTCACTGAGAATTACTTGTGCTTCAGGAGGATTTTGAGAGTTCTACTGATTACAAAAATGTTCTTCTCATAATAATTACAGTGGAGGTGAAATCAGCGTAACAGATCAATTGCGATTCTGGCTATTTCTTTGATTGATTGCATCGATTTTGTCACTGACTGCAGACGAAGATTTTGGACTTGTTAGAATTATGACGGTAATCAGCACATTGGATTGCTTTCAGAGAATAGGAAGTGGATAAGTCACAAGTTTGCATTATTGGACTAAATTTGGTGTTTGTTGGATAGAAAAAAACAAACAGACCTGTGATAACAATTTGAATGTGAAATAGGCATAATCTCATGTGGAGTTTGTAAACTTTCCATAAAACGTTCACTTTTTTTTTCCTTGTGCAGAATTTTCTTATTTGAGATTTGAGGAATTCAGCGGCGGTCTGAGCGCAGTAGCTGCGCCAGGGTGAAACCGAGGGAGATATACAACATCACGTGGGAATGGAAATCAGTCAAAGATGGATCGATCACTCATAAACCTATCAATCAAGAAAAAGAAATGAAGGCCAGACTGAAACGTAAACAGACATCCGTGATGGTTAAATGAAGTTACCTTCTCACTTGCAGTCTGAACTGTCCAGCTGATATGAGACTAGGCTGGTCGAACGGCTGAATGCTTCAAATTTTTACTGGCACAAAGGAGCCTTTCGTGAGATTCAATAAGTTTTGAAGATAAGTCCTGAAAATTAAATCCTCGATGAATTATGCTTTGAAGCCAGCAAGTTTACTCATGTAAATACGTAGTATGCTTTTGCAGTAAAAGAGAATAATTATATGTGTTTACGGTCCATTGCATCCCAGAGAAACCGTGCGCTTGAAACAGCTGAGGATGATCGTGAGTTTGAGAAGTAATGGAGAATTCGAATAATCAGAACCTTAGGGTGGCTCAAGATTATGCGTGAACAGAAAGATTTATAATTTATTTTAGGATATCATGTCTTCATGAAGATTTCTTGCTTAAAATTCGAGAGACCGAAATTTTTAATTGGGATCTGCAGTCGAGCGGTTATTACCTCTTTTGGGTGGGGATCTTATCTACTTTACACAAAAACAAAGTAATTACAGATTTTCTCGTACCCGTAGACAGCTATCACTAGTATCAGTACAGAGATACATAAAGCACTTTTGCGCTTGCCCTTTCTCCAAGATAGCAAAGTGTTTCGAAGCATTTGTTTCATCATCCGATCTTCATGTATAGGCGAGTCTATCTCTCTTAAAGTTTAATAATAATACACGATTTTTGTTTTCATAGGGAGAGATAAAGGCAAGAGAATGTGCGACAGGAGACAAGGAGTTGAAATCCCCAGCCGATGCGACAGGGGTAGCCTTTGTGTAGCTCATAGGAAACGCAAATGAATGGAAATCTCTAGACGAACTAGCCTTCCTATTATCAGCGTCTTGTCGGGGGAATGAGTCTATAACAAAGACAGGTAATGGCAGAAGAATTATGAAATGGCAGACGGAGGACCAATGGCTGTCTGTTTAAGGGAGTATCATGTCCTTAGACTTGGATAATGGGAAATGACTTCTCGTCATCCGTTGTCAGTCCCAATTTTCGTCAACAGCTGAGCATTTTCATGCCCGAGATCGTATTAGTCTCTCGGCCCTCTCTCGTTAGATATTATAAAAGAGTCCAAGTATTACGGCACACGCACTGATAGCTTGTCTAACAAATTCCTACCCTTTCGGTTTAATCATAGGGACGATACCTTGTCTCAGCTCAAAGCTTATCTCTGGTTTCATTTTCAAGAGAAAGAAATAATCTACCCTTCCTCTTTCCTATTGAATTGCCCAAAGTAACTCTTCTCAAAGGAAGAAAATGTCGCAAAATTAAGTAAAGCAGGTGATTTTATTCATGGTACCTAATGATAGGTATCGACTCCTAGATGCGTCCCTCCCCCCTGAAGACATGGCATAAATTATCCCACGTGAGAACGTTTGAAGTGTTTAACTCCAAGAGACGTGTTCCACTACGAAAGAAGATTTCAGCCGTTTGCCATGGACACAGTGTAAGATTTCTCAAATTCGGCGTTTTGTACGTCATCATCGCATCGAATCCACCTTCGTTCATATCGGACAGGATATTCATTAGCATTGCGCAAGAGATGCCCGGTCCGTTCACCGACTGCGTAACATGTACAGGAGGGGAAGCCTAATGAGTTAGGTATCTTTCAGCCTTTCACAGGCCGAAGAAAATTGGTGATGGTCGTGTGACGTTAGCCGTAAATAGAAGGCTTTTCTTGGTTCTTATTATGGGATTATCCTAACTATCCTAACAGGGGAGGGCAAGCATTTATGATGGGCATTGGCGTAAAATTTGGCCTCGATACAATCCTATTCCTTTCAACCCACTCGGCAAAACCAAAATATGAAAAGAAATGCTCACAGTATTTCTCCTTCCCTCCGAATCAGATCAATCAGGAACAAAGAACCATGTTACGAATGGTTATTAAGTCTATTTGTCTGCCTTTCTGTCTGTTCATAAATATGCATGTAGGTGGGTGATAGATCCGTTGAAAGCTATTCGAGGTGTGTGTTTGTGAGGTAATGTTGTCCTTTGATTTTATATAACTCTTCAAAGTCTCGATCCTCATTTTCTCTAAAAGCAAAACTGCACCTACAAAAATAATTATGGAAAGTACCCAACGATATGAGGGTTGAACTGAGCGGGGAAATTGCAAGACCTCAGTGTGGAAGTCCACCTCGGCAAAGAGGTATTAGTTATTGTTTCTACTGTTAGTCCATAACACATGATCATTTCAGGACCAGTGCAGTGACCTTGAGAGCTGTGTGTGGAACAAATATTTGAAAGTCAAGATGTCACGAAGAGCCGTTCACTTCATGATAGGAGTTATTCTTTTACTGTCTAGTGGATTGATGACCCTGTCATCGATAATGTGACAGTTACTACTTCGTTGTTGTTGGTGTTGTAGTTGCTGTTGTTGTTATCCTTACTTTTGTTATTATGGCATTTGACGACCCAGATGGAAGAACGACCATGGTCCAATTTTAAAGATTTTATAAAAAATATTACCATGCCTATCAAGTTTTGGCCACAAAGCCCAGTTTTTTCCTACTTAAGGCCTCCCTCTGATGAAACAGGTTGCTTTTATCTCCATTAACAATGCACTTGGGGACTTTCAAACTTAAAAAAGGGTGGGGGGATTATAAAGGTGACCAAGGCAGCAGGGAGTCATCTGCAGAAAGATGAGGATTGTAGTCAGCCATGTTTTTCCTATTCATCTGCCGTCTACATCCGGTTTGCCTCGTGACAGTGATTGCCATGGAACCCATTTTCCAGCATTCATTGTCGGTCTCTTCAGTAGCGAGCATCCTTACCACATCTCGTGTAAAACCTTGATCAGAAATTATATAAAATATGTTACCACTTACTGTTCATTCGTGCCTGAGTTTGTTGCTTTAGTTGTTTTTTTATCATTGGCTCTAAAATGTGAGCAGTTCACTTTTGCGACCTAACACTGACATATATATCGGTTCAGCATGCACTTTTAGTCATTTCGTTGTCATCCTTAATATAGATTGTTTGGAGCTGATGTAATATTAACCAAGCGCTAAGGATAACTACCTGTTTCAGTTTTGATGACCCCAGGGAAATCAGAATAAGGCCGTGGTACACAGTTGCTGGGATCTGGAAACCGAGGACTGGTAGTTGTGCCTCTAGAATAACGCTTGAATGGGTACAGACAGACATACAGACAGACAGACCGACCGACAGACAGACAGGCGGGTAGGCAGGGAGGTAGGTAGGCAGGTAGGTAGGTAGGTAGGTAAATAAATAGATAAGCGGACGAGGGGATGGGTGGACAGGTAGGTAGATCATAGGTACTTAGACAGGTAATTTAGTTGTGCTGGAGATAATAAAACAAATAGTGTAATATACGGTACACTGGGAGTATGCCAGAGTTGAGAAAAAGAACATTATGTGAAAAGGAACGTCGTCCTGGCAACGGAAGACGAACTTATTCACATGAAAGCTTTGTGTCGGCAAAATGTTATTAATTTGCCTTAGGTTTTCCAGTTCTTGACATAGTCCATTATCGAAGTAGTGGACGGGCGATCAGTATTAGCAGGAGGCGTCGGCGACAAGTGCAATAATAGTTATTAGTTTTATCCGTGGAGGCGGTGCCTTCCCCCTCCCCACATACACACGGAAATGACGTCATGCGTCATGTTTATTAAGTACTCGATTAGATACCGAAATAGGTTGACAAACAGAGAAGAGCGGAAGCCCATTTCTGTGGTGATAATGACCATGGCGATGAATGGGAGAGTTAGACGAGTTCTGGATTCTTCACTTACAGAAATGGTTGACACGATTACACGATTGTACGGTAATTTCCGGGGATAATGGCCAAGGGGGAATGCAGCACGGCGAGTTTTAGCTGTACCACGATTCTTACAGAGGTGCACTACAACAGCTTGGTACAACTAACAGGAATGTTGTTCGCATAGTGGTTAACATTGCCGTCGCGTCTCCTTAGAATAACAAGGTTCTAACTCCCTTCCATCAACATTTGTGAAACTGATGATTAAAGTTTCATGTGCCCGCGGCTTTTACAGATACACTTTTTCATTTTAATAATACTTACAAATTACACACTGAATCCCCTTGATACTTTGACAAACAATGGGAAAGACCTGTAGAAGTAGTGTGTTGTGTGTAACCCAGTTCAGCCAGAGAGTGGAGATAGAACCTTGTCACTTTAAGATTGTCTCCTTCTCTCTCTCCACCACCCCTCCCCATCTTTCATCTGTTAACAGAACAGCAATTCAGGAGAACTCCAGATTTGATCACTAGAAGTCTGCAAACCCATTATTGCACTTTTTTTTCCCAGAACTTTCAACAGTGAAATGGCAGAATTCTGATGATTTTTATTTTTTTTTACGCAAGTGGGTGTTCAGAACTGAGAAAAATTAATGGTTTTACAATTGTTTAATGATACAATGTATCAGAGAAGAGCCTTCGGCCAGAGCATATGGATACAGAGATGTGAAGAGTGCGTCAGGAAAAATGGGAGAAAATAAAGAAAGCTAGGTAAGAAAGCTCAGAAGACAATTTGGAATCGTCAAAATATGTGTAAGAATGGGTACAGACAAACAAGAAGAAAATAAGTACAAATGTAAGAAAATAAATAAATGAAAGGAATAAAGATAAACAGATAATACAATACTGTTTTGGCTTTCAATTGTGTTGAGGCTCAGCACTTTGCTAGTACTTTTCTTTTCATACTGAATGCAGTTTTGACAGTGTGGAACTCCTTGAGATGCATATTTTTCACTAAATCTGCCTGCAGCTGACAGAACGACAGGGATAGATAAAGAAATTAACAAACCAAAGAGCAATAATCTTTTCCATACTTTGTCTCTCTTTTCTCCCCCATTATCTTCTGTGGACAACAGGTAAATAAACAGGAAGGTATTTTGCTCAGCTTTTCATTATTTTGAAGAGAAATAACTTTGTTTTCTGAGATATAGATCTACAGATTGGATGGACACTATGAGTATCACACCAAACTGCATAGCTGTGCATTTTCCTTCATGGCGTGCAATTCATTTTCGATTCACCTCTGTATTCTGTGTGGCTTGCGTGTCCTTCATTCTTCATCATTTCCTCTCCTTGATAGCTTTAAGCTCATTTCAGAGCACCGTTCAATGTTTTGGCCCGCAGATTTCGATCCAGTCGCTGTTTCTTTATGATCGTCCTTCCGAAATCTCAGCCGCACCCCGCCCGTCCCTCTTTCTTTTCCTGCTGATCAGCTCAGATTACATCGATGGCCATCGTTGCACTTAAGTGAGCTTTGGAGAGAGATAATGATATCGTTTTTCCTCCCCTATTCTTGCTGTTGAACTAGACCATTTTTTTTTTGTTATGGTTAAGAAAAAAAAAGGCGCCGCATGAAATGACAAGTGTGTCGTTTTGAATGGCCCTACTTTAAAGTCATTTTTTTTCTACGTTCGTATTTGGTTTTTTAAATGTACTATCTTATCATATGAATCTTTTTGCTCATCCTAGCCAGTCCCAACAATAAATACACGATGTGTGTGTGCATTTGGCGAGACATCATCATCATCATTATCAACACTGTACCAAGGATGGTGGCAGGCAAGAAGTCGATTCTCTCATTTTATTGCCCGACTGAGCTTGTTCTGTTACAGGATTAAAGAAAGAAGGAAAGCGGACAATGGCAACCACTGAAGGAACCGCGAAGATTTTCTTTCTGTCAACATGCTTTAAAAAGAAATGTGTTGTTGTTTTTTTGTGTTCCGACTGTGGAACAGTTGACAGTACGGTCGATAATCTATAGAGATGCAAGTCAGACACTGAGCACAGTTTGTTACTGAAACGATGAAACTTTGGATGTGATAGTTCCACAGGACAACTGCAAAATCAGGAGGTTTGATTATCCAAATACATAAACAGCAACAGACAGACAGAAGCATATCATTTACATCACCACGGCAACAGCAACTGGAGTAGTTAGAAATATAACAGCAAGAACAAAAACAAATTATATTTTAAGAAAAAAAAATAGTGGCGGGAGTAATTCATTGTGGTACAATTTTGCCGCCCCCCGCCCCACCTTTGTTTTCCCTCGACGCCACAGCCTGAGAGACAATTTCAAAAAAAATTTTTAAAATTAATTTTCTTAAATGTCCAGCCCAATCGCTTTTGTATCGACCGATTGTGTTGATTCAAGTTTCAGGTATTTTTAAATAAAAAGTTGTGAAAATGTAAAATACAACTATGTATGTTTTTGGCGCGCTGTAGTATGCCCACCTCACCCGAAACGATATTAATACGCTTTGAATTCCGTGCTCACAGTTTCCCTACAGAAGTGAGTGCGTAGTGCTTGGTGCTCATGAAATCTGCAGTGAGACTGTAGAATATAGGAAGCTTTGTAAACCAAAAAGGGAGAGAGACATAGAATTGTGGGTTCACAGGTTTATCCAGGATAATGTCGGGTACGGGTACAGCTAGTTTTTGAAGGATTATCAGCCCCAAAGAGTCGCAGCAGAAAATAAAATTGCGCATAATGACATAATATGTTTGTATCCGCACGGTTCTTTATTCAGTTATCTTATTTTCCCAGTTTTTCCATAAACCCAAACTACTCCAAGAAATCCAACAGAATCAAAAGAACTGTTGACCACAACTTGGATTTTGGTTTTGATTTCAGTTTGCTTCCTTCCGTTGAAGTGTTATAATGTCCCATAACGCGGTTTTTACCAAACGATGTTTCCCATACAAACAATTCAAGAAAGGTGCAGAGGTCAAGATGAAACAGTCATTGCTGGAGTATGACTCAGCCTAGTTGAGTACCAGAAACTGGAGAACTGACCTCATTGTGGAGAGTTATCGTCCCCTACTGATCTTCAGCAGTGTGGCCCTCCATAATGAAAATTTCCTACTTTACATGGGTATTTCTGCTGACGTAGTGTATTGGCCTACATTGATGGACTATCTCTTGTGGAACTATTGATTTGTCGAAGATCTGGGATGAGGACTGAAGTCTCTCGCCGTGCCATCGGTCGGCCGTGAGTTCTTGAGTTCTTGCGTTCTAATGAACAAACGTGTAAACGAGAGAAACTAAAAATATTTACACGTTTCAATTGCATCAGATTGAAGTTTCATTACCCCCCCCCCCCCGCCCTTTTTTGGGAGTTCGTTTTACTGGCAGGTATATGCGAATCGCCACCGCCACCATCACCACCACACAGCGACAACAAATGCGAAAGCAATTTGAACAGCAACAACAATGGTAATTAAATTCATTAGCGAAACCATGGCAGTAAGGATATCCTTAAAAATCAATGGAATCTTGCATCCAGTTCTGCTGAAACCCAGTAATTTTGTCCTCTGAAATTATCTAGTTGATCGCTCCAGTTGAAGATTCTCCGGCGGTCATAATCTAGTAGTCTCAGTTACCTTCTTTGCTTGTTACACTCACTCAGCCACCCAACATTTCTGTACACTTTGCAGTTCGCCTTTTTTTTTTTTTTAAATAAATCTTGTAGTTTCCCCAGCATCGGGACCATTTTACGTTTTGTCTTTCTGTGGTTTAAATTTTCGTTCTTTTTCTTTCTGGATTTTATTTGAGCATTACACTTGAACTAATTACCACTGTCGTATCAAAATTGTCGTTTAAAATCAAAATAATTTAAATTTAATGTTACCAACCAACATTCTTCGGAGCTAATTTTCCATCTTTGTACACTGGAGACCACTCCACTCCAGGCCTCGTTTCAGTTCTTATTGAATCGCAGACATTTTTCAAGAACTGATCTTTTTAACTTACTCACACCTTAAGCCACACGAGTCATTCCATCCTCTTTGGTCTGCCTCTTCATTTGTTTACTTGGAACGCATGCATCGTGTGTATTTATGTGCGGGCTTGTTGAGTATTTATGTTCTCGTACCACGAGCTCTAATTTCCTTTTCTAACATTCAATTTTCAGTGGCTGTAGCTCTCAGTCCGACATCCCTCCTTTGTTTACACAAGACACAAACCACCAGTCTAGCATTTCTACTGCTATTCTATCTCAGTAGACAGAGACAATTGGTAGGAAACCTCCTGTGTTTGAGATCTTGCCGTCTCCGCTCTTGTCCTTTGAAAACGCTGTTTTCTCATCTCAGTGCTGTCGAAGAAAACAACTAGCGACGTCGCTGTTAACAGGACAAATGCAGCCATCGATTAGTAAATCAATATACACTGAGGAAGATCAACATATTCGATCTGTGGAATAGTGGACGGCGTTGAAAAGTGAAAGGACAGATAGTTGATTCTCTGTTTGTGAAAAAAAAAACCCCACACACATACCCTTTGTCTGCGACTAATAATTCATTACAACTACAACAGCAGATGGCAGCATAATGGTTAAATGCACATCTAAAATGCTGACTTACGAAACTGACTTTGTTCACTGATCAACGTAGTTGCAAGTAAAGCACACGAAAGCAAGCTTGTATGTGAAATGTCCCTATGGTTTACTTATGTGTTAGTAATGTAGGGTACCAAACGCTTTTTTTTTCGGCTTGGCGTTTTGTATTATATTTATTCAGCGTTTTACTTTAGCGTTTGAACTTGCTCTGTCAAATGAAAATAAAAAATTAACAAATTCAAGCGCATTGCTGAATGCTGACAAACGTTGCTAGCGTGAAATCCGAAGCCAGGAAAAGGTAAGTTTTTAAAATTCGGGCATTTACTGACTTTACTACCATAACGATTCCCACCAACTTTTCATAGAATACGCGTTCCTGTGACTGAATAGGCTCAAATAGTTGGTAGGTTAGTGAATTTCCAGAATAACATTGTTTAGATTTGATGAGCATCCACGATTTTGCCTCCGCTAGATTACACTAACCGATTATACTTATATAAAGTATCACGACTGCCATTGCCATCGATTTTCACACAATATCTGAATCCAAATCTGAATCATCGGAGTAATCAGAAGTCAGGATCATCAACATGATGAATATCAGTTTTGACGCCAGACCTAATTAGTTCTGATGATTAACTTGAACCAGCGACAAATGATTACAAATACCGAAGTGTCACCATAAGTTTGCGGCAAACACCGCTCACCGAGGCCTGAAAGAACTCCTTGTAAAATCACGATAATATTAGACATGCATCAATCATGGCATCAAATCGGTTGCAATAAATCAACAGGTGACGCGACTTACGAAGGCCTTGTGGCGGCCATTACGGGACGAAGTTGCGAGAGAGAGAGAGAGAGAGAGAGAGAGAAAGGGGGGGGGGGAGGTGAAAGAATGTGTTTGACAGCCGTGCCAGAGCATGGTTCATTAGATATAGAAGAGTGATGGCTTTAATTCGGCGAGATGTGGATTGGCACTGTAATTCCAAAGCTCTAAAATGGTGAAAAAGACACAAGTTGTGCTCGCTGTTTGACAAAGTGTGATTACTTTGTCGGAAGTGCATGCCAGATTTCAGAAAAAGATTTACCTGGAACTAGATTTACAGCGGACACTCACATGATTGAGGGGAAAAAGTATAGTGATGCCTGTTAATGTTATGTACTGTGTGGTTTCAAGAGAAATATTTAGTACAAGAGATGATACCGAAAAGAGGAAACAACAGAAACATGGAGTGAAAAATGAGGATGAGAGAGCCGTTATCGTCGTCAGTCAAACAGGCGGGCAGATGGATGGATGGATGGACGAAACAACGGATGGATGAATAGGCTCAAACTCAAGCTCAAACTCCGTTGGGTGGAGGATAGATAGATAGATAGATAGATAGATAGATAGATAGATAGATAGATAGATAGATAGATGGATGGATGGATGGATGGATGGATGGATGGATGGATGGATGGATGAATGGATGGATGGACGGACGGACGGACGGACGGACGGACGGATGGATGGATAGATAGATAGATAGATAGATAGATAGATAGATAGATAGATAGATAGATAGATAGATAGATAGATAGATAGATAGATAGATAGATAGATAGATAGATAGATAGATAGATAGATAGATAGATAGATAGATAGATAGATAGATAGATAGATAGATAGATTTGAAGCGCTGTTTTCGCCCGTGTGTTGAATTTTTTCTTTAAAATTGCGCTATAAAACATCGGTCGCTGATATTTGCGAGGCACCTTCCTTAAGCATCTTAAAATTCTGCGAGTCAACAGTAAACATTAGTACCGCACATATTGCAAAGTAATATATTTGTCAATAAAGACAGAGAGAAAAAAAGTACCTGTTTGCCGGGGCCACAGCAGTTTGCTGGGTCGGGGACGTGCTGATCAAGAGGAGATAATTCAATAATTCGGCTCAACTATGGCTTGTTCCAATGCTGTGGGGCGAACGGGGAGAGGAAGATTAAATATGCGGCACGCACTCAGAAGTCGAATCAATTTTGTCCGCGTAATCAGTGATGATTCTTTTGATACTAAAGTTGCCAGTTTGTCAGTGGTTTTGAGACTATTTCTTCGGGGATGTTCCAAGAGGCAAATTTCCTGCACTTGTGCATACCGTTTGAAGTTGATTCTGCGTTCCAATCGAACGCTACTGATTGGCTGTAGTCGAATCGCTGCATGAACAGTTAATTGAATACCGGCAAGGATGTTACTTGATTGTGACTAGCTTTAGTTTGTGTCCAACTTTAGTCTGGTGAACAAATTAACGGTGAGCGAACCTTTCAAAATTTAGAGGAAGGACGACAATTTCACTCTCTTGCCACAACTCTGAGAAGTAGAACAAGTCAGGCTAAAGACCTTTCATTACTCTTGTACCATGCAGTCAGACTCTTCTCTCCAGAAACAAATAGACATACGAGAAAAATTTCCGTTGTCACAGCCACCAAACAAAATACACGCATAAGACAGGTAATTGAGACAAATAGCGTCCCTGCCTCTTCTGGTTCCTAGTTTTTTCCGAGACTACAGTCATGGAATTTCTGAATTCCTTTGCTTACCACGGTCATCGTGTCCTAAGCCAACATAGACAGTGGGCACTTTAAAATGCCATTATGTCCCTAAAGATACCAAAGACAGTTCTACTAATCAGTGACGTGATATTGATTTTTGTACGTTCATATAGATTGCAAGCATTATTCTTATACCTTCGTGGTCTGATGTCTAAAGATTCTTCGTCAGACGTTTCAAGCAAAAAATGAAGATAAGTCGTGTTTTATAGTACTTCCTCCCTCCGCGGAACATTCTCCGCCATATTTCTGCAGTTATAAGCATGTAAAAAGAAAAAAGAACTAATGATTTTATGCTGCTGTCTGGCGCTTTGCATACGGAAAGCATCACGCTGTCCTTCTGAGACAACTAATCTCTAAATCTCGTGTCTGACAAGACAATCTCAGGAACTAGTAATGTCCACAACATGTTATAGCTGCGGGCAGCTTTGTACTGAATTTCAAAGGTCGTGTTTGACAACTTCATAATGATTCAGATCTAAACATTCGTTGGCCATTAATTTTTAAATGTTGTGTTGGCAAAAGCAGTGCAAGAGATTTTAATCTCCTCCGAGCATGAATACACAATGAGAAAGGTCAGGTCAGACAAACCTGATCCGAACTGCCTCTGATATTTCTGAATTGATAGACAGATTTTTGTGACAACAACAATAGCAACAGCAACAATGAAAAATATTTTGAGCATTTTCATAAGAAGAAAAAAGAATAAACTGGATTATTGTACTTTCTCACGCCTTCAACTATTTTCATGTATACTCGGGCTTGAGTAGCTCCGCCGATGTTTGAAAGTGCTGCTAATGAGAATAGTTTGACACTAATGATATGCGATACGCTGTTAACTTCTCTAACGTGTCATAGTAAAGATATTCTGTGGCTCCTCCCGAGCTCTAACCACTTTCTTAATTTTCCACTGCTTTTAGCGATTTTATTTCAGGGTCAGACATTTACTCGTTTTATCTGTACTTAGAAAACTGAGAAGCTTATTCTTATAACATCGGTTGACCAGGGCACTGATTTTCATCGCCAAAATGATCGATGTCTGGGCTGACCTTATATAATCTTGGTCACACAAAAGCTTGAATTTTTTATTTTTTTTTGGTGTTTGTGTTTTGTCTTTGATTTGTTTTCCGGTTGTGGTTAATGTTTGTCCTAATGGTTTTGAAAATGCAAAATAATACGTGATTGAATAACAATCATACAAAGAAACATAATACAGGACAAATATATATATAAGGGTGCTCATTAAAGGATTATCTAAATTTAAAGGAAAAAATGAAGAAGGAATTAATCCTTTGGAAATAAGGAGCTGGCTGTTCTCAAAGTCCTTGAAATCGGTGTATGCATACAAGTCAATTTGTCTACTCTACAGTGAGCTCCTTATCTCACACCGCATGTTTGTCCTTGCTCCCCATCCTTCTTTACTCGAGATTCTGTTGTTTAAAGCAGTAGAGGCGAAACTGACAAGAAATAGACAATGTGGGCTCTTGACGGCTGAAAACATAGTATTGACATTAAAAACACCGCCGCCGTTTAACAGAGTTACGCAACATAACCTCCTGAAAAGGATGGAGAACTCACTTAGCTGGGAACAGCCTCCCGGCGCATAAAGCAAGGAACCATTAACACCAACGGCGCCATTTCCATCCAGAGTTTGCTGGCGATGTTCGGTGAGCTCAACAGTGGTGTTCTTCCTCCACTTTCTCGGAAAGCTTGCTCACCTTCAAACAAGCAATGAGTAAAATACATTCATTATGAGATTGTTGACTCAACATTGTTGCCTGAATACTTTGTATTTGTATTTGTATTTTGTATACTTCTTTAATCGCATTTGGGAAATTTGCCTTAGTATCACTGCAGCCCAGTTACAACTGGAGCAGACACATCGTCGCCACAGTGCAGCACCGGTCGGCGGTTTTTTTTTTTTGGGGGGGGGGGGGAGGTGGTGGTGGTAGGGATAAATTTTAATTTTGCCCTGGCAGTGGCCTGTTCGGCCCGCCCTTTTCGATTTCCAACTGCCAATGTATCTTAAACATGCACAGCGTGCACACGGCCGGCCAAGTTTTCCGTCCTTATCCGAGAAGTCTAGGAGCTCGGTCCTACCCACCATAGGATCAGGGGCAGGAAAATATGAGAAAAATTCCAAATTTTTCCAAAACGCCTGCACAGACCGGGATTCAAACCCGGTGCCTTCGGTAGGAGAGGTCAGCTCCTTGCCGCTAGACCACCGTGTACTAGCACGGAAGGAGCAAAGAATAGATCTGGACATAAAACACTTCAGGCATACTCTCTCACATGAAGACCAAAGTGATTCAACTGTCCTAAAACGTGCTGCAGGTGCAGTTGTCGGACAAACTGCAGGCATTGTTTAGTCGAGATTCTGTTATTTGAAGCAGTTGCGGCCAAGCTAATACTATACATAATACAGTAAACAACACGGTGAGGCAAACCATCGTTTTAGAAGGTGGAAATGTTTGTAAGAAAATCCTACCATAATATTTCACCGTTGAACCTGCCAATGAATCGTCCATTTTCTTTAATAATTGATTATGTTAAGCACGTTAAGGACAATGCCTTGGATCACTGACCTACCTAAATAGTCATGCAATTTTGTTGACATATTTCTGAAACACTGGATAGGACCTGTGCTTAGGTTAATCTACAGGCTTACCTCCATCTCTCTCTCTCTTTGTCTCTCTCTCTCTCTCTCTCTCTCCAATCTCTCTCACTCCCCCTCTCTCTCTCATTCACTGTCTCGCTCGCTCTCCCCCTGTGTGTGCGTGTGTGTGTTTGTAATTGTATGTGCATGCGTTTTTGTTTATTTTAATAGTAATACTAGTATGTTTTCGCATCAGTCACCCATCAGCCATACTTGGCACTTTTGTGCAGTTGCAACATATATCGACAGGCCGTCTTCTTATCCAATGAAGGGTAACGTGATGAAGA
Source organism: Onchidella celtica (assembly GCA_963931925.1). Lineage (NCBI taxonomy): Eukaryota > Metazoa > Mollusca > Gastropoda > Systellommatophora > Onchidiidae > Onchidella > Onchidella celtica. The sequence goes on along the minus strand of OZ007572.1, from coordinate 42,900,824 downwards.
TATTCAACTTTTACCCGGTAAAATATTAATAATGACCCCTAAAGCCAGATATTTCATCTTTTCTACACTCGAAGGTGTTAGAGTTCATTCTGAGAGACGTTACAGCAAATTCATGACTCAGTACAAATTCTCTGTCGGAGCTTCATCATAATCCTTCACTAGATGTTTTCTGTGTCTTTATGAATGTATGGAATCTTAAGTCGCGAAAAACATGTTATTTTCTGAAAAAAAATAAAAAATCTAGATCTATATATATGGAACTCTTAGTTCGGCATGTGTAGGCTAATTGTCAGTAGAAAAATTGAGAGCTTTCAATTGACCTCCTATCTCAAAAGCGATTCTGACAGGAATACCAGTGTGTCAGCAGTAAAAAGTAAGTCCTTTCTAAATCTGCTCATTAATCACTTACCTTTAAATGCTAGTGCAAATCGTAAACACGGAATTACCAACTCTAAAATAAAATGATCTTGACTGTTACAATGTTATCTTAAATTTAATCTGATTCTTTCTAGTCAATGACAGTATTACCTGGTATTTTTTAAACAGAAAGATTTTTAATTGATATAGAAAAATCCGATTTATTGAATAAGTTCACTTAAATTGGACCACGCCAGACATGACTGTAAATAAACCTGTTGTATTTGTAAATGAAGGAAGAGAGAAAGGCAGACAAAATTTTATGGTATTTCACTGAAGGGAAGAATAAAATAGTTCAGGCAACCGGACAGACAGAAATACGCCAGAAAGTATGTTAATACTGATCCTGACCCTTTGACCTGATTGTATGGTGGAGAGGAATACACGATTTGATTCGGGAATTCTATCATTGCTGAAGGTTTGAGCATCCTCTGACCAGGATTCAGACTCTAGCACTGACACTCCTTGCTCTCTGTGTATGCCACCCCTTTTCCCTCCCACCGACATTTGTTTTTCCCGAAAATACTGCTGGCGTGCTTTCATTCTTGGAGCGCAGTGTGGCCATCACAAAATTCTCTCATGGGATGGAGGGTTCCAACCATATCGGTAGTGGCCCGTGTTTTCTCCCTCTATCGATCCATGTTTTTAACGATCGGCTTACGAAACACAATTTGCATGGTGGCATTTCGTTAAGGGCCCGACGTAGGGCGGCGAAACCACGGGATTTCCAACGTCAGTAAATAAACAGAGATAGCCTCGGACTACAGCGGGTCGTGAGCAATTTTTGTAATGTTTAGATGGATATCGGGTGCTGACGAACGCGTTGCCTAACAGTTGTGACTATAATTCTTATCTGCGCGTCTCGTTCACTACTAAGAAATAAACACACACATAAACGTGTTTGTCTAGGACATGGTGCTAAATCGCATTCCTATGAATAAAAATAAAATATGCTGTTGTTATTGTGTTTCTATATTGGCTGTTGTTATAAGTATGTACGCCCCCGGACCGTTTAGTGCTAGGGGAGCATACGTATACATACCTATCCCTAACCCCATCCTTATCCTCAAGCCTAAATCTTATTGAATCCCTAACGCTGCCCCCTACCCTTTCTGCACAAAAAGAAAAAGCTAGAGGAAAACGAAAAGCTGAAAGAACAATTAATTAAGGCAATTCGGGATGAGCTCTCGAGCTCCGGAGTCACAAAAGGCTTTAAAATACGTACGTACGCAAAAAAAAAATTGGCGACTGTACATAGGCTTTAAGTGCAACAATCCACAGATAAATGTGTTTGTCTATCTCAAGGCTGCAGCCAAAAACACATCTGGTAGATCGCATTTCTGTTAAAATGCTGTTGTTGTGGTCTCTCTATGTTCATTGTAATTGCATGTAATTAGAGGACTATGTTTTAAGTTTGACCGTAAAACGAACAGAAAGCCCTGCGTTAAAATGTTCTGGACAGATAACAAGTAAGGGGAGTTGATAAATCGTCCCCTCAAAATGACAAGATTCTGTCTCCACTCTTTGGCTGAACTGACTTACACACTATGTGCTGCTTCTATATGCCTTCTTCACTGTGTGTCAAAGTATCAAGCGGATTCGGTGTGTAATTTAAAAGTACTAGTAACTGCCCCATGCTTCGAATGATAAAAAAACAAAACTCACCACTCAAGACCGAAAGGAATCAGCACAAAGACATTGATGTCGAGACACTTTGGGTCATCCACATAAAATCGGCGATTAACAGATAGATAGGATAATATTATTAGTATATTGTGCGAGGTAGTGCGCACCAAGAATTTTTCAGGAAGTGATGATGTCATGGACTCATGACTGTGTTCGTAAAAAATGAAGGATCGGAGGTAGTCAGTTAGCGGCATAAAGCAAACTGAAAAAAATACTTCCACACCTTTTCAAGACTCCAAATCTAAAAGAGAACCTTTTGCGGGTCGAAGGGCAGGCACGTGTAAAATTTCAAGCAAATCCGAGCTGTGTGAGCGGCAGTAGCTCTAGTTCGATCCTCGAGGCGTGAGAGGCCTAGATCTAGCCTTTCGACAAAGTTTTCTTGGTGACACTCCGAGATCTAGTCTATAATAAAAATATTTCCTTCCGAGCTTGAAGCACACTCTAAATATTTCTACACAGTTTTCGGGTCCCAGTTTTCTTGGTATGAATGAATGGCACTCATCTCATCTGTACAACAATATACTCGGTATCAAAATTTTCTTGGCGTGGCTGAATCGTGAACTCTAGTTTACATTTGCGGTAAGAGGCGGAAATGACGAAATTGACGGAAGTACATTATCACTTCGTATTCGCAATCATGAATTGATAACTGATAATTATAACTGAATTTCTGGGAAAAGTACAGAGTTCCGGGAAAAAATGAGCACGACACGTACAGGCTTAATACATTTTACATACATGTGCCAAGTTTCATTTCTCTACGTTGCGTAGTAAAAACGCCTTTGCGGTCGCAAAGTTGGGCCCAAGCTCCATTATTATATGATTACTTCGGCGAGACACAGAAAAATAGAGTCTTATCTCTAAAAACTATGAGCACCTGAAACTTCAATCATCAATTTCTGGAAGGGAGTTAGAAACTTGTTATGAAATGGTTGCTGGAATCATAAATAATGATGAAATAGGTGAATGGATTGAAAGGAGGAGAGGGTGAGATTGAACTGATAAACCATCAGCTATTTGGGAACCGGGTGGTGACCACAAACGGTAGGTGCTTGCTATCAAGACAAATTGACCTAATACTTGTAGTACCGATGCACTTATCTGATCTGATCTTTATTTTTTAATCTGACACTCCTGGCTTTTTCCTTATATATATAATAGAATAGAGCCAATAGCCTTGTGCTGAAGCCCACGAGAAACAAGACCTACTCCGGGCTTTTTCAATTTTTGTTTGTAGTGTCGACACCCTGTCATGGGTGAAGTGTGATTCTTTTTGTGTGGGTGTTTAAAATAAACAATAATAAATTCACATTATGGTACTTTTTGATGGGTGGCAGTAAAAGCTCTTTTGTTTTTAGTTCTGTGGAACCAAAACATGCAAGGGTTGATTACATTTTTGCCATTCACAGATTTTCATTATACAATCTGGGGAATCGGTTGTATTTTTCTTTGACATTGAATTCTCCACTCACTCACTCACTCACTTACTCACACACTCACTCACTCAGTCACTCACCCACTCTCTCACTCATTTACGGACGCATTCACTCACCCACGTACTGGCTCAATCAATCAGTCAATCACTCAATCAGACAAGCAACATTTATCTCTTGCATTTTGTTCATTAACTTACTCATCCTAATATCCCTTCACTCACATTAAAAAAATAATAAAAAAAAATAACAGTCCACAATGATCTATAATTCAAAGATCAGAGACTGAGGCAACCATCAGAAACTTGAAAGATTCATGTCAAATTTTAGAGAGGAGCGAACAGAAATCTGTCATTTTGCTAATTTTTCTAGTGCAGTGCACACGGGATCAGTGCTTTGATAAGCTCACACTGACAATAATTAAAGCGTTTGAAGTCAGTGGCGTGGGAAAGGAACTGACAATAGTGGTTAGTTATGTAACGACTTTGTATACTTAGCAGGTTTTCAAACTAATATTTCGTCATTTTTCCCTCAAAGTGTCGTGACTAGTTTTGACTACTTCTCAGGAAAAAGCAAGAAACTGTTTTATTTCAGCAGAACTAGTCCAGTGGCGTTGACTTTTTGAAAGTTTGCTATTCGATTATTTATTGGCTCAGGAGTCTTTAATCAAGATCATGGATGCGGTTTTGAATGTAGTTGAACTTATATAAAAATCAATTTTTCGAATTTTTGAGTTACTACAGTCTTAGGGTACGATCGGTAACCACAGATTTTATTCTGACGTGATCATCATTAAGTTCCTTGAGCATAAGATAATGCTGTTATACCAGCCTGGTGGTTTGTTCAGTCCAGGAGAGCCATGGTCCAGATTGGCATGCAGTTTTAAAGCATAATACAAATGTTCTGTATTAAACACTATTTTTTTCATCAGTACGAGACCTGGACAACAGGGCACGTCAACTTTGAGAAATTTGACATTCAGGACAGAGGTGAGATTCAAGACTTGTCACTGGAATTGGCAGGTCCCGAGGTTTCATTTGGAAAATAACTGACTCTTTTAATATTCTCTGATAAGGTAATTTTGAAAACTCCCTGATGTGTCACGCCATGTGTCTGATGGGCTTATAGGACATGAACTTGTGATCAAGACTTCGACAGGGGGAGAGCATTATTCTGTAGGCTCTTGTTATAAATACGTACGCACCCCAATCGTTTTGCGCTCAGGGCACGAATGTATACGTACCTGTCCCTAACCCCTTCCTTATCCTCAACCCTTAATCCTATTGAATCCCTAACCCCGCCCCTTAACCTTTCAACCAAAAAACAAGAGGAAAACAACAACAAAAACAAAACTATGATCTTGTGATCAAGACTTGACAAGGGGGCGCATTATTCTGTGTATCTGAGCTGAACATTAAAAAGTTTGATGACTTGTCCATCGCAGTGTTGAATCCGCTTGCATGGAGGAAGATATTGCGTGTCAGAGAATGGAATTTATCATTTCATACGTGTCAAATCTCGTCACCCGCTCACTTTATCTATAAATGTCACATGCAAGAAAAAAAAAAGCAAAGATCATGAACAGACACAGTCTTGCAGCTCTACAAGTTTTGGTCTCATGTTTTGTTTAGTGGCATTTGCGACGGACATGCTTTCACTTAATTCTCTCTTCCTGTCTCTTCCATTCAGCCAAGTTTGTTTTGTTTAACCACTCACGCACTCATCTATCCGTTTGTCAGTGTCTGCCTATTTGTGTGCCTAATTATCCACTGTCTATGAGCATCAGCATTTCTCTTGTTTACTGTCGGTCTGTTTTGTAATTTTCAATCTCCTTAGGTGAGCCCATTGTCAGAACTGTCCATCTACGACATCATGTCTAATTGCGCATACTTAATTCTCTGGAGTACAATAAGAAGAGCGCTTTCGTAATTAGTAAAGAAGTAATTTGAAGCACACAGCGTGCCTTAAGAAGCCAGACCACTACGGTAATGCAAAATATAATCAGACCACTTTTCTGGACCAGTCTTTAATTAAGAATGATAATGTATTTTTATTTACTGGGGAAACACTTTTCGTCTTCTTGTCACTCAATTGATAGGTAAGTGAATGAAAAGGCTAAAGAAACAAGGGCAAACCTTTGACTTGATGTATTGAAAGTTGGTATTGATAAAGAAAGGTTAAAAGATTTCTGCCGTTCTTCATGACTTAATAAAATATTTTTGTGCTCTTTGAAAACTTGCCCTATTTCGTATTTTGCTTCTTTAGGTTACGTTTACAAAATTCATCAAGTTTTCAGATTAGAAAGGTAGTATTGGGTTTATGAACTTTCGTTCAAGAAGTGCACACTTCAGCTCAGAATCAAGAAAACTATGTTTGCACGGGAAATTGGGTTTTTGTAAAGAACCACCAACATTATCTGCACCAAGTCAGCACCATTGAATGCGGAGGAGGTAACGTGACCAGTATTGGTTCTTTTATTGTAAAACCGAATGTTTAAGGTACGCTTTTCTGTAATAATATTTCAAAAAGATCTAAGAAATTCACGTTGCCTGTGGATTTACCGATCACAGAATCTTAAGACCATGAAAACTCTAAGATTGCATGCAAAACAATATTGCAAAACAATTTTCAGTTTTCGAGAAAATTTCAGGAGACTTGGAGCATGAGCTTCTCTAAACTCAACACTATGATGTCACAATTAACCTGATACTACCGGCGCTTTTGGGACACATTATCACTTAGAATTTACTTATCAGGTTGACATTGTACATAATTATTTTCAATAATAATTATTTGCGTTGTCAAAGCAACGTCGGCCTGTTTCTTTGAAGTCAGGACTAGTATTCTAAGACAGTTTTTAGAGAAATCATATTTAATGAAAAGTGGCGTCTTTACGACATAGATCGGTCACGGAAACAGTTTAAAGAAAAAAAAAAAGAGCAACAAATGTATGTCGACAACCAAGTCAACGACAACAAAAAAATTATAATATCAAGCTTAGTCCTGGTAAAAGAGTCCAGAATCCGTCGGCCCAGTATGTTAATAGTTCAGTGAAAGTAAAACAGTTAATGGATTTAGATAAGGCCATATATTATGTGGTTTTAACTATCGCGATAGCATTCGATCTCTCTGTCTGTCTCTCTCTGTCTCTCTCTCTCTCTCTCTGTCTGTCTCTGTCTCTCTGTCTCTCTCTCTCTCTCTCTCTGTCTGTCTCTGTCTCTCTGTCCCTCTCTCTGTCTCTGTCTCCCCCCCCCCTCTCTCTCTCTCTCTATAATTATGTGTCTACTTGCAAACTTGCTGCCAGCCACTGTTTAAAGAAATGGATGTGGAAAGGAAGTTTTTTTTTGGGGGGGGGGGGAGGGAGAAATAATTATTTGAGTTACTGCGGAAAACGATCAAACGCACAGGAAACCTTTTCTAACTGTAACTCTCAGTGTCATCAATACAACACTGCTGTTCTGTTGACGCGTGAAACAACAACCAAGTGATCATGATTTGTTATACTTTCATATTTGCAATCTTCTATAAGCCCTATTACTCATTTTTAGGAGAAATCAAGAAGTAAATGATAACAGCGGCATCAAAGAAATTTTCATCTACCATTTTTAAGATGAAGCCGCTGACGTCTTTTTGAAGCATAATCCAATTCCACACTCTGTTATCAATCTTGGTAAACTATGAGCAGGGATATTTGGTCATATCGTTCTCCGGACGCCCGGCCTTTCCGAGGAGTATTTGTGGTTGCCTGAAATTGTTGGTATCAAACCTATCTATCAATGCCATGCTTGGCCATTTATGTCCACGGAAACCAACTGAAAAGTTAAGAAGGACCATCGACGGTCGCACTTCCTCAGAATGAAGGAGCAAACAGTCGGCAGTCACGAAAGCTTAAGAGCAAATCAGCGTATTCCCAAGGGGATTGCTGGATCTCGTGAGATGTAGACACACTCTCTCTGTATAGAGAAAAGATTGGCAGATTACGCTGACTGGGAATTCCAGTACGGATTTAAATGATAATTGAAACATACTAGTGGGAGTGTAAAACCTATAACGAGTGTATTAAAAAAATGTTCAAGGTTATGACTGAAGACTGTGTTCGACAAATTACAGCACCAATTCAAAATCAAGGAATTTTTCGGTAAATTGCGCCAACCATTTAACGCTGTAATCGTTCGGTTTGTACAAAACACTCCTTCAAGACTGTGTGCGGTGTTGCAACACCAATACCACGCTGAAATACCGTTCGATTTTCTTGTGTCAGTTCAGTTATGTTTTATTCTGACAATGCAAGAACAAAAACTTTCATTGCAAACGACAACAAGAAGAACAAAATTCAACACCGCTGATAAGAGAGAGATATCTTGGACAACCTATGACATTGGCAAAACCATTATTATGTACTCTTTGTCATAGAAAATGATCTATTGTTTGATTTTCCCCGTTTTGTATAAAGTGGCTGAAAGATTTTAATTGGAACTGTATAAAGAACATACAGTTTTTTCCGGGCATTCACTTTTGTTCCTTTGAGTCGTTGATCAGTTACTTTTTCAAGGAATGCAGAAAAAAAAAAAAAAAAAGCAGCGTCATTACGAGATGACAAAAAAATTTAAAAAAAAAATAAAAAATTCAGATATCAACTGCACAATGATATAATGTTGGTAGTCATTATGTCAGTTTGATTGCCGGAATTGGTTCACTTTTGACCATACCTGTGCACGGATCACGAAACACTGGTAGATTACCCTGATTGAGGATGATTATCAGAGGTTTTCATGAGGAGCTGGAGAAAGCCAAATTTAAAACCATCAGTAGATTGCCTTACACTATAAATGTATGGTCGCCTTGAGATTGATATTCTTTAATTTCGCTCTTAAATATACGAATACGGTTTTCGCTTCTGTCAGCTCAGATCAGTGTCCAGCACGCCGATCTGGCTACATGCACGCCATTAGCTGAGTACAGTTCTGTGTAAGGCAACGGTCAGTTGGCCAGATTTCTCTGGTCTTAGTAACACTCACAGAAGAAATAAAAGATCTCTTACTAACACAAGCTGGACCCTGCATCATCGCCTAACGCAATCACCAGATCTGAAGACTCCATCGAGCGATTTGCCAGCTCCGAGACGTGTTTCCCGTTCTCCTGCCTGGTCTTAATGTCCAAACTGTCCGTTTTGTTGTGACCAGTCGTTGTAAAGTGGCAGAGAAAATGAATTTGCTAGTGCTCCCTGAAATTCAGACTCTTTTTGGAGTCCAAACAGCACTTTAACCAAGGTTGAACAGCATCAAAAACAGTACCAAATATTTGGTATTTTCTGCCTATTAACTACATTCTGGTCACAACAGCTAAACTAGCTTCTGGTGAAGAAATGCTTACTTTTCACTTGCCGATGTCGTAAATAATAATAATAATAATACATTACGTTTGTATGGCGCATTTTCATTTACAATGCTCAGTGCGCCTTACATGACTCTCTCTTCCTCTCTCACTCTCTCCTCCTTCCTCTCTTTCTCTCTTTCTCTCTCTCTCTCTCTCTCTCTCTCTCTCTCTCTCTCTCTCTCTCTCCGTCTGTCTCTCACTCTCTCCCCGACTCTGTCATTCGTGTCGAACTCTCTCTTTTTCTACCACCTATTGGAAACACTGAGAATAAATGATGTTTTAGTTTACGTTTAAAAATCTCCAAATTAGATGATTGGCGAACAGCTTTTGGAAGTTTGTTGAATACAACTGGGCCGAAATATGTAAATGAACGTTCACCAAATGATATGTAGTTTTTAGCTGGAACACATACAAATTATTTTATCATTAGAAGATCGTAAGGCCCTTGATGGGCAGTAGAGCTGTAGACAATTTGTTAAATAGCTGGGCGCACTCTGGTTTAAACATTTGTAACATATGACAGCAGTTTTATACCCAATTCTTTGCATAATTGGAAGCCAATGCAACATCGTATATCTCAACATCGTAAAAATTCCTGTCGGTCGTCAGTATTTCACTCGTTGCTATTCTACACTCTTCTGTGTACTATTCCTTTGGACGGCAACATTATTGTTACTGACATTCTACAAGATATAACGAGGTTGTCGTCTCATCATAAAGGATCGGAATGGGAACGTACAGAGTATCTATTTACTTACCTTTCTCTCTTTTGTCCGACTGATCTTTTTTTCGACGGGCTATGTTAAAAAGGTCGCTCGACCAACTCCGGCATGACAAAGAGCTCTGTCGATTTATTACGGTCGTGATCTGTTCCACTGAAAAAAGTCAGCTAAGATAGATCTATCACCAATTTAGCACTTTAGATATTTAAGCTGAATGTTGAGTAAAGCTTTTATTTGGGAGAATTTAGTTGTTGTTGCCGTTGTTGTTGTTTCAATGTGAATTGTTGTTCTTATGTCCCGTCAACTACTGGGAAATGGCCCACATTATACTGTAGCCGAAGTAATCAACCCTTGCCACTGGCCATGCTCACCGAATCTTTCTTCATACTTGCATTTGAAAGATTTCCTCGCTCCCTCTTCAATCAGATAACAAACCGACATTTTGCCGCTTATGGTAGTGCGTTTCGCCAATATACCATTAAAATCTCATTTCGCGCTGGCTATGGTTAATGGTTTTTCTCATCAGAAAAGAGATTGCCTTCAATTGTCTAACTGTCCCTCTCCCCGATAAATAAATAAATAATAAATAAATATCCAGATTTCATTCGAATCGGTTTTTTTCTTCTGTACAAACCAACGGAAAGGAAGTAAATAGTTGGGAAATGCTCACCTATAGGGATCCTTCCAAAAGTGACCCTCACCAACATAAATATCTGCAAGATGCTCTTTTCAGTTAGTACTTAATTGTATTATTCCCTTTTAGGTTTCATTTATAAAAACAACAGGGACGGAGGTGATTGTCCCCTCAGAATGACAAGGTTTTATCTCCACTTTTTGACTGAACTGAGTTACACACGCGATGACACACTATTTCTACGGGTCTTCTCCATTGTGTGTCAAAGTATCAAGCAGATTCGGTGTGTATTTGTAAGTATTATTAAAAGAAAAAAAAATTCTTTACTCTAAAAGCTATGAGCTAATGAAGCTTCAGCCCTCCATTTCTCGAAAGTTGACGGAAGGGAGAACCTTGTCATTCTAAAGGGACGAGATCATGATTGCTGATGACTAAACTGGGAGTGACTGCTTTTCTAATCCAAAGATGAAACAACAATAACAAGAAGAAACTCGAATGGAAGTTTTCCTCTGAGGTTTCTATCTTTTACCCTGGGAGACTCTTATCGAGTTTCCCAATGGCACAGTTGACGCTCGTTCCCAGCTAACACGATGAGCAGTCAATCCCTTTTGACCTTCATCAAACCATTACCGTGAACTTAATAATGAATCTGGATGTTTTGACCCTGTATGCCTGAGTCAGGATCTGCCGTTCGTTCCCCTGGTATTGGTTTCCAATTACCCGCTGTTTTTCCCCGTGCTGTCGCGAGACCTGATAATGAAGTTAGCAAATACGAAGGCAAGAATGTAGGTGGGATTTGATATTAACGTTGGTTACTTTCCTGTGTCTGTTGGAGTGTCAAACTAGAATGTGATTATGTATCAAAAAGGGTACAGTAAAAGATTCTTATTTAACGAAATCAACTATGATCTCATTTTTTGCACGTTATTTTTGTCAGTGTGTCCTCGTTTCGGATTATTTTTGTTTTTCCCAAAGTCTGCTCTTGTTTAGAATACAAGAGTAAACAACTCTCGACATCCATCAGATTGGTTTTTCTCTTCAGCTAGAACATCTTTAGTAGGACAATAATTTGACAGTGATGAATGGTGAATAGGTCATACCAAGAGCATACATCTGAGGTTCACGCAGATAGCTGACTTTTCTTTCAAGAACGAAACACAAAAAGATCTCGATGTAGCGTGGGGTCGACCAAAGGGTAATACTGTTCAGAAATTATGTAAGCTTGTGGACTTATGGAAAAAGACTAAACCTAAAATAACTCCCCGGTGCAATTTATTCATTATACCAGTCATCCTTTCATTTTCGACACCACCGTATCTTTGCCATGTTATTCAGTTCTTTAAATGTTCACCTCCTGGTGCAGTGGCTCTCCTTTATTCGATTAGTATTTCCGTCTGTTTTCCCCTGATTTACCCGTACTTAATTTCATTAAATCTCCAGCACCCAGTTCCGGCATTAGTTTGTTTCAACTCCCCTTTTGGCACAACTGAGAAATTCGAAGATAAGCGTTTGCGGCTTAAATGTCATGATAAGGAGTTAGAATAAATCGGAACTGTGAAACAGCTTGATAAGTGCCATAACGCAATTTAAACAGGTGTGCATTTGTCATACCTCTTCTGCATACTAAAACAAATGTCCAGTTGTTCAGAAAATGGACATAGAACAAACAAGAGCTAAGGTCCCACGGTACCTGACACCGTCAATCTTCTTAGGCCGAACTGTCCCATCCCATATTTAGATCCCCGATTTTTGTAGTTCATTATTTCGTTAAATCTTCATCGCCTGTTTCACAATACAGTGAATCTCTTTTAGCCGATCTGTATTTCCATTTGCCACATCTTGAATTTCCAATTCTTCTTCTTCGTTTAATCTTGGCCTACTGTTATATGATGCAATGAATCTCCCTTCGCCAGCCTGCCATTCCACCTGTACTTGTTTTACTTTCTCTTTCTCCTCCTGCTGGCGTTCCCAACACCGCCACCCCCTATTTTATCAGTTTTACCACCACCAACGCGTTAACCATGTAATAATGGCTTTATCGATTCCTCAACATAGCGCAGACATTCTATTGCCATTCCTATTCAGCCGAAACCCATTTTGAATCGAAAATAAACCCTGTGCACTGTGACAGTGGCTGATAAAAACGATTGAAGTGAAACATTTTCCTTTTATCGTTACCTGTTAACGTTTGGGAAATAATTGCCTAATTGTCGTTGTTTCTGTTTAAATCATGATTTATTCATATATTTTGTGCTAGTGGGTGTGTGTGCTCATATGTTATTTTCATTACAGTAGTAACGATAACCGGTTTGTCATCTTTAAAACTAGAAATACATATTTCAAGTATTTTTTTGACATGCACCAATTTAACCCGGTAAAGTTTGACTATTCCTTTCACGTTGCCACTTTATACGAGCCGTATAATATATTTGTCAGGGAAGCGGTCAACGTCACACTCGCAGTGATACGCATTGTACCTCGGCGACATAATAATTGTTATTTGTCGGCTGAAGTGTTGCACATTTCCGTCATGAGTAGTCGTTCCATTTGAGCTGCAGAGAAAATTTTGACACACTTTGTCAGATGAAATAGTCGAAAGTCGTAAAGTTGGAATCGACCAAGTCACCAGCGGTTGAGCTCACTCAACCTTTGCTTTTGAGAAAGAGAACACAATGATTCAGAGGCGGGAACCGGAAGTAGAAGGATTGAGAATCATGTTGGTATTTTGTCAACATTCAATTGCTAAAGTAGTCTACTCGCATTGGCAATAACGGAAGGTAGTTCTCATTTCCACTTGCTTTATTATTTGTGTCATTTGAAAACTCATATAACTACGTTTCTTCTTGTCAAAATCGGAATGAAAACCTGTTCATCATTATGGTCTTTCTCTTTCGTTCCGTCGTTTCCCGCCTTTCTCTCATGTCGACATCTTTTGTTTCTACGTTTTGCCCAAAGCGTAACGCTGTTATCATCAGCTTTATGATTAGATCCGTTAATGAGAAGTAAACAGAATTAGAAGACTGCAGAATGATAAACTTTAGGGCAGATGAGAGAGAGAGAAACAGAGAGATGGAAAATATGTTATGTTTTTGGTTCTGTTTTTCTTTTTGTTGTTGTTGTTGTTGTTGTTGTTTTAATTGATTGTGGTTCGACAGAATAGGGTAAAGAGCAACAACAACAACAATAACAAAAGAAACAAAAAAAAATAACAAAGATACATGTGTAAAAACAAATCAGCCGATTGACTTTTGCAAAACAAAGTTGGCTGTTTGTAAATATTCAACATGCAGCATGATGGCAAAATTAAAATCGAAATATTTATGTTCAGTACTGACATCATGTGCGAGCGTCAGCGGAGAATTATAATCATATCAAATATCTTCAGACATGACACATTTCTCAATGGGTACGCTTCACTGATCTGTGTCGGCTGCGAAGTCTTTATGTGGAGCGGAGGGTGACTTAAAGATGAGAGAGGAAGTAAATTGAAGTATTGTTATGTTTTAGGTCTTTATTATAGGAGATTCGCTGCTCTTTGTAGTTTACACCTCATATTTCTTGTGTTTTATTTTTCTTGTTCTTGTTTCTGTGTGTTTTTGTGGTAGAGTTTAGTTTTTTAGAATTTTGTTCGGGCAGCGGCCTTGTTAGGCCTGCTCTTCTCGTCGTGCAGCTGCCAAAATATCTTTAACGTGTACACGAGCCCTCCGAGTTTTTTGTCGTTGTCCCAGTAGACTAGGAGTTCGATCCTACCTACCATAGGATCAGGGACAGGAATCCTCCTCCCCCCCACCCCCCCCCCCCACCCAAAAAAAATTCCAACATACCTGCACCGCCCGCGGATCGAACCTGGTATCTTCGGCATGAGAAGCGAGCACTTTGATTCTAGACCAACATGTTCCCTAAATTAAATCATGAGCGGCTGAGCCCATCCTTATTCCAGAGCTGTGAGCTAGCTGTGCCCTTCACCAGGCAAGCATGAAAACGTAGTCGTCCTTCTGAGTAATGAAAATGGCAGTTGGAAGTTTTCCTATGATTTGCCATCGGTATAGGAAATGTTTTCGTTTAATCAACAAATACCACATTGGAACATTCGAGTAGTAATCTTTCCGAAACCCTACATCAACATCATTAATGCCGTTTTTGGCTTTACTTTTTGAATTCTTCAGTAAGTTGTTTTTTTTCAGCTGTTGCCTCTTTTGCGCCTTTTCTCCACTCTCTCGTTATCCATTTTTCCCAACAATGCACACTGTCCTCCCCTCTTTTTTTCATGTCTTAGTTATTCAGCCTTCCCCTTCATCTAACTCTGTGCCTCATTCAGATTAAGGATGGAGAATATGTGATCAAACGAAGCTTCGTTGTTTTAATGAGATAAATTAACATAATGCTTTCCTCTATTAAAGAAGCCGCCAAGAGCCCCTGTTCAATTAGAAGAGAATTTCATGGAAGTCCGTCACTGTCTCTGTGTTCGCGGGAAACCTTTCTGCAGCTGACACTAGTTCACATTCACGGGGTTCAGGGTCTTTACAGACAGGAGCGTACCTGGTACCATACGTTAGTAGTCTTGTCCACAGCATCCGCCCCGCTATATTTACGGAAACTCACGTATGAAAAACTCTCTTTGCCACCATAACGGTGAGGAGCGGAAGGTACGCATGCTGTGGACAAGTATACACTGAAGACCACTGAATCCCACAGTGCAAGACGTCGTTGGTAGGGACGGGGAATTTGAAAGTTTAAATGACGTTATTATTGAATTGACATTTACTTGGCGCGAACTCAGTTCTTATTTGTTTTATCTCCATTTTCTGAAAAACTGGAGATCTTTAAGTATGTAGAAGAGGTATAAGAGAAATATTCATGCACACTTTGACACTTGTTTAAGATGCGCTGTAGCACTTATCAAGCTAGTTCACAGTTCTGATTTCTTCTAACTCCTTGTCATAAAACTAAACCCGTAAACGTTTAGTTGAATTTCTCAGTTGTGCAGAAAGTGGAGTTGGAACCAACAAGAACTGAGGTCGTGATAAATCTCACAGTGCAAGATGTTGGTAGGGATGGGGAATGTGAAAGCTTCAGTGATAGCGTCACTTAATTTACATTTACATGGTAAGTATGAAATCGAGATCTCAGAACGACAAAAACGCCTAAACACCAACTTTGATCCTAGGGACCATTCATAAGGTATGTTCGCCCGAGTAAGCCAAACGACCCCCCCCCCACACACACAATCATTTTCTCTTCATTTACACCTTTCCTATGCTTGGTCTCAAGCCCTCACCTCCCCATGTGAGACTATGAGCGTACAGCCAATGCAGTGGTGAATATCCATGATGAGGCCTCGTATTTTAAAAGACGGTGTGACGTTTTGAATGGATCCTTTAGTTGTTTCTTTAGAAGATCATGGGTTTTACATAATCCAAGAACTTAATTAAAGCCTCCACCCCCCCCCCCACCCCCCTCAAGAAAAAAAAATGAAATTTTTAATTAATTTCAATACGGTGGTCGAAATGCGTGTAATTTCAGCTCCCCATGAATCCACAGGTCACACTGTAAGCTTTTCATCCTATGCGTGCCAGCATACATACTTTATAGGTCGCCCCTCATTGTACCTTAATTTACACATCGTAACTGATTGTCTAGAATCGGCCTATTTCGTCTCGCATATGTGCCTGCCTTCTCGTTTGACTATCGAGCTATTATCTATGTATCTGTATATCTCCCCGAATGTTTGTTGTCTTTCCGTCATTGCCATACTATAAGAGAAGTTCATTAGTATCCCGCCGAGCATGGCGCGTTCTAGACTCATTCGTCTTCTTGCGCAACGCGACGGTTAAATGTCTTTTACTAATGGATCAAAGAGGTAAGACGGCTGAATCTAGCGCCTTCGGACATTCGACAAATTTCTAATGGCTTTGTCGGGACTCTCATCACATGCATTAACTTTGGAGCCGTGGAAATCATGTTCGGTGTCACGTAGACGAACAGCTTTGTTGTTGCTGTTGTTGTTCTTCTTCTCCTTGTTCTTCTTCTTCTTCATTACATCCTCTACAACGGCTTAGTAGTGGTGGCGGAGAGCCGAGGACAGTATAGTGATAATAATTATGTGCCAATCTGCTGGTTTCTTTCTAATGTTGCTTCTTTCATAATCCTGTAATGTCTTTGCTTTATAACAACTGACAGTTCTTACTTTTTAGAGATTTAAAATTGGAAATAAAAAGGAGGATGTTGGTAATGAAAGGGAGCAAAGGGGCCCAGTCGTGGACGATGACGTGAGGCAAGGAAGGGAGAAGAAAATGGCAACGTTAATTCTTGTTTGTTCCAACTCCACTTTTTGCACAACTGAGAAATTCGATGCTAAACGTTTGCGGCTTTAATATTATGACAAGGAGTCCGAATGAACCGGATTGGTGAAACAGTGTTGATAAGAGATAAGTGCCACAACGTATTTTAAAGAAGTGTCAAAGTGTGCATTTTTTAAAAATATCTCTTCTAGGCACTAAAAGATCTCCTGTTTGTCAGAAAATGGAGATAGAACGAACAAGAACTAAGGTCGCGAAATAGTATTATTTGCAACACCAGCAGTAAAATAAGACAATCATAATCATAGCAGATTGAGTGTCAACTTCAACATCAGTCTGTGTTGGGAGCTGCATTATCTTGAAGTACAACACTTCCTATTCAGCATTTTGCAATCCTTACCCAGCGGCAGACATCACCACTCTCTGGCGGTTTCCCTGAGGCCAATATTTGATCCTGTCCATCATTCATGTTTGCATATTTCTGCCACTAAGTGCCATACGGGATCAGCAGGCTCACGCCTTCCCGGCGCCTTGTCTCACTGGAAAGCCACGATCCTGTCTCTCCTGTAACCCGTTCCTCAGTGAACATAATCTGAAGTCACCATCAACAGAACAGGTTATAAACCACATATGGGAAAATTGAATAGTCGTCTCTGACGACAGTTGTACTCAGGCCTCTCCGCCACACGTTTTCGACTGGAATAATGTCAAATATATAGTTTTATTGGCATTGGCTCTCTCTCTCTCTCTCTCTCTCTCTCTCTCTCTCTCTCTCTCTCTCTCTCTTTCCCCCTCTCTCTCTCTTTCCCACTCTCTCTCTCTCTTCCCCCTCTCTCTCTCTTTCCCCTCTCTCTCTCTCTCTTCCCCCTCTCTCTTTCCCCTCTCTCTCTCTCTCTCTCTCTCTCTCTCCCTCTCCCCCTCTCTCTCTTTCTCCCCCTCTCTCTCTCTTCTCTCTATCTCACTGATAGTGGTTGGTTGGTGGGCGCTTCTGGTACTGTCTCCTTCTAGCCTATCATTCTTTTATATTCTGTACATTGTCTTGCTTCTTCTTAGCACAATATGACCGCTATGGTGTCGACGTGCTCTCTTCCAACTCCCACCGACAGGATACATTCATTTCAGTCAGTTTGTAGTCACAGTTTCCCGGTAGACAGCGCTTTTGGACAGCATCGATAACTTAAATATTTAGAAGACTTTTCTGGATATATAATATGCGTACTAGATGACCGATATATCATATCCATTGATAATAATCACGAAGCGTGCTACACTCATGCTGCTTACGAAACATATCTTCCATTTAACGAAGTAATGGCAGTCGCGAATAATCGTGTACAAGGACGAATGGACAGTGTGCTTCTCGCTATTGCATGATTCAGGAGCTGGTATCATTCACGTAAATAGTCGATGATCATGATTATTAAGACAGATTTGTATTGTGTGTCGTCTATTACCATTTCAGACCTACCATTTTTTATAGACAAAGGAGATCATTTGTTGACCCCGGTGAACCTGGTCTACAGGAAAACATCGCAAAAAGCAGAAATTGATGGGACAGGGCGGGCTTCTTTGTTAAAAGTATAATAATGTAGACAAATTCGAAAGATAGGTAGAACTAAAAGTTACCAAAATCAGAGTATTGATGTATGTGTGTGCAATGTAGAAAGCAAAGAAGTGGTCAGAAAATAAAGAGAAGATCAGAAATGAAGTACTTAGGAATGGACTACATGAATATGTTGTTGTTTGTATAAATTTTCTTTTCTCGAGAGGAGGCAAAATATAAAAAAAACAAACTACTTAAACACGAACAAACGAAGAACACGAAGAGATATCATTATCCTGTTTCCTCTGTTCGCACTGAACGCTGTCTCGGGAATATTGAACCACTGGTTGAAGACGTTGAAAGCTTTTTTGACAAAGAAAATAAGATATCTCATCTTCCAAAGTCACCGATCTTCTTACAAAATGCATGGCCTCCTCGTCTTCACTGCGCGTTTTCAGTGGATGCCTTTTTCTGGCTAATGGGATGTTTTCAGAACCTTTTAGTTTATTACGGGCAGCGATTTTGCTGTTACTCTTTCGCTTTTTAACTTTTCTGGAGGTTCTTCTTGTTTAACAGCATGAACTTTGGAGTTCTGTCAAGCCAGATTTCAGTATAGTGAAGATCATTCTCCTAAATACAGGGGAAAATATGATTAATTTGTGGGAAAAGTAATTTGTAATGCCTTTTTGGAGTGTCATAAGACAATTTTATCACACAGAAAGATGCGGTTATACAGCATTATATCGGTTGATTATGGAACACTACAAACTAACATTCCTTTAAATTCACTCTGCAGTGTGAACACTTTGTACACGTCCACGATCAACCTGGACCTTTCCATTGACACCATAAAAGTCAACTTCATTACAAAAACATTAATTTGGTAACTGTTTCTTTTATTCCTGCTGTCATTCCAGTCTTGTTTTATCGAAATCCCTTCCATCTGCGCCTCTTATCCTTTACATGTGGTCTTCGTGTAGTGAAACAGACAAGAGATGTCAGATGTCGACCTTTAACCTTTTAATGTGCCCTCAGTTCGTTTTCAAAGAGCATTTTTTAAAAAGTAGGAAAGGGGGAGATAGAGAAAGAGAGACAAGAAGAATAATGACTTGCCATACTATTTTTCTTCACTGGTATGAATTTTGTTTTGTTTTGTTTTGTTTTCGGGGAATGGAGTAGAGAAGGGTCAGGTGTGTTGCACAATTACAGACACACCACTGACCATTTGTGTTGGTGGGCTGAGGTTTCAATTGTTCTGTGTCTGTTATTATTAACTCATGCCCGAAGCTTCCTGAATCAGTACTTCATTCCACACAAAAGTCATGTAATGCCATTTAAACGCCTCTCTGATTTGACTGCGAGCAATCTCCAAAGTGTCCGGTTGACCTTTACTTAAATGGCGATGGATCTTCATCCATTAAAGCGGGGAGGATCAGGAAAGACCCCTTTGTCTGCGGTATTTTGAATGACCTTTAGTTGCAAGGTTTATAGAGTAGATGCATTTGCCTGATGGCCTTTGTGGATCCACCTCCAAATGCTCTAAGCGGATCATTTTACTTATTCATAGCAATATTCAAGACGTGGGCCGACCTTGAAATAGTGAGTAATGCAAGGATCCAACACGGGTCTCAAGAGTTGTAATGGCTAATGCAAACCCTTTGCTGGTAAACTTTTAAATATTTTTGGGATAGTCTGCCTTTCAAATTTGTGCAGCTCTTTAGATCTCAAAGAAGTAAAAATGCACTTATAGGCCTAACTTCAAACGAAAAACCATGTCGAAAATGCTCCACTTCATTTAACCGATCATATGATATTAAGAAAGTGAAAATAAAACATGAAAAGCAAATACGTTGGTTTCTCGAGCAATGCTACGCCAGTTTTTCAATTCGCAGACATCCTAAAGTGGACATAATAGCAAAGTCTTGTCTGGAACTGGGAAGGCATTACGGTTTACGGGTAGCCTTGCATTTGAAAATAAGGACATTTATTGTGCAACTGTTAAATTTGTCGATCGGCGTGCTTTAGTTTGTCAGTCTCTCAACTGTCTGTTTATCATCACATGTCTATTACTATCACTGTTCTTACATGTGCGTAGCTCGCGAGAAGACTCCAAACATCTTTGAAACGGACCACTTTTCCTCCTGTCTTCATGGGAATGTCAGGTTCATATCTACAATTTTCTAGATGTCATTTATTGTCACATATATCATTGTTGAGCCCTTTCAGTTCCCTCACACACTAGTGTGTGATGTTTATACATGCGCGATGGAGACTTAGTGTCTGATGTGGCCAAAGCATTTTAACATAAAGATACAGGCACGCGTTTTTTGGCATTGCGCTATTAGGAATATTCATTGAATTTCTGTCGTATATGTGGAATGTTTATAAGCAAGAGATTCATGCGTGATTGAGACGCATTCTTTTCGTCTATGTGGGTCTAGATATTTTATATTCCTTGTGTATGCTGTTGCACGGGGATTTTACGCTTACGGTTTCCCTGGAAGCGAAGACTAATGTTGCCAGTTTGTATGTTTCCCCTTCCTTATCATAACCCGCCCCTCTCCGTTCAGGTTGTGGGCATGGAAAATCCATTTTGCTTTCCTTTCATTGTCGTCATTGCAGTTTTAGACATTCCTGCAGTGGGTGGGTGGATATGGGTTTGACATGAACTGAAGATATGAGGCCAATAGCCCACCCATCTGGTTATGTTGTCAGCGGGCAAAATGGCATTTCCAATGGTTCGATCGCGTCCAGGCAGCTTGCACAGAGTGAAACCTTTCCCCAACTATACATAGCATAGCATATTTTGAGAAACGGCTTCATCGTTTTGCTGATAATAATAACAAGGTGGTTCGTGTTCAGAAACACACATGAAGGTGGACACACCTTCCTGTATGATTACACAAAAACATGCGAGTATAACGGCGTATAGACAGCTGATATTTATTACATCAGAACATTTCTATTAAAGCCACTGAACAACGCCTTGAACTAAATAGTAATAATAAATAACATTTAAACCACGCTTCATCCCGTCAAATGCGAGCTCCGAACGCTCTTTAGTCATTCTTCAACTCACAGTCAATTCACCAAGACAAAGAACATACTGAACATGGGACAACAGTCAGAAGCAGCTGTGGTTGCATTCCATCAATTGAAACGGTGTGCTTCCAGGCGTTTCTTGTTTTGTAGCCTACATCTCTTAGGTTTTAACAAGGGAGTAAATTCCAGGTCTTCGGGCCACAAAAAGAAATAATCGTTCACCGAGTGATCTGAGAGGCATATAGTTGGAATTGTTAATTTAGTTCCAATGGCTGACGATCGTAGTTGTACGTACATGTACGTTCTAATTTTTTGCATCCAGTTCTTCACAGATTCTATAAGAAATGACGAAATGATTCTTACAAGCTCACACATTGACTGTTCATTTTACATTTAAGATTAATCGAAGAAATGTCTTCTAGTAAACGAGTTTCAGCATTTCTTAACAAACACACACACTCACACAAGAAAAAAAGAACACATGCATACAAAACAAACTATATGGGACAACGTACACATTCGTACTTGAGTGAAGATCGAATTGATAGTTCGAAAGAAGACGTACGGTATAGCATAAGTTTGAGAGACTCTCATTTTAAGGCAAATAAAGGTATTTAAACTATATGTCTGTTTTTTAATTACCGTTTCGTTTGTCTGGGAACTCTGTGTGTGTATGGGGAGGGGGGGGGGTGACGGCGTACAGAAAAAGCATATGTATATTTTTTTTTTTAAATGCTTTTATAGCAAATGCAAGTACTTAATTTCAGTCCCTGTTCAAATGTTTCACTTGCTTATAGACCACACCAAATATTCATATATTATTTGTCTTCTGCACGTGTTCAGATGTGGTCTTGGTGAACGTGCATTCTGAGTGAATACAGTTGTGATGTCATATCTATGTCACATGCTATGCTTGCCAATTTTCACTTTATTATTGTTTCTTCTCAATGCCTGCTTTTCCCTTCTCTTTCATTTCTCTATCAGACAGTTATTCTAGGACATTGAATAATATCTGAACCCTCTCATCATTCCATTCAACGCTAGGACGTTAATTCTCTTCTTCCACAATTTAGTTTCGATGTGCGTCCTCCCCCGCACGTTACATTTGTGCGATTTCCATATAGAATGTTAATTTTCTGCTGTTAAGATCCCAAGAGCTCTTCGGAGCAAGACACTTCTTCCTCTTAGGGCTGATCTTGACCTTGAATGAGGCCATCAGGCTTGACAGAGGCGAGTAGAAGCGACAAACTATTCATTGCTACGCTTGCCTGATCTGAAACAGTAAAGGAGCAGTCGGACTGTTCGGTAAACGCACACATTTTAGAATAAACATTTTACTGTGCCTATCGGTGAACGTAAAATAAAGGAGTAAAAGAATGCGAAAGATTTACGAGCAGGTCTGTGCCTTTTCTGTCTGTGTAGCGTGTATACTTGTCTGTCCAGGTAATATTATCTTCTTTGTCAGTCTCTCAGTCTCAACTTGTGTGAGTGGAAACTGGGAAGGGGGTGCAGTGATTTGCTTCAACGCATAGTTCGTATGGTATTTTACCATTTCAGTGAAGAGTGATAGTCTTTGGAAAATAAAGACAATTTGCTTATATGCATTTATATTATAAAATGTATAAGCTTGAAGCGGTGCAGCAAGTTTGTAGCTTTTCGGGGGTGATATAATGAAAATATCCATGGAAGTTCCAAACTGAATTGGCAAAATCCAATTGGACCAATTCAAGTGTAAATTCATAAGTAAAGGCATGCAATTATCACTGGACTGTTAATAATTTACAGTGCTGTTGCAGACTGCTGAGCAAATAGTTTTATCAGTCGAATTCCCCAAGATCTTATTTTCTACTTAAACACACATATTATTATCCTATAACTTGTCCATGACACAGAGGAAAATTTGCAATCATGCGTTGGACACAGTGTCATATAATTGGAATGGTTGCATAAAATTAAAAACTTTCATCAAGAGAGACGTAATAAAATCTTTTAAATCATTACTGAAAGGGTTAAAAGTACAATTAATGCAATGGAAATACAAGACTAGTGATATTAAATGCCAGGGCTCAATTCCCTTTTCTGTCGCGAAATAGGAGATCAGACAGGACGTTGATTAACACCATGCACAAGATTGCTGATTACAGTAGAAATTTGTATTCAATTTGACATGTTTATTGGCTTGTGTTACAATCACAAGTTTTCTGAGTACTCCAAATAAGAAACGGCAACAAAAACAACAACAAGCCCAAACAAAATGGATTATGCAACAGAAATAAAGAAATGTTCAGTATGAGCGGCCCTGGCAATGTCCATCCTAGGCTTGTTGGTGGTCTCAGAAAGTTGGGTCTGTCATCGAGTTCATTTTTTTTTTTTAATGGCAAAATGTTTTAGCCTACGTGTAGCAGTAGATTGTCATAAAGATTAGGAAATAAATGTAAGAAAACATCCGCGGTGAACATTTTGTCAACTTGACATTGACCTTCACAACTGTTTCCCATTTTCATAATTTCTTTAGTGGTACATTACTAGTAAATTATTCCATTTAAAGGAAATAATTGGTCTGAAGTTTGTATTTAATGTAATGTGATGTCAAATGACGCGCCATCAAAAAAAAAAATAAATCCAGGAACAAATTAAAAGAGCTCCAGCTGTTTGAATTTGTTAACAGAATCTTAAATAAAAACATTTAAATATAGAACTTGAAAATTAATTCATTAATAAGCGAGAATCATTAGCTGTCGGGAAAACGAAACTGGAATCATTTGATCAAGGCAAATTAAGGCATTCTAATCCTAATAACAAGAGCAAAAAACGCACTCCTCAGTTTATTAATCTGCAGTTAAAAAAACACGGGCTTGGATTTTAATAACTGCTGCCTACAACAGAGCTGTTTTCACAGGCAAGATCGATGCAGTCAATCCCCCCTCCTCTCCCCCTCCCCCCTCCTCCCGTCGAAGTGATTCCTTTTCAATGCCTCTAGGATCAAGAACCCATTTGCAGACCTACACAATGATAATTAAAAATGAGGCTCACTTTTATTCAAAATCCTGCACACACGTCTGTCGTCAGTCTTTGGCACATAGCTGTGAATGTGGAATTGCATGCGGGGTTCATTTCATCAGTATGTGACAAAATTGGAATGGTTCTAATAGACAGGTTTTTAGAAGAGTCGGAACATTTTAAAAATCACACCTGATCGTTTTCTTTCATTAACAAGAATCTCAGCCCAAATAAACAAGAACTTCCTGGCAATTCAGATAATCGCAAGATTACGCACGCCATTTTAACTGATGTTTAATTTGAGTTTTAAGAACAAATTAATGAAGAATATGTTGTTGTCGCGTGGTTTTGCAGCTGGAGGTTTTGTTGCTGCTGTTGTTGTTGTCGTCAGTGGTGGTGGTGGTGGAGGTGGTGGTGTTCCGTCACCGTACTGCGATGCCACTCAATTTTATCTTTTATTAATTAACGTTCCCGTTCTAGTTGAAACGCTAGTTTTTGACCTTCACTTTTGACCGCTGCGAGATTTTCTGTTCACGAACTGCAAAACACGAGTTAAGGCAGAAGCAAATAGGAACAGTTTGTAAAGACGCGGTGGCACCAGTTTTCTGTTAGCCAAATGATCTTAAAATAATTATGATATGGACTGTTTCCACAAGATGCATAAAAAGTTCATTTCCATCAGTGCGACGCAGTAATGACCCACGGACAACGACCGTTCAATAATAATAACCCTCCTCAGGGCACCCCACCCTTTATCGGAAAAACCATTCTTTTCGTGTAGTTACTCGGTGCATGTGTCCTCATATATACCAGGAGTGGCCAGTCTTGCTTAATGTAAGAGCCACATACGATAAACTCCAGATGCTGGAGAGCCACAACATATGAACAAAATAATGTACACACACTTTTTTATCGTTAAATACGTACTTTGTTTTTTAAAAAAAGTTTATGTAAATATTGATATATATACATGCATGCAACAATATTTACTCGTGTCAGCAGTTTTTTGAACTGTTGATTTGTATTAAATTCAGTAATCACAAAGTACACATATTTACCAAATGTTTTCAAAATCTTGACTGATGATTGTTTCAACTATACTAAACATGTTAATTACGGTTAATGAACTATGGGAACATCTTAGAAAAACGTGCGAATTCCCATTTCAGTAACAAAATTGGACTGCCAAAAATAAAAGAAATGAGCAAAAAAGATATTTTTCATGTTGTTTACTTGTTTTAGCAAATATCCGTTCAAAACATGGATGAACTAGCTATTTCCACGAGCCGCATATTACAGGTCAAAGAGCCGCATGTGGCTCGGGAGCCGCGGTTTGGCCACCCCCGTTATATAGAGTCTCGGATGTCGCATAGATGACGTGTGTACACTTGGATTTTACGATCAGCCTAGAGAAGTCTACTGGCTTTCATATAACTGACTCGTTGTCTGAGACCGCGCATAATCATGGCTTTATTGATGTATAGATTTACTCTAACGACGACTGCACAAGTTTATGGCGGCATCGATTACTCGTTTGGGAGTGGGATGGGGGTGATGACAACGATATTACTAAAATTTAGTCGTTGTTTTTTGTTGTTTTTTTAAATTTTAGAGAATAAATAATTCTTCAGATCATTCATCAGTCAAGGAAATTAACGGTCAGGTATTCATAATTAAACAATAGCTTTTTCACTTCAGATGCACACATCTGTCACATAAGCAGTTGCCATGATAATTCAGATATGGCAGAGAACCTAGGCATTACAAAAACATGTATTCAAAAAATGATTCCGCTGAGCGAACTCAGGGGCACGCCGTGAATTTCGATGTCTTCATCAAATGCCCAGCACATGTCACTGCAAATCTGAGATGCAAGAAATGAATGCCAATACCTGCATGAAAAGGGCATCGGAACAGAAATGGCCACACAAAAAAATAAGCTGTTTAAGACGAGGTGTATTAAAACTTGCTGCTTAAAGAAAACGCAAATTGTTCATTCCGGTTTCCGACATTCTAAGCACTCATTCATTCTCTTCTCTCCGGTCTCTGATCCTGCATTGGTGACTTTTTTTTCTTCCCCTCTTGTTTTTCCGGCCATCTATGCCGTGTCTGCGGGCAGGAGTTTTATCATTTTGTTCTTTCTAGAAACTAGTTGGAGCCCACTAACTCGGGGAATCCATTGATGTGGTTTGTAAAGTTGAGGTTCTCTCACCACTGTGTAAATTGGGGAGCAGAACGAAATTTCACTTTTTAATTCCACTTGAAGAAAATGTGTCTTTTTTATCCGGCTCAAAAGGAAGGAACACTTTCTTCTGTTCAGCTCAGTTGTGGCTTAAAATCAACGAAAGCATTCAAAATATGGCGAAATTCAAGCCTTTTAAAATTTGCCGACGAACACCTTCACCTCTTTCTGGGCGTAATATGATATTTAAGGCTCAGTGGTCATAAAACCTTTCGTGATTACATTGGGGGCCTTACCTCCACCACAGTGTGACACGCTGTTGTTATAAGTACGTATCGCTAGCGTTTTGTGCTAGGGCGCGTACATATATATGTACCTGTCCCGAACCCTGTCCTTGTCCTCAACCTTAAATCTTATCGAATCCCTAACCCTGACTCCTACGCTTTCAACCAAAAAACGGGAGGAAAACAAAAAGAAAATCTGAAAAAAATAATTAATTAAGGCTGTTATGAGGAGGATTTCGGGGGGAGCTTCTTAGCTCTGGAGTCACAAAAGGCTTTAAAATACGTAGCCCTAGCGCAAAAAACTTGGGGGACGTGCGTACTTGTAACAACTTTCAATATGATAATGGTCGGCTATTTTCTGTACTACTGCATCAACCATGGTAGAAACAGATGGACTGACAAAGGAAGTCGCCAGTTAAAAATGAATTTCCTGAGGGATTTTGCCAAGATCTTGATACGGACGCCGTAAGGGAAAAAAAAAATAAAAAAAACTTCGCGTTCCCACGTTAGCCCGCGCTATAGCAGGGCTTCACTACATTGAGTTGGCTTGGCCACCAGAAAGTGTTTCTGCGCCGGGAATTCTAAATGAGCTGCTGAAAATTTGACAGCGAGTGTGCGTGTGTGTGTGTGTGCTGCTATGTTTCGTCTTCGATTTCCTGTCGAGCATGACAACCTCGGTAGCGTGGCTGTTAGAAAGTCTTGTCTAACTTCTCTGTTATCTTGCTCTGTAGGTATTATAATAAGACCCGAATATGGTTGTTCAGAGTTCGCATACAGCCAGATTTGTTCATTTTTCGGTACGCAATCCGAGTCTACCTTCTCACTAATCCGGGAGAGTTCGTGTCTTACTACTTTCTTTCATTATTTCACTCTTTTTCGTTTGACCATACCTCCTTAAATTTCATGTCACTGTACTTCATTCTCTCTGATTTACAGTTTATTTCGGAATAACTTATTGCATGTTCCTTTTTTTGCTTACTAATTCTTCTGGCCTATAATATTATATATCTCCGATTTTATGTTTGCATTACCAGTTTCTGGATCCACTGTATACGCCTGTCGAAGAGTTTCTGAGAACAATAAGCGATAGATAGATAAGTAGACAAACAATCAGACAGACAGACAGACAGACAGACGGATGGATAGATAGATAGATAGATAGATAGATAGATAGATAGATAGATAGATAGATAGATAGATAGATAGATAGATAGATAGATAGATAGATAGATAGATAGGTAGGTTAAAGGCTGACTGGTTGGTTAATTGGTTGGAGGGTTACCTGCCTACGGGATTGATTGCTTTCTTGATTGCTTAGTTATTTGGTTGGTCCGTTGATGAGTGAAAGAGGTTGTTTCTGATCTTGGAACCTTAGCGGGAAAGTTGAGCACTAATAAACAAACCGTTTTGCTTGAATAAGAGAAACATTAAATACTTATTCAGTACATTAAAAATATGAGTAATAAAGAAACGGCTTTAATTTTAAGAGGAAGCTGACTTTAGAAGTGAATCTGTTAGCGAGTATTTTGTACTTTGCAAATTACCTGTTTAAAATTGAATTATACCATTTCAACCAGAAACTGAATCTAATAGCCAAATAAATAAAGGGAAAAATGTATGTTGTGTCTCTCCAAACTTTTGTGAATAGCATTGCGATTATCATGTGCGTGGTGTCTCCTGTGTGAAGTACAGGACCACGTGTCATTATTTCAGACCGAGGTTATAATTATGCCCATGTTTCGATGACTACTGGCATCAACCCCGGCTAAGACGTTCCTACAGAGTCCGAAACAGGTTATTACAAAGAGGGACTACTGACTCGTGGTGTCGTTAAGAAACAGACTGCGTTACCATGGAGACGGTTAATTGCCCACCCCGCCAAAGATCGAAACAATAACAGTAACAGCTAACTGTACAAACAAAAAGTTCGATAATAGTGTTAGTCTATGTCGTGGCACAGTATGCGTTCATTCGTTTTTTTGTGGAAAGCGTAACAATGGTATATAAGTCATCAAACGTAATTCATATGATGATTTCACTTGCCCTTGGACAAAAGAGTTTGTTGGGGTTTTTTTTAGGTTCATTGTCCTGTCGAATAAAAAAATGATTCATCTGTGCCGCGAGGAAATGCGCGTTTGACGAACCAAATTTTGTTCCATATGCCGAAATTAATTAATTTTCTTCTAGTATAAACATACATAACTTTCCTGAGATACTCGAATCAAAGTTTACCAAGGTGGCTGGGAATTAGAAGGCACTAATAGTTTCCCTGTTCCATTACAAAATCCTTCGAACAGTGCCAGTTAAAACTTTCAAACCAAAATTTAACTTTCTCATACCATTTTTTAAAATCCCAAAATGATGACATCCCCACAGCTGCAGGATACTGAGATATAGCGTCTCTAGAATGTTAATGAATGAGTTCTTGGATTAATTTGGATGCTGAGATAGATTTTTATTGCAAAGTGAAGAAATAGTTTTAGCAAGTGTCGCGGTACTGACAGCTGAATGAAGCAGCGCTAGAGAAGCACAGAAAAATTCAGCATCCAATTTGAGGCATGCACACTTTGCTATCAAATAATATGTATGTTAGCTAGTTTGTAATGTTAACATTTCACTTGCCAATGCCGTTGTTTCCCTGCAGATTTGTCCGGGTTAACCGTCCGCGTTTGAAGACACTGTTCAGCCTGGGTCTTTTGTGCTGTGTATTTTGTAGCCTCCATTTCATTTGCAAAGTGAAGTGGTTGTCTCGTGATGCCTAATGTAGCAAAGGCTAATGAATACAAGAATTTCTGGTCGTTGAAAACTATGTCAGCACGGTCGTTATGTACTTCCTAAGCAATATACGAATTAGCCAGTGATTAGTCATTCCCTTTTTTTTTTGTGGAAAAGCGTAACAGTGCCATGTTACATAAGTCATCAAACGCAATTAATATGACGGGTAACAACGAAAAAGCAGTGAAGAAACAGTGAATGAAAAGTTCAGCATCCATGATTATTGGCACTTTGTGAACATGTTGTGATAAAGTCCATGATTTAGCGCAGGCCGATACTTGACTCGACCAGTGGCATCTGGGTGATAAGTGCAGTATCACGTGCTTGCCGACAACGGTAAAGACAGCATTAGGACTCTGGAGCTCCGAAAATATTTATTACTAGATGACGTTCCAGGCATTGCCGGAATAACAATCATGTCCGCTCTCACACGCTCTCTCTCTCTCTCTCTCTCTCTCTCTCGCTCCCTCTCTCTCTCTCTCTCTCTCGCTCTCTCTCTCTCTCTCTCTCTCTCTCTCTCTCATTATAATAAAATATTAATAATCTACAGTCTTGCTTCAGAATTCATGCGCGCCATAACATTGCGCACCAAACTGAACGCATGATCTATGCTTACTTTTTACGACATGCAACGTACTGTTATAGGTAGAATGCGCATGACGTCACAGAGTGGTTTCGTTTTGGTTTTCCGCCATGTTGTTTGGCCAGTGGGGTTGATTCAAGTGAGTGCGAGGCGTGACGAATTCCACTTGGATATTAAAACAGTTACAATGATAGCGAAATGCATCGTTGTTGGTTGCAGCAACAAGGGTGGAAAGGGTGGCTGTAAGATGTTCAGATTCCCTATCGTCCGTGTTAAGGAGGGAAAGGAAGTGAAAGAATTAACGGAACGTCGACGTCGTCTGTGGTTGAAGGCAGAGAACAGAAAGGGAATTGACTCCAAAACTCGGAAGCCGCACCACTTTGTTTGTGCCGAGCACTTCGTCTCAGGTAATCATCATTTTACATCTTAATTGAATAATGTGATAAAACTAAGCCTGTTATTTTCGTCGCAGGAGAGCTAGATCTAGATCTCCATAGGCTACATGTATTGCACGATATTGCAGGCCAGATAGATCTAGCCTAGAGCTCTAGAGCAATATATTATATCCGAGTGAAGGTAGGTGTCTGACAGAATTAACGGTTAGGACCAGGCAGTTCGGTTGTAGGTTTTGGAACTGGGTTAGTTGTGAATTTCTTTCAAGTTGAATCATTAAGAACATCCTACTTGTTAGTGTTTTCTGGATGTAAGCAGATTCAGTAAATTCTTTCTGAACTGCACTGATCAAGATCCTAGATCTAGTAGGCCTGATTTATCCATTTTAAACAAGTTCAACATGTTGTCCTTTCAGATTACTGTTGCTTAATTATACAGTGTAATTTAATTTGATAAAATTTTATGTTAAAATGACAAGGCAAAACTGAGCTGCCACAGATAGGTTGGGGGAATTCCCCCATTATTGTAGGTGTAAAAACTCGTGGTGCACACTAGATAGGCCACAATGTCTGGAAATGTGACCGCCGGAAAGTCTTTCTGGGTCTAGCTGGTGTCAGGGATGCTATAAGGATCGAGTCCTTTTACTTTTGCAATTTTTCTTCGTACCTGGCCCGACTGACTGGGTCCAAATGGCTTACTTTAGCGTCTTCTACACTACATTCCTCCATTGTTGTGGACAGGTCTAGCCAAACAACATGGCGGACCCGGAAGTAAAGTGAAATATGCGCATTCTACCTATAACAGATTGGAGCCAAGACGGAGAATTAAAATTAGAACTGTTGACAGCACGATGAAACAATGCATTTTCTATAAACTCAAAAACAAAACCAATCAAAGTAATAAAAACTTCCGTGCACCCTCCACGGTATTTGAAACGTACATGCAAAATTTGGTTACTGATGGCGGCCTAATAAAAAAAGCCTTTTGCGTTCAAAGGTGGAGAATTTGTGAAATATATGATTAGATCATTCTGAAGCTTTGGAATCCAGAGATAGGAACTCCTTTTGTCAGATTCACACGCGACCATAAAAACAATACACACTAGAATAATATGACAAGAAAAGTGCCTTTTTTTTTTATAAGTAGTGGAGAACACTGGAGATTGGTAATAATATGTTGCCATTTTGCGGGCTCGATTGCATGAGTTTCGATGAGCGGTGTTAAGGAAAGACTAATGCGGTACTGAATATATTTGGTCCACAGTCAAACACTGTACAATATCGCCCGAAGATATTCCAATCTTGAACTACTCATTATTAGAAACTTTACATGAAATAATCGTATGTTTAAAAACAATATAGATCTAAAGCCAAGAATCCTGCTTGTGGCCAGATTATGATTATATAATCAGCAACTTGTTGCCAATGGGTCCAGTTCGATCTACAGATACAGGACCTGCAGGAAATATTTTTAGAATGCCGTTAATAACTCAAAGCAGTGCACTGCACGAAGCCATCTATAAATATAGATCTACATGCATTTTATTAATGATTTTATTTGCAAAACAAGACCGGAAAATGTCAGACCTCGAAAAGCATCTCCTACACTGTTAACTCTGAGTGGCGAGGCCATGATGGATATTCCATCACCATCCGTGCTTGTCTGTTTGTTTGTGTGTTGTTGTTGTCGTTGTGAACGGCTTAGAGCACCTCGAGGATTGAGGACTCGGCTCGAAAACTTTGATTCCTTGACTTAAAGATGAGTGAAACGGCCCAATGGGCGGTTTTTATAATGAAACCTGACCGAGTCTGCGTCGGAATCACAAAAATGTAAAAAGGTATCTATTAAAATGGTCGAAACTTTAGACTTCCCAGAGATCTCCCCTAGTTCGAACCATGAACTGCAGAGATTTGGTTAACACAAGAAATAAGGCCGATCATGCTGTTTGCAGTTCGAAAGCGATGTGGTTTCAATGGATTCAGTCCCATATCGGTTTCGCCGCCTGAGACACCAGTGCAGACACATTCCTTGTAACACAGATAATGAAGTTTACAACACCGCTGCCATCAGCTGAAATAAGAGACTGAGAGTTTAAAGTGAGCAGAAACATTTTGTCCCTGACCTGCGAGGTTGCGGGTCGTCTACGAGTAAATAAAATAATAATTACTTCCACTACATTTCCGTCTGGGAAAACCATCGTATCTGTAGAGGCAAGAGGGGTGAATGTGTACAGAACTACTTCTCAGGATGTCAGGATCTGTAGAGCCACAGGATGTGAATATGTACAAAACTACTTCCTAGGATGTCAGAATCTGTAGAGGCAATAGGTGTTAATGTGTACTTACTTCCCAGGGTGTCAGGATCTGAGAGCCAAAGATATGAATATGTACAGAACTGCTTCTCAGGATGTCAGATCTGTAGAGGCAGGAGGTGTGAATGTGTACAGAACTACTTCTCAGGATGTCAGAATCTGCAGAGGCAAGAGATGTGGATATGTACTACTTTTTAGGACACAGTTGCCAACATTCTATTATATAATTAAACTACACTTCTTCCACACCCTCGTTCTTCTCTCTTTCACTCTCCTACTTCTTTCCTTATCTCCTCTACCCCCCCTCTTAACTCTCCTGTTTTCCACTAGACATACCGTTTCCAGTATTCAGCTCAAACATAATGAACATTAGGATCGAGCAATTGAGCCTTCTTGTCGCTTGGTAACATTATTCTTTTGAGTCTAAAAGTCGTACATATATATGATTCATGACTTGGGTGGCGAAATACATTGGTTCTGCACTCCATTGTCGACCTGCGGGGATTTGCATACACACTAAACAGGAATGTATGTTCATGGCCAAGCCAATGCTGATGACGCTGCCAGCAATTTTTATTCATTTGTGAGGCTTGACTCCTTAACGTTTTTTTTATAATGGGGCTCGAACGAATGGGGGAAACAGGGAGGGAGAAAGGGAAGAGTGCAGAGAGAGAGAGAGAGAGAGAAAGAGAGAGAGAAAGGGAGAGAGAGAGAGAGAGGTGAAACAGAGTAGGAGCTAATGGAAGACCGTAGGTTTAGTCTGTCGTCACTTTGGATGTCGTCCCTTATCAGTTACATGTAGTAGATTCGTAACCATAGGGGTCAAAGAATACCTTGTAGAATCACGGTGAAAATATTGACTTCATTTATATTGTGGTAAGATTACGGAATTACACAGTGCCCCAAATTTTACTGTCTTGTCAGGCCATCTTGAAGGTGACTGATTTATTCCCTCCTGTATTTTTCTTGGGCTTTGATTACCTTTCGTTTTCTGCATGTGCAAGGAAGGACACCTCAGAGTTTGCTAAAACACACTCACAGAGAAGGGTTGGATGTTAGCATATTACATAACCATGGTATCATTGCCCCATTGGTGGGGTCTTGACCTGTGTCAATCGCAAATCAATCAGAAATCTAGATGACAGCAATCTCAAACTCTTCTGTCTAAGGTCCATCCATGACCCACTTATCCCAGTACAAAAACGTTAGGGAGAGACACAGAGAGAGAGAGAGAGAGACAGACAGACAGACAGACAGACAGACAGAGAGAGAGAGAGAGAGAACCAGTAACATTCGTTGTAAAGTGCTACCCTATAGCTTTCAAGCAAGAAAGACAAAATAAATGTTGAAAAATTTCGAGAGCAGCCTTTCTAACACATCTTATTCAGTTGCTGTTTAGGCGTTTGGTGGATAAAACATCTGAAAAATGTTGCACTTAACTTACTCAACGTTAGCAGTGATAGTGGAAGAGGCTGTAAAAATAATTGCACCGAAACGGAAAGTATTTGATATCCTATTATTACATGTGCATCTGACAGTGATAGCATTATTCCTGCGTGTAGACTTTCTCATCCTTTCGTAAGCAAGCCATGCTTGTGTTTCGGGTTTCTATAGCCAACTCGATTCTTTTCAGAATAGATGCATGAAATGTTTTTGCTTTTGGTGGCTGTTCTGACAATCAGCTGCATCCAGCTGAATCACCTGCTTTGATTTCAGCTAAATTTGAGCTCTTCGTAATATGCTCATTCTTTATCATTGAACCCAATGGTATGTGTACATCATAATAAATATTATTATGAGGCATAAACAGTAGAAATCAAAATGATACACGGTATAAAAGATGAAAGGCAGCAAGACGCGAAAAGAAAGGAACGGATGACGCAAGAAGAATTGAGAATAAAACAAGTGATGAGAGAAAAGCATGACCAGAGGAAAAGATAATAGACATCATAACAATGAAAGACTATAATAATAAAATAATGTGTTCGTTTAATTAAGGGACAAGGAAAAGATGGCGAAAAAAACAAATCAGGCTAAAAAAAAGTCTGTAACTCCCACACTGGTTGTCTATAGGTATCTGTTGTTGTTGTGATTTTGTCTGGGTCCTAATCCTGCTGCTACTAATTCCGTCTTCACTTGATTGTCAAAACAGCTTTACAAGCCAAGCCACCCACACGTTCAGTCTTCTTATTGCTTCCGGACAAATTTGAAACTATTTGCCAGAAATCGATCCAAGCTTGACCGACTTGCCCATTGCGGGTGGTCAGGTGACCGGGAGCAGTATGAATCAAACAGCGCACGCGTGTTTGTAGATATGTACACGAGAGAGAGAGAGAGTTTGCCTGTCTGTCTGGTTTTATGTTCATATTCTGGCGCGACAATTTTTTTTAAACTACTTGCTTTGGTATCACCGGGCAGTTGAGAGAGCGAAAACATCTACATCTCGTGGAATTTGTCTTGTGTAATGTACGCTGGAATAATAATAATAGGTGTCAGCTTCATCTCGAGTAGCGACTAGGGTAGCTAAAAGCCTGGTCGGTAAAGATCGCTGTGAGATGACATTGTCAGAGATACTTTGTTCAACGTAATGATTTCTGACAATAACCAGCATTCTGATAGAATCGTGAGCCTCAGGCAAGCGGAATGAGAGGATGGTCGGAATGAAATTATAGCCGTCCCCGCGGACTCACAACCACGTGACCGGAACTATTCGATCAGTTGTTCGTTTACACAATTGATCTGTCATGGTGCCAAGTCATGGACACCACAATGAAACTGGTGTTTGAAGTAAAACGCAGAGTGGGGAGGTAGAATATGTATGGCTCTGGTACGCAGCTCTGTGCAAACCGGCTGTCGACAATTTGGGAAAATCTATAGGAAGAGCAACAAATTATTCCCCTAACTATCCTTTGATATAGTCTTTTTTCTAGACTTTTCCCCCTGAGATTTTGATTTCAATTGAGATGGTGATTCGGTGGCTGCAGTTATTCACTGATATAAAAGATCAAAATATAGATGAGCGGCTATTCGTCACGTTAAATCTAAACTAAATGGATATCACTGGTTAAAATAATCATGGAAAGAGATATATAGGAGAGATCACACGGAGTAATGTTTTTTAAAAGTTATTGTGTGTAGTCTGAAACAATGAATAAAGTTGCACATCGAATATTCAGAAATTAACATGTTCCATACCACATGAATCTAACCCAAAAAAAGTTACGAACTGAAGAGCAGGCCATCAGAAACAGATAAGGAGGAGAATCTGCGCCTCCTTCCAAGAGAGGCAAGAGACTTCAATGCATCACCCATCACGGAAGTGCATACTATAAATTTCATTTCTGATTAGAAGTGTCGCTTATCATATCTTAAAATTGAACTTGATCAGTCACACTGCTATAATTAATAGACGTTTTATAGAAATAGTATGTAAATTGTTAATACATTATCTGTCTTTCATCAGATTTTTCGATTTTATGAAAGGTGTTCTAGACAGGAAATTGCACTCTGACATTCATAAAATTATTTTTGTTCTTTTTTTTCAATCGCGGGTCTTGAGAACATACGCAGTTGCGTTTGAGAAAGAAAACCGCCTTGGTAAACATGACTGTGTTATTCGTTTAAAGTTCAGGAGAATTCACAATTACATTAGGCTGTTATTATAAATACGTAAGCAACCCAAGCGTTTTGCACTAGGGGCGCCTACGTATACGTACCATCCCTAACCCCGTCCTTATCCTCAACCCTAAATCTTATCGAATCTCCAATCCTGCCCCCCCCCCCTACCCGTTCAACCAAAAGACAAGAGGAAAACAAAAAGAAAATCTGAAAGAATAATTAATTAAGGCTTTTGTTAGGAGTATTTTTGGGAGGAGCTCTCTAGCCGCGGAGTAACAAAATGCTTTAAACTACGTCCCGTGGCGCAAAAAGCCGGGGGAACGTACGTACTTGTAACAACAATCGTTACATTATTAGTCATCGCTGTAGTGGTTGATAGGACAAAAGAATCGCCATCTTGCAGAATCAAACTGGATGTTAAAATGCTGCCCATTATCATAGCAAGAATGAATCGCTTTTGTTAGATCATTATAGAATTTTTGCGTCACGCTGCTCGGTTTTTCTTGCTTCTTCTTCTTCTTCACCAGACATATCTGAACCGGTCTGATCAATCTTCACGTTCATTTTGCTTCGTCAGAGAAGTATTCTTCAAAAGTGAATCATTCCACTGTTTCTTAGCCATTCTTATTCAAATCGATCGATTGTTTCATGTAAAGAGATTGAGGGATTTGAAACTTTAATCAGGCATGCTATTTTTACGGCATGGAGTTTTTCATTAGATGAGATTAATCAGCCTGAGAAGAAAAAGTAAGATGCGGCATTTTTTTTTTTATCGTGTTAAATTAGCGGATTGACAGGAAAACGGGAAAGGAGATCTGACGTGTTCTCAGTATGTATGGCATTCCTCCACGACAGAGGGAAGGTATTAGATGTCTTCTTATTCTATCACTGTAATCAACAGTCGTTGTTCTTTTTCTTTTTCGTGCCATAGAAAGGCCAAAGGTCTATAACGATAATTTCAAGACGTTTTCAACTTCATCATCTTTATCTATATCGCTGGCAGAGCTGTCTTAAGGTATGAGCACACTGGGTAGTGGCCCCAAGGATTTAGGGGGCACCATGTATACAAATTTCTCAGTGGTTGCTTAGGGGTGGGCTGCAGCTCATTACTTTACCCAGGGGCCCACAATGATGTTAGGTCTGTCCTGATTGCTTGTATAAGTTTCTGTGTTTTAGAGTCATGTATCTGTCAAAACCACAGATTCTTGTAGTGCCGAACCAGGTGAGAATGAGACTGTACATTTGAATGTTGTCAACTGGTACGTCACGATGAAAGTAAATGAATGATCTTCTTTATTACTTCTATTACAATAGTTTTTGGCTCAAAGGGTATTACATAAGCAAGGTGTATTAACAAAATACGGCGTCAAGTATGGAATAAGGCAACATGTTGCCTTAAGGGATCATTTCCACCACCGTGTAATGATGTTAAAAACTTGGAGCTAACTGTCCTCAATGTGGCACGAAAGGACAGATACGCTGCCACTTCATGAGAGAAATGGCACGACCTCTTCCTCCTTTCTTTGTAGGGAAGTAGCTTAGGTGAAACTTGTAAACGCAGTTGTGGTGTGTTGCGTTTCAGCTAAGGTGTAACTCAGTTTCACTGCAGTTGTATAGGATTGCATCCAGCTGCTTTGCACTGAGCCTAAAAAATAAGCACGTCACGGAACTTGGCATGTAGGGGAAGAAAACGATATTGGCAGATTTGCTTGGCGTAGGCAGCGTAAAGAATGAACTATAATTATGCACTCCAAGCATTGTACTAGAGCACACTCGTAGCCTCATAATAATATTGTGTAACGTTGACATCCGGGCCAATGTTAGCTGGTGAGAATGTCTGGAGTCCCCTGCAGTAAAAGTAATTTGGAACAGGGATTTTGTTAATTATTATTCTTGTTTTCGAACGGCATAATCTGTTACTGTCAGGGCAGCTACTGGCCTCCTTGCATCGATTGACAGTTGATGCGCGGGTTCAACAAAAGGCACGTGACATGCACGAGGCGTGGTGTGTGTGTGTGTGTGTGTGTGTAGTGTGGTGTGTGTGTGTGTGTGTGTGTGTGGTGTGTGTGCGGTGTGGTGTGTATGTGTGGTGCGCGCGAGTTCATGTACAAGAGAGAGAGAAATGGGTAAAAACTACATGCGCTCAGAACTAAGTTCCCTTAAAATCTTTATCCGTTAAACGTGGAAAGATAACAAAGTTTTAACATTAGGGTGGTGGTTGGGGAAGAGGGGGGGGGGGGGGAGAGAAGTCCTATTTCGTCACTTTTTATTTTCCTGAATTGGGTACAGAAATGCAAGGCAGCCACAGATTCAATAGCGTTAATCGATTGCCCATTGCAGACTCCACGCTTAAAGAAAATTGTTGACCACAAACTTTCAAGATTGACCTTCACGATCAGTTCTTTATTACCCCTTTTCAAACCAGGGGTAACAGTGCATGGCTTTCTTTTATTTTGCTTTATAATTTTTTTTTAAACACAGTTGTATGCACCTGCAACGGTCATTTTGGTAAGTGTGCACCATTATGAATATTTTAGCTGTACCTCGTTGGTAAATTCTGTTGGGGAAGTACAGCGCTCATACACCTACCCGGGAAGTAGTTGCTATATTGTTGTATGCAACATTTTGCCGATTTTGAGGTTTTGTCATGAATGTGCTTCTCTCACTTTTAATTTTATTATGTACAAGTGTCATTCTATATCGGTTAAAAAACGTTTCGAGATTATTATGTGTTTGTGATGTAATGTTGTGTGTGTTTTGGCCCTGATTTTACACAACTTCAAACTTGCAATCCTCATTTTATCGAAAAGACAAAAATCCACATACAGCAAGATGGAAAATACCCGACGTTCTTCAAGCCACAAAACTCACACCTTATTTCATTTCCCTAGGATGTAATGGTAGCAGCTGAATCCTGTGAATATGGGTGCCATTCTGAGTAGTTTGGTGATATCACATTTGTATATTTATATTGTCTGCATAATATCCCAGATGTTAATGTGCTTGTGTCAAAAACTGAGAGACACGATGAAATAAACATGAAAAATCGCTCAGCAGTGTGACCATCAAAAGGACAATAATTATATATATATTTTTTTTTTTGGTTTATTTTGTGCGTGAGACTGGTTATCTTCGTGCCTAGATGCCAAGAAACCTCAAGCGTCTTCTTGTATACGACGAGAGACGAAGATCTTCAAAAACAAATAACAACCCCCAAAGGAGTGTATCTTGGAATCATGTGTGTGATTTAAAAAAATGTTTTAAAAAACGAAATCGATCACTAGTCTTTTCCCCAAATTCTACCCTAATTTACTAGCACGAAATGTGGAGGAAATAGGTGAATATTTCCAATATATTATGGAGAACACGTGATTTCTATTGGGAGGGAGTTACATCTGTTGCCACGCGGTCGAACAGACGAAAGATAACACCAGATTTCCGCTCTTTCAGAGTGGAAAGAGGTAATTTATTTTCACATTCTGAAGATAACGATGGAGAATTTCAAGTGAAACGAGTCCAGGCTTCCGTTTGTTCACAGGGCATTCAATTATAATTATTGACTTTTTTTTTTTTTTGTATGTATCTGCCTGATTTAAACCCAGCCTTTCGAAGGTTTTAATGCCAGGCATGTAACTGAGGTCAGGATAGGATGGATTGGGGAAGAGAAAACCTAGTGGGAGTGTGAATGGATGAAAGTGAGAGGGGAGTTTTCAGGTTATGTGAACAGAGGTTTTCCATGGGAGATCCCGGAGATGGTGACTAGTCCATGATCCCTGAGTCCAGGCAAGTCAGTGACAGCTTTGGATGCGCCCATAACTGTCGTTTTCCTAGACACGTAAAATATAATGTTTTAATACCACTATCTCAGAGCAGACCTCTTCAAAATCAAATGCTACGTGTGGCAGCATATTTCAATGGGCAGAAAATGGCATGCTCATATATTAATTTATAATCTTGAACTAAATAATTGTACTGGTTTTACCTCTGTTTACATACATATAATAAATACACTGATATCAGAACAACAATAAAGTGTTTATGAATTCAGGAAGAAATAACTTTTGCACTCAGTTTCCTGTTTTAAAGATCGGGCACACAATGTATTGGAAGTCACTTGGTCCTGCTGCATACTGAGAGTAGGTAGACACAGGTGAGATGGTGACATTCTATTCCCCCCTCCCCCCCCCCTTTTTTTTTTAGCCCTGTGGTGCCCAGACATAAAGTTCCTTGTCCATTAAATTTGAAAACAAAAAAGTTAATTAAAAAAAGAAGAAAGAAAGACCATAACATCATCAAGCGAAATTATTTATGGAGAAATTAGAACTGGCCAAAAATGTACAACATTAGGCATCAAAGAAGGTGGTCCAAATATGGTATCCTGGGCACCAGAGGGTGAAATAAAATTTTGGAATTGGGATGGGGTAGGGGAAGAGAAGGCGTTTTCAGAGCTGGTAATGAAAATCTATTTCTTTTTCTGTCTGTAAACTATGATTCAATATCTCCTCATCTAATATATTTTTGCACAAGTATACTTTTGCTCAGTATCTCATGCAATTAACGACATGCGTACAAGTCTTAAAGTACAATATGATGAGAAAAAAAAGAGGTGCTTAGTAATTTTAAAGCGGATTACTAATGATGTCGCCAAATCGAGACCTTGAATGGCCCAGTCAGGTCTGAACGTTAAACTAAGACAAGAACTCAGCTAAGGTTTAGATTACCAAAACTAAACAATCATGTTTCAGCTTCTCTCACAACACTGTAGGCAGAACTGCATCTCTGCTGATATTGATTCCACAGAATAGGTTTTTACAGGCTTGAAGGAAAAGCAATATGACTGGATACACAGAGTGTCAAAGTTCTTAATGCCAGTAGATTAATTCATTCTGTGTATTTATTTTCTGAAAGTGAAGTCTGAGAAAAATAATTATCTCCTTCCTTTATCACATAAAGAAACCGAATCATCCATCCATTCATCTCTGTGACTGTCTTTAACTGTCTTCTCTGTTGCGAAGGAGTTCATTCAGTACATTGATTGATGTGATCTTTCCCCATTATCAAATAGTGGAAACCTGATTATGTATTCCCCGTCACCGGCTTAGAGGGATCGACAGCCACCGTCAATATTTAATGACCAGGGCCCGATCGTTTTTGAAATGTCAGTGGCATTACCAGGATGACCTGAAAACAAGTGCAGTTATCCACCAGCACAACGATTATGTGTGTGTTCCCGTGTCCCAGTTGACCAGATAAATTGATTTATTGATATCTACTGTGCCATGAAATACCGAGTACCTGGAGACCTATTTCGCAAGGCTACTGTGATCTGTTTTTCTCTTCTCAAGATGCGGCGTCACTTGTTTATTGTTACTGGCATTGTTGTTGTTTCTTAAGCTAAAATGGCTTACAAAATGTTGTTTGTTTGAGCTGAAACGGCTTACGACTTTTTAATGTTTTATTAAACTAAACTTACTTTTGATGTTTTAAATTAAAAATTTTCTTCTCTTTTTTTTTAACAGAAGAGTCATTTGTTTAGATTTAACAGCCATTCTTGGCATCTAAGGCTATCAATTAAATATGGGAAACCAATCTAATCCAGCTCTCGGTGTTTTTGTGTATGTAAAAGTGTGTCATTGCTACTGGCACGAGGGAGTTGGCGTGTATGGTCGCATGTTCCAGATGCATTGTTTATGAGACGTGAATGCGATTATGGCCATTGATTAATAAGTGTTGTAAAGAATAAAATACATGGACAACAAATGAACATAACTAACCCATCATGTATGATTGTTGGCACATAGACGTGATCCTCATGGCGTTTTCAGTTTGCTTACTCACATCAGTGAGTTTTGTCGGAACAACAGTAAAGAGATTGTTGTTACTGGTACAAACGGTCCCCAAGTTTGTTTGCGCTAGGGGTACGTATTTTAAAGCCTGTTGTTGTGACTCCACAGATAGAGAGCTCCTCCCTAAATACTCCTAACGACAGCCTTGATGAATTATTCTTTGAGATTTTCTGTTGTTTCCCTTCTGTAAGGGGCAGGGTAAGATATTCGATAAGGTTCAGGTTTGGGGATATGGACGGGGTAGCGATAAATACGTATACGTACGCGCCCCAGGCGCAAAACACTTGAAGTTCAAGTAACAACAACCCGGTAAACATAGCCTGATGTGTGCTTTACCATTATTGCTTCCTTCTGTTGCTTGTCTAGCGCTACGGATTATTCACGCCTTTTAAGATCAGTATTGACAAATGTTTCTTATGAGCTTATCAAAATGGCTATTAACAGCTTGTGGCAACATGGCATACCCGTTCGGGATTTTGTTTCAGTCTGACTGACTGCAGCTTTCCCTCTCTCTCGTTCCGACTTGCTGTGCGAAATGGAGCAGAGATTAAGGAAAGGGTATTTATGGCAATTTCACCGAGCTATTGATTGATGATTGCGAGACGATGTAGTGCAAATCAAATTTGGACACCTTAATGATCGGCTCCCGTCTGGTCAGCCACAAGCATCCTCTGTGTAATCGTATTCCTTTCAGAGTCTTCTCTTTTTCTGTTCCCCCTTCTCTCTCTCGCATGTAGGACTAATTTCTTTTTTCTTAGATATAAATAAATATATGAATAGATAAATAAATATATAAATGATTTAATTAATAATGTTGTCTTCACAAATGGCTGGAGGAATCAGTAAGAGATCTTCCACATGAGAGGCAACAAATAACCATCTCGTGTTTGCAGTGCGGGTGAAATACTTCGTTTTGTCAAACAGACTACGACAAGGGAAAGGAAATATATTTTTTTCCGTTTTTAGTAGGTGACCAGGCCACCCCAGTGACACTAATATTCTTGGCATGCTCCAGGGAGTAATCTCTTGGGGACACAAGACATTATTTTACCGTCATCTTACTGCCAGCTCAACTCCAAGATGGCAAAGCCTTCAGGCACATCCATGCAAACCTGTTCTTCCCTACCTCTACACTTGCCACCTTCAGCAGTACAGTGAGACAATTGTGAATAGGTAAAACAGTGCCATAAATTCCGTTCGTTTCATACATGAAGGTGTCAAGCGTTTGCCGGACACGTTAAAGATCTGTACAGCAGGAAATGTTCTGTGTTGAGGTCTTTGTTTTCGGGAGATCTCCGTGCCCTTGGCATTTGCACCTCTCCTTGTTGTTATTGTTCTTGTTCTTGTTTTTTGTTCTTCTTCTTGATACCAAAAGGGGGAGGGGGCGTTACTTGTTGTTGTTTTTTGTTCTTCTTCTTGATACCAAAAGGGGGAGGGGGCGTTACTTGTTGTTGTTTTTTGTTCTTCTTCTTGATACCAAAAGGGGGAGGGGGCGTTACTTGTTCTTGTTTTTTGTTGTTCTTCTTGATACCAAAAGGGGGAGGGGGCGTTACTTGTTCTTGTTTTTTGTTGTTCTTCTTGATACCAAAAGGGGGAGGGGGCGTTACTTGTTCTTGTTTTTTGTTCTTCTTCTTGATACCAAAAGGGGGAGGGGGCGTTACTTGTTCTTGTTTTTTGTTGTTCTTCTTGATACCAAAAGGGGGAGGGGGCGTTACTTGTTCTTGTTTTTTAATTTTGCCCGGGCAGCCGGCTTTGTTATGCCTACTCCTCTTCGACTTCCCACTGCCACGGTATCCGCAACCTGCACATGGGCCATCCAAGTTTTTCGTCTTTATCCGATAAGACTAGTTGCTCCACCCTGCCCACCACAGGACCAGGGACATGAAATTCCCCCAAATTTCCAACATGCCTGAACTGATCGGGAACCGAACCCGGCACCTTCGGCACGCGAGGCAAACACCTTTTCCTCTACAGCAACGCGACGCCCTAGGAAATGTCTTGTTTCAGTGGTCACTGTGAAATATTGCTATGACGTACACAAGTTCGTCCCATGACGTACTTGAACATGACAAGGATTAACATGACACGCAAAAGATAATTATTTAGAGTGTGGATTTGCATCACGAATGTGAAGGGGCTATAAAATGGTTCGCATATAAAACCCGTGCAATTTAAAAAAAAAAAAGTTGGAACAGATCTCAATTT
The DNA here is from genome assembly GCA_963931925.1 of Onchidella celtica. Taxonomy (NCBI): domain Eukaryota; kingdom Metazoa; phylum Mollusca; class Gastropoda; order Systellommatophora; family Onchidiidae; genus Onchidella; species Onchidella celtica. Next base: position 42,856,475 of record OZ007572.1, on the reverse strand, counting down.
GTAGTAAGTGTACCAAGCTATTGTTTCAGTTGTTTGTTTGGTGTTTTTTTTGTAAGTGTAAAGGTGTGAAAGATCGTGGATATTTATGGCAGCATAATTTATCGCTTTTGGCGATTTTTAAAGATTGTGATTATCATTTTGAAAAGACAGAAGGGCAGTGTTTTCAAGTAAAATAGAGTCATATGGATTTTATTTACAGATAAGGCAGAGAGTTGGAAGTTCTAGTTTGATACTAATTAACAGATTTTAATACTGTCAAATTCATAAACTGTGATCACATTTGAAAAACGACTTGCTGTGGAGATTCTGAACACTGCTGGAAGGAATGGTTTGGAAAGTTAGTAAATCAGCATGAATATACGATAGACCAGCAGTTCAGTTGTCCCCAAACAGATCATTAAGGCAAAGTTGGATTGTCCAGTGTCTGCCTCTCTAATCTCATCCTTTCAGCTGACTGAGAGAGGCGCTACATGTTATTCGCTTCTACCCAGTCGAACTGTGAGAGGGAAAACAAATGTCGATTACGTTATCCAGATAGCAGTTTGAGCTTCATCTCCAACACACAGTCATGTTGCAGATAACGCAAGTTCTGCCCCAAACTTGTGACCCTTGGTTTTGAGGTCTTTATGCCCTTGGCATTTCCAGCTCTCTGTTTCTTGTTTAACATTTTTCCCCTTGTTCTTGTTTTTGTTTTTGTATTTGTGTTTGTGTTTTGTATACTTGTTTGATACCATTTGAGGGGGGGGGGGCACGGGCTAATTTGTGTTTTGTTTTTTGTTTTTAATTTTGCCAGGCAGCTGTCTTGATTTCCAACTGCCAAGGTATCTTTAACGTGCGCAACATGCACATGGGCCCTCCGAGTGTTTCGTCCTTGTGTGAGAAATCTAGGCGCTCGATCCTACCCACCACAGGATAAGGGACAGGAAATTCAGCCAAATTTCCAACATGCCTTGACCGAGCGGGAATTGAACCCGGTATCTTCGACATGAGAGGCGAGCATATTGCCTCTAGACCAGCGAATCCCCAGACTTGTGACCCATCAGAGAAAAAAACAGCATTTGTAGATAATCAGATGAGGAATTCTCTTCATTTGTTGATTATCCCCCTTTCTGCCTCTCCAATTCTATGAGAATATAATGGTACAACAGCGCAGAGAACATGATAGAAGAAAACATGTTTCAAATAATAAATTAGATTGGCAAATTTTCTTCTCGCCTGGTGAGAAGAACAGAACGTTTAGTCCAAATTTATTGTATTTAACCTGTTGTGCTGGCACAGTCAGTTGTAAGTCACGTAATGGGAATATCAGTTAATGGCACGGTCTCTTCTCTTAGTAGCTGTACACTGCACGAATCTTCATTACAAAGCCTAGAGCTTTTTATGTGCAATTGATGCATGCATAGAACTGTTTAAATTAAAGGGTACTCGTTAAAAAAGTTGTTGAAATGCCCAAGTTCTCTAGCGTTTCGAATTTGTTCATTTTATTCACGCGACAGTGGCAAATCAAATTTGCGCTTCGTGCACACAAATGTAGCTGTGTAATTGTAGAACAGAGAATTTTTGCCAAGTTTTAAAGGTCAAGGCAGATTACTAGATCGTTTCCTGCCCTGATAACAATTTAATTAATGAAAAGATTTCTAGTCCAGGAAGTGATAGAAAATAGGAGAAAGAAAAGGTAAAGGTTTGTTTCTGTGTTCACAACAGTCTGGATTGGCGTTGAAGGATCGTGTTGTGTGGAAATTCTCTCACTTTCCCTCCGATCTATTTCCCAAGTTGGTGATATAGTAATGTCCGGCTCCAGACGCCCTGGGGAGACATTAGTTAACGAAAGCGCCCCTTGCCACCCTCTCATTGACGCATCTAGGCTTTACTGGTCCTAATTTACCGTCAACGGCTCGCCTGCGGCTGGGCGACTCTGAATACAACATCAAAATATTGAAATAGTCAAACTCTCGGTGGACTCCAAATGTCAGTGAGTCTGAACATGTTTGGTGTAAGGGATAGTAGGGTGTTGCTGAAATTCAAACATTTTACCCAGTATTGTTCACTGTTCTAGTTCTAAATGTAAACGAGAGGTGTACCATGGTAGGATCAAAACGTACTAAACAACATCAAGGAAATTAATAGTCTTTCAAGAAATCAGTAAATTTTATTGTCCAAATCTTTCATGGTTTCTCAGCTAGCTGCCCGGCAAAATTAAAAACAAACAACAAAACACAAATTAACCCCCCCCCCCTCAAATGGTATCAAACAAGTATATAAAACACAACAAATTTATTATGTACAGCGGAGTCTGAAAAGTAACTAAAATCTCTCTGCCAAAACACAACATATTCATCAACAATGGCATTTGGGACAAAGAAAGTGCAAACGACAACGACAATTTTATCAAAAATGTTGTAAAAAACCAAATCAATTTGGGAATCTTCGCGGGGAATTCTGCAGAAAGTACTTACTGTTTAGAAAGTTAGCCAGACGTTTGTTGGATGCCCTGAAGATAGAGGAAAATGTAATGCCAGTTAAAATTTCTGAGGTATCAATTTGTATCAACCAAGGTTATTTCCCTTATCCCTTTTTTTATGTCGACACTGAGCCATGGTCCATCGTGATTTCGCAAGTTTGTGGCCTGATGACATTATTTACAATTACATAGCAAACAAATTATCAGTGAAAATAAAATGATATGGAAAAATAAAGCTAGCCAGTAATGGTAGTCAAGTGAAATGAGGGACAGTCCTTTGCACCCCCTTAGGAAATTCGTAACACCGACACAAATTTGTCATCCGCCATCCAGGTGAAGAATGATATCTGTGTACCAACGGAACTCTTTAAGCCAAGCTGTAATGGTGGTCAAGTGAAATGAGGGACAGTCCTTTGCACCCCCTTAGGAAATTCGTAACAACGACACAAATTTATCATCCGCCATCCAGGTGAAGAATGATATCTGTGTACCAACGGAACTCTTCAAGCCAAGCTGGCCACGGCGCCTTCCGGTCGAAGACCATTTGACCCAATCGGTTCTTTCGTGCAACGAGAAGTTTTTTTTATTGTTGTTCTGGGCTTTGACATAATCCGTTTATCACTCTGTAACTATTGGGTTCATCAAGACTACTAATATTCTGAATTTGTGTCTTTTTTAACCCTCGGACCCAGAGCGCCTATGGGGGTTGTCTAAGACAATTAGTTTTATTTTACGATTGCAACTCACAGTCGTGGAGACAGTAATGAATACTCTTGAAAGATAATAATGTCTAGAACTGGTTCCCATCCTTCAGTCTAACATTACATTTAAAGAAACTAAAAAGAGTGGCTCTTCGAAACTGGGCTTTGAGGAGGGGGGGCGGCGGGAGGGGGGGGTATATGTTTAATTTTGCCCCGGTAGCGACCTTGTTAGGCCTGCTCTTTTCGATTTCCAACTGCCAAGGTACGTATCTTTAACGTGCACACTGGCCATCCGAGTATTTTGTCCTTGTTTGAGAAGACTAGTTGCTCGATCCTACCTGCCATGGGATCAAGGACAGGAAGTTTCCCCAAATTTCCAACATGCCCTCACCGAGCGGGAATATAACCCGATACCTTCGGCATGAGAGGCGATTACCTTGCCTCTAGACCAGCGTGCCCCCCTTATCAGAGGAAGTGTTGCAGTGTGGGGTGTATGAAGATGTACGGGCGTAACAATTTTTAAATTTTACGTCCAAATACAACAACAACAATCTTTGTATATGGGTTTGACTTTAGATGATATGATTACAGTGCCATTTGAATCACAGACATGCATTTGTCTGCTTTTTGCCCGAATGAAAGAACACATAATTATGAAAAGACAAAGATGTAAGTTATTGCGTTAGCTAGGCCACAGGTTCTGGACAAAGTTGGCTTGTGCTGGAACGTAAGGCACGAGATTTTCTGACCAGTGTAACTTTCTTTTATTTTGCCTTGAAATGTATCGAGATTTCTATCCTTTTCCTACGGTATGCTGAAATCTGAGTTTGAGCCCCTCATTGAATACACAATATGAAAAAGATGTCTAGACATAGAATGCGACAAGATCTAGACAGAGAATGCGACACGCCCGCAGCTGCCAGAAAAAAAAAAAAAGAGGAGAGACAGGGAATTGATGGTGTTCCTGCTAATGGACAACATTTTGCCGATAAATTCTATGTGCCATTTAACATCAAATTTATTATTTCTCATGACACAGAAACTTGAGCTGACAGGATATTGATACATTTTTAGTTGTTTTTGTGTCTGTTTTGTTTTGGGTTTTTTTTTTTGGGACCGCCCCTGCAGATACTGAGTCGAAAACAAAAAGACAACATTGAAGTTCGTTCTGAAAAGCAAAATTGGCATTCTTGACATGAAACACAATAATCTGTTTCCATTACATTGGTTCTATTTTGCTTCTCAGATAGAAACCTAAATTCTTCTCAAGAAAATCTTCAAAGATCTTGGACTTATTTTGGATTTTGGATGCAATATTTAATCTAAGCTTCGCACCAAATCGTTGGTTCTAAGAGGTTTTTAATACTTTTTTCATTTCGTGTTTTTTAAACCATGTTTTAACAAACTTTATTACAAACTTGTCAAATTCATGAAGTTCACTATATAGCACTCCTTTATTTAAATAATGAAGTTAAGAATGTACGACCCCTGTCCCCTATCATGGCCCCTTTTTCTCCCCTGATTTAGGAGAAAGGGGGCGATAAATACGCTCTTTAAAGCAACCATAGTTTTAATTCTACACAAATCCGGCGCGTGCCACTTTTATCCAGAAAGGAATTCTGGTCCGTTGCACATTCTCATGGGATTGCGTACGTGTCTGATGAAAAATCGCCAAATTAATGAACTTGTGATGGTGCTAGGGATCAAAACTAGATGAACTTGGAAATATTTATTCAGGAGGCGGCTCGCGTGTGTCCTTCAGCGCTCAGAATTTCTAATGTTTAACGGCGTCATGATTATTCTGGAGGGGGAAAAGTCACTCCAACAGGAAAAAAAGGAGAAAAAGCAGTAAATTATTTGTGATGAAAAACCATGCGAAGATTGCATTATTGTATGGCCCTTTTGGTGTTGATCCATCAAACCCCAATTTTTGTGTTCATTACAGAAAGTAAAATTTAAAAAAAAAACTTATTCCAGGCATTCCTGTAACACATTCCACTAGGAGAACTAGGGGAGGCTGCCAGTGCTCAGTCTGTTGTCACTCTGATTACTATAAATCTGTCTCTGAAGAGGTTTCTTGTATCTCAGTGTCCTGGATACCCATGAATTGCCGGGATTTTTGTTTGTCCCATTTCCGATATACTTCTTTGGAACCATGTGCGTCAGCGGTTTTGTGTTTGGGGGTGGGGGGTCGCTATCACATTATTTATTTACTTTGATTACATTTTGCCTTTTCCCGCCAGCACGAAAAACAACAGTGGAGATTGAAAGAGGAATGCACTGAAGATCGAGACAAACATGCTTGCCTGCAAAATGGGATGCGAGGTCCAAGCTAACATCTAGAGTACACGTCGTTTAAGTAGTTCCTTCCAATTCCATTACACATTCCGCGACATCTTGCGAGAAGGAATCCTGAGAGCCACTGACGACTCTTTAGCAAATACCGAACTGAAGACATCGCATTCAGACAGGAAGCTTTGCTCCAGTCTTCCTGTCTTTTACTACTCGGCTTTTTTCTCCCTCTATTCTGCTAACTTCTATCACACTTTCCTCGTGTCTTGAGACTGGTTCTTTTGCTCTCCATTAAGCACTTTTCTCTCTCCCTCTTCGGAGTTCCTGCCTTCGTTACAGGTTAATGTTTCATCTTGTCTGTGTCTCACTCATCTACTCAGTTTCCTGCAACCCTCGCGCTACTCATCTTCTCCCATAGCAGTTGTTACGTATTATTTCAGATCTTGGAAACGGTGACAATGTTCAGCCATCAATCATACCGTATGCTATGGTAAGGTGCCTTATTTCTGGTCTCTTATTGACACCATTCCTCTTCGGAAACTCCATCGATCATCCTCTCCTCCAAGATTTTGCGTAATCATCAGCTGTATGTCAACAATTCTGAGTTGATGAGATGGAAACTGCTGGACGTGGCTCTAAAGTTATGATTGCCCTCTGATCTGCAGTCATCAGAATGCACAACCCCACAGGCCCCTCTTTCATATCCTGAAAGAATCATTCAAGTCAGCCAATCTGCAACCAGGATTAATCCTCTAGTGCCAGTTGAACTTCCTTCGAACAAAATTCTGTAGCTTACAGCACCGATTTAAATGGAAAAAGAAATGAAAAAAAACATAAATACTTCACAGGACAACTTAAATGTAGTTCAAAGTTTATGGAAACAACATTTTGAACTGGTTTTCATTTGAGGTGAACCGTCAGGGCAAGTAAAGTTTATACCTATGCATGCCGACTCAGCGAAGACTCCTTGCCTGAACTGGGGACCGAAAATCAGCTTTCTGTCTAGACGTTACTTTCCTGCGATACACTAGATCTAGCGCTTCCTGACCACTCAGGACAATGATACAATTTGGAGCGTTCCTCCTAGTAAGCTCTGTAATCTTGCTAAACCAGCACGCTGTTACTGCCACGCATGGCATGTTTATTGTCACCCTGAACACTCATAAGGGAGAATTCTGAGGCATGTGGATGAAAGTCAGAGAGACTTTACAAAGTGGATCTTACTGCATACCCTCTCCCTCACGCCTCTTTAACGCCCACTCCCTCCTCTAACCCGACAGTATCTTCATCTTCCACATAAAGCAGTTTGTCCGTGCAAAATGGACAGTTGTTGTTGTTGTTGTTTTTGTAGCTTTGATCTCTCTGCATTCTACTCACACTGAACTCATAATCCTAGGCCATGATTGATACCGTAGTAGACGTATTGCGGTCCGGTGTGAACAGAATCAAGGATGACGGGTGGGGTGATGAGGAGGAATACATGGCACCTCAGGGTTCTCTTCAAATTTAAGACCAAATTTCGAGAGCTTGAAAAGTCAAAACACTTAACCTGGTAGATAGTTAGGTAGAAGTCGGACTACAATGTCATGTGAACTAGAAAAAAAACTATTAAACTACCTAATCTCCTTAGTGCGAATGAATAGACCCAAGCAGTGGTGCTATAGTAACCATGATATTGATAATCAATCAGGAATAGAAAAAATCAGATTTAAGGGGTAAATATATGGAAGAACTTACCTCAGTATGAAATATTTATTTATTTATCTATTATTATTGTTATTGTTTTTATTATTATATACGAACAGACCTGCTCGGGTCTTGATAATGTTATAAGAATGTTGTCTTTCTGTGTGCGTGTTGACATGCAAAATATTTTTTGTTGCCAGGGTTAAGGTTTGCAATATCACTTAAACCAAAATAATAGTAGTACTGCAAAAACTGCCTCGCTTTGTAGCCACTCCTTTTCTCGTGTAGTGCAGGGGAGCCTGACCTCAATTCATAATTATAACGCCGCTGGGCTTCAATGATTGAGTGGACAATTTGGCTGGAAATAATTATAATTCCTTTTAACTGGCTACAGAAAGAAGAAATCTTTGTTGATTTTCCCCGTTCTCCCAGCGGTCTTCATCAAAAGTAACAGTTCTGGGCATGAGCAAAAAATTCATTAATTCCTCTCTGTTTGTCAAATGGATGATAAAGTGAACCCAGAGAAAAAGAGAATGTGAGGGGAAAGAGAGGAAACGGGGCTAGAAAGGTGGGACTGTGAAATAGACCTTGGTGGGGCATTTAGAAGCTTTGACGTGTACGTCGGACTCACCAATACACACGCAAACACGTGGTAAAGATTCATAGCGATTTGACCAGAAAAATGGCAGTAAAACTAAATGTACCCTTCCCAGAATAAGAGAGTTGAATATTTCCCGTTTCATTAGCTCTTGCAGTACCGTATAGACCAGGCCCGCCGAATGGTAGCCATGGAGGTCAACTACAGCCCTTCCAGGGTCATAATCAGTCATAATCAGTTATGAAGGATGCAAATTGCTGGCCTTGGCTCGATTTAATCTGACGTACGCTTTTCTAACAAGAAAAGATTGGATTTTTTTGTTCAATCCGATTTGGTTGGTTTGACTAATAGCAACTGTATATCTGTTAGTACTAATAGTAATGAATTTCACAAACTGCTTTCGTGATATATATGTCCACATGAACAGAGAAGAGTCCAGAACACACACACTCACGCGTCCGGGCAGGCACACACACACACACACATACACACAAACACACACACACATACACACACCGAAATTCAGACTGATATGTTAAAAATGGGCATATGTTAATCTTCGTGACATCAGCTACTGTCTTGCTTTCATACTAGAATGGCCGAATTTCCTCCATATTTGCTCAGACCACAAATTTTGTACACGCCGACTTATTTGATTTATTGATATTTGTGTATGCCTTGAACAAATCAATATACGCCAAGATGAGCAGGGTCAAGGCTGGAACATTGAGATGAAGAAATCCCAAGACCCACGTTTCACACTTCAATCTTAATATCTTTTTGATTGCCTCGTTTGTGTTTAACAGTTTAGAATATTTGTGTGTGCACATGGAGGACGAAGTAAAAAGACAATTTAAAGGAAATGGAATCAAGACAAAGAGAAATGCTCAGATAGAAAGCAATCTGATAAAGACAAATTACGCGGCTTTCTTCCATCCGAGCGACTCAGGGCCGGACTAAACTTAAGCCTTACACAGACAAAGGATTAGCTCTCAGGCCTCAAGCTGATGATAATAAGGGCGTTCGTCTTCTTCTTTTCTTTTCTCGTTCCCTTTCTTTTCTCTATTGAAACAAATATGTTGTTCTGTCATCCCAAAGATTAGGCTTGGGAAAAGTAGAATTATTAATAGATCGGTATAAAGGATGAATTGCAAAAAGCGCCTTTTTTAAGCCACTTAGAATAGACTTTGCGCTTTTCAGTCATTGTATGATTAATGATTTTTTTCATTTTGCTGGTTTTTTAATTTCTTACTCGCCTTTCGGGCCCTCAAACTGAGCTACAGAAATGGGTTACATTCACTGTATGTGGGGTGGGGAGGGAGGAAGCAAAGAAATACTGAGGTGAACGTCAGCGAGTTTCTTAGGGCGAATGAGAATTCCTTCAACCTAGGAAATAGGGACGCTTTCATGTTCATGGGCGAGTTAAGATGAAAGTGTTCGCAGGAGTTGACATTTAATCAATAGATGGGAAATGATATCCAGTGCACAGACAGTGCACATCATGACGGAGAAAAGGAAGAACGTATGGATAATATATATATTGTAATCCGTAACCGGCCATTGGCCAAAACGTCAATTGAAAACCTCTGCTGATGAGTGGAGCAGATTAAGCCTCTTCACATTAATAACACATTCATTGCTTCGAATAGATAATATAATATTATGTCGATGAGAAATTCAGCCATTTGAAATTCGTATCTTTGTAAACCGCCGCCCCCCCCCCCCCAACCACAATCAACTTCCCTATTTAAATCAGTTCGCTCTTCCATCCAAAAACATTGAACAATGAGAATGAAGGACTTCGACAATCTATTATGTTGTCTGCCTCAGCACCAACTCAGACATTATGTCTAGTGCAGAAATTCAGTCTCTGATTTCTTCCCCTCTAGGTCCGTCGCTGTAATGCAGACTGTGTGGTCTGTGCGAGGTTGATTTAATTTTTTACCTCCACTAATTCTCGTTCTGTGACTCCAAGTCTGGTCACATTTTTTACCCAGAATTGGCGCTGCATGAAAGGGTTAAACTAATCAGATAAAACTGAGAGAAACATCGGTGGACTCTGAAAAAGAGCTCATAAAAGAAAACACAGAATACCAAATCACCGGCAACATAAATCGACAGAAACAAAGGTTATGATTAAATTTACAACTTAAAATTTGCGTCATATTAAGTTCGTTACACCAATAATATACGTAAGCCCCCCCCCCCCCCTTCCGTGTTGTTATGATTATTATTTTAAATTTATTTTGACGTCTCAGAACACCATCGTTTGATTACACTAAGGCATTTCAGTCGCCGAGTCACTTTCATCCCGCTGGTGTTTTTGGTTTTTGTTTTTGTGTTGATCACATGAATTCGCCTGAAAATATATAGTACCAGTAACTTGTGTCCTGCGGCGTCTCTGTAAAAAAATCAATACCCTTGAATCCTGGAATGTCACTGCTCTTTTCGGTACAGAATAACGGCCTCTAAGAAATTTCTTGTATCTATACTCTTATTATGAATACAAAAAGTAGACAGAAGCTGGGCTGAATTTGTTCCTCTTTGCCACCAGTCCAGTGACTACTTAAAGATACGCATTACCTTTGTACAATTGATTTGCAAGTGTTCCGCTGTCTAAAGAAATCGTACAGTCATGCATGAAACATTAAATGGAAACACACTGCGGAAATGTGTATTGTCTGGCCTACATTTGTCTTGCTACAACCTTCAGAAAAAGTCCAGCTTTGAACTGAATATTTATATCGCGTACATTCTCTCAACGTTAAGGATAAAAGGCCAGATAAGATTATATTATCTGACAAAAAAATCATTTTCAACATTTTTAATGGGCACAAGTTGTATTCTTGGGTAGTTTTGTGCTCTGTCCAGTAGCACACGAATCTGTGGTGGAGTCACCAGAGACTCAGACATAGAACAGAAGTGTTGTTTAATTGATGGAGTTGCTCAGCAGTCGAGAATTATAAGAGACGCTAGAGTGCTTTGTAATTTCTGGCCAACAAAGCATGGTATCAATAATTTGTGTTGTTCAGTGAGTACAGCTTGTCCCAACGTGATATTTGAAAGTGCGTTAGCTTGAGTGAATGTCTTACAGTGGATTTCATCTGCCGACAGCCACATTTTCTTCTGTCTTGGCAAGCAAGGGATCGCTTTTGAAAACTAGTCATGCACACATACACAGGCATGCATGCCCAGTAGCACAGAGAAAGAAAGAGAAGGGGGTTATATAATCAGCCACTCAGACCTCGGTCGTAAAATGTGCACCGTGTGTGACATTAAAAGATTTCTCCGCTTCATTTGATCTTTTAAGAAGCCAAAGTCCTCTAATGATAGACGTAATGCATTTTAAGACGGGAAGTCATATTTATTGAATTCATGAACAAAAAATTTGATCAAGTGTGTGATAGTAACGAACTGCCTCAAGCTGAAAGCGCACCGCATCTGAAAACAAATAAAAAAAATTACACGGAACCAAACTAATTCTGTGCCGTAAGATAAAATTTGTTGCACAGAGGTTTTCTGCGCGCGCTTTCCACCAACTGTCTGCGGACCTCTAAAATCAAACTAGCAATTCGGTCTTATTATTAGCACTTCAGAATTACACATTCTGTTGATGAGGATCGAACCCACCTCTATTTTAAAGGTGGAAGTCCCGACTTAAAAGCGATTAGTCAGTACATTGTCACCCATTGAAAGATGTTTGAAAGAAAATGATCGATATTAATGGCTTACTTACTATGAGCAAGACAATCCCCCCCCCCCCGGCCACAAAAAAAACAACAGAATTTCAAAGGAGTTGGTACATAATGGAGCCAAACTTTTGCTAAATTTGGCAGTCAGCAGAGGTGCTTCCACGTGAAGGACGAAAAGTATGGCAGTGCAAATGAGGAAGCTGTAATCAGTCAGATTTCATGAACAGCAGTTTGATGTCATGACAGTATATTTAATTTCTGAAAACTCTGGCCTGTCCTTTTTCTGCCATCGACCTCTGCATGATACAGGTCACGGTGAAGTCCCCCTCACCACAAAGCCCTCCTCGAGGTTGGATGTAGCCGAGGAGATACAAGAGCAGAGATATCACTTTCCAGGGCCAAGGCATTCCGGCTCTCACTCCATCCGACAGTGAGTGACCGGAAAGTGGATAGCAGTGGACACCAATGAGGCATTGATCTGCCTTACAAGGGTCACCTCAGATTAGAAGGTTGAAGTTGTTATTGGGCGGTGTTGTACTGATGGCCCGAGAGAAAGGAGGAGGCATACCTTCAACATGTTTGTTGATCCGGAAACAAGACTAATTCTGTGCCCCGAGACAGGGGTTGGTGCACATAGGTTTCCTGTGCGCGCTTTCCACCAATTGTCTGATGATCTCTAGGGCAGACTAGTAATTTGGTCTTACTGTTACCACTTCAAAACTACACATTTGCTAGTGAGGACTAAAACTTCCTCTATTCCTCTATTTTAGGGGGGGGGGGGCGGAATGTGGATGTTGCGATTTGAAAGTGGTTAGTCCCAGATCTGTTTTTGCATGACCGGTTTTCTTCAACTTTTGAGATCGAAAACTATTTGTTTATCAAAGGCGCGCACACACACACACACACACACACACACACACACACACACACACACACACAAACGCAGACAAAAGAAAATAATGGTTTCATGTTCCTGATTGCAAATGCAATCATTCATTCATAACTTTTGTAAAGCTGGTTAAATTTGGTTTCCTGAGAAGCAAAGGGATTAACAAGAAGCAGCAGATTGGAAAATATTCATCACATTTCATCTCATCCACACTAACATCATTCAGTTGTCAGTTTTTGGTTGTGGAATGAGATATTAAAACATCTCACCCAGTCTTCACATTGTGAGCTACTCTTACAAGGGGCTTAGCAGCGTGGGCATTGCCTGAGCCGTCCTGATACTATTAGGAAATGGTGAGTTCTGTTTGCCTGAATTCTGCGGAATTAAAAATAAACTCAGCGTTTGATCTCTCCTGAAATCATTGCTCCAAGGGACAAGTGGCATTAAACAAACTGCGTAAACAGATCGTAATGTAAGGAAGTCAGGGGCTGGAGGTAGAATAATATAGGCTTTCATAAAGCTCGTGTGAGCAAACATGTGTGTTGACATTCTGGCTTTACGAACCGTACTATTGAAATAACCAAGACCTGGGGCGCATTATGTCATGATTAATCCTGCACGGTAACTGAATTCGATATAACAACACCGGAACGTACGGCCAAAAGGAGAAATAGTTTCATGTTTAAAGAATGCTCTCATAATTTTGGGGGTGGTGAAGTAGCTGAGAAGATTGCGTAATCTCAGGATTTCTCCATCTAGCTTCTGTCACAACACTAGCGATGAATGAGGATTTTTTTTTTATGCTTACAGAGTAAACTTTACAACACCTGAGGCTCACGAGAAATGTCATTCGTAAATGAAAATTAATAAATAAAATAACGCAAATGCGTGACATAAATGCTGCCCTTCCAAATTCCATTCATTTCCGCACTGGTTAGTGCGAATAAGGTTTATGCAACGTGTCATTTTGATAGGTAAATTATACATACTAGTAGTTGCTCCATTCCACTAACGATAAAAGATAATTATGAGATATCACTTCAGACCGAAAGGATTCCTACACAGAAAGTTATTGTGTATGTCACGTGTTATTTGGCCATACTATGGAAAAAGTGTGAAGATGTATTAAATGTGTCTATGACTAACTGGGTAAAAATGTCTCTGAAAATGTCCGTTTTTCATGATGCAGCGTTTGCAGAAGGGAAAACATTGATGTATTTGCAAGCCTTGGGGTGATGGATGTCACAAGAAAATGAACGCCAGGTTGGGAAAAACTAAGAATGAAAAAGGCCGCAAGCTGTCCTAGGATCTTCTCCAGCTAGTAAATCGTCCTCTTAGAATGACAAGGTTCTCCCTTCCATCGACTTTTGAGAAATTGATGATTGAAGTTTTTTTTTCATGTGCTCTTTCATACCTTTCGATGAAACGGCTTTTTTTCTTTTGCTTTTTAGTAATACTTACGAATTAGCCACCGAATCCGCTTGATACTCGGACACACAATGGAGAAGGCGATAAACTTAACAGCTCTGAATATGAAACATATGTAAAGAAATTGTACCCAAATAGACCGCGAAGGACGCAAAGTGGCTGTTTTCGTGCCTGGCGCACTGTAAAACCCAAACTCAAACTGAAAGCCTGTAGAAGAGGTGTGTAGTGTGTAACTCAGTTCTGCCAAAACGTGGAGATAGAACCTTGTCATTCTAAGAGGACGACATATAAAGTGCAGGAAATCTGCTAAAATAAAATGATTTGAAATAGTAAATTGGTATTCAAACAATGTGGGGCGGGGATGAAAGGAGGAATATTTACATTCCGGAGAAGGAACGAGTGGCTGGGGAGGGGGGGGGGGGGAGGAAGAGATGAACGGATGAAAGAAACAACGAAGAAAATATTCACCACTCTAGTTTTCTAATATGTCTCAATTACATATAATAAAAAAACATCTTTCCCGCATTAATATTTGTCTATTTATGTTTCGCTTATCTCAATTTCCTCACCGAGAACGCGGCTGTCTCTCTGGCGTCATTAACTCTCAATTCTTGATTCGTTTGTTGTTTTTTACCTCTTCCTCCGTCTGTGTCCAGAAGAATCAATAATCTTTCTTCGATGGAAGAAAGTTTCCCAAACCGTTGTCTTCTTCTTCCCAGTTGTGATTAGAAAGAAATTAATTGTCCGAAAATGCATCACTAATGTGCGTTTGCACAAAATTGTTGAAAGTGCCGGTCTCTGAATAATATTTCTCTAATGCACACTGTTGTTTACTTATTTCAGATCTTATAAACCAAAGATTTTGCTAATATTGTGCAAGTTTTTTGTAAGCACTTAAATCTGAGTGACCGCTGATGGCCACAGTAGACATCTGTCACGCATGGTGAGTCAGTCATGCTTGTTATGCAAATGTAACATATCAAATAGAAACAGTACTTGCATTCCTTTCGCTTTATCGTGGATGAAACTTGGATTCCTAACCCTTGTGTCTGAGCATCGCTTGTGCTGATCCATTGCCAGTAATCGGTTCCAAAGCTATTATATCCATGATTCCACAAACATTTTTACCCCAGCTTTCAAAGACCGTTCATTAAAACGAAATGAAACCTTGAATCCACACAAATGATTCATTTTTGTGAGATCCTTTGGAGTTCCGCCAATTCATTTGCCGTTACGGGAAATTTGTGACTTTTTTTTTTTCCAGACCTTTTGCGTCGGCTTAAATCTGTTTTTTGCTTGTTTCTGTGTTGTTTTTGTTTGTACGTTAGCAGGGCGGGTCTCTGATGCTGGAAAGCAAACAGGAAAAGCAAATACTGCACCAAATAAATGTTGATACCTTGATCACTTTGTAGTACCGAAGAGATCTAATTAAAGTACGTGATGCGTATGGAACGATCTCTTACAAGAGATATGACTGCTACAATCTCTCTCTCTCCCTCTTTCTCTCTGTCTCTGCTTGTCTCTCTCTCTCTCTCTTCTCTTTCCCCTCTCTCTCCCCCTTTCTCTCTCTTGCCCTCTTTCTCTGTCTCTCTCTCTCTCTCCTCCCACTCTCTTGCTGTCTCTCTCTCTTTCTCAATTTCTCTTTCTCTCTCTTTCTCTTTCTTTCTTTCTTCTCTCTCTCTCTCTCTTTCTCTCTCTCTCTTTCTGTCTCTCTTTCTCTCCCCCCCCCCCGTCTCTCTCTTTCTCTCTCCCTTTCTCACTTTCTTTCTCGCTCTTTCTCTTTTTTTCACTCTCTCTCTCTCTGTTTGTATCTCTCTCTCTCTCTCTCTCTCTCTCTCTCTCTCTCTCTCTCTCTCTCTCTCTCTCTCTCTCTCTCTCTCTCAGGAATTTAAAGATTTGTCAAGATATGTGCTAAATGGTGATGAGAATTCTTTCTGAGGCTCCACATGGACTGTGCTGCCATCACTAACGGTTTATATCGAGGGCTAGAATGTTGAACAAATAATAAGTGATACCTATGGACGGTAAATGGAAGGCCAGAAGAAATGATCGTGGTAACTGAGAGCGTCTGCGGCAATACAGGCTGTTTAGCTCGTGAATTACCCCTTCAAACTACGGTGAACCCACTTGGCATGGTTAGTTTCCTCTCAAGACCAGGATGCGAGTGGCTAATTTGCCATTCATAGGGCTTCCCTTCACAAAAGTAGCTCCCGATCCTGGTGTAGAAGTTTCACAAAATCTCCCCCAGTCTCATTCTCGCTGATCTTTCAACCACATTTTCCTTGTATGTATGGACCCTTCCAGACAAATGTACCCTGTGAGTTGGCACAGAGGCTACATCCGAATATATGTTACTAACATCGGAAAAGTAAACAACAACAAATCAAATCCTGTTGTTGTTGTTTTTTTTACATCTTACAGTAAAAGATAATCTTGTTATTTCCAGTCTTCCTCTTCAGTTACCCCGGGTATTTCCATTGCAATTAGGTTTACTGGCTGTGCTTGCCTGCAAATGTTATTTCAATTCCAATGGTTTGTGTGCAGTACAACCCGTGGACAACTTCTGTCATTTCTTTTGCATAGGTTGACTTCAAATCTCGTTTTTTACTGAATATCAAGTACATGATTTTAACCCGTGACAACTCCGGTCAATATTCAGTGTTCTCATCGCTTGCATCATCCCATTCTTTGCACAGCAACTGTCTCTTTTTGTGACATACCCAGACCTTTCTAACTCATCCGGCATCTCACTCTTCCCATGCATCCCGTCCTTGACATGTTATATGTACCTCCTCCTCTCTCTCCCTCTCTCGCTCTCACTCTCTCTCTCTCTCTCTCTCTCTCTCTCTGTCTGTCTCTCTCTCTCTCGCTGTGCCTGTCTCTTTGTGTGTGTGTCTCTCTCTCGCTTTGTCTGTCTTTCTCTCTGTCTCTCTGTCTCTGCATGTGTGTGTGTGTGTCTCTCTCTCTGTCTGTCTCTTTCTGGCGCGTGCTGTCTCTCTCTCTGTGTGCATGTATACTCCTGTGTGTTTATGTGTGTCTGAGCCAGTATTTTTTCCGTACTGGCTCGAGTTGAATTCATTTTGGAACCAGCGGCAGCGAACGCCGCAAGAGAATCAATACAAGCATCTGCATAAAACGGGTCGGTCAAGCACATCCTAGTATTTGACCAATGTCCAGTATCTTCATTCGCCCTTTCAGCAGTTTGTCAGCTGTGTGATTAGATTAGGAAATTGGAGCTAGTCACCTTGCCCAGGCTCGCTGACTATTGACAATTTATGCTGTGAACCGAAAACACCGGTATAGCCGTGAATCAGAAGTCGTTAAATTTATTTCGTTTACTTTGAGTCCATTTTGCTACAAAGAGTATTAATTTGTTGAGATAAATGCATCATTGTTACATTTGGCCATTGCAAAAACATATGTTATCATTCATTCATTCATTCATTCATTCATTCATTCATTCATTCATTCATTCATTCATTCATTCATTCATTCATTCATTCATCCATTCATTGCCAGTCCTGACCCCGTCTTCTCATTCCATTTACTTTGTACGATGGCTGTTGATAAATGCATATTAACCCAACCATGCAAATATGGATAGAGAGAAATTATTACCACAAAAAGCCATTTCTTCCTGATCTGAATACTTGTGTAACCTATGATAAATTCCTCTGTGTTAGAAACACAGAGCTCTGGAAGGCACTGCGCTGGAATTATTTCGCGGACAAGTTGTTGGGCATTACAATACGTTGCAGGTGACAGTGCAAAAATTAAAGGCGATCTGGTTTAGTGTACCGAATTACCGAAAATATTGAAACTTTTCAGAAACAACTATTACACTTGACGTACAGATAACCTCGGAATACACTCGGTTTGTAATGGTGATATTACATAATTTTGTGATTGCTTACGGCATGAATAAAATGAGAATTAAGATGCCAGAACCCAGTGATAAAGCCCAGGGCATTTACGTGACAGTTGCCTCATGAAGATCACGCCTCGAAGAGCATTTCGCTAACAACAGAATCACCCAGTCTTGATCTCGTAAAATGGGCGGCCACAAAGAGACAGCGATTCAATAACTGAAATTATTCATATTTCAACTACGTACAAAAATAGAGTGAAACAAAGGATACAAAAGTGTGATGTTAAGTTTATATTTTCGAAATATCTTGCTAGTTGGGGGGGGGGGGGAGGGGGGTATAGCAACACAGAATCTCATTGCCACAATGCCAGCTCAGTCAGGGAGCAATACTTGCATCCTACTCGTTCTTTTCTTCTCCCGTGTACCTTTCGTAAAGCTGTTTTGAAAAGCGAGCATTTATCGATCCTTTTCAAATTTATTTTAATTTCCGACAGACCTACAGAGTTATAAAAATATTTTATTTTACAGAGATCGGAAACCCATTTTCGTCTTGTCATGGTCGTTGTAGAAATCAAGTGCTCAGGTGTCGATTTGAGCATTTTGCTCAACATGTGGGCATCACTAAGGTGCTTTTTCTGTAAAAGTGCTCTTGTCACTAAAGAAGATTCCACTGAGGGTGTCAGGGAAATATAAGCCTGATTGATTTGGTCTCACAATAGCCTTGAGCCCTCGACTGGACCCTGTCTGGCACTGATCTCCCGAGTGTTCTTGTGTTTGGTCACTGATGATCTGCAAACAGTGGGCTTGTTTGCTTGCTTGTTTTTATTTCCCCACATTCTCACAGGGGATGTATTTGGAATGACTAACCTGCTTTAAGTCAGCGATAATATTATTATTTTGGACTCGCTTTAACATTTTTAGTTAAAATCTAGATCTGAACTCTAATAATTTATTATTATCTACAAAAATTGTGCGTACGTGGACATTTTGATTCGCATTATTTTTATACACAGTAATAATTTAATGCTGTGCCTGAAAGTTTCGCCAAACTAGCGAACGGTGAAACCGTAAGAAGAAACCTTTTTTTTTTTTTTAAAACAAAACATGGCCAGGAAAAGCAAGGAATAAAACGCCGCATGCTAAAGCTTCAAAATTTCAGCTGGCATAGCAAAAATACGAATAGGTCTCCATAATTTCATTCGTCCATGGTAAAACACATTTTTTTAAATGAATTCAGGTGACAATTGCTTGGTTTTAGGCTTAGTGGTCGTCTCAGGGTTCGCGAAGGAAGTTTTGCAACTCGTTTTTTGTTATATGGCAGAGATGGCCAAACTTGCGTAGTGTAAGAGTCACACACAATAAACTTCAGATGAGCCACATGATATGAACAAAATTTACACACACGTTTTTATTGTTAAAAAATACAGATTTATTACACAAAGTATATAATATACATATTAAGAAATACATGTATGCAACAATATTTACTCATGTATGACGTTTTTTAAACGGTTAATTTGTATTAGTTTCAGTAATCAGAAAGTACACATATACCAGATGTTTTCAAAATCTTGCCTGATGATTGTTTTAACTATACTGAACGTATTGAATACGTACTGAACTAAGGGGACATCTAAGAATAATGAGCAAATTTGCATTCCAGTAACAAAATTTGACTGTCTGAAATAAAACGAACAGGGCAAAGAAAGAAACATTTTTAATGATATTTATTTGTCTTAATAAACATCTTATGGTCAAAACACGGAAGAACTTATTTTCACGAGCTGCAAATTGAAGGTCAAAGAGCCGCATGTGGCTCGCGAGCAGCGGTTGGGCAACCCCTGTTATATAGACTAGGGTGAAACGACCTGCCACAGTCTTGAAGACTGGTTATATACAGCGCAAGTCACGGTTCTTTGACGCTGTCATTATTTTTTTGGTTCACATCATGGTCTTCTTATTGCATCATATTGTGTCGAATTGAAACCACTTTGGTGGTGCCAAATTGATGTTTTAGAAATTTAATGAAATTTTGACAGATTTTGCCTTATGTGAGATTATTGTTTGTGTGATTGAGAGGTTAGTATTGTTGACGTCCTAGTCAGGGATTGCTGAGAACAGAAACGAATGTAATTGATCCTGATAGTAGTCATGTATCGAGGTAGCCCAGATTTGAATGTTTAAAAGATACATTTGAGCAGGAAATAACAAATCAGCTCAAACTATCTGAAACGGAAATGTGCCAGATACTCAGAATTTGCTCAGGCAAACACTTACATGACGACGCGATTAATGGCTCAGATCTTGCTCTGAATTTAGCTCAGTAACCACTGATGTGACAAGCCTACGGGAAAGGGGGGGGGGGCATTATGGTTCGCAGATTCACTGAGGAATACGCTGATTTCCACTTTTTCCGAACTAGATGTTTGGGAAAGACAAGATAAGCCTTTGGTGTGACTGATAATGTTTACTTCACTGGACTCATTTTAATCTCCCCCCCCCCTTAATTAATAATAATAATAATAATAATAATAAGTCATTTTTATAGCGCCTGATTCCACAGAAGAGTGCTCTAAAGCGCCTAACAGTTCTCTCAGTCACACAACACACATTTTTATCAACCTATACATAATCACTGTCTTAAGAATCTTACATATCCTGCGTATACGCTTTTGTAAACAAGGCTGTTTTGTTTTCTTTTGAATTGGATCCAGCTGTTTGAATGTTTCACATGATCAGTCAAGACGTTCCACATTTTAGGTGCACACATCGAAAAAGCTCTTTCTCCCATGATTGTTCTTGATCTGGGCACTACTTTGCTTCTGCTGATCTCAATTTTTTGGGTGGAATGTATTTTTCAGTGAGGTCTGAAAGATATTCTGGTGAGCTTTGATTGAGGCATTTAAACACAATGCATAAAATCTTAAACTGAATACGCTCTAACAGCAAACCAATGAAGGTTTTGGAGAACTTGTTGAATATGTTCTGATGTTTTTGATAAACTAACAAGTCTAGCAGCCTTGTTCTGGATCTTTTGTAATCTATAAATAGTTGCCTCAGGGATACAATAATCTAGATGACTGACAATAAATGCCTGGACCAGAATCTTTGCGGTCTCTTCATCAATACATTTTCTGATCTTACTGATATTCTGCAAGTGAAAGTGCATCGTTTGGCAACGTTTTTTGTTAATTTCTAGATTTGAACTCCAATCATTTATTATTATCTACAAAAATTGTGCGTACGTGGACATTTTGATTCGAATTATTTTTATACACAGTAATAATTTAATGAAATTTAATTTAATTGTAACGGAATAGGGATTTGTTTAGCCAAATGAAGAGAAATTATCTGAAGGCAGTATAAACTGAGTTGCCTTACCGATAGCAATAGGTCACCAAATACTGAAATTGGATTTTCCTTTCCAGTAACGGAAACATTCTGTGATGGCCATACGATAGTCAAACTTTGAGACATATGCGTAATAACAGAGAAAGGTGTTGATGGCGTTCATCATCTGCCACTACGGTGTCATAATGGTTATCGTTACTGCTATAGTGCTATATCTTTACTGCTAGGCTGTACCAGTGTTTCTAACCTTACTACCAATCACCAAGTACCTTTTACATTCCATCAGCACACCCAGTACGTCACACTCTGCTATCTTACCACAACAATATCGTGTCTACACATGTTATCGCTAGATCCATCTTAATGCACAACATCATTCTAACAACAACGACTAACAAAAAATAAATACAATACTTCACAGGCAAGAAAAACCGATTTGGACAAAAGATAACGCTGTTTCATTATTTAACAACACCCAATGTTATTCTATTTTTATTCTCATCTCGTGCAGGATCTTTGACGCCGCGGACAATTTCCGAGGGTTTTTGATAGAGCTGGCCAAAATTGTGACTGGAACCAACATCATCAAACATGTGAGTATTGTCGTGAAATGTTCCCGCAGTCGTCTGTTTGTGTCTCTAGGGTGAAATCAAGACAAGAAATCTGACGTTCCATGCTTATTATTGAACTTGTGTGTTTATCTTTCCCTTCCTCTATTCTTGCCTTACACAGTAGCGAAGCATGGGCTGGGCACCACAGGGGCGGTTGCCCCGGACGCAAAATTCCTAGGAGCCCAAAATTTCAAAACTATCACTGTTTCAACTGCCAGCTCAAAACTTAATCAAAACCAGTGAGCCAAGAATGTCTGTGAACCTAGCAATACTGTCAAATGAGAGGGATATCGATTTATATTTCAGTACTGTTATTGATCATTGAACATTTTGCGCAAAGGAGATATTAAATAAATTGAGTTTACAAGCTTTAAATGAGTTTTACTTTAATTACATGAGAATTTTGTTAAAATACATGTGCATGGAGGACAAGGGTTCAATACTGGGCGGGTGGAAGGGACTCAGGGAGTGCTAACGGTCCATAGGTCAGGGGGCGCATTACTTGCCTTGTCCCAGGCGCTAGCAATCCGCTCTACTCCATTGTCCTTATATGTAAGCACTTTCAATCGTTTGAGACAAGTGTTCTTGCCATTCTGCTGTCTGTCCAATTTCCCTTTTCTTTTACAGATGATATTTTGTTTGGTTTTGTATCACTTCTTTTTTTTTTTCATTGTTCCTTCCCCACTCTTCCCCCCGCCCCCCCCCCCCACTCTTTAATTTCAGTTGTTTGTGTCTTTTCATTTTGCGTTTTCAATTTACTGTCCTCCTGTTCTCTCGGTCTCATTAAAATTTAACCCACATATTATCTCGCATTAGACGCCTATTAATTATTGTCATCAGTGTTCACTTTCGACCCCCGTCCCTCCACCCATTTAAGATGATAAAAATTTAGGAATGATATAGCTCTGCACAAAACAAAACAGAAGCGAGGAAAAACTCTGACATTTGTCCTTTCCCAGCACGAAAGAACAGACACTGCACACGGGGCAGTCGAGTGGACATGGCGTTTTATGTCTCACCGACCGCTCCGTGCCGATACTAATTTACCACTGGCTCCCTCCAGTTGCTTTGAACATCGACAGAAATAGCCTATCCTTAAAGTTTATCACAAGGCACGATATTGATGGGTTGCATTCCCCTCTCCCCCTCCCATTTATGTACACCGAAATGAAAATATAATTTTAAAAAAATGTTAAAATCACCATGAACTTGCGCGCATGTTTCGTGTGCGCCTTTACTTCCCCGAGGGTTAACGCGCTCTCTTCAGACACTAGACATGTCTAGTGGGATTGGTTGTGGCTACGCGAACCAGTCTTTCCCTGGGCCTTCAGCAGTTGACACGATGATGTCTGGCTTCAGCTGACCCTTCCTTTAGCTGGGGCAGGTGGTCCTAAGGAGAGCAATGAAATCTTGAGAAAACGGTGAAATTCTTGAAAGAGCAATGAAATCTGAATAACAGTTTGTTTGTTGTTGTTTTTTAAAGAAAGAATTTGGAAGCCAGATAGGGATAGTTGAGTCCATGGGAGGGCTGTGAATCTTCAGAAAAGTGGCAGAGTCTTGAGAGGATTGGCATGAGAAGGGCGATCGTTACGGGGTGGGGAGAGGTGAAGTATTGTTGCATTTTCTCTCTTCTCGCCGATTTCTTTGTGGATAAGGAGGGACATTTCGTCCTTGCCGCCAGCAGAAGGTTTAATGTTCCAGGCGCGTACGTGTTGAACGTTTGCACGAGCAAGTAAATGAGGTCTTCAAGTTCGTGAACTGCGATGTCTGAGCCGTTTTATCATCGTAGTCTCTGGAGAGAGCCGCTGTTTAAAGCAGATTTGGCATATAGTGTGTCAACAAGTGAAAACAAGTAGCATACAAGTAACGAGTGCATAGAACTTGAAGAGGAAGACAAGGAGTGCAGTGCGAAGGTGTGGTTTTCAGATTTTATTCAGCTGTGC
Organism: Onchidella celtica; assembly: GCA_963931925.1. NCBI lineage: Eukaryota > Metazoa > Mollusca > Gastropoda > Systellommatophora > Onchidiidae > Onchidella > Onchidella celtica. The sequence goes on along the minus strand of OZ007572.1, from coordinate 42,832,955 downwards.
AATAATGGCACTTAATCCTTCTCTGTCAGTATACACTGTTTCTCATTTCCAAATGCTCTCTCTCTCTCTCCCCCCTCTCTCTCTCTCTCTCTCTCTCTCTCTCTCTCTCTCTCTCTCTCTCTCTCTCTCTCTCTCTCTCTCTCTCTCTTCATCTGTCTATCCATCTGTCTATCTCTCTCACATGCACACACACAACAGACAGTCTGTATGTGTGTTTGCAGTTTCTCCCAAACTATACAATGTGATCCTTGGATACATAAATTCATGTAGGTAACACACACTCTCATTCCACCGGCTCACAGACATTCACGCACACTCAGACACCAGTGCCTCTCATTGTCATTCCTTCTATCAGCCTAACACCTCTCTCTCTCTCTCTCTCTCTCTCTCTCTCTCTCTCTCTCTCTTTCTTGTCTAATCGCATTCTTTCATCTCCTTTTATTTGTCGCGCTTCACAAAGAACAAGGGCAGCCAATATTTATTATTGAGTAATCCCCCTTCTCCTTTACTGCCCCATGCCGGCTATGGTAAACATCTGAGCATTTCGTTTTTTTACCATTGTATGGACCCGGCCAACTAATTGCTTCCCAGCCGCCGTTGGGTTGACATGCAGCCTCACACGGCTTGCTGGGATTTTCAACTTTCTGGCTTCATTAGTACATTTCTAAGACATTTATTTATGTAGATAAACGTGAAAGATTTAACATTCTGCACAGGCAGAAAAATGCTGGCTCATACGGCTTGAAAATGTATGACAGAGATAATTCCCTTTGCTTCCTTTCTTTACTATGTCAAGTCTTAGTTGCTTAGTTTATAGTCTCTTCTATTTTAATCTTCCTGTTTAGTTTCTTTTTTTTATTTAGTACATAATTTTATCTAATAACCACTAAGTATTCGAAACAAATTGTTTTCTCGGTTCGGTAGAAGTCTGTGTACATTTTCCTTTCTGCTTCCCATCACGCCCAAATTATTCAGTTATTAACCAGAGACGCACCTGGGATGGAAACTTTAGTTGCTCAAGATCAGCAGACGTTTGGCGAATCGATACTAATTACTAGTCTGTTGTAAATGAACTTACCGGTTAAATTTTGATGGTGGGGGGAAGACATAAAATGTAAATAATACAAGGTTCTTCCTGAGATGTGCGACTGCCCCCTTTCCTTTCCACACACGAACACACGTGTACAGTCTTTCAGATGATTATTAGGTAAATAATAGTATGATGCAATTAAAATATTAGTGCCAACACTTCATGTAATATACAAACCTGAACATCGTGCATTCAAGACAAGAATTATTTTGAAAAGTTTCCTCTCGGAAGTGTGGTCCAGACCCGTTTTTAATTCACCACGCTAATCAGACATTTTTTCATCAAAAATGGCAAAAACTTTTTATACGAGACGTCTGGTCCTTAAGGAACAACATTGCGCAACGATTGATATGACGCCAGCAGATCAGTGTTTGAAAGATGCATGGCTGCATCATAAACTGTTGTCGAGATAATAAATTTGATCACGTGACTCTACAGGCTCAGGCGCTGTTATTTTACAGTGTCTTTTTTTTTTTTTTTAACTTGAAAAGTAGGAAGCAGCACAGATAGTACCTATCTGTTTGGGATTCAGCCAGACTGTAAGTAATGATTCAATCTCGAAAGTCTTACGAAGTCAAGTATCACCTATTGCCTGTTCTAAATCGCTCATTTGTAATACAGCAAAAGCAAAAAGACAGTGTTTTGTAATAGATCGCTCAAGCCAGTTCTGGTTTGTGTGAGTTTGCTGTGTGCCAAACGTGAGTTGTTGTTGTTGTTTCTTTATTACTATTTTTATTTTTTTTTAAACTAAAACAAAAAGACAAGGATGACGCTGAGAATTTATGAACCAGATAGGATAAGAATCACTTTATTATCCCATGAAGGAAATTTTCTCACACACAGCGTTTATAGGCATATACATGGTATACACATCTTACGCATCATTACATTACATTACATTAATTACAAATTTAAAAAAACAACTCAATAGCAGGCATACCTGAAGTGACATGATAAGGAACCCTTGTGAGATATGGCCCACGTCTGGCTATAAGTGTCTTGTTGATGCGAATTGGGAAGGGCAAAAACGATCTTCTCAATCTTTCTCTGTTTGTTTCATGATTGTGTATTATTCTGTTGCTCTTGGATAATCTAGAAATTAATTTTGATGAAACAGGGAATGATGACTGTCATCTAAGAGTAATCTGCATTTGTGAGCATTTTTGCCAGAAATTAAATGTTCCTTTTTTTGGTGATTTATTTATTCGAATTTTTTTATTCGCGAAAGAATACTTTACTGTGCCAGCGTCCTTCAAAATAAAAACATGTATTTCGGTTGCTCTCTGCGTCCTTTGCATCTCTGTCGTTGGTAATTGGCATTTCGGGCTTAATTTCAGCAAACAAAAGTGATGCGTTCCCACGGTTTGGGGCATAATGTACCCCTGCGGTGTTTTGAGATATGAGTACCACCTTAAAGTCCATGTCATAAGCTTTCATTTGATACCAAGTTTAAGACAATCGGTTGCAATTTGGCTGAGATATGCTCATTTGAACTTCGATGAAGCGGGAATGGCTCAAATCCATAATTTTGAGAAAATTGAGCGTAAAAGTTGAGATTTGTCTCTATAGCAACGGATATGTTCTAATAGTGTTAGACAAACCAAATTTGGCACGAGTTTTATACTTATTGCCTGCTAGGTACACAGAAAATTTCAAACTGTTTTATTAAGTTCTTAAAGTTTTACAGGTTTTTTATGTTTATGCTCTGGGCGCAGTTTCCCCCGACGCCAGCTTAACCTTACACCCACTTGTAAAATTTCTGATCGTTTCCAACTCGTCGTCTCGATTCAAAACATCCTCCCCCTCTAATTCTATAGTAACTCCAATGTCTACTACCAAATCTCCATCGTCCCGGTCTACCTCATCATCATCACTGCTGTCTTCCTCTTTTAAATCTAAAGCTCCCGATGTTGAAAGCACCTTCGAAGCACCTAGACCTATCTTAAAAACTCCCTTCCATCTCATCATACTCCAATTCTAAATCTTCTTCACCATGGTCTTCCATCAAATAGACTTCTATCAAATCTCTCAGATCCTTTTCATGGACAACATTTTGCAAATTCGAGCTTCTCGCTGAGTTTAAGCAATCTCGAATGACACTTTCTCTAGACGCCATTTTAACCAACGCGATGTCATGTGACTGTTCTCGACCAATCAACTATCAAAATTTAGGGGATTTCCCTGTGTTGCCAGCCTCGGGGTCGTTTTGTTTACTGGTTCTACCTGTTTTTATTCAAGAATAGCGCACCAACCCTTTAAAACAAACTAAAGCTGGTTCTACATTTAAAAGGTTTAGGTTTTCCCGTTTAAAATGATACCAAACACTGCCAGGTTGGCAAGCTGTTATTGAATAAATCGTAAAGGGACTAATGTGCTATTTTGTTACGGAAACCATTGAAGAAAAATGACATACTTTCGTAAATAATTATAAATAAATATTTTAAAGCATAATTTTTATTTTTTTAAAGGTTAAAACTAAAGTTTAATAGATAAATTTACAAATTATAAAAAAAAAAATTTTGGTAAGAAAAAAAGGTTGCAATGTGTTGAGCGGATTTCTTCAAAACAGTCCAGGGTACTTTATGCCCCGAACCGTCGGAAAGCGTCACAAATGAGAATAGCAATGTATGTGTTTCTTAGTTAAGGCTACAGTGGAGCAAAAACTAGAAAATTAGCGTATTGCGTCATATTTGCATGTCGACATCAGGACTTGACCAGTCCTTTAGCTGTTTTGTTTCTCGTATTGAAACAATAGAAAAGACATAGGTCCGGTGACATAATGAATACCTACATTCAGTACAGATTAATCATCATTTCGTTCTTTCCACGTTTACCCATCTTCCCCCTCTTCTCACATTGTCTCACCCTCGGTGCCAACGATTTTGTCTGCTAATGGCAATCTACAAATTAACGATACGAAGCTAAAATAATTCCCTCTGTACGCCACCCCCTTCCCCAGCTACCCCGGTGCCCTGGCTGCAGAGTAACCTTAACCTAGCGGCACCCGGGCAAAGCCTGAACGGCCAGTGCTGTGATGTGAATTCATTAGGAACAGTAGTTACATAACGCAGCAGTAATTTGCATTAGGACCTCAGCCATAACGCTGCCGTAGGCCTGACCCATTCACCTCGGTAGCAATCACAGCAGGGGTTCATATTTCTTTTTGGTCAGTGGTTTTTATATTGTAGGTGCACGGCTGTAATAATTATTACTGACACTAAAGCTTCATCATTAAAAAAAAAAAAATGTTGAAATGTTGGCAGACATGTTTTGAGCTTCTCCTGTCCATTAATCCTGTCAGCCAACAGTTTTCCGGGACTATAGAATTCCTGTGCACTACTAATGCCGGGGGTAGGGGGAGTTAAAATAACCATATACTGATATTTTCTTTTTCATGTATTCTTTTGTTATTGTTGATGTTGTCGTTGTTTTTTTATATATTCTTGTTGTGTAACAGGCGTAGACCAAAAAAAAAAAAAAAGAACTAAAAAAAAAACAAAAAACTACTAACAGATGGCCAAGAGTTTCTCAGTACATCTACGGCCTGGCTACATAGGTATATACTAAGGCTGGTCTTGACACTGGCTTTAGAGGCTGGATTTGGTAGGCAAAAATGGGATGTTTTATGTGTATATATGAAAATAAATGCTTAGAAATAGCAGAAATTTCAGGGACAAAATAACCCAAACTTGATATTTTAATGTCAAAATTGATTTCAGGACTCGTCCCTACCCCTCCTTTAAAGTAACATGGAGTTTGGAATCATTCAGTTCTTCATTCACAGAGCGGCCTAGTGGCCGGTGGAAAAAGGAGAGCAGCCACAAGAGGATCTGCAGGTGAATGCAGAAGGTTGGGGAAACACTTTAGTTCCAGCAAGGGGCAGGCATTTTGAGAACAGAGCAATGCGCCGTACGCCAAGTGGCATTGTCATAAAACGTCATTCACCATAATGAAAAGAAAAAATGCTGGTAATAATAATGGTGTTATGTTTCCCATGAAATAAATATTTCTTTACACAGACCACACTGTTTGGAAACTTACTAGGATCCAAAAAGCTCATCAATAACGAAGTCACAATGCTTCGTTAAGCACAGTATGAGAACCATTAATTATTCTTTTCCTTCACAGTTCAAGCATCCACGCCTCATAGGCCCAGCACTCTGTCGCTCTTGCTGTGACAAAATTATCGATTATCGAGTTGTTATTGGCGGGAGAACGTGGAATTTATCGATTAGTTATGGGCCATTCTGACTGACATATTTTCGAATATTTTGGCGTGGTTCTATAATGGGAAAGAGTTAAATGGACAATTATTTCAAAATACATTAATTCATTTCTTTTCATGGATGAATGGCAACCGTGGGACACCTTATTCTTTAGCTTCCGGTTTGTGTGTACGTGAATTTGCGATCGTCCTAGCGAGTTATAGTCACAGGTAAACAGACAGACAGACAGACGTACAGACAGAGTTATGAATAAAAAGCACTAGATGGATCAATATTGAGAGATGGGGAAAGGGCAAGAGAAAATCGTGGAGAGGTGTTGCTTTTGCAGACAGACCCGTACCGGGACGGAAACATCGATAAACGTAATTATTTCGAAACGTTCCATTGCTTCGAAATTGCTGCAACACTGCACATACAATTTACAGCATGTAGAAATATGTAACACCCCCGCACAAAAAGGGAGGAACAAAGAATTTAAAAACAAATCTTCTCCCACATGAAATTCTCGAAAAGTCACTTTATCCACACATTGATTATAAATAGTTGGATCTGCAGAATGTTGGCGTATTTCTCTTTGTTTATCACGAATTGCAGCTTAAAGTTTTGGTAACACTATGGACTTTTCACTGAAATGCCAGTGTTTTCATTTTCAGGGTACATACAGATCTGTTGTTCAGATTCAGTTTAGGAGTTCAGGTGTGGGTATATTGTAAAACACATGGGAATACATCACGGTACCCACAGTCATATAAGACATGTTCACACTTGCAGATTTCCTGGCTCATTATGTCACATATCATAGCACGCAATTAACTAAAGGCACAGCATTACAGTCACAGTTACAAAATTTACCGCCATTTTCAGCAAATCTCGATAGCTCCGAGGTAAGATGGTGCAACTTTCCATTTCCAAGACAGAGTTTGAGTTTGGGTTTTATGACGCGTCGGCATGATAACGGCCACGTTGCGTTTATCACAGACTATTTGGGCACTTTATGTTCCGTATTCAGAGCTTCTAAATTTCACAAAATGGGGCGAATTAAATATTTCGTATGAATTTTAGCAAATTGGTAAAATTCTCAGAACTTGTTTTCTGTGGATTTGAAAAGAGTTTTGTAAATGTGTATAAAAGTTTTTAAATCAAGTTGTAGATCTTAGCCTCTTTCAGAAAGGACAGGGCGCACTGTGGGTCCACGTTAGAAAATAATTCTTTCATGGATCAGCTGGCATAGTGCCTTCTTCCGATATGCATAAAGACAGAAGTTCAGCGTGCAGGATTAGCCACTTACTGCAATAAAGTGGCAAAGTTACATTGACAGTAGAGAAAAATGGGGCCGGTATGTTGTTTGTAAAGCTTAACATGTTTTTCCCTTGACGATGCAAAATCAGTTGGGTTTTTTTGGGGGGAGGGGGGGGGGATTTTTTTTTTTTTTCAGTCTTCTTGGTATGAGAAGTTCTCTTCCACTGAATAGGTGAAATATCTTAATACCCAGGCCTGATCGAACATTAATTTGATTATACATGCAGTAACAATATTTTTTCTGTACCTAGCCCAAGTTCATGTATCTGATTATGCCTTGGGGTTTTACCAGGATAATCGTTCTTATGTGTTCACTTCTGCAGACCACATTCTGTTTACCCCGAGGCCAAAGTGCCACTGATTAGACAAATTAGATCTCAGTACATTTTCTGGCCATTCATCCGTCAAAGACTTACATTGATCAGGTTCAAACAGAGAAATGACACTCAGGGAAACGATCATATCGTTGGGTTTTCTCCACATTGTTATATGTGCAATGTTGCTTCTTGGAGAAAATGTTGATCGAAACTTTGAAGAGTTGTGTACAACACTGGACAACATTACGTTACAAACACATACCTCGAAAAATTTTTAATCTATTGGAACAGCACATATATAATGAAATCCAGAGAGAGAGAGAGAGAGAGAACCATTTTCATGATAAAACCTCAAAATCGGCAAAATGTTGCATACAACAATATGGCAAATATCGCTTAGGGAGTTTTAATTTTTTTATTTTTTTTTAATGTGATTGTTACTTTCCTGTCAGTCCGTGGTTCAATACGAACATGGCTTTTGGATGCTTTAAAACCCATGTATTTTTCGTGATGAAACCCACGAGTTCGTTCTTTCTGAATTCTGACATTATACGCAAAATGTCGCATACAACAATACGGCAAATACCCCCGCGATATCATACACTGCTGGAGACAGAAAGACAGATAAAGACGGATAGAGACAGATGTAAAAGAGATAGACGGCGTTGAGATAGGATGGAAGGAGAGACAGAGATTGGAGACAAAAAGAAGCAGAAAGCAATAGAAAAGGTAGAAGGACATAATTATGACAAAACTTCGAACAAAGAAGGAGAGGGGGGAGAAGAAGAAAGGGGCCATCCATGAAGTATCTACGCGGAGCGGTTGGACGGGGAGGGGAGTGGGGGGGGGGGAGGGGCGGGGGTGGTGAGAAGCGTAATGGGGTTCTGAGGAGCATATGTACGGGCTTTCCAGGTATGAGTATGAATAAAAAAGATTACTTTCATTTAATTTTTTTTTCTTCCAAATAAGTTGTTTGATTACACACAAAAATCATATTTTCTTGTAAATCACCAAAAAGCCCTTGCAAAATATCACTTTAAATCACAAAATTTCGAGGCCTTGCCATGGACAGCGTATGAAAAGCGTACGCGGGGGAGGGGGGGGGGGAGGGGCAGAAATTGCAAAAAATGGAGCGCGTGTACCTTGTGGGTGGCCCAAAAAGGCGAGAAAAAGGCAGCACGTAAATAAAAATGAGACAAAGCGAGAAGGGCAATAACAGAGAAACAAGCAAGTGACCGAAAAAAAAAATGTGAATGCGGGTAGACAAGAAAAACTGTAGAGAATGACACCAAAAAGAGAAGAAAAAATGTGAATGCTGGTAGACAAGAAAAACTGTAGAGAATGACACCAAAAAGAGAAGAAAAAAAAGAACTAGGAGAGAAAGACTAGTGGAAGACGGAAAGATGGATAAAGAGACGAAGAATTGAAATAAACTGGAAAGAGAAACCAGGGAGTGAAACCGAGAAAGATATGCTGAATATAAGAAAACAAATTAAAAAGTGAAGAGTGGAGTCCGTGGAGACAAAAAGTTACCGATGAAGAGTTGAAGTGTGTACAACAAATAGCTGAAAAGTAGTTTGGAAAATTGTGGGAAATGTGAAGGTGGGGAATGGTGAATGGGATAAAGGGAGATTTAATTAAATGCACCGATGTGTAAGAGAACTGATGAAAAGAGACAACTGACACAGAACACACCATGATACAGAATGAAGAGAGATGGGGAGACTGAGTTTTAAAAAACCCAAAAAAAAAACAGAGAGAATTATTCAACCGGACCATAAAGTCGCATGAAATCCCTGCGCTTAATGAATGTGAACCACAAGGGACAGCATCCAGAAAAGGCTGGATAATGAGTGGAGCCGCCTGGCGCCTGACAACAATCAAAACTCATATCTGAGATTATTTTTTGTTTGTTTTTTTCGAAAATATTCAGAGTTTGGGAGGTTTTAAATCACAGATGTTTTGCATCAATTGTTTTAAAAGTTATCATTTCAATTTCAAATCTCTGGTGGGAGATCAAACCAACGAAAGAGAATGAAATGTCGATAATTCAAAATCCTGTCAAGTTTCAGATTGGAATATCAGTGGTAAAGATTATTCATAATAAATTGTCTATCAGAGCTTTCCTCGGCCACAGAGTGAAATATTCAGTTTCCATGCAATAGTGTAAAATGTACGAGATGGCACATTACTCAATGTCTATGGAAAGCCTGAGTGCAAATCGAAAGCCAAATCGATATGAAAAAGCTGTGAGAAAACAAGAGATTTTTTACAGGTATTTACATTCAAGCCGTCTAGGAATTTATTGTTTGGATCATTTTTCCTCCTGAGTAGTCCAGACCTGGATGTTTGTATTTATATGATCAATTTATTTATTTTTAATTTTCATGAGCGAAATATTCTCTCTAGATCTTCTACGATAATATGTTTTTGTTGTTGTTGTTGTTACCGAAATGCACACATCTATGTTTGTAAAACATCTTGAAATGAAATGAAGGCGACATTTTCACGATTTCCTCATGGGTGTTTTGGAAAAAAAAAATTGTTGAAACCGACCGATAATTTGTTGTTGGGTTTTTGTTTTTTTTTCTCCTTAACTCTGCAAAATTTTTGTGGGACACAGACAATGAAGACTAACTAATATTCATCTTGAGTTCAGAACTGAGTCCCATCTATCGGCGAAACAGTTGTAATGCGATATGGAAACTCAACATCTCTGGCATACACGACAAATAGTTTGTAGAGTTATTCCAGCAGTATTTTGAAGTATGATATGGTGTTTAAGAAGACGAATATCTCTCATTGAAATTGATTTACTTTAATAATGGTTTAAAAGTGAATATTTCTGTTATCAATCAGTGTACGTAGCAGCCGTGTGGTTTCCGAAGTGCCACCCACTCTCTTTAATCTTATTCGCCTCTATTTCTCTCCTTCTTCCGCCGCCCCCCCCCCGCCCCAAACACACACACACACACCCACCCCCACCCAGCCCCCGTCAGATTGTAGCCGGGACCCTAAAGGAGAGAATTCCGGGGTGGTATGACAATGATTATTGGCATAGTACCTCACCTCCTATTCCGAGATAGTTCAGCATGCTGTGTAATGTTAGCATTCTCTTTAACAAATGGCACGTGAGCTGAAAGAGAATGAAATGAGGGAATATTCTTTGACGAAGTCAGTTGCTTCCTTAGCAGGTCTCAGAAGTCCTGTAGAATCCTTATGGATAACTAGCATACACAAAACGGAAGCAGTCATTGTATTAAACTTAAATTGTTTCCTTTGACTAACACTGAAGTAGATGGCTCTACACATAACAAAACAAAACAAACAAAAAAAACATGTTAATAGCTGAGAATGTTTTCAATCAAATGCCAAATTGCCGTGAATAAAATTGACCCGAAGAAATGGAATAAATAACCTCGGAAACCGCCAAGCGGAATAACAGTCTACTGTCGGTGGCGCCTACGCAGCCACATTAATTTGTTCTAGGACCCTTTTATTTCCTGCCATTATGATCTCAAGATAATGTGAATAGACAAATGGTTTCAAATTTTAAGGGCTGAGGTTTGCAGTTTGAAGAAAACCAGCGTCGGGAAAGCAAATAAAGGAAGGAGGAAGCGTAATTCGGTCTTTGTTCTGAAATCTCAAATGACCAATGATGTGTACTGAAATAGCTCCATGCATCTTTGACATATCCCATACATTAATCAGAAAGTGCAGGCATTTGTGTTTTTACGAGATTCAAGTAGGCGTGTGTTTGCATTCCCAGGTCGTTTAGCTTGTATAATTCTCAAATATCCACTGCTTTTCCAGTTAGCGCATGTTGTTAATGTTATTGTCTTCACCTTTTTTGTTCCCATTCTATCTGTAATGTCACTGATGGCAGTGGAATGTTTGTTTTTCTTTTACGAATATTTTATTATGGTGGAGGTTGCCATTGGGTGAGTTCATAGACAAACCAGTGGATAGATAGTAGAGCGATGAGTAGACAATGTAGATATTAGATAGACATTTGAATAAATTGGTATTCTGGTATAAACTCGCAGGATAATGGTTGAGTACGTGATTATACACCGTAATGTTTCTGCGAAGTACGGACACTGGCGGGATTAACAGTACCTTCTACTGTGGGATGATTTCGGAAATCAAAGTATGACTGCTAATCAAGTCCACATTTTGCCTTAATCCTTCACCTCGCGCCCGTGCGTTAATCAAAATTTAAAAAAGTGCACAGAGCACTGTTACTGGAGACTTGTTAAAAGAACCAAATTCGTCTTTGATCAAGGATTATGAAAAGACCATAGAAAAACAAGCCGATGGCCATCCCATGCATAAGAAGGATCAACAGTAGCAATAGCAAAGAGGCTGGTTCATTTTCTTCTATTCATTTTGACTTCTTTTTTTTTTTCAATGAATGTTTCACTGAATCCAGTTGTTGTGATTGTTTTTTAACCCGGCGAAGGTCTTTAATGGCCGAGCGCATTTCTGTAAAATCTTTTAGTTTTATCATCACTTTTCAATTTTTATTCATTTAAAATTTATTGTATAATTTTCTTATTGTTTGTCCCTAAGACACACCCAAACTCTGTTGTTGTTGTTGTTGTTGTTGTGTTGTTGTTGTTGTTGTTTGGGTCTGTAACAGCTGAGGTTGTTCTAGCACGTTATAGTAGGGGGGAGTTAGTTGATCTAACTACAACCCTTTAGAAAACGAAACTATTACAGCTGTAAAATAAATAAACACGAGATCCGACGATAGATTAAATAATACTAAAGTTTAATAACTGTATAGTGAACAATAAATTACTAGGAAGACACCAGCGAAACTAAATATCTACGCCACACAAAAGGAAACTCACTTACTCACCGACCAACCACTCACACAGGTCCATATATATAAACATTTCTACAGAAAGTTCCCGAAATAAACGTTACCTTTGCCCTCGCACAAACTAACCAATCACGCATCAATACGTCATCAGGTTACATCACTCAAGGCCAAATCTGGCGTAAACATCCTTATCCACAGTGTTATCGAATGTTCGGGAACATACTAATATTTACTGAACGAGTCAAAACACCTGACAACAAGCGAGCGAAGAAAAAAACTACTCACTAGAAAAGAAGGTCAGGTCACGGAGTACAGTACACTCTGGCGGTTGTCAACAATAAAATGAAAGAAGAAATGAACACATGCTCACCAGTGTAACAAGAAAACGGGGGAGGGCAAGGGATAGCTTGCAGATGCTACAGGGTCCTGTGCATGATTGTGAGATGTGAAACTTCTCCCACAGAAACGAAATAGATAACTTTGTATTTACCTATAAAAGACTCAGAAAAACAGAGTTCAGCCTCATAATTTTTGTGGTAAAGTATGGGGAAGATTTTTATGTCTTCCAAGATTAGAAATTCAGTCAATAAAACTGTCTTTCCACACAACTCTGAGCTTTGTTGAGTCAGCATTAATCTGCACACCTCTTATGTGGACGGAAAAAGAGATTTTTAAAAAAAATGCTGAATCCATTAGGCCAATGTTAAATCCATTTTCCAAGCTTTTCTCGTTAAGTTTCACTGGGGAAGAAAACAGTTTCTCATAAAACACGTTCGTTTTAAAGAATTGTCTAGCACACAGAGTTGGAGGTCAGGGAAAGCCATCAATATTTGTTACCTAAAATCTCATTTTTGTCTCACATGGAATCATTCAGTGCATTCCTCTTTTGTAACTATTTGATATTACAACTATGTAGAGAAGATAAAACAAGAGATGGAGCTGAACAGATAAATCTACAGGCATACGGATAATCTAATCACACAGTCAGACAAGCAGACAGGCAGTGGGACAGGCTTTAGATAAGATAGATAAATGGATGGATGGAGAGCTGGATACGTAGGTAGGTCGGTACTGTTACCTGCATAAATACTATAACACAGCCTAGAGAGTGGAAGCTGTGTAATATGCTTTTGGAATTTAGCAGGGCCAAAGCATTACTGTCTATAGCCTGATGTTTTCCTAATGATATACCAGATCAGTGGGTTTCAAAATCAGCGGAACTGAAACTCATTTTATTTCCGATTGGATTAGTTTTTATACTCAAAAAAAATCAACCGCAAAAGGTTATAAATTGTCACAGAGAATGAAGAGACTGGCCATCTTTTAAAACACTTCCACATAAAAGGCCGACATGTTAAACATCACAATAGTCCAAAGACAGATTATTAGGTTCTGACATAATGCAAGATTTGAATGACTTTCAGACTTTCTGCCTGTATGTTAGCAACTTGAAATACGAGAAAGGATTGCAACGAATTGTGGAGATGGGGAGGGGGTTACGGTCGGGTAGAAATAAAGCGAAGTATGTACCAGGACCGGGACAGGAGTTGGATTACACAGATACAACTATCTTTATACTCAAACATAACCCTAACAAAAAAAATAAATTAAATACTTTAGCAACAGGGATGCTTTTGTGGATCCCATCTTTTAATTCATCATTTCAGCGCTGATGGAACAATTTGGTAACCATCATTATCTTATCCTTAGCCAAGAATATTGATTCACATATTTATTCTTTACTTGTAGAGCTCTTCACTTTTAAGTCAATATTATGTTGTCATGTAAAAAAAAAAGTGAAAGTATCACAGACTTCTCTCTCTGAGTTAAAATGTCATACTATTGTAATATTTAAAAGCAATACCGCTTAACAAACTATTATTACTTAGTTGAAAGCACAAATTCCAACTTTGATGCCCTTCAAGGTACTGCTGTAGCTAAAAAGAAGAATGAATGTAAAAAATGAGAATGTAATTTGTGGTGAAATCAACACACGACATACAACGCTAGCTTTTATCTTATTAAGCACAGAAAATATGGTTACCTCGCATGTCCAGCCCCTTTTCCCAACCCTCACTTTCTTGTACTTGTCATTCTTGGGCTCGTTCTCTTCCCTTGTTTAATCTCGTCACGTCGATCTACAGCTCCCCGTGGTGACATTAGATCATCAATAATTCAATCAAGTTACAGACGACTCTCCTTGTTTACATGAACAAGGGATAGGCCATGGAAATGAAGGCCTGGACCAAATTAAATACCGATTACAGTACGGGGTCGGCTCTTGAGCCATTGGGAATATATTACGCTTAACAGACTTGTTATTGCATCAATGAATATATCTCTTTTCGTTCAGTTTTCACCTTAATATGCGTTTTCTGTTTCTTCGAATTAAGCGAAATTGTCTCACGTCACGACGTGTTTAACGCATGTCTGTTGCCGTCTGATTTTATGGGCAAGAAACATTGGTTTTGTTTTCAGAGAACCTGTGTCCTTGGCATTTGCACTTTTTCTTCATGATTCATTTCATTTTATTTTTCTTGTTCTTGTCTTCGTTTTTGTTGTTGTTGTATTTGCATTTTGTATACTTGTTTGAACCCAAGTGCGGGGGTGGGGGTGGTAATTACCTTGTTTCCATGTTGTTGTTTCTTAATTTTGTCCCCGCAACGACCTTGTTAGGCTTGCTCGTCTCCAGTTTCAGCTGCCAAGGTATCTTTAATGTGCTTAACGTGGACATGGGCCATCCGAGTTTTTCGTCCTTGTCCGAGAAGACTAGGTGCTCGATTCTACCTATCAAGAACAGGAAATTTGTCCAAATTCCCAACATGCCTGCACTGACAGGGAATCGAAGCCGGTACTTTCGGCATGAGAGGCGAGCACCTTGCCAACTTGTCCCCTTGGGATGAAACACGCATAATACGAGAATTTTTATGTCTTGACGTTATCTGTGGACTCTCAGTCAATGTGTTATTGTCCATTGATTTATTACCAGTGAGGGAATTGAATTCTAAAACTGCACGCTTACTTAAAATTTCATTTGGTAGTGGTATTTAAAAAAGATAAAAAGAAGAAAAAGAAGGTAATAATAGAATAGAAAAGTTGAAGATATGGGAGCAGAATGATTGGATGATAGAACGAATTAGCCAGCAGAGACAGTTAATCAAGATAATTATGTCACTGGAATTATTCAAGTTTATTCTATTTCATTCCTTCATTTTCATTCCAATTCATTCCCTTAGGGACCGTTCACGTATTGTGTCATCAAAAATTGACTAATTTTGACCCCCCCCCCCCCCCACCCTTATCATCATATGTCATCAAATGGCTATCCCCCCCCCCCTCCCTCAGCTGTTTGATGACGTAATCAAAACTTGGCAAATAACGACTGAAAATACCTGTATAGTGCTGTTTGCTATTTATTTTAATTCAAACTAACAGATTATAAATAAAATAAAATCAATAAGAGCTTTTATATAGCGCTTACTATCCACTAATGCTCTAAGCGCTTTACAAGGTGTCAATGACATGACAGGCTGATTCAACCATTTAATACCATCTCAACTCACAAAGAGCATACAGAGAAGCTGCCTGTTAGCAAACTGACAAGATCTTTCCACTACCTATATGTCAGGTACAAGTTTTGCAGACGGGTTGACTGAGGAACTTAAAGGTAAATTGTTTTCCCATAGCAACTACAGCGGACAGGTTCGAACTCGCAACCACCGAATTACAAATCCGACGCGCTAACCTCTGCGCTACGCTGCCCCCCAAATTATAAGATAACATTGATCTGACTTTCTGAAATTATGCAAAAATAGAACAAAAATTATACTAAACTTAAAATTGTTGCAAAGTAATAAATTATATGGAACACAGGGCAAATTTATTTCAATATTTTTTAGAAATAATGCAATTTTTATGCATGTGTGTAATGAGCATCATACATGTAACAATAATAATAAATAATACTAGTTCGTCCATCAGGTATGATGATGACCTTAACAACACCAGAGGAATAAAGAACAGAAATTGTTGAGAATTTCAACACATGGACAATAAAGAGAACTAAAGGACACAGAGGACAGAACGGAAAGACTGTTCTTTCATGACTTATGGCTTCTCATGTGACTGATAAGTCCTATTTTTGCCCTGCAGACCCTTCCGCATAAATGACAAGAGTGCTCCGTTGGTTCAGTACCACTGGGCCTTTTCTTGCGCCGTTCTCTTTTTTTTGATAGCCTGCTGGACTCTGTCAGCTTCCTATGCTTTGCTGCCTCTGGTAAGGGCCGCCCTCCAATTTGCACGATCAAGCGAGAGCTTTTCCCACTCACTCACATCAATGGCAAAGGCCTTCAGTGATTGCTTGAGAGTGTCTTTGTAACGTCTCTTTGGGGCCCCAACATTCCTCATGTAACAATATATATGTCAAAATTATGCAAAGTATGCAAATCAAGGGAAATTATGCAAAAATAGAACTAAAATTATACTAAACTTAAAACTGTTGGAAAATACCGGTAATAAATTTATGCAAGACAGGGCAAATTTATTTCAATATTTTTTAGAAATAATGCAATTTTTATGCATGTATATAATGAACATCATAACAATAATTATATATGTCACAGATTCTCATTTCCCTTGATTTGAAAAATAAGGCTGAACAAACAGGAAGATAAACATGGAAACAGAAGTGAAAAATGTAGAACCAAATCAGACATGATGCAGTGTTGTCTCTGTGGTAGGTTTAGCAGTTTAACAAATATTGAGTAGTAATAGTAGTCATTCAAGGTATTGGTTGATTAATTGATTAGTTATTTTATTGGCAGGTATTATAATAAAAAATGTGAATTTGATCTATATATTTGTTCTTCTTTTTCAATTTTACCAAACCATATTGATGACATCATCTTTGGACTCAAACCCCCCCCCCTCCCCATTGTCATCACTTGTCATCATTCAAGAGACCCCCCTCCCCCCTTTATGTGATGACATAATATGTGAACGGTCCCTTATCGACCCCGTCCCAATCCCTGCCTTGAGCATCTCAAGTGAGACAGAGAAAGAGAAATAACAGTCTCCATTTTTATGCACAGAATGGTTGGTATCGTGTGGTAAATCATATTTTTATCCCAGTCTTGAAATATTCGATTATCAGCGCAAAATTGAAAAGACCAAGGGCGCTTACGGGAGAGAAAACATTGCCGTGGTTTTAATAAAAAATGAAATTAAAAAAAAATTAAAATCAAATTAACGCAAGTAAAGCCATGATAAATTAAGATAAAAGTTCCCACGCTGAAATACGCCAACAAACAAAGCTGATGGACATAGTGAAATGCATACTACAACAAAAGTGGTATTGGGCTGGACATGTGGGAAGGATGAATGATAATAGACAGGCAAAACGCTGCACTGACATGGCAGCCACGGACAGGAACACGAGGACGACCATGGAGAAGATGACAGGATGATATTAAAAAGAGAGGGGGAACAACCTGGATGAGGAAGACAGCAGATAAAATGGAAGTCATTGTCGAAGGGCTACACCCTGCAGTGAATGGACAATACTTGGGTGAAAGGCGAAATGTGAAGCCATGATTAGATTTAGAATATTTAGACCTACACGTTATTTCATAAATATGATGTGGCCGACATACACTGTGTGGGTAGAAGAATCCGAGAGAAGGAAAGAAAAATCACAGAGGACACAAAGTATTTCCTCCCATTTTTTTTTTCTTTTAAAAATTTGCCATTTCCCACGACTTTAAACTGGTTTGTGCTATCTCCATTTTCGGAAAAAACTGGAGGTTTTTAGTATGTAGAAGAGGTGTAACAAATGTACACTTTGACACTTGTTTAAGATGCGTTGTGGCACTTGCCAAGCTGATTCACTGTTCCGATTTCTCCAAACATCTTATTATAAAGGAAAACAATGGCCTCCAGTGTAATCATGAAAGGCTTTTTAACCGCTGAGCCTTAAATTCTGTAAAATATCCTGTAAACGTGCACGTGAGCATATTTTAAAATGTCTTGAAGTTCGCTACATATTTAATACTTTCATTGATTTTGAACCACAGCTGAGTTAAATCAAAGATACTAGAATCGTTTCTGGTAATACTAAAGCCGTAAACCTTTAACTTCGAATTTCTCACTTGTACAGAAAGTGGAGTTGGAACGAAGAACAATTAAGGTCGCGATGAAGATTTCTGGAGATTCATACCATAAAAAAATAAAAGGTCCTCAAGGACACAGTAGTTGCGTATCATTCTGTCAAACAAAATCCGACAAGCAGGGTGTCAGAATATCTCACTGCTGAAGGCACGGTATCAATGTTTAATGCGCGACTGACATTTCGCTTTTACTGTTTTAGCTTTGTCTGAACACCCCTTGAAGAATTCAGGGCTTTGGTAAGCTTACCACGAAAAACACTCAAATTCCCTTATCATATTGCGGTAGGCATTCATCCATACAGCGAAGGTCAGGCATAAAGAATGAAACCTGTGAACATCGGTTGATGGATGTTGTATAATTCTAACAAAATGGAACTAAAGATGTGTGACGAGTCCAAACTGTGCAATATAATTGTACAGCCACATAATGTCCATTCTTTGCAAACAACTCTTCCTTTATTTCCTTTCCAGCATAATTATTCTTGTCCACAGCTGAGATCAAAGCAATTGTTGAGCATTGCAAAATACTTTTCATTCGTAGAAAAAGTAATTTTTACACCAAATTGCATTTTGAATGAAGGAAAAATAGTTATTCTTGTTATCAAAATTCAATTTTTGGCGAACAGGTCAGATGCGAAAATACTCTCTTTGACTACACCAGATGAGACGAAATTATGGATATCGTATAGTTGAAGTTTACATCTGTTATTGACGTAGACTACTGAACTCTTTGTCTATCTTTCTCTGCACCGAGGCACCCCACAGATGCACCAGGCCTTGCAATGTAAAGGCTGTTAGTGCTTTTACTTCCAGTCAGGTATGATTTTGGGTCATCATCCTATTGCCTGATCTTTTTTATCCTTGATAATGGAATATCGAGACATATTTTGCGTACTGCTAGAGCAGTTTTGTTTTCTTCGCAAAGCGTGGGAATGAACATGTTTTTTTTTGGGGGGGGGGGGGCGGGGGGGGGGGTTCAAAGTATCAAATGAACAAGTTGCAGTTTGTTTGTTTTTTTTAAATTTTATTTCCTTCCACGTAAACCCACATTTTGCACAAGCCAGGCAAATGGAGCTTTGGATTACAATAATATCGATTCTGTAGCGGGAGTACACAAGTAAGCGACGTGTTCGTCAGCACGGTTAAGGTGAAAGGTTTGCGATGGGCGTCGGAATTTGTTCAAGCTTTTAATGGTGTTGTGCGGATTAAAGAAAGACAGCAAATGGATAACTCAAGTACATAATATAAGTATATGATTTACGCACATTTAAATCGCCTGTTTTCTTTTTTATGAAAGAACCTGACTTTGAAGAAATCCTTTACTATCCACCAAATGAAGGGTTTGGTGAATTTTCTGTAAGTTTAATTTGAACAAATAATGATACTTGCTAAGCATTGTGTCTATGAACTAAATGAGGTTTAATATGTATAAATAGACACTGATTTGCTTGCTGCTGTAATTTTAATGGGTTGACGAGACTGTATTTAAATTAATAGGTGCTAACAGAAATATTTTTCTCTGTTGATTTGGCTTAACGGAAACAATCCAGCGCTGCGATCTTGTATTGATTGATACAAATACCAAGCCTGCAAGTTTTCATATGACTCACTGGAGGGTTTGGGGTCTCCGTGTCACATACGTAGGCTTTAAATCATAAAGCAAATCAAAATTACCTTTATTTCGTCCGTCATTCTTTGGATCTATCGGTCTAATAATATTTGATCTCTGTTTCCTTTTTTCGCTTGGGTCGTTTCACCGCCCCCCCCCCTCACTTCTCCCTTTCTCTCTCTCTCTCTCTCTCTCTCTCTCTCTCTCTCTCTCTCTCTCTCTCTCTCTCTCTCTCTCTCTCTCTCAAGGATGGTTGGTGGGTGCGTTTGGTCGGGTTGGTAGGGTCTCCTTCTGTCCTATCATTCTATTATATTCCGTCTATCGTCTTATCGCCTGGCTTTTTCCAAACACATTTTGACTGTTATCGTGTCGATGTGCGCTCTCTCTCTCTCTCTCTCTCTCTCTATCTCTCTCTCTCTCTCTCTCTCTCTCTCTCTCTCTCTCTCTCTCTGTCTCTCTCTCTCTCTCTCACACACACACACATACACAATGTATCCTAGGCTTCATCATCCTGCCCATTGTGTTACAATTTCTCCCATATTCCTCCTTCTGCGGTGTACTTTTTTTTTTTTCAAAATTTTCCAACAATTTCTGATCTCTCACCTATCGGCGAAAGTGGACATTCTGGCACTGTCATCTGCTTTCTTCCCACCGTTCTCTCGTTCATCGTGCTCTGTCTGTCTGCACCCAGCTCAATGTGCTGCTGGATCACCGAACACACCATGATGATATCACTAGTCTCCTGCTATTGCTCCATACATCAATTATTCACACGTTGACAATCAGTGAAGAGCACTGTGTTCTGTGAGCAATAAACGGGCTGGCAAACAAGTTTTTGGAACATTATCGGTGAGGAGAGCAAGCATTATTGCGTGTTATTCTTTGAATGCATTCTGTGTAAATTGCCAGCCAACACAAGTGTGTCATGAAAATTTTACCAGCCAAACAAATCCAAATTCAGTCTGTGCCTTTTCCTACATTTCTGCTCCTTAAACTACTTTCAGGAAAATGGAATACAAATAATGTGAGAGAACTGTGCTTTAAGAACAAATTCAAACTTCCTATCTTTCAAAGGCAGCTAATGAAAATCAGTTATATAGATAACCAGGTAGAGTGTTTAATATCGTTGAGTTTGAAAATAAAATCACTTAGAAAAATGCATTTATTCACCATCGTTATGACAGCCTGAAATAAATTTAATTGGTTTATGCTCTTCCTTTCTATGACATCATAAACCATTTTGACACAAGGGAGTTATCATTTATCAGTGAAGTAAATTATAGCTTCCACTGAAATAAAACTAGACTACAGTTAAAACTTACCAATGGCTACAATTGCGGCCATCGATTCTTTTTGAAATGTCATTTCCACATAATGGCGTCTTAAATTTTTTAAGAAGAAGCGATAGTGTGTTTTGTTTCCTTGATAACATGGCGCCACTCGGTATCAAAGAACAGGTGTTTTGCGAAACATTTATATGTCTATTCATACTTGTATATTTATTTAATTTTTATGTATCTATATGTCGACCTGTCTTCCTACCTACTGATTATCTTTCCACTTTGGAGTGGGTGGCACAGAAGTGATAAGACAAGATAAGAATCACTTTATCAATCCATGGTGAAAATCCTCTTTCACAAAGCGTTTAGGGGCACATACATGGTGTACACATCTTACGCATCCTTTCATAAACATGTCTCACAACTTGATAAACGAACAATAACAGGCATACCGGTACATGAAGTGACATAGTTAGGAGCCTTAGTGAAATGTGGCACACATCCAGCTAAAGTCCTAAACGACTTTCTGTATCTTTTTCTAATCCATTTCGTCATGTTCAGAGCGAAAGAACAGACAGCGTTTACATAGAGAAAATAATGATATACTCAGTACTGTCACCATCGACACATAGGATATCCAAACCCAAATGAAGTGGACATCATTACTTTCAAATGTTTAATGGAAACAATCGTTGTTTACAGGGTGCAAACAAGTGCATTGAGACTACGTTTTATGAAACAGTTGTTATCCTGACGGAAAATATTTAAGTGATTCTGATAGTCATGCACGGTTGACGAGATTTCCGACGCTCTGTAAGAATGCAATGTTATTGTTTCCACCCATTGCTTGCGGGGATAAATGTAAACCAAATACACTTCCTCTAAAGATTCAGTTTGCACCTAAGTAAACAATCAATTGCGTGGTTTTTCTTTTTGCCACAATCGATATCAGATCATTGAATCTTTGATGGAAATCGATTGCATCAGCAATTTGCCATCACATTGTAAACATGATTGTCTATGGCCATTTTCTGTTCAGATGGCCCAGTTATGTACCCTCAGCAAAGAACAGTTCCCGGTCGTTACATCTAGTTTAGCCAAGAAAAGTGCACACCAATTTCAAGAAAAATGTTTCCATTGCTGAAGCTTAACACTCCATTCAGCGTTTATAAAGGTGTTTGGGGGAGTTTGTTGAAATTTGACAGCCTATTTGATTCCTGATAACTGATTTTTCAGAACAGTCTATTTGGTTTCAGAACAATCTATTTGGTTTTGATAAGCTGGCTTTTAGATAATATTACATTTAAAGACAATTGTAGTGTGCGACAAGATTTGAATGTGGACTTTAAGAATATTATATTCCTATTTTATGACTTTTGCAACATTATTTGAGTATAATTTTTTTTATATTTCAGTATAGACAACCTTAGTGTATAAAAGTTCTATATTGCCATATTTTAGAAACTGAGCCTCTTCAATAAATCTTGCAGAGAGAAATACAGCTATTGTCGAACTGAAACACCGTGAAACCCAGACTCGAAATAAAAATTTTAATAAAGCCGTTTTAGAACATCGGTACATTTTTACAAACGAGTCGGTTTTGATAAACTTGTTTTGGAGAACGAGGTGACGCGTTTGGCCTTACCCGGGATAAACCTGTGCTCCTGGCTGCAGTCTTGCTTCATATCGCATGTGCGCCAGGCACTACGCACTCGTTTCTAGGCAGGGAAATTGCACTATATTGAAGGCGTGTCAAATAATAGTCTCCCATACATTGGGCGAGCCCAAGAAAAAAAAATCATTATATTTTAGTCATAACAATAATTATTGTAAAAGATTGCCTGAAACTTGAATGAACAAAGTGGCTCATACTGGGTTAGATCAGCTGTCACTTCAGAAAACGAATTTTATCATTTTTAGTCTGTTATTCAGGCCGCTGCAGCGTTGGCAGAAAAAAAAAAAAAAAAGCAAAAAAAAAAAGGAGGAGGAGGGGGAGGGGAGGGGGGGGGCGGGGGGGGGGGGGGCATGGGGAGCAAATTGCACCACAATGCAATATTAGAGTCTACTTCTATATTATTTATTTTTTTTATAATAGATACCCAAAAGTTTAATGAACTGTACTACTTCGATTTGGTTTTGAAGAACAATGAGTTGTTTTTTTTCACTGTTTGTTTTTAAAAATGATAACTATATTGTGTCCGAAGGGGTCTATATTTAAGAAATGAGACGTAAGTGCAGTTTTTGTAGATCATCATTTTGTTAGACTGCCGTGTCCCCCTTCAATTTCCTTTCTTTCCTCAACCAGTTACTTGCCAGTCTGAACGTAGCGAGACGCTGACTCTCTAGAAATCGCGGCATTCTGGTTATGCGTCATGAAACGCGTTATTGGCAGGATGCACTCTGCTGTCATTAATTATTGAAAGGCGATTGACTTGAACAAATGAATGCCTGTGGAGCGGTTGATGATGGAAGCTGGAATATACTTAAGCTGGATTTTTTACATGTCACAGCAAATCATGCTAGTGGCTTGGCGCCGCAGGAGGCGTGTAACAGAGAGCGAGAATGAAGTGGAGGAAACAGGCGAATAAAAAAGAGTTAAAAAATAATGGAATTACAAGGAAAAGGAAAACGTCCCAAAATGAAAGAGAATTCAGAGGATGCCGTTAAAGGTTAATGAAAATAAAACCATTAAACAAACATCGAGATCGCTCGACAATTTTTTGCTGTTTCGAACGGGATTTCAGTCCTGTGTGTACATAATGATGGGATTTGGGGCGTTTCCAAAGTCATACATTCAAGAGAAGACAACCAGTGTTTAGGCGTACACAGTCTTTTGTCGATCGATTTGGGCTATTGGCGAAAAGATGTTAAGTTTTAAATTGCAAGTGCTCAGCAAAGAGTGCAGAAAGAAAGAAACTGATGAAATTCACCGCGTGAGTTTGACCCGATGACGATCAGTATGTTGGCAAGCAAGTGGAGTGAGTAGGCTGTGTAGACAACTGCATTAATTTGACCACAGCATGGGATTTGAGGGGAATGAGGACTATACCTAAAAGAACTGATAAAGGGTAATGGGAATCATTAGTTCTTTTTTTTTTTTTGTGAGCAGACAAAAATGTCACCGTTCGCTAAAACTGTAGTAACTGGTTTTGACTACTTCTCAGGAGAAGCAAAAAAAACGCCTTTATTTTAGCGGAACTGTGAATACAATTTCTCGTGTTAACACCAGCCAACGTATTTACTTTAGTTTACGCATTGATTATGCATACGGCCACTGGTCTAGGGACGATGTGTTTTTGAAAGTTTGCCTTTTTTTTTTTTTTTTTGCTTAGGAGTCAAGAACCAAGCTCATTTGCTGTTGCTTTGAATGTAGTTGAATATGTATATAAAAATCGATTTTTCGAATTTTTGAGTTAAGACAGTCTTAGGGAACATTGACGAAAAAGGGAATGAGCAAGGGACGCACTCGTGTTTTCCCCTCGTTTTATGTTCCCACCCTCATTATCCTCAAGGAGGACGAATATAGTGAAATGTGCGCCGCGTATAATGAGGTCTTCAGTTTTTTTGTTTTGTTTTTTTTTTACTATGTGCACGTCGCTGGAGGCAGGGTCACGGAAGCTTCGGGTACACACAGCTATGTAGAATTTTTTTTATTATTATTATGTATGCGAGTGCATGGTTGTTTGAATGTGAGAGATTGATTGAAAGGAGGGAAATAGAGGATGATTCACAACAACGCTTGAGGGTTATTTTTATACCCTCTCGGGGGTTATCTCGTACAGATTCAGAGAGTTGCTGATTTTTAAAGAAACAGAGAAAACCTGGAAAAAATACCATGATTGGAGAGGA
This sequence comes from Onchidella celtica, assembly GCA_963931925.1. Taxonomy (NCBI): domain Eukaryota; kingdom Metazoa; phylum Mollusca; class Gastropoda; order Systellommatophora; family Onchidiidae; genus Onchidella; species Onchidella celtica. The sequence continues at coordinate 42,808,293 of OZ007572.1, read as the reverse complement.
GAAGGTGAACGAAGGGACAGTGTGTGTTTATATGTGAAACACATAATATGCCTAAATGATACAATATAACGGAAATGGGGCCTCCAATGTAATCGTGAAAGGCTTTTCAGCCGCTGAGCCTCAAAATCTACTAAATACCATAATTATTATGCATAGAGACACGTAACGTGTACGTGGGCACATTTTGAAAGGTTTAGAAGTTCGTTATATTTTAATGCTTTCATTGGTTTTGAGCGACAACTGAGTTGAACAGAAGAAACAGGTTATTTTGGGCCGGAAAGGAAAACACACATTATCTTCGAGTAGAATTAAAAAGTATGACAGGAAATTTCGTTCTGCGCCTCAATTTACACACTGATGATCGAAACAACTTTAAAAATCACATCTGTGTATTCCCCGAGTCGGTGGGTCAACCAATACGTTTAAAGACACAAATAGATAAATAAAAGAATGTCGGAAGATGATGTTTGCCATTATTGTGTATTCCAAAGAACGGTATACATGACGAAGAATTGGATGAAGGTGAAAGACAGAAATGGGAGGAAAGAAATGAAGACTCAGACTGTTTGATGTGCCTTTAAAGAACAAAAAGAGTAGTGCAGATCTCCATCTTTGGACCAGATTTGCCTTTGACCATTACGTTTTCATTGCACTCGAAGGAGATGATGAAATCGACTTCCGAAAGAAAAACAGTGAAATGTATGGACTGAAATTCAGCTGCCCCAGAGCTACAGAGCAAACATTGGAGAGTAGCTTATTAAACTTGACCTTATGTGGCTTACATTTTACAGAATGCAGGACATGCTGGCATAGGTGGGGTGAGGGGTGGGGGGGGGGGGGGAAATGGCGGTCAATCCTGGCGAAGGTTAACTTTGTGTTAGTGGGTAGATAAGTGAAATCTCCCGGGGAAATAAAAAGTGACATCATGATCAAACCTCTGTATTTTGACCCTAGTTCAATGTCCTTTATCGAGACATATTTGTATCTAGAGATATCCAGACACACAGCGTCTTGTTTACGCACCAAGTTTTGCAGCCATCAGAGACCACAGTTAACACTAATATCATTTTCCAATTTATTGCCTACAAAAAAGAAAATATTTCTATTGAAACAGCTTTTGGTGGATTTAATCTGACGATGAAAAACACCACATTTAGTATAAATAAAGACTATGAAAAGACCATTTAAAAATAAGCTCATAAAAACACCACTAAATATTGTGTTCGTAGTTTCGCATCCTGTTCTTTTCAGATGTTATTGTGATTTACTAATTACCACCGAATGTTCTTTTCTGGTGACAGATTTCCGTTGTTTTTTTTTCAGAGTGCAGGTGCATCAAATTGTTTTACAGTGTGCGTTATATGGTAGAGGTCTTTTTCAGGGAAGCTCGGTGCCTTAGACATTTGCACCTCATTTTACAGTGAGCTAAAGTCTTAAAATAATGCATAACGGCCATCAGAGGGAAATAAGGGCAGCCTCTGAACTTGAGATTGACATAGATCTACAGAAATGAAGTATGGGGTACAAAAGATATCATTTCTACTCCACCAGTCTTAAAAATACACTCTACGTTAATACTGAGGGCGAAGATCTCATGGAATAATAATAATAATAATATATACATTTATATAGCGCCAGGACTAAAACATTAAAAGCTCTAGGCGCTGTACACAGTAAAAAATCATAAAAGCACATTCAAATAAACTTACACACACACAGACAAACTAGTTTTATACATCCATAGCAAGCTATAAAATTCAGTTTTTAAAAAGAAATGTTTTTAACCTGTTTTTAAATATGTTTAGAGAGGCAGAATTTCGAACCTCTTGTGGTAAAGAATTCCACACACAGGGACCAAAACAACTAAAAGCTCTATCTCCATAATTTGATGTTTTACACCTGGGAACAACCAGTTTGTTTTCTGTAGTAGATCTTAAAAATCTATCAGACTCATGTTTTTTCAAAAGTTCCGAAAGATAGGAGGGAGCTGAACCTTCAAGACATTTGTAAACCAAAACGGCAGCTTTAAATTTTATTCTGTTTTCAACAGTAAGCCAGTGAAGTTGGTCAATAAGGCTTGAGGCAGATTCTCTTTTTGATTTTCTAAAAATCAGTCTAGCTGCATTATTCTGAATTATCTGAAGGCGTTTTATTTTGTTGCTCGGAATTCCAAAGAGCAGAGAGTTACAATAATCAAGCTTTGAAAACATAAGTGAAGTGATAAGTATTCGAGTTGCCTCTTGGGATATGAATGGACGAATAGAGCTGATGTTTTTTAATTGAAACATTAATGATCGACATAATGAACTTATTTGATTTTCCATGCTGAGATCTGATTCTAAAATTGTGCCTAAGTTTTTAACTTTATTCACGTTTGCTACAGTGCTTTCACCAAGATTTAATTTTACATTTTTAATTGCAGTAATTTGTCTTTTCTTTCCAATAATCATAACTTCTGTTTTGTCTTCATTTAGCTTTAGTTTGTTTTGGTTCATCCATTCTTTTGTGTCCATAATACACTTTTCACTATCTTTTATAACATTGTCAACATGACCTAAAGTCGTACCAGGGTGATATAGTTGGACATCATCAGCATACTGATGGTAATAAAAACCATGATCTTTAAAAATATTAGACAGGGGCCCAATGTACATAATAAAGAGAGTGGGACCTAAAACTGAGCCTTGTGGAACACCATATGGCAGTATGTATTCTTTTGATTTTATGTTATCTGTTACAACAATTTGTTTTCGGTCACATAGATAGGACCTGAACCATTTCAGAGCTATACCAGAGATCCCATAGGTTGCTTCTAATCTGCAAAGAATAATTTCATGGTCTATAGTGTCGAAGGCAGCTGATAGATCAAGAATGTTTAAACACGAAACCAAGCCCTTGTCCAGTAATCCAAACAAATCATTAACAATCCTCAATAAAGCAGTTTCAGTGCTACAATTTGCACGATATGCTGACTGGAATGATTCACAGAGAGCGTTATTGTTTAGATGACCAAGTAGTTGTTTTAAAATTACTTTCTCTAAAATCTTTGATAAAAATTGAAGATTAGATACTGGTCTATAGTTTTTCAAGTTTTCAGAGTCAAGATTAACTTTCTTAAGCAAAGGTTTAACGAGTGCAACTTTATAGGTCTCTGGCACAGCACCTGTACATAAAGAAGTGTTAATAATTTTTGTGATGGATGGTAAAAGATCAGGTAAGCATTTTTTTAACAAGTCTGTGGGCATGGGATCTAGTTCACATTGCTTAGTAGCAGCAGAACAAATTATGTCATTGATTTCATCACTGGAAAATTCACTAAAATAAGAAAGATTATTCCCAACAAATACAGAATTTTCACTAGTTATATCACAACTACTTAAATTGACTCTAATTTTTTCTATTTTGTCTATGAAGAAGTCCCCAAATGCATTAGGCAGATGTTCCTTTTCTATTGAAGTTGGCAGGTTGATCCTTTTCTGTTTGCCCAACAAATCATTGGACAAATTGAAAAATTGTTTTGAATTTTGAATTTCACAAAACCTTGAGTTGTAATAGTCACATTTAGCTTTTCGAATGGTGTCATTCACAAGTTTCGTATGGTGAATGTATATTTCTTTGTCAATTTGTAACTTTGTTTTCTTCCATTTCCTTTCTGCTCGTCGCCTGGCCTGTTTTGCTGCTTTTGTTTCCAACGTGAACCATGGTGATGGTGTCCTGTCGGTCACAGTCCTTGATGTTTCCGGAGCATGACTGTTTAAGACGCTTTGGATTTTTTCTGTCAGAACTTCAGCATTGATGTCTTCTGAGTCAGCCAACGTTGTTCTCAAATCTAATTTGAAATTTTCTAAGTTAATTTTCTTCACGTCTCTGCATTTTACATTCTTTTTCTTTGGCAAGGGTTTCTTGTAAGGAATGTCGAAATATAGAAAATGGTGGTCAGATATTAGTTTGTTGGTATTTACCACCGCTGATGCAAAAGTAAATTTGGACGAAGTAACAATCCAATCAAGAATATGGCCAAATTTGTGTGTGCTGGATTCAACATGTTGTGTCATTTGATGTTCATGAAATAAACGTTTCATAAAATTTACATCAGCAGATGTTTTGGAGTCGTAATGCAAGTTAAAATCACCCATGAAGACAAGTTCCTGCTTTTCGATGTTGTTTAAAATCAAAATTTCTTCAAATTGTGTCAAAAAATCTGATGTTTTGAGATTGTTTTTCTTGTTAGGTGGTGGTCTATATAGCAGGACAAATTTTATTTTCTTGTGAGGTAATGACAAAGTCATAATCGCAGACTCAAATGAAGTAACAGTATCAGGGTTCTCACCAAAGTTCAAGGCCGAAGAGAGAGTATTTTTGTAGACAATACCAATGCCACCTCCATTTTTGTTCTTTCTAGGAAATGATTTATAAGAATAACTCGGTGGAGTGAGTTTAGAAATTACATGCTCATGACCGTGTTCATGGATCCAGGTTTCTGTGATAATCATGATGTCAATGTCATAGTCACCAATGATGCCACACAAGTCTGTTGTCTTATTACATGCTGACTGTGCATTAGTATACCCAATACGAATGTTTTTTCCACAGGTCACATCTCTAAATTTGTTTCTTGTGTCAATTGGAATCAAGTTGTTTTTATTTATTCCACTTTGATGGAAGCCTTTAACTGTATTGTTTATTTTTTCTCTCACTCAGTACAGATTTTATTCTTCTTCTGGTCCCACCTCTTCCTCCCCTCTTTCTGTGTTTCTGTTTACAGATGTGTAGATTTTTCAGTAGTTGGAAAACCTACTTGGGCAGTTTGTTGATGTTGTTGTTATTTCTGCACTGGAGCAATTGTTCTCTTGTGTAAACAAAGCTGGTCATATTTACACTAGTGTGTTCACAATAGTCTGACTCTCTACTGTCAGTAACTGGGTCACTCATGTTGTTATGCTGAGTGTTGGTGTTAAAATCAGCACAGTGAAGCCTAAAAATGGCCACAAGATAAGATAAAACATAGAATAAAATCACTTCATGTTGAAACATCTTGAAATAAATTAGATCCTCAGAATCACTGAAACAAGAGGAACTCTTTGGTGCAAACTTCAAAGTCTAATAAATATAAAATCCTTCTAAAAATTTGAAAAAACAGTGGAGCTGAAATCCTGCTGCCTGTGGCGCTGAACACAACTCACAGATGGTGGATTTAATGTGGACTATATTGAATTCCAATTGTTTCCTTCGGCACAATGCATGTTTCTGGTTTTGTGGTAAAACCAACTAACCACACACACACATACACATACACACAACAACAGGTTTTATTTGAAATATCTCAGAATACTCGATCTGCCAGTAGATGGAAAGACGTTTTGACTCAAAAACGCAGAGGATGCACAGACCTGTTTTATTAACTGCCTACTGAGGATTGGACTGTCCAAACGTATGTCAATTATTTCCACTGATCCACAGATGTAAGTGATGTCCCACTAATCGGATTAGTCCGGCTGTCGATCATGGGATCCTTGTTTGCATGGGACTCGCAGGAGAAATAAGACGGTGGTCATAAACCCTCTCACTTGCACATGGTCTGTGACTGTATTCAGATGAATATATCAGTCAGAATGAGGCAACGCAGCACTTGTGCCAGTTACGACCTATGACTTGGCTATGTTCCTTAGAAGTTGGAGAAAGCCCTACAATTTATCATGATGTAGTTTATCATATTGGCAAATTAATAGTTTAAATTGACACGCACAACGACAAAACTTGTTTGCATGCTCTGTTTATAATTATATATGGTGTTCTTTGAAGATTCGTTTTTTCTTTCGTGACGGTTTTCTCAGAACTTAGCTTCTTAATTTTTCGTTTTGAGAAATTGATATCGCGGCCTATGCTTTGAAGATTGGAATAAAATAAATTCTTTGAAAGTTTAGAAACGACTGTCATGTCTTGACTACTAGCTCAGTTCGATCGTTTTCACTTTGGTTTTTCAATGCCCGTACACCATGATAGAAATAGCATAATATTTCGACTGTCTTCTAAAGACAACAACAACAAAGGCAAAACCCACACCCGCCGTATTTTGAGAGCCATTCAGTTTTGAGATCGTTCTCAAAAACGCCAAAACGTGTCAGATCAAAACGGCCAAGGACAGAAAAATGAAATAGCCAAATTATGATAACGACATTTGAGAAGCTTATACGCTGTTCTCTGTAATTTCCGAGTTGCGAGAGTAAGCTACGGTTTTCTTCTTGCCAAACCGAGTGTCTGCGTGACGTTACTAAGAGAGACAAAGAGGCTGCTGGAATGTCAGCATCGATTTACTTTTCTTTAAATGAATCTACTGGGAGGCGGGAGGCTAAAGGGCCGACAAAGAGAAATAAAACTGAAGGCCAAAATAGATTACAAAATTTCCAGTACTGAGTTAACAGGCAAGTATCTGGTGATAACGCTGAAGTCGGTATCCGAACTGATGAGCTGTTTCATTCTGTCGACATCGGTTGGCCTTTTTTAGAGACAGACAGACCGACAAACGGACGGACGGGCGTACGGCCAGACAGACAGACAAACAGAAAGACAGAGGACGGGCGGGCGGACAGACATAGAGAGAGACAGAGATTTCACCAAAGGACAAAGGAGTGTCCAAAGGCAATGAGTAATGTAATGACAAGAGCGAGTAAAGTGAATGAAGAATAAAGTAGAAACCTGTCTTCCGTGCTGTAGAATCCTTTACCTTAATATTATAGTTATTAACTAGAATTTGATCTGGTTGGACGTTGTGCAGTTGGTAAGCTCAGTCATAATTTGGGCAGGATTTGGAGAAAGAAACTGCTCAGCAAAGGAAATGATGTGAATGATAATTGTGCCGTGGTCCTCGGTGCAATGAGTGTCACGAGCAGAGTTATGGTCTTGGGGATCTAGTGACTGCACGAGAGCCAGTTAACTCACACTCGGACACATACACACAAGAAATTATTAAATAACAAGAATATATGTTGTCAGGCCGGCCGGGCCATATTATTACATAATATTAATATCGAAGTGGTTATTTTCAAGGCATGCCTTGGAAATAACGCCAGCGTTATTTTCAAGGCATGTTTCATTGACCAATCAGAAGCTGTTTCAGTATTTCTAAACGTGGAGCCTTAGACTGTGCATTGTCAGACTGATATGTAACGACGTGAGGGTCTAGTCAGTATGTATCATCGAGGCCGTAGGCCGATGTTCGTCTGGGTAGTAGACAGATTGACATATCAGGGAAAGCCGCCGGGGTAGCTATGTATTGTTTATTGGACTCAAGGTATGCCTTGGAACTAACGCCAGCGTTATTTTCAAGGCATGTTTCATTGACCAATCGGAAGCTGTTAAGGTATGCCTTGAAAATAACGCTAGAGTTAGTTTCAAGGTATGCCTTGTAAATAACGCCTTGCTATTAATATACAAAACAAAAAACAATAGAGGTATATTTAAAGCAAAAAATCCCAATTACTAAATTAACCTAACATCTTTATGCCACTATGTTCCCTATCAAAGGTAATGCACTTAATAGCCAAATGGGTATATTATAAGAAACAAGATATTAATCTAAAGGAACAGTTGAGTCGCCACTGGCCAGACGCCAGGCAAACTCTCCAGCAATAATACAGATTCTCAAGGTACACTGAAGGCTAGAACAGCCCAGTACATTCAAAGCCTACAGAAGCACAAATTGGCTAGTAGGTATTTAAACAGCTTGTACATATAATTTTATACAGGTAATCGCTCTACTATTCATATTAAAATCAGAGGGCTCGAGTCGTAATGATTCACAAGCTATCACTACGCTCGTTCGTCGAGTCCAAGCTGTGGTTTTCTCTGACTTCCTATGATGCTGTGGGTTTTCTTCTATCCCTGACTTCTATCATACCTGATGAATAAGATGAGTTACCGTTGGTCACGCCTAACTGGTAGGCGCGAACATCAGCAGAGCGCAGCGTGGACTCTTAAGGTCAGTCCACCCAAACCTTTCTTTCTACTCAGTCAGTCCGATGGCAAAGGACTTTTAGTCTTCAGACCGCACAGTTCAGGTACTGGCCAACCGGAGATACTTCACGAAACGATGCTTCTCTCGTCTGTATTCAATGAATTTCAACGTTACACGATGTTTTATACTATCCAACTACCCGGCAGGGCTAGTCCGCTGGCAAAATTAGTTCAGCAATCTCATTGGCCGAAACCTCCCACCATTTTGAATGTAGGAATATAGTTTGCACTATTCTCCCAGCCAGTTAACGTGCAAGAACTTGTCTAGTCATACTTAACAATGTCAACTATCCCCACCTTGTCTCACCCCTACTCCCTTACTTCTAATCACGAACATTAAAACCGAAAAGCGTGAATCTAATAGTTTAACTTTGCAATTCCTTACTCACAAACAATTCGCGAGGACCGTTCAAGGCCACCAGCCAATTTCTCATGGCCCTATCAAACAAACAACTCACGCCCCTCGTGAATTTTAATTAACTAGACTCATGACAATGAGCGTTTGAACATTTTTCTATTACTGTTACATTTTAGATTGAATCTTAAACCTCTCTGGATGTTTTGGTGTTCATTAGTCAAAACTTAGAGATATTATTATTTTTATTACATGTAATTTATATATTATTTTATTACATCACTGAATTATGATAAAGGAGTTTATCCGCTGTCAAAATCAGTGTCGGTCACGGTTCAATGGGTTAATATTAAATTTTACATTCTTGGCCAAAAACTGGGTGCTGAAATTTGCAGTCTGCCTGGAAATCTTGTGGCTATAATCATATTCATCACAGTTTCGCATTTGATGTGTTTCAGTTATGTAGAGATAAATTATTCCATTATATACTTTTGGCCTATAGTTTTCATGCAAGACAATTTGATCCTGAGAGGGTGCACAAGTGTACAAACCTCTGTGGAGACCGAAATTCCATAACCTTTTTTTTTTTTTTCAGTTTCCGCACTACCTGTTTACTGGATTCGAGAAGCTAAGAATTGTTTTTTTCGATAGTTTGAAACTGCGTATTGATCCGCTTAGGATCGAATAATTTTTTCAATATCCACTAAAATGTTAGTTTGCTTGCGTTTTGATCTGCATGGATGAAAAATCAATCCTGAGATGCGGAGAGACTTACAAATGATAGTCGAGCTGGAGCAGCGGGAATGAATGAGCACGACAGGGGGTTTGGGGTTTCCAGAAAATGGATAGAATGACTTATTTCAGGCGGCAGTGGCACATGGTGAGGATATTCTATGCCTCTATCTATTTGTTATTTGACAGTGCGGGCTTCCCATTAGCTAGCGCTCCTCTTGGGAACTCTCTGATTTCAGATGGAAGCCATACATATTCAAGTTTTCCACACGATCTATGGATTTACCGTTTTCTTTCCTTTTTGGTTTGGTTTCTATTATATTTGTTCTATCTGAAGATAGTAAGAATGTTAGATGATAATTTTGGTAGGCGGCCTTTTTGGTGTCATTAGTCGTGGTATATAATCGATGAAATGAATTCATTTGCTGATGTGATAGTAACTTACGTAATTATCTTCTTTCCGTGATCAGTAGTGCAGGCTTTTGTATATTATATTCATGCAAAAGTAACTAAAACATTCTCCTGAGCGGTTGCAAATGGGTAGATCTTTAGAGGAATTTTGGCGTTTGTAACCGGGAATATCCTCATGTCTTATTAACACATGAGCATGCAGTCACAGCCTATCGGTGCTTTCTGTGCCATTGTCTCTGCAAGATTACATGACGAAACCCCATTTGCTAGATGAAACTAAAATAGCTGCTGTTTGCTATTTGACATTTTAATGGCTTTTTATGGTTTGAGATAATGGGAGAAAGCAGCAGGAAATGAGAAGAAGGTCACTGCACTCTTAATTTAGACCCATGTAAATAAACGGGGGTTTTGAATTACCCAGACTTACTGACTAGTTTAATTTTGAAAAGCACTTTTGCAATAAGGAAACTTGTGGACGAAGCTTATCATTTACGTGGAAATTTTCTAACCTGTCTCTTTCTCTCTGTCCGTCGCCTTTTATGTTCAGTTTCCAATTTTGAACACGTTGTTGGCTGTAGTTATGCAACCTATCCAACCAGCCATTCATGAATCCACTCGAATCATCCATTCTCTCAGCGTAAGCCAACTGCACTGCTTACCCGTGTTGTCTTACCCTTTAATAGCTTACAGCGTTTTCCTTTCTATCTTCCATTGCAGATATCTTCGCCGTTCTGTCTATCTAAACATCTCATTTAATAGCATTTCTTTCATCCTCTACATTGTTACTCCTGGTTAATTGATGGCCGGATGGGTTGTCTTTGTGCAATTAGGTGAGCCTCAGTTCCGACTTTGTCCCTGATTTGTTGTGTCAATTTATGGCCTGTCCTGGCGTGTAATGTGATTTAAGCTGCTTCTCCTTGTATAAACTACGTTCATTTGCCACCATTCTTCCCCCGTACGTCTTTTTTCGGCCTGTGAAAATTATCTCAGTGTCCTCTTCGCTAATTTTGTTAGTTTTTCCCCCCGAAGTTTATCTGTTTTCTCTTACTTCGATTCTCATTTTCCTTCTCCTGTCGCGGCTGTAATGTCCCTGATTACCTGTCCGTTTCTCTCTTTAGCGCTTTCCGTTCCGTTTTTGCCTCTCCCTCTGTTGAGCTTTTTGGATTCCTTGAAGTTCAGGGACGCTCTCCGGGTCAGGTGACTACAGTGGGCTGACATGCAAGGATAGAGGGCGGTATCTGTACGTGGGAGTGGGGGAGGAAAAGAGAGAAGCAAAGGGCAAAATCCATGAAAGAGATTTTACACTGACAGAGAAAAAGCAGACAGGAAAGTGAAAACGCTGTCATATATATAAAGAACGTGATGACAGACACACTTTTTTCACTTTTTAGATTTTGTATTTTCTGGCGATATTCAGTTGGTTTGAAGGCAACAGTATAAAAATCCTGATCTTCATTGTTGACCTTCCTCTTCATGTTGCACGAACTGATAATTATTTTCACCTTACACCGGTCCTAGAAGGTAAATGGTAATCTAAAGGACTCATTCTTTAAATAAATTACCTCATTTTTCCGGGAGAGCATTCTGTGTACTAAAGAGGTCAAAACTCGAACGGTAAAACATGATTAATTAAGACATGGATGCAATTTGTTGTCTTATCCCTGTGTTTGAGTAATGATGGTTCGTGAATGGAATGTGTTTACACTTGTCCTGTTTCGACGGAACCTTTGTTAGATGTTAATATATCTTTCACTCCGCCTAGACCCCCACCCACCCATCCATCCATCCATCCATCCATCCATCCATCCATCCATTCATCCATCCATCTATCTACGTCAGATTTATCTATCTTTATGCAATGTGCGTTACCACACATCTGGCATAAAGCTTATGGATTATTCATCAGCCATTAGAGTTTTCTAATTTAATCAAGAAGACGTATCCCCAGTCTGTTTTTTTTTTAAACAATATTTTTCATCCTAATTGCTGGCTCTCGTCAAGCTCATGCCTGTTGAGCGATCTTGTCCTCTTGAATTTCATCCCTTTAGCTAAACGTGCAGCGAATTGTCCTGTTGTTTTACCAATTGCAATGAAGAAGAATGGGCAGTTTTCCTTCTTTTCTCGGCAATCGAATATTTTCTTTCCCGGCCAGTTGTGCAAATCAATTTGCTGGAGAAGGGAATGAAGGACCAGTGCTCGATCTTCTTCCTAGCGTGAGCGCTCTTGGGTTCATCTAATATCCTGCCGTTTATGTATGAGCAGCGCAGTAAAGTGTTTACGAGACATTGGTGAGCTCTGAAGCCATCTGTAAGAGTCGTTTCCGTATTCGTAATTCTGAATGTGTGCTGGCTATTGGAAACACTTGGTATCTAGTTCACAATGCTCCATGTTTTGATTTCACGCAGCAAAAGTGGCATATAGCTGCTAGTGGGCCATAATGCAGCCCTTGGACATTCACTGTGCCCGACTGCAAAAATGCATTAGCAGAGTTCTCTCTGGCATCTTCAATGTAGAAAAGGTTAAAAAAAAAAAAAAGAGGAATAAAGAAATGCTGGCCTCAAATGCGGTAATATACGGTTATATTATTATTTGCTGGATATGCCAGTGATAGAGAAACAACTCAAAGGACAAGGCAAGGCATACAAAGTAAGATATTCCTAGTGGATTTAAAAAAAAAAAAAATCACAATTCTCTGCCTGAATGCAAGTTCTATATTTGGCACTTCTGGTTCTAGAGGGTTAAGAAAAGGAATAGAGTTTAAGTATTTGAGTTTTTCCGGGTAAAAACTGGTCCTTTGCACATGAATGGTTTCATGATAGGGCCAGTTGAGGTTTGTCTAATTTGGCCTTTCTGTTTAAGCAATTCGGGGTTTATCCCTGCTGCACTTTATGGTTTGGCCCAGCCAGCACCCTACGTCAATCCGGCGTATATTTCCGTGGGGTAGGTAGGATTGCTGTAAGGACGTGTTCCCTACATCAAACCAATGTTGCGGCCAACGTAGGAACGATCTTATTCCTATGTGCGAACTTGACGTCAATCTTACGCGTTAGATTTCCATAGGGTTGCTGGCGAAAGGGGGCGGGGGGGGGGGTGTACTGCCTACAAAATGTCTCACATCTATCCGAACATGAGATCATCATAGCATTATTTTCACTTGTCGCTGTTACTCGTGTAGATCTGGAAATTATTTGGTAATTTTGCTGTCGGTCTAAAACTCGAAAGCCAACTCATCGAAACACACAGACATTGAAACATAAGACGGTAAATATTCAGACATTAAGACGGAAATGGGTGCTAAAAGTACAAAGCGTAATCAAGAGGCAACATTATTATACACGTGACGGGCGTGCGCGGGCGCACACACACACACACACAAGCACGTGGCCATCATGTACTCACGCATAATACACGTACAATTCGTAAGAGATAAAGGAAATAAGTGGCTGTTCTGGAAATTTCCTGGCCAAACATGACTGCTGACCTCTGGTCAATGGGTCGATAGTCAATGCGTCACTGCCACTAGTCTCCAGGGACAGTAACTCCGGCCAAGAGAGGTACAAGGGTCAGTTCCTGGGCACACTTATGAAAATGTGGTCGTGTGTTTGCCAATTATTATAACAATGGTGTTTAATCACTTACTATTCTCGCGACTATATCGTAGAATTAATGGTTATCCATGATCCACACAATTGGGGGGGGGGGGGGGGGGGTCTTTTTGTCGAGGGATTTTCACTCCTGAGCATTTTGACGTTGGCTTGGGGGATTGTTGTGTTTAGAGGAATCTCTTCATAAATTCTTCCAACTGAGTAAGTGTGTCTTGTCCACAGCATCTGCTGTTTTACGGAAAATGACGTATGATAAAGTAAAACACTCTTTGCCTCTGTATGCTTGTCCACAGATTCCGTTCCGCTCCGCTCCTCGCCGGTATGGAGGCCAAGAGTGTTTTTCATTCGTCATTTTCCGTAAAATATAGCGGAGCGGATGCTGTGGACCAGACCACGAACTGATGTTGAAAAATTCATCTCTCCCCTCACGTTGCTAACACGTACTTCATTCAGCGAGAATCCCCATGGCTAGACATTTATCACGCCTGCAGGGGAATCGTGCCTAAAAACTGGTTATCTTATTTTGTAGTCTTTTCTTACATTTAAGTTTATTTTCACCTTTGCAGTATTATTTCTTCTACCAGTTCATCCTTTCAATCATCTTGCAAACTATCCACTTCCAGCCATTATTCATCCTTTCATATCACCGATCTTGACATAAAAATGCTTTTATCTCTTGGCCTCTCATTCTTTTTCTCTATTCGTCGTATTTTTTTTTTTGTCTCTGTGTGCTTGCTATCTATCTATCTATCTATCTATCTATCTATCTATATATATATATTTGTCTATCTATCTATCTATCTATCTATCTATCTATCTATCTATCTATCTATCTATCTATCTATCTATCTATCTATCTATCTATCTATCTATCTATCTATCTATCTATCTAGCTATCTATATATATATATTTGTCTATCTATCTATCTATCTATCTATCTATCTATCTATCTATCTATCTATCTATCTATCTATCTATCTATCTATCTATCTATCTATCTATCTATCTATTTGTTTGTCTATTTTTCTTTCTATCCACCGGTTTGTCTATCTGCCTATCTGTCTGCCTGCCTGCTTGGACAACTAAATTAAAGTTCACTAGACTGTGCATCTCTGTGTGGTTATGTTTTTTGTGTGGCCTATTCTTGACATTCATTTATGAGAGTGTTTCTTAGATTTATGTAAGTTTGTTCTTGTCTGTTCACAGCAAACAAGTCTGAAGGTTGTACCCCGCCCACCCATTGACATGACCCTTTTGCTAGACAGTGTGCGCAGCAAAATGGAAAAACTTCTTCATGGGAAACAGATGGCTGTAGAGGTGGGTACCTGTCTGTGTACTAGTGGTGATCATGGTCATGGATGAGCGATACAGAATTAGTGATTGTGCAGATGTGTTGAGAGTCTGTCCGTGAATTTGTGTGGTTTTACTGTTATATTTCCTTACTTCTACTCTTCTTTCGTATCCGTGGTTGCCAAGCGACTTGAAAATCCCCACTCATCCGTAAACATTTCCTCTTTCTTTATTTGCACTGCTTTCATTGCTGGGCTAGTGTGGCCTATTAATAATCATGTTTGGTTCACCTTTATATTATTGTCCCGGCCTCATGACGAGCACTCGTGAAAACCAGCCAGGAATATAAATCTAAATGCTTTATCATTATGTGAAAATATTTTATTGTAAAATTCCAGAGTATCTCAGGATACCAGTCAGGCCTCTCCTTTCCTTCCCTCCCCACCCCTCACTCCCCCCCCCCCTCCCCCGCGGAGTTCATATGTTAAAACCAGTAAGAGACAGAGTGTGTGTCCTCACCATGAACAGAATTATTGGCGATGCGCATTTATTATACCTTGTATTGTTGGTCTGATGGACGAAGCCAATGACAAATGACGAAATCGGCCGACAGAAAAGGGGACGAACTGAATAAATCAATTATTAGTGTCCGTACTTAAGCCATTGTATAAATTAACGTAATTATGAGGTCAGACAAGACACAAGGGAGAGGACCTGTTTGGTTGTGTGTCTATAATATATGATGTAAATTCTTGTTTCTTCTTTTGACCATCATTTCACCGTCTCATTCCTTGGTAGATGCCCATTTATTTCATGGTAAACATTGTTAGATGGTGTATAATCTTATGTATTGTTCTGTCGTATTGTTTTCTGTAACAACCTTAAAAGCCGCTCTCCGCACAGACCCCACGACCTTTGACCCGGCCGTCACTTTCTATCCTCTCTACATCTGTCTCGGTAAACCGAAATAATTCCCTTAGCAAGCAGCAGGGTATTCCTGCGTTCTAATTTTAGCCGCGAGCACGTGGAATTATTTAAATATTAGGCCTAGCCGACAGCAGTGACCTACATAGGACAGGAAATGTTCACGTCACCGGTCCTGTGCTTGTGAATTATTTTTTTTCAGGATCGGAGGCGAGCAGTCAGCGACACAAACCAACTGAAACAAAAATTGAAATACGAAATCAGTAAAAAGAAAAATTTTTAATCCAATGTTCAGTGCACCCTCCATAGTATTTGAACCTACAGAGACTAAACAGGGAAATGGAGCTGATGTCGCTGATGATTTTATTTCAGTTAAATGGGAAATGATTAAGACAAGTGGTCATGAAATAATTCTTTGATTTTTGTAGTGAGATTGATAGCAGTGATGATTTTCATTACATCTCAATACAGTTTACTGTTATAATCCGGTAACTTAGAGGCTGTGTTCTCACTGAACAAAAAACTGCTGAATGTACATGCACGTCAGTTTTGGAGATGAAAAGTAATGGAATAAGCTAAAATTTTACGCAGCTGGTTTGTGAAAAAAAAAAAAAAGCGATATTGTGAAACTGTGCATTTCTCTTGCAACAATTTAAGAATCCGATCCTTCACAAAACACCAGCAATCTATGTAGGGGGACACGTCGGTCTAGAGGCAAGGTGCTCGTCTCTCATGCTAAAAGACCGGGTTCGATTCCCGGTCGGTGCAGCTAAGTTGAAAATTTGGGCTGAACTTCCAATCCCTGATTCCACGGTTGGTAGGATCGAGCACCTAGTCTTCTTGGATAGGGACGAAAAATTCGGATGGCCCGTGTGCACGTTGCGCACGTTAAAGATACCTTGGCAGTTGGAAATCGAGAAGAGCAGGCCTAATGAGGCCGCTACCCGGGCAAAATTGAAAAAACTAATCCCCACCACCCATCCATTCCCACCTTCACCCCCACCCCCCAAATGGGATAAAACAACTATACACAATACAAATGCAACAAAAGACAAGAACAAGAATTTTTTTTCAAAAACAACAAAAGGAGAGGTGGAAATGCCCTGGGCAGAGATCCTCTGAAAACAAAGAGGTCAAACACCAGCGATCTATAAATAGCCCAGTGGCGTCATCTTCCGATAGCTGGGCGGCACAATATAGGTAGAATGCGCATATCCACCATCTTGTCCATTTAAGGCGTTGCGAACCAATCGGCGGCGAGTTTTAAAAAAGTTCCCTACTGTAAACAATGACCCGTGTGTATACGCACGTGGGAGACGTTCGGTCAATTCTTTCACTTCCTTTCTCTTGTTTACACGGATGGTAGGGAATCTGACCAGCTTGGATACATCCTTTCCACCCCTGTCACAACAGTCAACTGCAATGCAACCAGCAGGCATTTTAAATGCTTAGACACATCTCGAAGTTACACTCATCAGCTGATCCACCGGCCATCTTGTTTGGCGGAAGTACAAAACAAAAACTCTGTGACGTCATGCGCATTCTACCTATAGGCTGAAAGTGGTTAGGACTGAACTGTGACCCGGCAGTCGTTTTACATACACTATGATCAACGAACATGATGTCCTATAGTGAGGTCTGGCTAGATTCCGTTGCGAAGAAAACGGCATAATATAAAACTACAAAGCATAGACGGTGTTGATTCGTGCAAGCTGCCAACGGCCAGATGGTGCTTGCAACCGACCGAGCTGCCAATCATCACGAACCCTGACATTTTCAATTATTTGGTATCGAACGTAGTACCTACATAATAATTATTTGATCAGTTCAAGGTAAATGGATTGTTCTGAACTGTGGAGCTGGACATGCCTTTCTGTTTATGGCCTTGACCAACAAACGTCTTCTTCTATCACTCAGTTCCTCTGCTACCTTCCCCTCGCTTGTACGAATCCCAGGTTCGAAAAAACAAGAGCTTTTGCCTTTGTTCGATTTCGGCAACCAAACATAGCTCAAATGGTAGGGATTTTCCATAGCATGTACCAATGCAGTGGAAGTACACAAAGCGGATGTGTGACGTCCTGTTTGTTCTACTTAAATAGCAATAAATTATCACAGTGTACAAATTAATAGCAAAGATTTTAGATACAATAAGATGAGGCAGTCAGCGTGTTTATCATGCATAGATTTCGCACCACCACCCAGCGGCGAATGCGCGGAAGTCTAGAAAAATGTTGTACTTTACAAAGCCAATTATAGGGAAAATATTCGTCACTGTTCAGCATCGGTGTAGGCCTTGATTGAAGTCACTTATTTAGTATATTATAACTTCAATCACAGTAGAAAAACTTTTTTGTTGTTGTTTTTGTCGCAGTAGCACTGTAACAAGTCCCCATCATTAATGTATCATTATCAACATTTTTTTTCATGCAGTGCACCATCGGCCCTTACCCCCGATCAGCGCACAATTTTTTTCTGGGGCGGGAAGAAAGGAGTGTCTCCTGTTATTGCATCTAGTATCTTTGATAATAGGAATCAAGGTGCCGAGGAAGATTATTATTGTAAAGCCGGGCATATTGTTTGTTATCAGTAAGTTGTTTTGAGTACTATGGAATTCTATAGAAAACAACAGTTGCACGCTGGGCAACCGGTCAAATACTACTTTGCTCTTACTCACTGGGAAAGGAGTGAAGATGCAGTTAGTGATAAACTGGAGTCGAACGTTCCTGATGTTTCTGGGCTGAGCTATTTCATGATCCTCATCCCCCGTTCCCAAGCATCCTTTATTGTTTTCTGCAGGGAAATCGTCGTGCGTTTTATTTCCACGTAGAGGGGAGAATTCGATTATTTTTTATCTTCCTACATGGAAGGAGAAGGAGAGATTCGAAGTGAAGCAAATTCAGACAAAATTGTGGGGTATGAAGATGAAATAGCAATGTTATATAATAACTCTAAAACTATAGCCTGGTGTGGTGGTATGGATAATATTACATTTCTTAACCAGGAAAGGGGTGGGGGAGGAAATGGGAAAGAAAACGGAAGGGTAACTCAGACTAGAGGTCTTTGTAACTTATTAAATCCTAATTCAACATGACTTAACAGCAGTTTTCAGATGACCCTAATAGCTTTGTTACGTTCAGAGAGGTCTGGACTCCAAGCCAATATTGCTCATAAGGGAGCCATCAGACTGCGGCCTCATTGCTGTATTGCATAGTTATATAACTGGGAGTACTAGTGGCTGGATGAATAGGAGGAAGGAGAGGAAGGGCCATTCCTGTGGGCTGTGGAAGAGTTTGGGTGGAACACAACTTTATCTCCAGAGTTACAGATGATGCTGTGTGGTTTAAAAAGAAGAAAAAGCCTCCATTTGTATTTGCTTTTAGAATCGATGAACAAGCGCCCGAAAAGCAATTGAAATCCCATCATGTCGGAATATGACCAACCTGAAAATAAATGCATAATAAATAAGGCAAGTAGGGTGAAAAAAACAAAACCCAGAAATGAGAAATACAAGAACAGGCGGGGGAGGGGGCATGTTGGTCTAGAGGCAAGGTGCTCACCTCTCATGCCGAAGGTACCGAGTTCGGTTCCCGGTCGGTGCAGGCATATTGGACAATTTGGGGGAATTTCCTGTCCCTGATCCTGTGATAGGTAAGATCGAGCACCTAGACTTCTCGGCTAAGGACGAAAAACTGTGTTGCCCAGTGTGCACGTTGCGCACGTTAAAGATACCTTGGGAGTTGGAAGTCAAGAAGAGCAGACCTGACAAGGCCGGCTGCCCGGGCAAAATAAAAAAAAATTTTAAAAAACGAATCCCTTCCACCAACCCA
This sequence comes from Onchidella celtica, assembly GCA_963931925.1. Lineage (NCBI taxonomy): Eukaryota > Metazoa > Mollusca > Gastropoda > Systellommatophora > Onchidiidae > Onchidella > Onchidella celtica. Next base: position 42,789,135 of record OZ007572.1, on the reverse strand, counting down.
CCCCCAGAATGGGATCAGACAAGTACACAAATGCAAATACAACAAAAACAAGAAGAAAAAAAAAAAAAAGAAGTGGATATGCCAAGGGCAGAGATCCTCCGTAAACAAAGAGCTCAGCACAAGAACAAGCCAAAGAGACATTGCAATGTCACCGAAAGCAACAGCCACATATAATGTAACAAAGACAGAATAACATGTTCAGTAAATTAAATTCCCCCTATTGACGCCCGTCCTAATTACATCAGGCATTGAAATAGACCTATCAAGCGGCCAGTCAGTATAATTATGTTTCTAATCTAGTGATAAGGGCCCCTTTTGTTGAACTCAGCCACTGCTCTGTGAATTCTTGGTGAATAGAAGGTCATCCAGCTAGGGAGCAAAGCTATTGATTCTACGTGCGTTTTTCTGGTATGATAAAAAATGCATTTCATTTTTTTTTTAAAGTTGCAGTGGATGGGATGTACAGTAGCTGTCAGAACATTTTTTTTAACGGAAAACTATTCACAGGTAGTGAATGTGGTTTGAATTTTGTCTGGTCTCTACCTTAAAGTCTAACTTAAACATCAACAAACCAACAAACAAAAAAGAAAAGAGCGGAATGGGGAAAGGGGAGAAACTTAGTTTTGCGACCCACATACAATCCTCCCTGGCAGCACAGCAGAACAGGCCATCCCGTTCTCTCTAAAAGATATGATTACACGTATAAAAAAAAATATTGTAAAGACATTGAAAACTACACAAACAACAGACTTTCTGTATGAAAACTTCAATTTAGTAATATCACGTAATCTAAAACACTAAAGAGGGTGTTTTTGAATTTGCAAGACGCATGGGTCAGGGTTCGAGAGTCAAGTGCAAACCCATGCCAGACGGCCTGTATGTGTGAGTATGTGGGTGTGTGTGTGTGTGAGAGAGAGAGAGAGAGAGAGAGAGAGAGAGAGATTTAATCGTTGTATGGCAGTTCTGGCTGAGTGTTTGTTTCTTAGGTTCGATAATAATTTCATAATTTCAGGAAGCTGAACAGTCGCCTGAAAAGTGCATTGGATTTATTTATTTTTTTTTTACAAGTTCTTGGAAAGCAGCCGTATTTTAAATCTTTGCCTAGTTTGCGCTAAATCATCACATTAGTAACGAAGCAAGAGATGCACAGACGTTATACAGTGGTGGATCTGCTATGAAGCATTCAGGGTCCCCTAATCGCGGAGGGAGTTCACGCTTGTGTCCTAAAAATGTAGGTCGGCCACTGCTCATATATTCTGGGACAAGAAACTTTAAATGTATTCTGTCAGTGAAATCTGTTTGTGTTTTATATCAATATATCAAGACAAAAAATAGTTGTTAGTGTTTGCTCTGCCCATTTTGTCCTGCACAATAAAAGGCAAATGGCAAGGTATGAATTTGAGAACCAAGAACCATCTCTTTTCACTGTCGCATTTGTTTGATCACACAAGTGCGACATGAAATCTCGCGTAACTTCAAGTACTGGCACGAATGCAATGTTTCCGTTACATGGTGTGTATTTTTTATTAACCAAATGGATTTGGGATTATTCAGTGTTAGCATGAACATTCGAACATTAACAAATTTGGAGATTTCATTTTTTGCAAATTCCTTATTTTATGGCCTGGGTAAGAATTCATTACACACTGGTTGTTCCAATTTACAGACATACCGCTTTGCTAGAAAGGAAAGATTAATGCTTGTTATTAGCCTATAATTAAACAAGAGTTTTTCGAAAATTTCCACTTAATATTATGCATCTCCTTTGAAGTGAGGATTTATGACGTAGAAAAGTACAATACATATTTGTATTGTGATAAAATTAGATGATCAGCAATCGCTGATTTTTGTCCAATCCAACTTTTTTCTGCCCTTTGCTTTTACATTAGTCCTCTTCATGATGGACCAAAACTCACACTCTCATGCCAAAGGTATTGGGTTCGATTCCCGATCAGTGCAGGCATGTTGGAATTGGGGGGGGGGGGGGGGGATACCTGTCCCTGATCCTATGGTCGATAGGACCGAACACCTAGTCTCCTCGGATAAGGTCAAAAAACTCGGAGGGCTCGTGTGTACGTTGCGCATGTTAAAGATACCTTGGTAGTTGGAAGTCGAGAAGAGCAGGTGTAACGAGACCGCTGCCCGGGCAAAATGTAAAAAACAAAAAAACGAATCCCTACTGTAAAAACAAACAAAAACAGTAATAAGAAAAATAAAAACAAGAAAAGTGAGGTGTAAATGCCAAGGGCAGCGGAACTTTCTAAAATATAGACCTAAAACGATAACTCACAAATCCTACACTAGTTATGCGTTTTCAAAGACCGGTCCTTATTTCGTTTGGGGCGTACAAACTGTTACTTAAATGGACAATAATCTTCTGTAGAATAGCGCGGATTGCTCAGGAGGTCAAGATCTGAACAGTATGGAGTACAAGTGGTCCACAAACATTGGGGGACAAGAGACGTGAAGTCAGGGAGGACTGGCTAAATGTGGGAGAGCACGATGGAGAGATGGAGAAAGATTGAACTGTTATACAGAGCTAAAGCAGAGAGTGGGAGAGAGAAGACAGTAAGGAAACAAAGAAAAAGGAAGAGATAGTAAACGGGTGAAACAGAAGTTATGGAAGAAGATAATTCGAATTGACGAAAAAAAAAAAAAAAGGAAAAAGGAAGAAGCAGTGGAACAGAAGGATTCGGAAAATGCGATTCTTTCTTAATCTATTTGGAAAACACGAATATTTTTCACAACCTGGGCCATATTGCCCCTACACAGCATAGCATCGATGGAGCTATGAAATATTCATGTCTCTGGTCCCTGAGGGGATTCCCCAGTTTCATTCAATGTGAGCTAGTAAGGTCACGCGGGACTCGACATCAAAGAGGATAGGCACTAATTTTGATGAGCACCGACACCAATGCTATACTCAAAACCGAATAATTAATGGTGAGTAATGGAATTTCTTAGTACACTGGTATGCAGATGGCTGGAGTATTGTTTTACTTATCATTTCTGTCTGTCTGCCTTGTCTGCCTGTCTGTCTGTGTATCTGTCTGTCTTTTCACATATATATCCTTTTCTGCACCTGTGAAGCTGAATTATAGATAATATCATTTAAAGTTACTGAAGGTTTTCTGCATACTCCACTGAATGCTGAATCCAGCAGTTTCTGAGCTGCTTTGAGACATTTTTGATGTGCAGCGGGAGCTTAATATTTCTTCTTTGTCCCTGGAGACTCTCAGGAGCTAAGAGAATAACTCATACCGAAACATTCCTACAAGACTGCAATTATCAGGACAGCATAAGTAAACGTGTGGCGCTTCCTCTCCTTCCGTCTGGTAACAGATGAAGCACGATTTGATATTTGATCGACATCAGGCATGAACACGCAGATAAAAATGTTCCGTCCATCCGAACCACTCAGCCTCCACTGTACTGAATTCTACGCGAAAAATAAAAAAATGTTGTGTGGTGTTACATGATGTGAACTAAGACTGACCTTGTTTGAACAGAATTGGCTAACATAAGCAGAAAATCCGAGAAGCGAAAAAGTATCAGTTTCAAGAATGGTTTAATATAATTGTCAGTATCACCTACCTATCAGTTTTGAACATGTAAAAGAAAAAACGTACCACTCATCAGCAGAAAAATAATTTCAAAAAAATTACAGCTGTAAATTTAGTGCACCTACAACTCTCACTGGACTTGTTCATTTCGGTATCATTTGTCTTGCTGGGGCAACATTGGAAGTTTACATAAGGCAAAAAGAGAAATATTAATTCAGCTGCCAGGTAAACTTCACCTACCTATGTCTTTTGAACATGTAAAAGAAAAAAACGTACCATTCTTCAGCAAAAAAACAATAATTTCAAAAAAATTACAGCTGTAAATTTAATGCACCTACAACTCTCATTGGACTTTCTTCATCTGAGTACCATTTGTCTGGCTGGGGCAACACCGGAATTTTACATAAGGCAAACGGGAAAATATCCATTCAGCTGCCAGAGTGTGCCGCCAACTAGCGCAGTGTGCCTGAGGAATGCCTTCTATATTGCACGTTCAGCTGTACCTCTAATGGATGAAGTGCTGCTCATCCTCAATTAACTGTGATCGAACGAATCGAATCTGGAGTCTGCTCGTGTTTTTTCTCAATCTGTTCTGCCAAGATGAAATGTGCGAAGCCTTGTTCCTGAGGCAGTTGTTCTTTTGAAACTTGGACCTAACAAACACACATAAAATTTGAAATACATGGGAAGCCTAATTCCTAACAGTTTGCCATTTGGAAAAATGTTTCCGATTTTTTGGAAAAATGTAAAAGGTTTCATCCATAACTCAGTGGAGAATGAAAGACTAATGGTGGTCTTCACTTGTTCAACAGTTCATGGGTTGTATTTATTATTTTTTAAATCTATTCTAAGGAAGTGATCGTTTTTCTCAAAACTGAAACCTAAAGTCAGCTCCCTTCGGCATCTGCCAGGTGTCATCAACCAGTGGAAATTAATCAGATAAATAAATTGTAATCCACGTATTAATCGACAAATCTGAATGAACATTGAAACTGTTATTTTGTCCATAATTATGGCAGTTCTAATCACAAAATATGTTGGCCGGCGACACGAATGGGAGTCTGGTAGCACCCTTTGAATTCAGCTTAATCAAAGGTAAGGAAGCACCCCATGTTGTGCTATCAAAACTTGAACCTAATTCCAACTCACACATTATGTAATATTCGATATTTATGTAATAATTGACATTATCGGTTGAAAATGTCAAATCTAAGCCATTTGCATTTCAATAGCGCTGTCAGTATGACCACTATCATGACTAAGATATGACGAACAGTGTTTGAACAGCTGATACTCTGAAAGGGATAGTAACCAGTTCTAATAACTATATCGATGATGTCATTTTCAAAGTACCCACTTTATCACAATATATTACATCAAGACGAGCAAACAGAAATACAGAATCAACCGCGTGGGCAAAACAGCAGCTTTTGACTTGTCTTGGACACCCAGAAAATGACATCGTTTGTACAGTGTGTATGTGTATTTAAATAGAAAAGGAGCTCAACAAGACGGCACCACAATCACACCCTGCATCCAGCTACTTTTACCATTGTAGAGTTGCTTGAGAATTTATTAATGCTTTACGGTCACCATTTTCTTTCACTGGTTGTCAAATACAGGATGAGATTGTAGAACTGTATATTATTGTAGCAAAAATAAATAGGATTGATATATATGCATATAATCATGCCAAAAAAACTCGGCTAGTTATATTCTTTATACCATACCAAAAATATTAACATAATATCGTACCAAAAATAATGTCAGATTGAATAAATATATTATCATCATTCCAAAAATACAATAAGATTGGATAAATATATTATTATCATTCCAAAAATACAATAAGATTGGATAAATCTATATTATCTTGGGAAGATTCATTGCCTAAGTTCTTGATAGCATGATGTATTTCTGAGCATGTCCCAATTACCTTGACTTCTCACGTTCAGATTTTTGTGAGAGGAGGAAAGCCAGATATTAAAAGAACGTGCCTCCAGCAACGTCCATGTGCTTTTGTCCTGTTTAGCATTTTTATCTCTGGAATCTCATCAATCCGTGGAATAAAGTAGAGTTTATGGCATCGTTTCTTGCCTTACAAAACACCCTGCGGGCTTTGGCGTGCGTGATGCGGGTATCTTTGTCAGAAAAAATCAGTATATTATTTATACATATGTGTGTATGTGGAAGACAGTGAAGAAATAAATGAAATAACAACTAGGTAAAACACATTTATGCAATTAAGATTGTCGGTGGAAAATGTCAAACCTAAGCCATTTGCATTTCAATTATGCGCGGGTCTATCATTTCCGTGTTTCAGATCAGAGCCCTGTTTGAATCAGACGGAGAGGTCATATAACTACATAATTTTGGCGAAGACACTGATTCGCACTTTGCGTCGTATAGAGCAGTAGGGTAGAGGGCAATTGTGTATATAATTTTTTGTTTATTAACATGGCATTTCAATTTAAGTTACACCTAAAACCTAACGGATGCAAAACAAGCAATTAGAAAACAGCAAGTAAGACATAAAAAAGAAGTTTGATAAGCCAAAAAATTTACATTCTTCTATATTTCTTGCACATTCCCAGAGACTGAAGGAGGCATCACAGAAGTCAATGAAGGTTTATGGTCCGTACAAAGAGTTTATTGACTTTAAGGTGAGTCATACAATTTGTCTGGCTAGGAAAACAATGAAAATTAAGGGATGAAACAGATCAAGGTTGGTGTAGGCGCCAGACTGGTGGCTGGCCGGCCATAAATATTGCTTCACACCAACACAATAGGCACTGACCGCAGTGTGGGGCCAGCCTCGGTTTGTTTCACTCCTAATTTGGTATTGCGTCATTAGTGTCGAGCCTTCCATGGGGCCTCGTAACATTATTTTTGTTGCTTGTAATCGCAAGGGAGTAAAATAAACAATGCTGTAGAATTGCTTGCGCGCGGATCACAGGGATTGAGGAAGCCAACCTGCTATCGACTTTCGCGAGCCACATACATGTTGCAATTAAACGTACTAACCACTTTGTCCTCCATCGTGGCCCGACAAGTGGCAAGGTCCCATCCAACAAATAAATGTATCGTTATGGAGACTTGCTTCTTTAGTTCTCAGACTCAGCTAGACATCTTGCTGCTTCAGTGGATTTATATTAAAAAACGTGCATTCTCATTCGTCCATTCATTGTAACTAAACTGTTTGGGTTTTTTTATTTACGACCACGAAAAACTTTTATTTCGTTTAAACAATTGTATCTTGGGTATTTCAATGAAAAGAAAGTTCTGATTTTTGTTTTTATATTTTGCGACAACGGAGAACTTTATGTTGTGTCAACACTTCTATCTTGCCAGGACGTTGAGTAGTTCAGTGAAGTTGTGATTGGTTTTTTTTTTTTTATTATTATTTATTTACGACTGCGAGAAACGTTATGTCGTTTAAACATTTGTATCTTCCCAGGACGTTGAGTATTTCAATGCCAAGAAAGTTGTGATTGAAAAAGACTTAGACACCATGGACGAGCAAGCCAAGGAAGACATCAAAGAAACCATCAACTATTTGCCCACCAATCTCAGCTGGAGCTTCAAAGCCGACCAGCCCAGACCACAGCTGAACAGCAACACTAGTACCATCCATGTGCCTACCAACATCTATGACAAATGTGAGTTGGTCTAAACATTGCGATGTATATGTTTATGTAATGACGTGTAAGATATGTGTACCATGTATGTTCTCTTAAACGCTCTGAAAAGAAATTCCCTCATGGGATAATAAAGTGATTCTTATCTTATCTTATTTCACCTGACATTCATTGGAAAATCAATTGCTCCCCCAAGGCGGTATGTAAATTGGACCTTAATTTTTAAGTTATTATTTAATTCTTTTTTTTTAACCAAAGTGAATTACTTTAGATATAATAATGAAGTGCATGTGATAGTATTGTTTGTAATATCAAGTCTCCTTATTTCTTTTTTTTGGGGGGGGGGGGGGGGGGGTTCTGTTTTTTTTTCTTCATCATGCTAGCACTCGACAAGCTACTTTTCAATTACAGTATGTTAATGAGTTTGTGTGGTACAGTTCGCGATTCATCGATATTAAATTGGCTTCCTTTGTCAAACATTGCTATAACAATATAGAACAATAAAGCGGTGCTACAGAAATAATGTTACTCTGTCTGGGTCATTTTACCATAACGGTGAGACATCGAAAAACCATTTGAATTTTTTATTTACTGTAAAGATACTTTTTTAAAGAAATGCCTTTGATTTATTTCTGTAAATACTCTAAAAAGCATTGTAGATCCTTACATTCCGCCGTCTTTGATAGCATCGATATTTCAGGGCATTATGAAGCTTTGGAAATGAAAACAGAGATTTAAAAAAAAATAGATATTCTCCAGAAAGCGCTGGGTAATTCTCTTTGAGGACAATGATGAGGTCAACGAGTTGTTTTGGTATTGCTCTTGTTCTTGTTCTTGTTTTTTTACCTCTCTCGAGAGCTTTTATTAAAGGATACATGATCAATAATAATGGAGGTCGGTTTGCGTAAGTGTATCCAGACGTTAACAGTCTTGCTAGTTGTTTTAAACGAATGGAACAGACGGGTGCATGCAAAAAATTAACGTGGCGGAAGGAAGCGAACTTTGGGGGGCATTACATTCTTTTACGTGTATAATTATGTCCTGGCATGTGTTGAATCAGCGACTATCATGTCGCCACAGTCATATTACATTTGCCTATGTCATGTTAACAACATTTCTAAAAGCGTGAAAAGGCATCATTACTTTGCAAATCTTGTGACTTGCGGAAAAGATATTCCTTGTCAAAAATTCAGACTTTAAAGGTTCGATACAAGACTCCGTGCTTTTCGCTCGGGAAACGAAACAAACCTTGTTTTATTTGGAATGTTAGGCCCTACCTCAAAAACATTAAGAAGTGACTTAGGCAATCGTGTTATGATGCGACGATGTGTCTGTTCAGTTGATTATGGATGTGCTTATGGCATCTTCTAATGCATTTTATTGTATAGCAGAAGCCAGATGCCAGATTTACGAAATAAATGCTATATGACCTGTTACGTGTTGTTTACTGGTGGAAAAAATACGGAGCGATTTTTATTTGAAGCTATATCTGGCAGATTTTTGACTGTTTCCCATCTCGCCATCCGCAAAACCTAAAGAGGCTTTGCCATCCCGGACTCCGACGGCCCCGATCAAATGAACGTTTTTCTCTTGTTACGTACATTGTGTTTTTGTGTCTACGCCCTTGTAAAGGTGGCATTCCCAAAGCAATTTCTGTTTGAATGTTGCGGGTTTTTTTTTAACTCTGTAGTGTCCAGACAAAAACTGCCAATTTCAAAACTTCTGAAATAATGCGGAACTGATTTTAAATAGATTGTTGCAAAATATGAATATTATTTATTTGTTTATTTGGAAAAAAATTTTTTTCTTCATAAAATAGAAGAGCGAGTGTATCAAAGATAGAGCATTTTGGCTTTAGGTAACTTACCTCAGTGTGGCATTTGAGAGTTTGTATGCTATGAACGTGCAGCTACGGGAAACGAAATAAAAGACATAGTTACTGTATCGTCCAATGACCCTGGCCATTTTACCGATATTTCTCTGACCAGATACCTGCTTCACGCAAGTGAAATGTTGGAGAGAGCGTAAAAAGTGTAACTGGCAAAGCCCTGCGTTAACAAGAGATACTATTACGACCACCCCCATCGCCCACGCCCACGCCCAACAACTGTGCAATTAAGGAAAGAAAATGATAAATTCAAAATCGAATACGAGTTTTTTTATGAAGCATTATGACACATACGCAAAAATGTGGCAAATAGGATTATCTATGACACTTTTGTTCTTTATTATTGCGCAAAATATTCATTAAAAAGTTTTCCCGATTTACGGAAATGTTCCGCTATCTGACTGGTCTCCTTCTCTCTTTCGCCCCCCGCTCCTACCCCCATGGTTATATGATTGCAGCTGACGAATGATTGGCAAAGACATTGGATGTTTAAATCCACTGACAGAGAAATAATACAGACTCAATCCGCACTGTGCTTATCAATGTTCCTGGGCCGTTTTCAGACACATCCGTTCCATTATTAATCAATTGGAAACGAGATGTTTTGTTGCTTATCGGAAGGAGAAACAAACAAAAAACCACCCCAGCTTATCTCCAATCTGTCATAAGATCGGTCAGCAAAATAATTAGCTAAAAAAACAAACAACAAACAAAGACAAAAAGCTGTGTTTATTTTGTTCTCCTCCAGACAAATTCCCACCATCAGAGGAGGTCTGATCCTTCTAAAGCCCCGCCTTTGTAATCAAAACTGCAGTTCGATCGTCGGCCTTTTCTCGTATTCAGTCGATAAACTAATGGCGAAAGGCGAATATCTCCACAATAATAATGTCTGATCATGAGCTACCCACTGAAGTTTTCAATCCGTTATGTGAACTTAATATTCGGGGCGACAGTGTTTCTGAGTTTATAGACTGCAAGTCCACCGGACATTTTTATCCTGCTGCAGACAGAAATGTTCCAAGATCTTCAACAACGAAGTATAGACGATGGAAAAGCGAGAGCTACTAAAAGAAATGTACAAATATTAGTTGCGGATTGCAGCAAAGGGTGACAGTCAGTCATGCCAAAGATTTTTTTTCCTGAGATGGGGGGGGGGGGGGGGATGCAAAGGGTGTTGACTCGATGGAAGACTCTCCATCTAAACCGCACATACATTACTCGTTTTTGCTTATATTTGTAATTCTTTGTGCACAATATACATATTTCTTAATTTACGCGAAAATATTCTATAAATGGGCATTCATCATAAGGTCCAAACTGCTGGGTCAGAAGAAAAAAACATCCGATTTTACTTACAGGCGCACCGGGAAGATACTGGAATTTAGCCGGGACAGGATGATTTAGCTAGACCGATTATTGTCCCTCTAAAACATTAATATTTAAGACTAAAATCAAGACTAGATCTTTAAGACTTATTCTGAATGTAAACGACTATGATCGTCAATTTTGCTTTCTTTGAGTGACAGGGCATTGCCACTGTGTCTCAGAGGGCGATTTAGGCCGACTGGAAAGAGTACCTAGATAAATGAATGCGTGGATGAATGGGTGGGTCTTCCAAAATCGAAGTAATGTGCGGCAATTAGAATTGGGTGCTAATAGAAAAACCCACGATTTGTGAATATTGTTTAAACAACAAGGATCTGATGCACGATAGTTTTATAGCAAACGGAGTGCAACTTAGATCGAGAAAATAATGGGCTAAAGGAAAAAATGGAATTGAAATACTTTTAATGACCGACACGATTTTGTTTGTACCAGCCTAGGCTCTTTAAGCTCCACAATGAAAACTGCCTGAAATTGTCTTCCAACTCATGCGGAAAGACACTGCAGAGTCGATAGGAAGATGGAAACCAAGACGCGACTGCAACACGAGACCAAGTTACATGTGTGCGCCTGAGCTCACACACCAAGAATGCCACATTGTCTTGCAATGAAAATTCCCTTGTGAATTAAGCTAGAATCAACTGTTTAGAGCAATAAAAGTTGTGCTATTTCCCCTGAGTAAGAAACATAACTGACTTCATCGCCGGAGCTTTAATATTGAATGATAATTATCTGGAACAAACTCCACGTAGCTGGTAACTGAAGAGCCTCAGAGGGCATCAAACCTCTCATGAAATGAGAAACAGGTTTTTTGACGCGATGCTTGGGTCAATAAATGTTGATTCCAATTGAAGAGTAATTGCTGCACACATAAACAGTTGTATTCAGTTAAATTTGAAAGAATTTCTACTGAAGGGTGAAAACAACATTGTGACATTCGAGTTACTGTTTGACACTGTTTGTTTGCCCATGGATGCATTCTTTCTTTTTTTTTCTTAAATTTAACTCAGGTGAAATACAAAAGCTTCCTTCATGGAACCTCAGCGAAAGTATTGCGTTATTAAAAAGACAAAAAGTGAGTTTCCAGCCGTGATCATCAGGATCCTTAATAACCATTTTAAATTTATATTTTCGTTGTCAGAATATATTCTTTCATCAGTCACTGGGTAATTGGCAAGAGGAGCAGAAGTCTTTTTTTCAGTTAAGGGTGTCATAATGATCTCCTTACATTCTTCTGTGGACAGAAGCCTTAACACAAGACAAGATAAATTCTAAGTGGCATTTTGGAAATGTTTTTGTTGAAACGTGCGTTGATTACAAGAACATTTATGTCAGTACGAAGATGAATTATTTCACTGTATGGTTATGAAAGCCCCGTGCGCTTTGCGAGCTGCAGCAACAACAGTGGTGGTTACTTCGAGGATAAAGTGGGCAGCATCAATTCTGGCTGTCATTATACATATTTTCATCTCTGTAATTGGCATGTTCATTCTTCAGCATGATATTTTGATCAGCCTGATTTCTTCAGTCCGAATCATATTCATGGTACCATTCCTGTCGTTGTACACACTCCTCTGTTTCTAACAATTTACCAGTGACCAATTTGTGCAGGCTTCCAACCCTGTCATAACCATATTCCCTCAGGTCTGCATGTGTTCTGTCTCACTAGACATTTGTTTCTCCAACAGCCATGAGAATTCTGAACGGTGTCCAGTGGAGTTATAATCTGACCCAGCAGTACTCGGTCAACTACCGCCATGACCCAGATCTGACTTGGCAGTATTTCTGCAGCTCTGATGGCTTCTTCAGAGTATTCCCAGGTATTCATCGACTTTCGAGAATGCTCTTAAAATGAAACTCAAACCGAGACCATTCATTCTGAATTACATCCAACTTCATCTTATTTCCTAGTTAATTACCTTTGCTGCGTTTTTTTGTTGTTTTTTTTAATTTTCAAATTTACGACTTCAGTGGAAGATACAGCCTAAAGCTCAACGGACTGTGACTGATTTTAATACCTGGTTTCCATACCTACTAAGAAAGCAATCTCAGTATCCAAGATCCCAAATAGATAATGTTATCACGTATTCTTACGTTACAGATATTTCATGATTTTTTTTTCTATAATAGTGGTTATTGTAGTTGCTTTTACTTTATTACTCCCTTCATTTCTGTTCGATCATATTAACTTATTTAAATGTTGTTGCACTTTATAGACCGGATTGAACTTTGGCATTGTGATCATTTTTTTATATTTTTTTTTACATTTTAACAAAACAGTGTGTTTCTATGGTAGTGATTTTTTGCATCCACCAAACTCCTCCTTTCTCTGTCCTAACTCAGAACATGCAGTTTTTGTAATGAGGGAACGACAAACTGTATATATCTACATCGTAACTATCAACGTATTAAAAACTAATTAGTTTGTTGTTCTTGTTGTTTTTTTGCAGGTATGCAGTGGCCTAGAGACGCAGATCGTGTCGACACATTTGACTGCAGAGTTCGTAAATGGTATGTTTATGCGCCTTGTCAAATAAAATCAGTCATAATTGATGTTTCTGTTTTTATTGGTGATGGTGATGATGATGATGCTGCTTTCAATATGATGTATTTTTGAAGTCTCTGGCCTTTCCTTGTTTTTCTGCATGTGTAACCAGGTGATGAGTAATAATGATGGGTGCAATAAACCAACATTTTGGGTGAATCATCTCTTTGATAGTAATCAATTCTAATGTTGTCTAACCCAGTAAAAGCTGCCATGGCAGCGAGGAGTTTGGTGACACAGTAATGTTTATATTGCGGGCGGTTTGCTTTCAGTCGAAATAAAATCGATAGGCAGACAAGGGGGGGGGGGGGGGGGAGATTTCTCACATTTGTTATCGGCAAATTTAGTTACTTACAGAGTACCATTAATAAACATGAAACATGATTGTTCTTCATAACTTTCAGGTATATTCAGGCAGCGTCATCTCCTAAGAATATCCTGATTCTCTTAGACTCAAGTGGTTCCATGAGGGGACTTAGATTCGCCATTGCTAAGAGTACCGTTTCCACGATACTGGACACTCTCAGTGATGAAGATTATTTCAATGTCATGCAGGTAAAACTTGGTTGATCTGCAGTTTGAGGACTTAACAAAGGCCATTTTAAAGGGGGGAAATATAAGCAATAATCCTACTTGTAGTAATCCTAGACATAAGTTAAAATGCACGGGAGTGAGGTGAGTGGATGTAGTTGTTATTTCTAAATAAGCATGTATGAACTGACGAAATTGTGAATTCTTACATTATGCTGTTTTAGTGTGTTATTTGAAGTACTCGGTGAACAGTTTTGCTGGAGTGTAAAAATAATATGATCTGAAACATTTGTTGGAAGAACAGATCATCACTCTTTTAGTGAGCTGTTTTAGTATTTTTCTCTTTTTGTGTGTGTGTTTTAAAGTAAGACATCCTCTGTATTACATGAAAACAGTCACACAGGTTTTGTTTTGTTTTTTAATTTTCAGCCAAAAATGTCTTTTTTTTTTTTTTTAATCAAATAATTGGAATCTCCATTCCTAATAGTGTTCTTGGTAGAATCATTTTCAATTCATTTCTTTAAAAATAGGCCTTCTGACCTCCTCCCCCGCCCTCCCCTGAAAAAAAAAACCTAGGAACTTGAGGTGGAGGTGGGGAATAGATTATTATTTGAACACTCGATGAACAATTAATTTTGAAATGTTCAATCCGGGAAATTTGCAGTTTGCTGAGGAACCCACGTACGTGGACGACTGTTTCAACGACACATTAATGCCAGCCAGTGTAGACAACATCAAACGGATGCAGGAAAAGATAGATGTATTAGCTGCTGAGAAATACGCCAACTTTGAAAAGGCACTCACCAAAGCCTTCAAGCTGTTCCAGAAGGTAAGGCAGTGTGTAGAATGAGAAAGCTGTGACAAGGCAGTAATTATAAAAGAACTAGGTCTTATCTAATGCCTGGATGTGTGTGTATCTACTTCTCTTCATCTGTCATTCAGTTTGTTTGTTTTCCGAGCCTGTTTCTCGCCAATTTTTTTCTTACTTGATAACAGGCAAAGGAACCCCACCAAAATTTTAAAAATACTAAAGCTTGTCGAAGAGCTTTGTATGTGTGGTTCTGTTTCCAAAGTATAAAAGCTTCATCTTAATGGCGTGACAGTTCCTTTCAAATGCAAAGTAGATCTCTGTTTGACAATCTCCAGAAGACAAAATTATTAAATTTTTTTGTTCAAAATCCATATTTTTCCAAGAAAGCAAAAGACTTGAAACTGCGATACATTTCTCGAAGGATTACCCTGGGAACTGAGGCAGCCCACCCCCGCTCCATCAAAAGTAATCATTCGAAATCCAGTCTCTCACTGGTCTTAAGTGTGGCCCTGATGAAACCTGAGATCCATTTCCTCCCAAAAATGTCTGGGTTTTATGTCTTATCACTTTGAAACAGAAAAGGAAAAAATAGGCGACAAGAAAAAGTGTGGTAAAGAGAGGATTCCATTTTCTACCTCAAGCTTTCTTTCACATGATACCTGGATGAATGACAGAGCACGGATTCATTGCTCTTGTGATCGAAGCACGATCGTTTGAGCTAAATACCGGGATAGATGCCCGTAGAAAGTAGCCCTGTAATTAAGTGGCGGGGCATCTGGTATTTTCCCATGGTCTTGTTTGCGATTTCACTGCGTTAGCAATCCAGGATGGACTCACAGCCAACTTGAAAAGAAATATTGATTTTTTCATCCCGTAGATTCCACAGACATACAGTTATTATCTGTCTAGATTATAGGATAGTTAATATAATATCATTCTCTAGTTCCTATTTTATAAAGATGTATACTATGCTATTCTTGTTGTTGTTCTGCTTTGATTTCCATGCAATATAATTTCTGGTAACAAGCCATAAACAATGTTTGTAGCATTGCACCTGCAACAAAGCCGACAGAACAAACAGACCACAGCTAGAAGTGAAAAAAAAAAGGGGGAGGCAAGAAGGATCGAGACGTCAGACATTTTGCATCATTTGTCTCCACGCATATGGCTGTATCGAGTGGGGATTCCCCATTTCGTTCGCGCTGCCCAGGTCCTGCTGTCCTCTTCCCTTGACATTTCTTCCAGCTCTGTGACCAGTTTGGACCCAAAAGATTCTTGTTTTTCCTTCTGCTCGTTTCATAATTTTTGTCTGGCCTTTTTTTTTTTTTCATCATTTACTGTGTTTTGTTGTCTTTTTTTCTTAAATCTGTCGTCTTTCTCGACTTGGATTCCCCTGTCCACAGGAGCAGCTGGAGTTTGATGGCCAATACTTGTGTAATAAAGCTATCATGATCGTCACAGATGGGGCACCCGAGAACTTTGATGCGGTCTTTGACAGATTCAACTGGCCTAAGAAGTCGGTATGGACAACTTCAAACTTGACATTTTATGCCGCCCTTTCTAGACTTATTTTCCAGACGTGAATGCTTTTTTTTTTTAACCAACTTGTTTGATTAGGTGTCTTTGTGGTATTTAATCAAATCACTTGCCTGAACAGGTCAATGTGTGTGAGTAACATTTTTTGTCGTTAGCAGCCTTTTAGGGTTGGAAATTTTATAGTCAGGAAGTATGTCTCAAATACGTAAGTAGTTTCCAACGTTTAATTTGGTTTTGAATAGAAATAAAAGGGAGCTGTATCATTGTATCTCGCCACAATACTTCCTAAAATAAACGCTGCAATCTTCCAATTATACGAGTTTTCTTTTGTTGATCATAGAGAGGCTGGCTGAGCAATGTTAGCCGTCGTCATTTCTATTTACGTTTATCTATCTTTATATATGTATATCGGGTGATAAAAAAACAACTGCCCCAACATTGACACCAAATATCTCGCAATCCTTTTGATGAATCCGTGAGGTAGAGTTATGTCGATTATATGTGTAATGCTATGTTAAAATTTCATCAAGATTTAATCATTACTTTTAAAGATATTTTAGATTAAGTGAGTGTCAGTCAAAAATTAATAAAACAAGCCAGCTGAGCAAGACCTACCTTAACGCTTTACTTCATAACTTTTTTCAAGGAAGCTATTTCATTCAATTTTCGTATGCATACACATTATGTATTTACCCATACAGATGTGAAATATCATTGAGATCGAATAAGCGGTTCATGTAGTATAAAGCTTCAAATTTTTTTTATCATCAGTTGGAATACACTCGACTTGGAGGTAATCAATGTATCACTATAGGAAGCAATAGGCTTGGTTGAGTTTCGTCTGCTAAACTTAGATCTACAAAATAAGATTGGATTGGAAAGGTGGATTGGATTTGATTTTTTTTTTAATGGAGAAAAAATACTAAACTGTTGTGCGCTGGATAGCTGAATTTGCGTTAAAATCTTCATCGTTCTTGCTCAGCTAGCTTGTTTTATTAATTTTTGACAGACACTCAGTTAATCTAAAATGTCTTTAAAAGTAATGAACAAATCTTGATTAAATTTTAACATAGCATTACACATATAATCGACATAACTCTACCTCACGGATTCATCTAAAGGATTGCGAGATATTTGGTGTCAATGTTGGGGCAATTGTTTTTTGATCACCCGATATATAGAGAGAGGGACCATTGCTTGCGCATGACATGCTGTTTCAACATTTCTGCCTCGCGTTTATACAAAAGCACCACACCAGTTCAGGTCTATGCAAATTCTGCCTTAATAGTGTTTTGACTCCAGGTTCTTTTTATCTTCACTCCCAGATTCGCGTGTTCACGTTTCTGATAGGCAAGGAGGTCCCTGACAACAGACAAGCGAGATGGATGGCATGTGCCAATAAAGGTATACTAGTATACAACCACACGTTCAGCTTGGTAACTGTTTACTGTTGTAAATCCCCGGGTCAAGAGCAAGGTTGCCTTTTCTAATATTTCCAAACCACTGAGCAGGACCTTTGATACTTTGAGCAAAAATACTTTAAATTCAAAGCTAGTACACGGCATTCAAACTTGCGCAACATTTTGATGTGCCAGGCACCAATACAGCGACTGCGCAGCCGCGCACCCGCACATCTTAGAGGGAACATTGGTCAAGGGAACGGCTTCCTGGCCAAAGGCACAAGAGGAGTCTCTAGGCGGGGAATTGGGCCATTGAGGTCTTGTAATTGCCAGTTGGAATGAAAATTTTTCTTTATTTTGCCGTCTTCTCGACATTTCCATTTAATCTGCGTTTGTAGGAAAATGTTTTCAGTCTACTTGAAACTCGATCGGAAATTTGTTTGCTATAAATATTTACAATGTTGGCACAAGTAAATCACTCAGACGCCTCCTTTTTTCTGCAGTGCTTCCTATTTTATTGAAGTGCAATCTTAAGAGATAGAGTTATTTTTTGAAGAGGTAGTACTTATAGGGACTGGATTCAATTTGCCAAATAAATTAGTTCACGGGCAAATATCACCTAGCATGTTTGGAAGGAAACAGAATCTGATACTAACCGGTCGTTTATTTGTAAATTTTATTTAAACTGGAAATTTCTGCAGAAAGAAGAATTCAGCATGACAGCGTGTGATTGGTCAGAATTCGCCTTGCGCCTGCCAGCTACATAATAAACTGATATGTGTCAGTAAAGTTTGTGTTTCTAACGTTTTGGGTTCAGAAAACGTGTTCAGTTTGGTTGAGTGGCTATATTTACTGCACATTTTTAACAGGCTATGTCACACACACACTTCTTTTCATTCTCCTACTCTCACATTTTCTTTTGCAGGCAAATTCACTCACATCTCTACCAGAGCAGATGTGCAGGAGAACGTGCAGGTAATGTCAGGCTTTCTAAAAATGAATCTGAAAGTGGCAGAATTATAGTATTACTTTATATTCTCAGAAATGTTGTGGGCATTTTCAAAGTGATTGTATTACATTTTAGTACACTTATCATTTTGGATGTGATAAGTATAATTTATGCGATAATACTTAATAGCTGCCACCGGTGCAGTCATACCTTTGTAATAAGTTGTTTTTTGTGTGTGTTCTTGTCGTTGTTGTTGTTTTTTTTAATTAGCACTACCACCTCTTTTCAAGCGTGCACATGGCACAGAACCACCTTAAAGGGTCGACGTTTTAATAAGTGAGTTCCGATGTCTTTTCTCTCAGAAATATATCAAAGTGTTAAGCCGGCCACTAGCTATACAGAGAGCAAATCACAAGGTCTGGAGTCCCGTCTATATTGACTATGTGACGGAGCAGTCAGAGATTGCCGTGGCAGCTTACAGGCCAGACGATCTGGCTGTGGATTTCGAGTCGGAATCGGTGTATGAGGTAAGTTTTCTACTGCCTGTAGGTCTCCCAAATTGGCATTGCCTTGTGAAACGTTTCAGTGGACGATCTGGCTGTGGATTTCGAGTCAGAGGCATGCATGAGGTGAGGTTTCTATAGTCTGCAGGTCTCTCAAAATTAGCTTCGCCTTGTGAATCGTTTCAGTGGGATTCAGTAATGGATTGCTCAAAATGGCGATGATACTACCGAAATGCCAGCAGACAATCAAATCCAGTGTTTCTGGTCGAGCACACGCCACATCGGTGCGTTATGGGGCGAGGGGGTTTTTCAGAGAAATCTTAATTTCGTAGTGTATTTTGACTCAACTGTATAGATAAACTGTCGTTTGTGTATATTGTGTCCGTGGTTTCCTTGTTTAGCTGGGATCAAAACATCGAGGATGTAGACATACTGAATATATAGATATTCTTAAAATCGTTTTGTAAATACTCTATATTTTGTACGATCGTGATGGGGTGCACGTTTATGTCGAAAATTAAAGGGGGCATGAGACAAAAAAAGGTTGAGAAACGCTGATCTACTGGAAGCCCAGGAGAAAGACGCTAAGCAGGATCGTCAGAAACAGAAAAACATGCCCTGACAAGCTGCATACCCGCTAAATTGGGTTAAATTATTATCATGTCTGACACGATTACTTTTGATGAAAACCAGCGTCTGGTGTCAGATCGCCCAAACACCCGTCAGTGCTTTTGACATTTTGTCAGTCCCACATTTATTACACCCTCCTGAATAGTAACACACAGAAAAATATACACTTGTTAGACACACAAACATACAACCTGCACGCCTGAACACACAGACTTGCAGTAAAATGAATATGTCTGACATGTGCGAGAAAAAAACACACTCAACATACTATGTCTTAACCTTCGCTGTACGTCGCGAATCTGATGGACCCAGAAGCTGTTGGAAATGTTTGTAATTATATTATTTCTGGGGATTTTTTCTTGAAATTCCAGGTAATCCTCTGTGATCTCACTGCCCATCTTCCCAGAATGTTAAAATTGTTAAATATATGCCTGGTGCTCACCAACCCACGTACATTTTTATTGTACGATTTTATTGTCATACCCTCAGTCGTACGTCGTTGAGTCTCAGATACACCACACTCCTAAAGAGAATCTTGTTAAATCCCTACTCGCACGTTCTGGGGTGTGACAGACACCATACGTTTAAAGAGGGTATCCTGATAAACTGTTCTTTGGGAGTGTGATGTCGATTAGACACAATGACGAATGTTGTGCATAGCTATTAGCGTCATACTTATTGCATACAGCCCTCTTATCTCATTATGCATGTACAATACAAAAAAAAAAAACGCAAAAGTTTTATGACATAAAAAGCATGACACACAGATCGTTATGTTTAATGACACCGGTACACACTGATATATGTTATATGGCACAAGCATGCTTGGTCACTAGCTCTTACTGAAGTCGACTTATGGCCAGGGTAAGAACGAAAGGCAGACCATGCAATCTTTTCTCAACCAGACAAGCGTTGGTTGCTGGGATCAACGCATTTATTTTGCTCCTCGATAGCATTAGAGAATACGTACTATTTATGGAGAGAAATCACTTCTGCCAAATCGCGAAAGTAGGTCACGGCGGTAACAAGAATTGGAAGGGGCCGTATTCATCAAAGACACTGTGTGTACCAGTTTAATGTGGTTTGTTAATATATTTGAGTTGATTGAAACTATTTAGAGCCGTTTGTAAGCTTTTACTCCCCGTGGAACAGTACAAGTGGGTATTGATTACCGCCATGCCCTACTTTCTGCTCCATGCTGATCATGTTTTCACAGAGCCAACCCGTGTCTGGCGGTGCAAATGGAGCAATAATGATTTCTCTCTATATGTACATACTCTGATAGCATCAATACGGTTTATCATTCGTAGCAACACACCCTTCCCCCTCCACACCCCATGCCCCCGAAAAAAATTATGAATAAGCATACTTAGTTGCATTCACGCCCATGTCTCATCAAGTGACGTTCTTCAGCAAACAAGTCATTATGCTTGTTGATGTCCATGTTTTTTGTTGCCGATATCGTTGTTTTCTCCCTCTGTCTTTATTATTGTATTTATATCAAAAGAGGTCCCCCAGCTTACGTTTTGATTGGCTCTTCAATTTATGGCGAGGTGACAAATGTTTTACTGTAGTAAAAACTATAGGCGGAGGGTCCAAAATCCTGTCTAGTCATTAAAAGGAATTTCCTACGTAGCCCATGGGGAAAATCTTAATTTGGTTTAGATGTGTTCCTTGAATGAAAAGTAAAATGTTGTCACTCATAACTGTGCACATTCCTTGTAAAATATCGGGTGCTTTGTTTTTTTTGTTGTTGTTTTTTGTGGATATTTTATTGTATGTCACCCCCATGTTCGTTCCGCTAAGAATTTGCTTTTGGGGGGGGGGGGGGGGGGAGGGGGGCATTTGCGTAAAAGAACGTCTTTATTGTAACGTGAACCAATCAAATTTTCAGTTCTCCGCAACCATTACTATCATTTTCTTGTAAAATGAAAACACAGTTTACACAAAAATGTGCAACATTGTCTTGAAATGACAACTTTGGTTACTGGTAATGGAAATCTATATGAGAACTGGCATGCATGTTTTCTCTTGGGGTGGTATCGGAATGTCAAGTTACAGTTTTGGTTCCACGGTCTGCCATGTTTTAGAATTTGCTGCAAACATGTTTGTGCCAAAATTAGGAGATAAAATGTTAGTTAAGCTATTTTAATTGCTTTGTTTGTATTCCTGGTCTCCAAATCCTAGGAGACCTCGTGGAGAGAAACAGTACATTAGTGGAAGATTCCCACAGGGCGGCCTGTCGCATTAGGTTTTAGCTTCGCTCTTAATCCTGTCAAGCTAATGTAGACGTGAAAACGATGGTTTTATAGACTGATTTTTAATGGTTTCTATCTCTAGTTTCAAACCTGTTAAGTGATTTATTTTTTATCCCCCAACAGGGCCTTGGTCTGGTTATGACGATTTCAATGCCTGTCTTTGATGAGAGAGACAAAGTGGTGAGCGTTTGAGTTTTGTTTAGAGAATGATTTTGGCAGCAAAGACCCTTGCTTTACGCAAGAGGTGGTAAATGGTATTTTGTGTACGTGTGGACACTGCGCAAAGGACTGTTTTGTCGTTCCCTTAGAATGACAAGGTTCCATCTCCCTTCCGTCAACTTTTGAGAAATCGGGGATTGAAGTTTCATGTGATCATAGCTTTCAGAGGGGAATTTTTTTTTTCCTTTTAGTAATACTTACAAATTACACACCGAATCTGCTCGATACTTGGACACACAATGGAAAACTCCCATAGAAGTAATAAAATGTGGTGTGTAACTCGGTTCAGCCAAAAGCTGGAGATAGAACTTTGTCATTCTGATGGGACGATCTGCCTTCCATTTAATAGGGTGTGTAAATTCATTTATCTAAGTTGCCCGAGGCATTGTTTATCCTCCTTTCTTCTTCCCTCATCCCCAACCCCATTCTCTCCCTACCCTTGGCCTTAAGCACATTGACACAAGTGCGGTTATCACATTTAACTATTACGTCAAAATCACATCGTGCATCGGAAAAGAGAAACTGGGAATAATTGACGCTTACTGTTGATAATGTATCACATTCTAATGTAATCCTGACAGATCCCTGGAATTTTGAAACGATTTTTTGCCTCGGGACCGAACAAACTGGGTTCTGTTTTATATCATTAAACAACACAGCCGCCAGAAGACGGTTAAAATCGTGACGTTTCATTATCCTCTCTCCAAACAGAATGACAGTCTTGATATAACACAGTGCACCTGACTGAGCAAATGTTTTGTCCTGAATTACGACAGAGAACCATGTCCAAATGTATCTTTTTTATAAATTATTTTTTTCTGGACCAGGGACCTAAGGAAGAGGAGCCGGAGCGCAATTTGCTGGGTGTCGTTGGAACTGACGTTAGGATCAATGAACTTATGAAGCTGATACCCACATATAAGGTGAAGTTGTCTGTGTTCTTATTTCAGCCTTACTGCAGCACATGTGTGTTCTTAAGCAATAGGAGAAAATGATTTCCATTTTACTTCATGAAGTCTAGGTTTTTGCTCTTCGCAATGAAGTCTAGGTTTTTGCTCTTCGCAAAGGTAGATAAAGCCTCCATTAAAATTTTAGAAGGAACTCTATTTGGGGAATATGTATGTGTGTGTGTGAATGAGAGAGTGAGAGAAAACACTGAAAGTGACTATGTTACAACTGTTGCCTTTCATGATGGGCAAATAATTTTGAAAGTTATATGCAGAAGAAAATGTCAGACTTTGGACCATAGCAGATTACAACTTTGAAAAGTGTGCAATAATATTGTATCTTAGGCTGTGACAATATTTACTCAGTAGGTCTGTAATATGTAAAAATGCAACTCACTTTGAAGATTATTTTTTTACCGTCCTTTGTCAATGTTTTGCAGCTTGGTGTCAATGGCTATGCCTTTGCCATTACAAACCATGGATACATTCTGTTTCATCCCGATTACAGACCTTTCGTAAGTATAGTACCGAATTATTGTAAGTATCAGTGCATTACACCTACCTCAGTGAGAGTTTTCAAATACACATGACTGGATTATTTATGTCCCTAACTACCACAGGGGAAGGGGAAGATATGTGGGAAAGATGTTAAATACCCTGATATGGAGAACCTAAAGCTGTGTTTTCATGTGTACGGAAACATCAAAAATCCGTCAAGCAGTAAAAAGAAAGGGTGTTTCTATGTGTGCGGGAACGGCGCTTTTGTGCACATAAAACCACTGTATTTCACTACTTGGTTTTGTTTTTGTTTTTTGTTTTTTTGACGTTTCCGTACACAAGAAAACCCAGCCTAAGTGTGTTTAACTTCAGCTCTTGGTTATTAGAGGTTATTGGTTATTATTAAATATTCATTCTCAAGAGTCACTGCACATCGGGATGTAGGTTCATAATAAAGTTCTACGTTGTGTCGTAGTTATTTCTTAACTAACCCGCATGTGACATATCTCATTGGCTCCCCTCTTCTTAATTTCTCTGTTCATGAGGTCTTTACTCCTCCACAGATAGAATGGCCAGTACTAAGAAAATATATTGTTCGGATTGTTATTGTTATTTTTTTTTCTCTTCTGCCTTCTACAGTACAGCGACAAGACCAGTTTTGGATTTCAACAGCTGAAAGTCAGAACAAAATACAACAGTGTGGAACTGTCAGAAGTGGAACAGCCCACTTACAGCGGGCCAGGCTGGAATAAGGAACACCCAGTATGTAGCAGCTCTCAGACTGTCAAATGTCATTAATAGAAGTGTCATCAAGGGCTGGGTGTTCCTTACTGTTCATTCTTTATCATCTGTTTGCTGCTGTTGTGGTTGTTGCATTTGTGGCTGCCCATTTTGCTGCTAGCATATCCTGTCTATTCTATACTTCCCGTGGTTGTAGTCACTGTAAACTTTCATTTTCGGTTTATAGGTGAAGACCCAGGTGGAAAAATGACCACAGACACATATCCATGAATCATGAAAATTAATTTTTTAAATCTAAAAGTCCTCAAGTGCATTTTAATGGAGATAAAGAAAAGCAACCTGTTTCATCAGAGGGGGGGGGGGGTCTTTACTTAAGTAGAAAAAAACTGGGCTTTGGGACAAAATAGGCATGGTAATAATTTTTTTTTTAAATAACCAGAAAATCTTCAAAATTGAACTATGGACCTTCTATCATCTGGGTCATTAAATGTTGTCTACACATGGTGCTCATACTCCATATTTGAAGAATAAAACCCTGGGCCAGTTTGTACTGTGTAAAAGTTTCATTAATTCTCTGTCATGTGACAGTATAAGTCATTGCTCTACTACCATGACATTTTTAAAAAGGCAAGAAAGGCTTTCTTTCAAACAGCGACCTTAATTCTTGTTTGTTCTATCTCCATTGACTGAAAAACTGGATATCTTTTAGTAAGTGGAAGAGGTATGACAGATGCGCACTTTGGCGCTTGTTTAAAATGCGCCATGGCACTTATCAGGTTGCTTCACCACTGTGATTTATTCTAACTCCTTATCATAAAAATAAAACCACAAAATTTTAAACGTCGAATTTGTCAGTTGTGCAAAAAGTGGAACTGGAACAAACAAGAACTGAGATCACGATTAGTCATTGCTCTACTGCCATGACATTTTTAAAGAGGCAAGAAACCCTTCCTTTCAAAGACAGTCTGTTAGTGCGTAATCCAAGTATAGGATTTGGTGCCGATTGAATCACTGAGTCATGCTGAATTCCTTGCACTTCAATCTGGATTAATAATTCATGATGTAATGTTAAGCGTGTTTGATGTTGTCACATTCCAGCTACGGAGGTACTTGCTGATCAATAGATCTGGGGGCGACAATATGACAACAATCACAGTGCTCACTCACTGTGATGGAATGGTATGTCAGACATGCTAGGCACCTCACTCATTCATACCTCTACCCCTGTCTCTTTCTACACGTCTCTGGCGAAGGAGCATGGGGTACTGACCCTTGCACCATTGGTTCATTAAGTACTGTCTGTCTCTTTTTCACTCAAGCCTATTTTTCCTGCATTTAAATGTTCTCCTGTCTCCCCTCATTCTTCTTTCTTAACAATTCTACCTCTCACTTCTCGGTTCTTCAACATGGCCATCAAGCCCACTTCAATACAACAGCATCCATCTCGCAGCTCTGCTTTGACGCTTCTTTACATTTACGGCTTCCACCCTATCATAAACCTAATTAATTGTTCGTGTTCTCCTCCCAACTCTTCCACCAGTCTTCCATCTATGTACCCTGAAGTTAGCCAAATTTCCTTACCGCTCACTATAAAACTACAGAACTATGGATATGGGAAGTCGTTTTTCATAGAGACTGTGCAGTATAATGATCCTTTTCAGTACGGTATCACCATGAGTATTGTCATCATTACCTCAAATATCACCTTTTGTCTTCAGCATCGTCATGGTTTCCTCTGTCCAGATTGGATAATTTTATCTTCAGAACAGAATTCATGTATTTAATGATAGAAAACGTACCACAAGTATGGGGCAATTTTATCAAAGATAAGTGGAAATATTAGACAGTTTTTTCTCCAAAGTCAATCACCTAAACTTCCACCTCGTGAATCTTTGTCTTACACCTTAATTATCTTATGATTTGATTGCTCACTGAACAGAAACGGGCGCAGGAAAGGAGGAACCAGTATCAGTTTAAGGAAGTCGCCAATACCTTCAAGTAAGTCCATGATTAGAAAACATCTGTTAGTGTACAGAGTTGTAAATGAGTTGGTTCTTAACATCAGAAATACAAGCATATGTGAAACAGATCCAACAATGAACACGAATTGTGAAGAAAGCTATTAAAACCCAAAAAACGCAGAATATCCATAAACGATAGTCACAAGCATATCAGATGCAATACAGTGATAACAATGTATCGGAGATTATCTTTATCTCCCAATAAAAGCATTTTTCTTGGCCTGATGTGAATAGCGATTAACCTTGCTGGTTTGGCTTGTAACTTGAAATGTATCCCAAGAACCTATGTCACCGATGTTGAAACTGTGTCATTTAGCTGCAAAAAGGTGTGCAGTAAAAGCGGTCACTAACCCGGGCATGCGAAGTTCATAATGTATGTACATTAATATTTCATCTGCAGTTTAAACCCATTCGAAACAGACTCTGTTGCCAAATTGATTTGAAAATTTCATGCATTGGTGATTTTCTTTGAAGTCATTTAGATTAGATGATGTTTTCTATAAGCTCTCTGTTGCCCAGATAATGTAAACGTGCATTAATGATCACTGTTGTAGCCATCCAGTTAAATACAGTGTTTTCAGTGAGAGCGGTAAGGTGTATTGAATCTGTATTTGTAACGTTACACAAGGGCACTTCATTTCATTGACCTTGTAAAATCTTCATCAAAACTTTCAGCAATGCAGTTTATTTTTACCTTGTCTGGTTCAAGTTGGGGGAAGAAAGCACAACATTAGAAATTTATAAGTGATGGTCAAAAGTAAATGTCCGACAGACAGGTCCGTTGGCTGGGCAGTAGAGACAATTTTGTGTCTCGTCCATGGTTCGTGCTATGATTGATCACTATCGTGCTGAGCGCACTTGTTATTTTGCCTTGTTAAGAATAAAAGTATGAACAAAGCTGGTGTCTTTGAGGTGCGTTTTCATGTGTACGGAAAGGGTAAGGGAAACGGCATAAATCCATCAAATAGTAGAAAGAAAAATAATTCTTCTGTTTCACTACCGGTACTTGAAGGTTTTTTTACTTTCCTTTATCGTTTCTGTTTCCGTACATGTGAAAACATAGCTTTACCCGACACAGTTCACTTGACTTGAATTTTATATACACCGTGGCATTTCCATCTGTGTTAAAGTTCTGAAATTTGACTCTTTCCCAGGTTAGTTTTTGTTGTGCCTGACGGATATGGCACACATTACGCCAAATTGGATCCAAGTTCAGTCCCAACAGCTGAGGAAAGTGAGTTAACACCGTTTGCCCTAATAGAATATGGTTTAGTCCACTATGTATTTAAGCACTGTTAACCCAAAGAAGATTATCGTGACTAACATCTTAATGATATTTTTTACTGTCAGATGGGTTGTGTGACTGAAGCGAGGAAAAGATATTTTGGGCTCCAGGAGAGTGAATAGCTTGCATTGAAATGTTCACTGAGATATAGTTTTTGGTCCATTACATGTGGCCGGTTTGTGAATTCCTTTGCGCTGAGATACTGATTTTGTTTAACATTTCAGTTGATGCAAATATGCGTATGGAAGGTGCAAGCGTTGTGGCCTTATCTAACTGGTGAGTACTTACCATAGACTAAGGATGCAAACATTACCATAACAGATGTCAAGATCGGCTTTGCTATGAAAAGGAGCTGTTTTGCTGCCCATTTGAAGGACTTTTATAACTGTACACAATTTTCTTTCATTCATTTTGTTTCATCACATTCGGCACCAAATGCATCTACAGGTGTTAACTGTACACTTTCATAGCTTAGCGACGAGACTTTGTCAGAGGGATGCAGTTAGGCTGCTGCCGAGGAAACATGCGGCAATAATCAAACTCAGTCCCATAATATTTGGAGTGAACACACGAAGCCTGATGTGGATGGCGGACTGGTGGCTCGCCCCCCATCCACCACACTGATATACTAGGCGCTGTCCACTGACGCCGGACTGGTGAATTGCCGCCCCTAAATTATACATCACACAAATACAGACAAAATGGTTTATCCAGTGGTGTGAAGATCACTTCTTACTATTAAATGTAAAGAAAACAAAGGAACGGTAATTGATTTCAGAACAAATGCAACATCACTTCCTCCGCTTAAAATCTATAATCAAAATGTTGATAGGGTCCAGTCTTATAAATATCTTGGAATCCATGTCGACTCCAAACTCGACTGGCACCTTCCTACCACCTCAGTTCGCGCAAAGGCAAACAAACGTATATATTTCTTGAGGAAACGTAGATCCTTTAATGTATATAAAGCACTCATTCAGATGTTTTATAAATCAGATATCCGGAGTATCATTCTATTTTGTATTACAGCCTGGGGAGGAAATGCAAAGGAGCACGACAAGAACAAAATTAGCAACTCTTATTGTAAAAAAAGCTTGCTATCTAACTAATAGTGAATACATGAATTTTGATGAGTTATGTGTGCATTCGTGCAAACAGAAACTAAAATCAGTTCTAAATGATTGCTCCCACCCCTTGTTCCATCAGATAGTCCGATCCAAAAGAAGTGGACGAATACTGTATTTAAAAACAAACAGATTGCGCTATAGACGATCTTTTTTACCATCCGCAATTCGAAGTAACAGTGTTTCCTGATGTGGTATGCTGTTGTTAGTTTTCCTAATGGATTGTTCTTACAGTGTGTGTGTGTGAGCAATGTTTCTTACTTGCTGGTAATGTTGTGTGAGCAATGTTAGTGTGTGTGGTATGTGTTAAAGACATGTAGGTCGTAGATATTGTATTTACTGTTGTACCACCAATGAATGCTGTGACAACAAATTTTCTGGAAACAGGATAATGAAGTTATGTTTTATCTTATCTTATCTTATACGCTAGGCACTGGGCAGTGCCTAGTGTATTAGTGTGATGTATAATTTAGGGCGGCGAGTCACCAGTCCGGCAGTGCCTAGTGTATTAGTGTGACATGTGATATATAATTTAGGGCGGCGAGTCACCAGTCCGGCAGTGCCTAGTGTATTACTATTAGTGTGATGTATAATTTAGGGCGGCGAGTCACCAGTCCGGCAGTGCCTAGTGTATTACTGTTAGTGTGATGTATAATTTAGGGCGGCGAGTCACCAGTCCGGCAGTGCTTAGTGTATTACTATTAGTGTGATGTATAATTTAGGGCGGCGAGTCACCAGTCCGGCAGTGCTTAGTGTATTACTATTAGTGGGATGTATAATTTAGGGCGGCGAGTCACCAGTCCGGCAGTGCTTAGTGTATTACTGTTAGTGTGATGTATAATTTAGGGCGGCGAGTCACCAGTCCGGCAGTGCTTAGTGTATTACTGTTAGTGTGATGTATAATTTAGGGCGGCGAGTCACCAGTCCGGCAGTGCTTAGTGTATTACTGTTAGTGTGATGTATAATTTAGGGCGGCGAGTCACCAGTCTGGCGCCTACGCCAGCCTTGGTGTGTTCACCCCTTATCAGAGAGATGTATTCTGATGTATGCCCTAGATACTTAAAATGCTATCAAACTGGGCGGGCAGGCTGATGACGTCTAGTCGAAAGAGACCACATTGTTTATCGTTACTTCAGCCGAGACAGATTTGAACTGCCTGGGCCCGAGCCATTAAACAAGTTGTCTATGACATGAAAGCCAGCAGTTCATTGATCTTTCATGACATATTGCAGGATCTACTGCCAGGATGGTGAGGGAAAGGCGTATGTTCAGCTAAACATGCAAAGACTCGGCCGACATATGAGGGATGGAACTTTATATGAGAAATGTAAGTACTGAACTCTCCGGCTTGCAGTGTGTTTGATTCCATACAATATACACGAACGAGTAAACTTACAGATACCAGGATTGGGGGGGGGGGGGGCGATCATTTTTAAGGGCAGGTACACCTTTTTATATGGATTCTGTGGGAGCCGGTGGTGCACCTTAAGAAGTCTTTAAAGGCCACCTAAATTCAAGTATTGAAAACTTGCCATCTGCACTGCTGCGCCGCCCGCTAGAACTTAATTGTTAACGTTGGAGAAGTGCTGATTTGGATGACGTAGTAGGCATATTTTTAAAATCGTTGCACTGGGCGTTGATCTCAAGTTTTTGTCCCTGCGAAATCGTTGGGTATTTACCATATTGTTGTATGTGCATTTTTGCCTTTTCGAGAACGAAGTGTTTATCCGCCGATAATTGGTATAGTGATAGTGAGTTTATTTTGGAAAACTTCCTTCACAATTATAGTGGTACAATAGCGTAGTGGTTTGTGCCTATACCTGTCAGTCGGGTGACCAAGGTTCGATTCTCAGCCTTGTATTTTTTTATAATTTTTTTTATGACTCTTTTTTCATTAGGATTCAATCTGTTTAAATTTTTTTAATCCAATAATAATAACAGAGAATTAGTCTTGTTGGGGTTTTTTTTTTTTTTTAATATTTAGTCAACACTAATACTGGCGGATAAACCCGGATAATATCTGCCGATGTTGGCGGATAATGGCAGCCCACGAAATGAAGATTGAACGTTCGAAGAGTTATGTGCAATCAGGGTTTTCTTCGATCGAAACCTGCCTTAAAATGACCAGAAAAATACACCCATGTGACACATTTACGTAATGAGATTAGGGGTGAGAGAATCACTTTCATGACAAAAACCTCAAAATCGGCTGCAGTATGACATGCCTCTCGAAATATTTAGTGATATGCACCAAAAAAGGCGAATTCATTCTACTGTCCTCCAGCTTTTTTTTATTCCCACATCCCCATCCACCTTTTGGTTATGAAGATGTGGAAGGCAAACAGTGATTGACAATACTTTAAGCTAGTTTCTATTCGGCAGGTGATGAGGAACACATGCAGCGATTGATGAAGGACATACAAATCACTAACGAATATTCCCGTGTGTGGGAGGGCACACAGAACAGATATGTCAAGACGACTGAAGAAAACAAATACGTGTAGGTGTTTACGACATTTTGTTTCAGCAAAATTTATCAGCCGGTACATATTGACTATAAGTAGGACTATCAAACGTAAATTTAATTAAAGTTTATAGTCATTTGCATTTAAGGGTTTTATTGTCAGATATTTTGAAATACTTCTGGCAACATCCTGAAATGTTTTGCTTGTTCGCAGGCAAGTTCATCCATCTGATTTTAAAGTGAAAACTTAAAAACGGTAAAATATGTGGAGGATTACCTTTTGGCTTGTTTGCAATAGTCTACTCCATATAGTAGTACCTTTCCACGATATAGTATATATATATAGGAACTTTTGTTTAACTGCAATTTTAGGAATGATTGAATAAGAATATTTATTTCATATATTCAGAATCTGTAAAAGCTCCAGGAAACATCAATGTGAAGTTCTATTCTTCAAGCTGCAAAAAATTCAGAATCTGTAAAAACTCCTGGAAACATCAATGTGAAGTTCTATTCTTCAAGCTGCAAAAAATTCAGAATCCGTAAAAACTCCTGGTAATATCAATGTAAAATTCTATACTTCAAGCTGCAAGGGAACTTTAGCCGTTTTCCAGCTCCTGAGTACAAACATTTGTCATCTGCGAGACCATGGCTTGGCTGCTATTGATTATGATTATCTGGCCAGGAGGATAATAAATCTTCCGTGACGATAATATCAGTAGTTGTAATGTGACCCGGGTTTGACCTCTCCCCCTCCTCCCCTTTCTCTCATTGTTTCAGGAAAGAGTATGATCGCTGCTGGGGATCATCAGCCGAGAGCCAATCACGTCAGAAAATGATTTGCTACTTTCAAAACCATTTAAGGTAACCATTGCAACTGTTTTATCATAAGTGTTGCAGAAATATACCTGTGGGGGTCAGCTTATTTCACTGTGCAGCCTGTTGTAGGCCAATCCTCTTTGTGATCGTCCTGGGAGTGTGACGTCATTTTGCCACGTCCCTTTTTTAGGAGATTAAAGCTTAAGAGCCTGGGAGGATAAAAAAATTCTTTTTTACGATTAATTGGAATTAATGGTTCGGATGACGATGCTGGCATTGTATTTCAGGTTGTAATAACTTGATATTTATTTCTGAGTTAAGTCTTGATGAAAGTATTCTTTGTTCTTGTTTGCTGGTTTGAGGTATTGTATTAAGATACGTGTGAAATCGTAGCATTATGAAAGCAAACAATGGTTGTTGTTGTTGTTTTTTTATTCCCGTATCTATTGTGAACATCAAATGTTCATAATTCAAAACTCTGAATCTGTCTAACTGCTGAGTACCTAGGCCATTGTTGTGTCTGCTCCTTCTTGCCAATCATTAAAGTGATAAAAGCACTAGTGAAATCAGAACTAACAGAGTGTTTGCCAGAATATTGAATCAGTATCGCCACTTTGTTTCATTTGTATAAATAAGAACAGAGCAGGTAATAATGATAAGAACCTTAACAGTAATCCAGAAATACAATTTTGAAAAAAACATGATTAAATTGGTGATAACGATGAACAAAATGTGCAAACGACATTGAGTCAGAAACAGTCGTCATCATGATGAGTGCTTTTCTGAAGCTGTTGTTGAAACAAAGAAGTTCTGGTAGTGGCCACGGGTGAGAAGAAACCAAAGATCGTAATCCATGTTGGAAAATTCATGATGACAACTTGAATAACAAAAATCGAAAAAAATTACGAGTGGCTTTTTACTGAGCTCCAGACCTTCTATCTGAATCGCCGGCTCTGAAGTATGACATCATTACTTCTATCATTGGTCACTACGTCATCCTTTTCCGTAAAAAAATTGGGCGAGATGAAAAAGTTGTAGGTAGCAAAGCCTGGCATAAGAAGTAATATCAGAAGAATGCAATAACACGCAAAGGTAAAGGGGGGACAAATCAAGCTTTCGGTGTTTAAGCTTTCATAAGGAAAAGATCAAAATTGTAATAGGTTGGAAAACTGAACCAATGAAACAATGACGTTTGAAAAAATTGAACCTGCAACTTTTTCTTTTTGCCATTATTTGACTTTGCTTCGAGCCTTGCTGCGACCCCGCAGATTTTCCGTGGTTTTGTAATATTTCACCATCCATTTTATAATTTCCCAGGTACGGCATTGGTTGTATTTGGATTGGCACAAGTTCGGGCCTGACTCGCTTCGCAGAGGTCGACAGGGTTGACCCGTAAGTAGAAATAAAACTTGAGTTTTGTTGAACTGTGCAGTGTGCCAGTTGTTTCTGTGCGAGTCTTTTGTTATTCATTGTGGAAGTATGAAGAAATGCCACGGAAATGGCATTCAGGTTTTAATTTTTTGTCAATTTTTATCGGCGCTCATGTTATGTTATTGTTAAGCGAGATTCATACTGCTCTGGAAATTCGATACTTCTAATTCAACGCGTGAGGGATGAGATCTACAATCAGTGATTAAACACACATGTCTTTCAGCAATATTACCTCTTCTTCACTCAACCTGTATCCCCCTCCTCTATCGTCATCACGAATTCCATAATGAAAGAGTGTTGGGAACTGTCCAATCTTATGACAATGACGTCTATCCAGAAAGCTATTTGGTGTAACTGTTTTCTGCTGACAACATATTGCTTCATTATTTTTTATATTAAAATCTGTAGAGACTGGCACCACGTTAACACACAAACCATCAAGAGCTTGTACTACAAGAGAGCCGTGGATGGATGGAGCGATGGTTACACATTTGTCTTCGCGGGGCCGGTTGTTACCTCTCAAAGTAAGTTGCCAGTTAAATTCTACATTTCCTCTAAGATATTAAAGGCGATAGCCACAGACTTTTTAAGAATGTAATGTTATGATAGTATAATATAGAGATAGGGGGTGTCACAAGGTGGGTGAAGTGCTTGTGGGGATGTAGCCTTCGACTGCTCACACTCGCACCTGAGCCAGGGCTGCCAGGTGTCCCGCATTTTGGAATAAACAACTTTGAAAATATTGCAGTCTCATTGGCTGGACGCCCTAGCTAGTCTCATAACAACTGATGACCTCGCGAAAGTAATAATTTGGTCACCGCCCGCACCACCCAAATCACGATCAACAATAATTATTCTGCACTCCCGTGAACTCTTAGTATAACCTAGACTATGGTCGACTCGTGACAGGGAGCACAATTTTTTTATGTTGACACGAACAGTTTAACAAAAACGCGGGGGGGGGGGGGGGAGATTTATTCCTTCTTGATTCATTGTATTTTTGTAATAATTCGAGTGGGGTAAACGGGGCCTCCTAACATCATTATGGGCCCCTGAGATGATTCCGTTTTAACATCATTCTTTTGTAATGGGCAGGATTTTCTTCCCCGTTTCAAAGACCAATGTAAATTTATACGCATCCCCCCCCCCTTAACCCTTGGGGCCCCCGGGCAACTACCCAGCGTGCCCATACGTTAAAGGGCTATGTCGGTAACCACAGATCTCTTAGGAGTCACCGCGCAATGTCTGAAGTTATGGATGTAGTATACTGAGTATTGTATGAATCAGTAACTCGGTGACAGGAATCATCGCAAAACACTGTGTTTGTACCCATATTTATTTTAAAAGACAAAAAGAAAACAAGAAATGAAAAAGTGCCAACTTCAGAGTCTAAAATGATGTCACCCATAAAACTCCCACAAGTATTGACGTAATATTACTGCAAACATTGACAAGCTATGTGGGGCAAATACGAATATCAGCACAAATTTAGCATCAAATAGAAGACTTAAGGATAATATCAATCGTTAATTGTTTGCTGCCGTGTCCTATATAAAACTAAAAGCAAGACGTATTGAGTTTTTGGAAATGGACCATGTGATATGGCTTGCGTTATCCAGAGTTCTGCTGTATCATACACAGATTACACAGAAACGGTGCTCTAGACATTCCAGTCCACCGAATGAGCCCCTGAGATAGTAACTCTTGGTCTTCTGAAATAATAGTTCAGGGATCGGCAACCTGCGGCCCGCGGTCCAGATCCGGCCCGAGACCGGATTTTGACCGACCTGCTAGCAAATATCAGCAAGCTATTGATTTTTCCTTATTTTGGGCGTTTCATGCGACCACTGTGATGGATCATGCATGCGTCTTTTAACACTGAGCCCAGGTTCCGCTTTGTTCCAAACGAAGCATTGGTAAACATAACGATTTTCTAGCAGAAGTAATAATTCATTATCCCCGAGCTCTTTATAATGTCAAAGAACAGTTTAGTAATAAAGTTGAAGATTGCACGCTGTAAGTACAAAGCAACTAGTTTGACAGCCCCCCGAAGTGGATCAACAGACAATGTAACTGTGCAAGCATTTTGCTAAGTCAGATAAGCGTGCAGGCATGCAAGAAAGGAGTGACACTGGATCTGTTTGTCCTATTGCAGAAGACTTCGATTTCAACACTTCATTCATAACTATGTCCACTGCTGAGATTATGGGGTCATCCCGCCCTGCTCAAGTGCCCGCGGCAGTGGTGGCCTTCGACATGAAATACAGTGCCTTTTATAACAAATTTGTTCAATATACCTTCCAGTGCTCAGATTCCTCTTGTGGATACACGTGTAATGATACGGAGGTAAGGGAAACAACCTCTGTATTTTTTTCAAAATAAATGATTTATCTCTCTTTATTTCATACTTGGATAATTTCTAGGGGGACAGGAACGCTGTTTATTAGGTATAATTTTTGCTTCACTGAGATTGTCATCATGATACCCGTACTTGACAAGATTTTCTGAAGATCACTTCCAAAAATGCTATGATTTTCACTGACTGTAAAGGAAGAGAAACGCTGTTGTTTTTTTTCGATGAGATTGTCATCATGACGCCTGTACTCGTCAAAGATTTTCCTTTCAAAATTCCTACCATTTTCACTGATCATTAAATTTGTTTGAGATATTCGAGTATTTATTTC
Organism: Onchidella celtica; assembly: GCA_963931925.1. Taxonomy (NCBI): domain Eukaryota; kingdom Metazoa; phylum Mollusca; class Gastropoda; order Systellommatophora; family Onchidiidae; genus Onchidella; species Onchidella celtica. Next base: position 42,753,267 of record OZ007572.1, on the reverse strand, counting down.
CAACATTTGTGGCTTCATATCTAGGCATTTCTTGCCAACAAGCAGATCAGATTCTTGAAAAATATGAAAACCTAAAGACTCAGAAATGTTGATCTTCATGTAGTTGATTTGTGAAAGGGATCTGTGAGTTCAACATTATCATTTGTTTATATGGCTAATATACGTTGTTTTGTTTTTTTCACAGAACTTTATCTGTTATTTAATTGACAACAATGGATATATTTTAGCCATAAATAATCCAGATAGAAATGGGGTAAGTTTTTCTCTGTGGCTGTATTGTAAAGACTAGTTGGCCCACTGACTCCGGGAATACACAGATGTGATATTTAGAGTTGAATTTCGATCACAGACATGTAAATTGGGACACAGCATGAAATTTCCTGTTATACTTTTTTATTCTACCTGAAGAAAATGTGTCTTTGCGGCTTTCTTGATGCAGTTATTTTCTCAGCATTATCAGCTGTATATTAAAATTGAAATTGAAACACACATTTTGGTGATAAAGAGTACATTTTTTCATAACTTTTTCAATGATTATGATGTTGAATGAATGATGAAAAGTAATTGGTAATTAATTAACTATTTCTTCACAGTTCAAAATGAGAAATTTCTTTGGTTTCAAAGAAACATGTAGACTAATTCCAAGGGGAACTGCATGAGAGTACATCAATAAAAGATGTGCTCCTCTTTATAGGGTATTCCTGAGGGTATATGATAGTAAACATGCAGATGAGTATTATTAGATTGTCATTGATAGATATTGCAGATTTCTTGTGTTTTTGTTTCGAATATTCAGACGGGATTGTTTTTGGGACAGCACAATGGTAGGTTGATGAGAACATTATTGGAGGATGGAATCTTCAAAAAGTAAGTATCTATATGTTACCACAAAGTGGATTTTGAGCAATAGTGCAAAATTCCCTCTGATCTTTTTTTTTTTTTTTTTGTGTATCATCTTTTCAGTTCTTTGCTTATACCAGTGAACTGGGCTAATATTAATGCCAGGATAAATCATCACTGTTTTCAAAGACTGTAGTAACTCAAACATTTAAAAAATCGATTTCTCTATACATTCAAAGCCGCATCGAATGATCTTGATTCTAGACCCCTAAGGGGGAAAATAATCGAGTAGCAAACTTTCAAAAAGTCACCATCACTAGATCATTAAAATAAAAGTTTTCTGCTTCTCCTGAAAAGTGGTCAAGACCATGAGTTACTACAGTTTTAGGGAAGGGTGATAAAATAATCTTCAAGTTAAAGCAAACTGCTTACTGGACTATTACTTATACGACACTTAGAACAACTTAATCAGCTTATTTTACTTAAATGTTTGTTTGATGGCATATTTTCTGCAAAATTTTGTGTATTTGGTCATTTAAGATATTGAGTGATAAATTTAAATTTATGTCTACATACCAGTAATCAGAGCAAGATGTCAGCAGCAGTAGAAAGGGCATGTGGATGTGAAGCAGAAAAATCATGCAGAAGTGAGCTGTGATTCATTAAAAGTCAGTCATTAAGGAAATCACATCTTTAAAAAAGTCCCTGAAGTTTTGTTCTTTTATCTGTCATAATAGCGCTTGAAAAGTACAGAAGGTTGTATTTGTTTTCTTGGCAGTCCACCCAAACAGTATTTCAAACTCTGTTCACAGATTAAAACTGACAGATTATCAGGCTATGTGTTCAACAAAGGTCACAGGAGAACAAGAAAGTGCCTCATCCTTCATTATGAATGTAAGTGGCCCAGCACAAGTTGAGAATGATGTTTATTTTCAAATGCCACTGGGGAGCTAATGCAAAGTTTAAACGTGACATTGCTGCAAGTGTGCACAATTTGTCAAGGCGGAGCACAGTTAACACTATTTCATGAGACATGTACTTCATATTCACATTTCTTTTTTTGTTTTCAACATTGAACAAGTAAAAATATAGTAGATTTACATTGTCACATGGTTATGTTCCACATATTTCACTCAATCTGAAAATCATGAGTGGAATTCTATTGTGGAAATAAATCCAGAATCCAGATAGAATCTGGAGGTTCATTTTTGTGGCATGACTACACTACTGTGTTATCCCCAGTTTGATTAATGTCTTCCATTTAATGAATGCATGTATTGTGGGATCAAAGCAAAATGGCACAGGGCTAAATTTTTCCTTGCCTTCAGAAATGCTAAGACAGTAGGGAAATAATTACAGTATTTCCATGCCCATCACCATATTCTCTTTCTCTTTCAGCCCCTGAGGTTGATAGGTCGCTTTTTCTTCTGGATCCTCTCAGAAACTGTTATGTAAGTGAACATTTCTTGCAAAATTGTGCTACATTAGGCCGTGGGACCAAAATCCTAGCTAGTCTCTAAAGTAAATTTCGTTACGCACCCCCTAGGGAAAATCTAGGTATGGTTTTAAAATATTCCCAGTAACCATCTTTGACAGAAAATCCAATGTTGTCATCCATAACTGTGCACATTAATAACTTATTTTTAAAAAATCTTTATTGCTATGTAACATCTGTATTTTTGCATGTTTGTTACGTTTTACATAATTATATATTTCACAAAATCTCCACCTTTGAACACAAAAGGCTTTTTTATTAGACCACCTACACTAACCCAATTTTACATGTCCATTTCAAATACCGCGGAGGGTGCACGGAAGTTTTTATTATTTTGATTAGTTTGATTCTTGAATTTATAGAAATTGCATTGTTTCCTCGTGCTGTCATTTTCATCCTCCATCTTGCCTCCATTCTGTTATAGTCATAAAAAGTAACGCTTGGTGCTCAGTGGCCTGGCGCGCATGAGTTCTGAAGCAGGACTGCAGATTACTACTTTTATTGTAAGAGAGAGAGAGAGAGAGACAGAAAGAGAGAGAGAGAGAAAGCACATGATTGTTTATTCTCGAAATTTCATCCAACTTTTCAAAGAAAACTGAATTATATTGCTATTTACATCTTTCTTAGTGTGCATACAGCATTCCATCATGGAGGCAGCCATTTTGGATTTCGCGGCGAAAGGCTCAATTCCATTGGTGGATCAAAATAGCATTGTTTAAATGGCAAACTCAATTCGCATCATTAATTATCATTTATTGGCTCACTTTACATACAAATTATACAAAAATGTGCAAGACTTGAAATGACAACATTGGTTTTTTGTGAAGGAGAGATGCATAAGAGCTTGCATGCAAAAAATCAGCTTATCCCCTGGGGTGCGTAACGGAATGACAAGCTACAAGTTTGGTCCCACGGCCTACATGTAGGCTATTGTGAATTCTTGTGCTGTGGGTATATGAAATGTATTTAGAGAATACTGCTCAATAGTTGGAGACAAATAAATTGTCAGAGAGGGACAGATTCTGCCAAGTGATCTTCAGCATCTGATCCAGACATGCAATGTCACTAAAGCAAATCATTTTATGCAGGAATTATCACTAACACTGGCTATTTAATGTCCTATGGGATCATGTGTGACCAAGTGGGACAGTATGTTGTTTGCTCCATTTCTGTGCCTCTCTCACCCATTTGAATAGGACCTCGGAACGAAACCTGTTCATAAATTTTTTATTTTATGAATGAAAAAATCTTTATGATTTGAAGATGATGAATTTTGCTCGACAAACTTTCTTTCTATTACCTCCCTTTGTAAATTTGTTTAATTAAGAGAAAAGCCTACCACTTATCAACATATTTTTCAGAGGTTAGAAGAGCGCATCATGGTTTTCATGTTAGATATCATGAGTAACATTTGAAAGGAGCATGGTAGTTCACAAAGACTGCTGGGTGCCTTTCTGCATTATATTTCCATGGTTTAAGAGCTGCAAATTTGTTTTTTTTTCCAGGATTATAAATGACACATTTTTTGCTTAAAGATCCCTTTTGTTTCGTATTTATAAGCAATTGAATTTGTCCTTTCAGATTTATCTCCGAGTGGAACATCCTGAGTCGCTTTAAGCCAAGTTCAGTCTGGGCAAATAAAGATGATGGTAATAAAAGTTTCATATTATACAGACACTCTTACATACCCATTTTATTGATCATGACACCTGGAAATCCGTGTGATGTTCATACTATCAGGGCCATCTTAAGATCATTGCAGGCCCCTAGGCAAAGCCAAAGGATTTTGATCCCTGTTGCAAAAATCAATGCGAATTTGCATGCATGAGGCCCCAGGGGTTTAGGAGGCCCAGTGTGCCCTTGCATTGAAGACATCTCTGCATGTGACATTTCTTCATGTGCTTTATGAATGATTAGACTTTGGCAGTGTAGAGATAATGAAATGACTGTGTAAGGAAAACAACCTAATGGCAATCAGATCACGTCAATGGAATAGGAAAAGACAGAAGAACAAACACAGATGACATATTCTGTATTACTGTTCAGGTTTTTGTGAAAGATTTTGATGTCTGTACATCCTCTTCTGTGATCTATTGCTCAGGGAAGTTTATGTGCTAGATCAGGATGTTCATCAACCTTTTTTGTCCCAAGCCCCGCTTAACTTTCAGAAAAAACCTGCTCCCACCATGATCGGACACAGTATACAGTATATAACCCTATGCCCCATTCTGAAGTCCAACGCCCCACCTCGAACACTGTGCTAGATTGTTTTTTAGTGGTGGCTGTAGCCTTTTTTTTTTAATTTAATTGAAAGCCCAGGGAACATCTTAGAATTCTCAAGGTTTAAACTGTTTCAGCATTAAAATTTAAAACAGAGTGATGAAATTGACTGGTTACCGTCGGCAGTACAAGATTCATTAGTTTTTGTTTTTCATTTTTAAATTTACCTGGAAATCGGGACACTTCAGAGAGATTATAATCAATAAAGATATTTTCTTTAGTGATAAAGACATTATCATGGTGATTTATTATTTGAAGGGTTAGAAGGAAAACGACTACCATGAACATTGTGCATTACTTGTCAAAATGAATACAATTCCCAACTCTATGGAAGGAAGCAGTAAAGTCCTATAAACAAAAATATTTGGCAATAATACGCTTCAACTTGATGACTTCTATAAATAACTTTAACTAAACATAGTATTAGGTAGAGTAAAGGCTAAATCTTCAATTTATTTACTATCGGTTTAGCATGAAGTGAAAATGATAGTTGTGAAGACAACGGTTTGGCTTCAGTGCACCAGGGCAGAGTTTTGACTAGATAAATAATACTGTTTGTGAAATCTTCACTTTTTTAGTACTTATTGTCTGTCTTTATACACATATGCAAATGGTTCATGCCTTTCACAGAGAAGGAATGTGGTGACTGGATCCCAGAGCAAATGGCACGGTATCTGTACTGTGGTTTTGTGGTAGACGAGGCCACGGGGCAAAGGATAAAGAAAGACTATGCCATCCAGATGCGATCATGTGTGCAACGTGTTACTCGCTACACACTGAATTTGAGCGTGTTATTGGCCAGGGGCAATCGACACAGACTACCAGACTGTGTTACCCAATGTACCTCTAAACACCAAGTGTAGGTCTTTTTTATTGCCCGTCTTAGCTTACCAGCAAAGCCTGTTACACTGCAATTTGATCCTTTTAATGGTCATTTTAATCTTCATCTTAATGCATTTAAGAGCTGGGTATAACAGAACAATGGAATAGAGATCCTGTCTGCATAATTAAAAAACATGATGTGTAGGCTGAACATGGGAATAGTCAACCTGAATTGGACATGTAAAAGCAGTTGTGTCATATCTGGGTAGAGACTGCAGTTGCCTTTGTTCTCACATATAGATAAATTACTTCAGTATCCCAATAAGAGCATGATTAGGTACACAATATGTTTAACCTTCAACCAACGTCTTTAGACTACACACACATGGACACAATTATCTTTTCTTTCTTTATGTCAGACTCTCTCCAAATACATGTACCACAATTTTGTCATAAATGATTTCTCTTCCATGGACAGATCCTATGGGGCTCGATGGCTGAATGATACTAACCTGTTGTTCGTGGTGGCAGATGCCAGCTGCATCTGTAATGCATCACCAACTGATGAGGTTGCCACCCTCGGCACCAGGGCCTCACATAGGAAATACAAATTTAATGTCATACCCAAAGAAGTGCTTTATATCCTTTTGTCCAGCCTTCTATATTTCTTCATTTAAAAATTTTAAAAAACTGATCTTTCATTCCCTCCATCCATATGCTTAGGTGTGTGTTAATTTATATGTATGTCAAGACAATTTTTCTCATTCCGATTTTTGCTTATCCTATCTTACTGTTGACTGGACTCTCTGATCATCCATTCATTCATTCATGTATTCAGCCTCTTACCTGTTCTTTCCAACATCGCCTGCCAATCCGATCACCTACTGGACCAACCACCTTCTATTAACAGATTATTCAATGTTCTGTCCTCTCTATCACTCATCCACCTAAACATTTGTCTAGTATTTGTGCTGTTTGTTCACCCTTTCATCAGGATAGTTTCCCATTTCGTCCATCTATCCATTATCCGTTTAATGACCTTTTCAGTCTGACCTGTTTACCCTTAACATAATTTACATGATGATTATACACACTGTCAAATTCTTCTGAACTTCTCAGATGACCTAAAGCGTGTGGATAACACACGCACCCCAAACACTTTATGCCTTGATTCTTCTAATGAGGTAAGTGGAACCAAAATTCATATATTTGTTACATGTATTGTGTTCAAGGGAGACATCAACAGAAATCTTTCTTTACAGGTTCCTTTTGTTGTCATCTAATTCATCATTGCCTGTACCAAACATCAGTGCACGGAATTCTGAATTAGCTCATTACTTTCCAAGTATTTAAGACTAGAATTTTTTTTAGGTACCGGCCTTGTTGAAATAAACCCATATACAGCTGAGTAAGGGGGTCGCCATAAGAATTACTCACTAAATTTTGAAGCAAGGAAATGAAAGCTCTTGTGAATTAACACAAAACTATGTTTGCCATTAAGTTTTTGTGTACATTACAGTACTATACTATACGTATTTATGAAAGCGTCACATGGCATCCAGAAATACGACTCTCCGCATGAAAATGTGTTTCTTGGCTGGTGACATGTTAATTTATTATTCATTAATTCAGACTGTTACAGTTATGAACTCTCGTTAGCCTATTATAGTCTCCTGTTGCCTAAGGGTAGCCACACAAAGGCCACAGAATTCGGTCACCGAGCCAGTAGGCGCTTTAGGTGAGAAAAATTGCACTACATAAACGGACCAAACCTAGGTGGGCTCTGTGTGCAGTTGTTGAAATTATATAGTGCAATTCTTCTCACCTAAAGCGCCTAGTGGCTCGGTGACCGAATTCGGTGGCCTTTGTGTGGCTACCCTATGGCCATGGATCAGTGTACATGTATAAATACACATTTTGTGTTAATGTTCCGTCTGTGGTAGCTGTAAAATCTTTATTTCAGACATGCTTGTGAGAAAGTTTCCATCACACCAATTTTACACACTCTCTTTAATTGAAGACTTGAATTTCAGGAGGACAGACCATGTAACATTCCCCCACCTGGCTCCAAAGAGTTGCTCAGAGATGATTAATGTTCCAAGGTTTCAGAATTGTTAATTATCAAGACACCATTTTTCTTCTTTAGTTCTTGAATTTGTGCTCTTGCTTTTGTTGAGCTCATCACAATTTCTGGAGCATGTCCTCATTCTTGACACTACATTTATTTGTTTTGTTTAGCTAGAGATGATCTAGGCTAGGCTCCTGTATCAGTGACACTTGCCATTCATCTGGAAAAAAGTCATTCAAAGTTTGAATCAAATCACTTAATGAACAGCTCATTGATTTAAATGAATCATGATGCAATATATTAATTTTGTGATAGAAGTTCCTGCTTCACTGAAATAACATCTGAATTTGGGGATAGAAATTATAATTAAATTTTTGTGGTATAATGCAAAACCTGTACCATCCATTCTTTGAAACAAACCTGTAAATCAACAAAGTACTGATGGTTGATATTTAAATACTTTTTGGATTCAATTAAATAATTAGACATTTATCAGTTAGATGTTTCTTTTCTTTATATCTTTATCTACATTTATACTTGTACATTTTTATTAAGTGATGCCTGTTGTGATGGACATAATATACTTTTTAAGTTTTGTGGCTTAAAAAAAAGCTCACAGGATATTTTTTACATCCTTTCTCCAGGTTTGCAGCATTTATGACATGTTTTTTTCATTTTGCCATTAGACAGGAAAAGGGCAATTGATTGACATAAATTGACTGACTGCATTTCTTGCAAAATGTTTGCTACTCTCAGTAATACTTCCTAGATATGTAGAATATAATCTGCCGGGACAGTTTTCTGTTTTTCATTAGGTAATTACTACATCACAACATTTTCTTCATCTGTGAAAGTTAATGCATTCTTAACAGACGCAATTGACTATCCACAAACATTCTACATACATGACACACTAAATGTGAACACAGTACACAATTATTAGCTTTCTTAACTCAGTCTGTAGTTGTATGTGTGTGTCATTTTGTACATCCAAAGGATTTGAGGTACATGTTTTCCAGCAAACAAAACACATAATTATATCCTCTTAATATCAGTGCTTGCCACCAGACTGAATTTGGTGACAGCACTAAATGGCTAGACGAGGGCAAAAAAAAATAAGTAAAAGAAGCAGGCATCGGATATTTGAATTTGTAGAGTAGACCTGTTTTAATTAAAATTAATCAACTCATGATTTACTGCAAAACCCATTCCTGGGTCTTCAGCAGCACTCGAGGTACATAATTATAGTGATATTGTGATCTTTCATTCAGGGCATTTACTATCCTGACAAGTTATAGAATTGCTGGTTTGTGGACTGCTTTTGTTAGATAATTCATGCCCTCGTGTATTTGAATGAGCGATGGTGAGAAATGCGCTGATTTTCTGTCTCGCAAGTACAACGTAATGAAAACTGGCTACCCTCATAAGATGGTTGCTCAATTATCAGGATGTTCAGTGATTCTTTTACTGTCACAAACATTCTCTCTGCTAAATTCATCATGACCATAATAGTTGACTTTCATGAGATGGATTATATGCTTCGATAATATCTAATGATTTTTTTTTTTCTACTATCACCGATTTTCTGGAAAGCGCTATGCGAAAATTGTTTGCCCTTTATCAGATAACTTTCTGCTTTTGTAATACAGTGTTCCAAATTACGAGTACTGTTGTTCTGTCACCATCATTCTTTTGGATTATAACTACACGAAAAATATGTTCTTCTTCTTTCATAGTGCCAAATGATTCTTGCACTGTTTCAGTCTTCGTTTTTCATCAGTAGTTCTCATTTGGCCACCTCACCAAAACGATTTACTGATGTTTAATTGTAATCAAGCTACCCATTGTTCCTGATTCACTGTATTTCTCGTCTATACACAAATTTAAGGTGAACATGAGCTGCTGCTTCATTGATAATGATAGTTATGGTGGTAGTGGTGTCATTTGAAAATCTCATCCAAATTCACAAAAAATAAACTGAAGGTAGACCCATATTTCAAATACATGTAAATAGGTAAAGTTGGCGGAAGGTGGAACACTAAGATGATGGCTGGGGTTGTGGGCTATTCCACTGTCTATACTGCTTATCCATATGGTAATTGATGCACTGGTGGGCACTATTAGATTTTGTATTGGTTTTTATCCGGCTGGTGGAACAGTGAGTCTCAGAACATTTTTTTCAATATCTGCATGTAGGAAGATATAAACTTTTATTGTTTATAATTCACAAGATTTTGTAATTTGTTTTATTTAGTATTTTCCTTCGAAGAAAACAAGCAAAGATTAACTTTTTAAATTTATTTACATCACCTCATCTTGATTTATTGTATTTCTACATCGCTAGTCCAACAGCATCAACATCGTGAATGATTTTGCTCTGCATCGTGCCTGCACTTTTATGACATAAAATTTCAGCTGTGCATTTTCTTCAGTCTGGGATTCCATAACATTATAGCACTTAGCAGTTGTTTAATTTAATATCCAAAAATTTAGGGGATTTTTTTTTCAACGCACATCAAAATATAAATCCGATAGTCCTTTAAGAGGTGTGAAGATTCTTCACATAACCGTCCATTAATCAGTTCATCTTTTGAGCTGTATGTCTGCATGTCAGTCCATACATTTATCTCTCTTCACAACCACCCATCACTCACTTGTCCTCCCATTTGAGACCTGAAGGTTGAACTGTTATGGGGTCCTTTTGCTACCAGTAATAATAGGGCAAATATCCGAAATTCACTCATTAAGAAAAAGTTTCTTCATGGCCCTTCCTTGATTAGCTGCCCTGAAGCTTTCATTAGTTTCATAGTAGATTCGCCACTGCCACCCATTTGATTGTCATGTCGTAAAATTGTAAGATGCTGTTCTGCATTTATTTCTTCTTTAAATTTTAATGTTGCTTCAAAGTTCACGGGAATTGTCATTTTAGGAAGGGAAATGAGAAGCTTGGTGGTTGTGTGAACTTCAGAAAAACAAACAGTGCCAATATGTGGTCATGCTGTAACGCTTTTCTTTCTCTATATTTTCCCTTACAGACAGATAAACCATGTGGCCAATCACCAGCCTTGACTCACAGCTATGTGACCTCAATCATCCCGGCTTTACTCACAGTATTATTGGTCATTTCTACATATTGCTGCCACTGATGATGGGCCAAGTAAAGCCATGATGACGCCTCTTTATTTCATTTCATTGGACTGGTTTCACTTCTTTATTGTCCATCATCTTGTTATTCGCATTTATGAATTTAATAATTTTAAACTCTGTAAATTATCCAATGGAAAGTTTAAATATTATGTAAATGTTCATTGAATTACAAGGGGTAGTGCGGAAATTCTGCAAATGAACTTTTTTTTTTTGCGAGGACCGTGAAAACTACATACACGAAAATGTTCAGTGCCCTTCAAAATACCCCCCTCCTTTGCCTATACAAAGTTGCAACTTTCTGAGTCACACACAGAAGCAGTTATAGTACTCTAGCCAAGGTATACCTCATAGCTCTGAATGGACTGCTTTTGAAAGGTCCACATACCTGGTTTCAGACCAGTCTGTATTTAGTGTCTAGAAAAAGTCAAATGGTGCAAGGTCAAGACTGTAAGTTGCCTGGGTCAAAGATGGGATATTCTGCTCCTCCAGAAACTGAGTTGTGGCCCTTGCCGTATGAGATCTTTTATGTTGCATCTTTAGTTAACTCCATTTTGACAGGTAGAGTGACCCACATACCTTTTTATGTGATGCCATTACAAGAAGCGCAATGGTCGGAGCAAATTGAAATGTTGCGTTTTTGCAGTAAAAAACATCAGAAGTTAAAGTGTGGTCATTGTAAGTATCATAAGCTATACCATTGGTGAGGAAACCCACAAGTTTGCAGAATTTCTGAACTGCCCTATGCAGAAATTCATGCACCAGCCGACTTAATCACCTGTTTATCTGATCTCTTCAAATAAATTATTTACATAAAGAACGTTCATGTTATTTATTTGGGCCATTTCTGCAAATCGACACTGATTCCTGTTTCACATCCAAGCATTTGAAATCCCCAAGTTATTCTTTTGAAAACTTAACAAAGACTTCTACTGGTTGGAGGTGTCACAACAAATTGATATGAAACGTTTTTTTTTTTTTTATGTACATCTTTTAAATGTTTTTTCGAAGAGAATTAGTAACAGAATATATGTGACGTTCATTCATGTACTGTAACTATAATATAACCAAGTAATTTGTTACCACACAAGGCAGATCAGGTTGACTGGGTGGCTTAATTGTTGTTTTTTTTGGTATATTGAAATCAGTGTGTGATTCCGTTTACATTTTAAGATATATTTTGTTGCTGTTTTTTTTTCACGGTTCTCTTTAATTTTATATCTGCTGTGAAATGTCTTTGTGAACATGGATATTCCATGCCCAGATATGTTCATATGATAATATATATTTGAAAGATTTTGATTGTAAGAGTGACCTGAGTAAAATAGATGCTCATTGACACAAAATTCTATCTCAGTGAACCTATGTATGGAGGTAACTGCAGCCCCTCCCTCTTCTACATAGACCTATTGCATTATAAAAATATACATGTAATAACTTGTGCTATTCAAACGGCATGATGCCACGTTTCCTTTCTCATCACAAGTGACCACATCTTCTGTTCCCCAGTCTATATATCGTTATCACTCCCTAAAACTGTAGTAACTAATTTTGACTACTTTTCAGGTGAACAAAGAACTGTTTCATATTAGCACAACGGGTCTAGAGACTATAACTTTGTGAAAGATTGCTATTCAATTACTTTTCGGCTTAGGAGTCTAGAATTAAGATCATTCGATGTGACTTTGAATGTAGGCCTATATACATAAAAATCGATTTTTCAAAATTTTAAGTTACTTCATAATTCAGTCCTAGAAATGAGGATACTATTACCTAATGGCATCAATCATTCCGGTTGCTGTGTCCTAAGCTGAAAATGTTCAGCTCGCAAGCAAGCTTAAAAGTTATTTTATTTCCTTGTCAAACAAAACATAATCAAGGTGCACATTGTTTGTTCCAACAGATTTCAATGTTATTTCTTCATTCAAATCAGACGAGCTACTTATGAGGAACTGTAATATGTAGTTATAGGGGAAGAAGATTTTGACATAGTAAGTTGTCTTACAACTGTGTTAGTGGATCGTGCCTACGATGTGATACAATCCTGCTGTCTTTAATTTATTCTGAAAGGACTTGATACATGACATTTAGTAAGGTGTGGTTGTCTCTTTAATTACATCAGCACCTTTAATAATCCCAGAAACAGAAACAGTTGTATTTATACAAGTGATGATTCGTATCATTCACTTTTAGAATTTTTTTCTCAGTGTGTTCTTCTTCTCTTCCACCACCACCACACCCCTCCCCCCCCCCCCCTTTTTTTTTCCCTGAAAAGGGGAGAAATGAGATTGTATGCTACTTCATTGTGAATTTCCAGAATTTCAAAACAAAAATGTTCCATTTGTGATTGCATTGAGATGATTACATAAGATGGCTGCATAAGTGATAATCTTCATCAGTGATCTTCAAACTTCATGTGATGACAGATACTGTTCAGGAACATTGTCATTTGCCAGTTTGTATGATGAATAATACTTAGATCATTATCAGCAGGTGAAATGTTTTCAGAATTTTTGAATGCTTTGTTTCTATTGTCCTAAAGTGATATTAATCAGTTATCTTGCTCATGGTCTTCAGAACTTGCCTTGGTATCGTATCTTGAATGTGTCAGTTCTGATGGCAAGAAGATCATTGTAATGTGTTAAGATTTTTATTGATGTGTTGTGTATTCTTCACATCTCATCAGTTTTACAGACAGATTGTGTGTGAAATTAACTCTTTTCTCATCCCTGTGACAGTTTGTAAATCCTGGTTGGAGCTAACTTATTGTTTTTCTGGTCCCTGCAGCCACTGATGAACATTATGTGGAGATAACTGAATTCCTGTGACAGCTGCGATAGATCCTGGTTGGAGCTGACTTTTTCCTTTGTCTCTGCAACAACTGATGAATGTCATGTAGAACTAACCAAATTCCTGTGACAGCTGGTGGATTCTGGTTAGAATTATCAATTTCCCTGATCCTTGTACAGCTGGAAGATGTCAAGTAGAACTAACCCCATCTCTGTTTTAGCTGATAGGTCTCGGTTAAAATTATCTTTTACCCCAGGCCTTGTAACATTTGGTTGACCTTGTATAGAACCAACCAAACCCCTGATCACCGTGATAGTTTGTGGATCCTCTATGGAACTAACCACTTCTCTGATCCCTGTGACAGCTGGTAGATCCCACGTAGAGAACTCACCCAATCATTGTGACAGTTAGTAGATCTTACATGGAACTAAACCCATTCCTGATCCAGGCCCTGATTTCTATGATATCTCTTGGTCAGTCAGCCCTACCTGGTATGAATTTTTATTCCATGTCGTTTTCCCACTCATTCATGTTTTACCACTGCTCATTCCATAATGTCCGACAAGCTTCACTGGTGCAGGTTCAAAGATCACCTTTTATGATGTATATTTTACATAGGGCATACAGTCATAATCGTTATTATATTTGTAACATTTACCTCTTACCAAGTGACGATCTGTAAGAATTAATGTTTGGTTTCATAGTCCAACTTTCACAGAGAACAAGAAACCTTCAAACTTTACAACAGGGAAACATATAAGAAAAAACTGTCTGAAATATCCCTCTCGAGGGAAAATTCTGAGTCTGTCTATAAGTATGTTCTTACAGGTCTTCGTGATCATTTGGTTGATTTGGTGTACCATAAAAAAATTACTAAAAATAACTTTTCTCGCGTTGAGTTCTTATGAAACTGCAGCTGAGAGATAAATTTCTGTGTACCACCGGTGTTACATGGGGCACAGAGGGTTAATTTTAAAAAAAACAAAAAAACAAATGAGGAGCCGTTTCATGTTACCAATAAATTGAATGATGCTGTGTAATGTTGCTAATGTTCCTAAATTCTCTGGGTATTTTGGAGTTTGTTAGTCTCCATGGAGAAAATTTCAAAAAGCTCTTCAGTGTACAAGTATCAAGATTCAATTTCAACCAGCACCATCAAAAGTTGCGATATTAAAGTTTTTGAGTTCAGTCTGAATGTTCCATCTTCTCCTCTGAAATAATATGAGCTCATCTTGTTTGTTTACGTTCACCAGTAATACCACATTTTGCTTTCATTGATTTCTCTTATTCAAATTTCCAAAGTCTTAGTTTCAAAGAAAATGGTGATGTGATTTATTCCTGTTGCAATGTATCCTTGCTCACATGTCTCTGTCCTAATAATATGTATAAACTGCGGCATATTATAATGTATCTACTATATTGAATCACAGTGTTTATACAATATGACATTTGAAGTCTTTAACTTGAGACGCACACTTCATCATGCTTTAAATTAACATTATAATGTCAGATGAAATAACACAAATAAAAATTTTAGTGCCACGGAGAAAATAAGTCCATAATACTATTCTTTGTCAACCATGCTGTTTAAAAAATATTTTTTATTCCCAGATAATTGGTTTGTGGCTTAAATTTTAGTTTGATCAATAATTAGATGGGGTCATGACAGATTGAAGGCGGTAATATTACAAGTCCTTCATGCTTACATCAAGCTGGGTTGAAATTTTGATCTTTCTGTTTCCAGTGTAAAGCTTCATAATATGCGTACTGCCAGTGAATTGTTACATTTTTATACCATCTTTATCAGGGCAGGGTAGTCACAAAATATACAGAGTTCCAAAGAACCGCAGGTCAGTGTTCAGCTCCAACCAAAGATTAATCTTAAAACAGATCGTCATCCCAGAGAAAATGATTCCTTAATGTATGAGGTGCTCCGGTATGTTATTTGCCTTGCTTGAACTCAATCATTTAAAATTTGTTTTCATTCTCGCCTCCCCCCCCCCCCCCCGCGTCTCCATTTTTACAGTTTTTGTGTTACTATTTTGCAGTCGCTTTTGTTTTTTTTGGGGGGGGGGGGGGGTATCAAGAGAGAGGATCAGTTATCATGTGATAATTATTATTTTGGTTGCAGTAAAGGGATCAGTCATGTTGAATACAATTGTTTGGCCAAAGAAAGGGGATCACTTATCATAATTGAATAGGCTACAAATATTTAGTGACAGTAAGGGGACCAATCATAGAGAATTGCCATGTTTTGCTATTGCTTTTCTCATTGTCACACTTGTATTTTGTATTTCAATCATCGTGCACTTTGTGCTCAGGTTTCTTCAAGTGCTCTTTTCTTTGCAATATTTTATGCGCTGCCCAACTCTTTATTCCCCTTTGCAACCATTTTTTCATTCTTTCTTGTTCATTACATGTATCATCTCTCAAGAAAGTTGCCCAAAGCAATGAATTAACTCCTTCCTTGTGAATTATAAAGTGGTGAGTACCAGTGTTGAAGAAATAAGCAGAATGAAACGTAATTTAAGCAATAGATAATGTGTTATCTTTCCGATCAATCAGAAGGACTTTTCAACGCAGTTCACAGCTTTTTCCTTTTCTTCTATAACAAGAGTTTTTTTCTATACACTGTACAAGTGTACATCAAGTCAGTCAGGGTGGAAAAGCAGTTAATAGTAGTAAATTAGTTCTAACTGCAACATGGACAAATCATAATTTGGTGTTAAATTTCAGTGATACAACAGTAAGCATACTTTTTCTTGACGGAAGCCATAGAAAATGATCAGATCTACTTCAGACTTCGCACAACCCTGATGTATCAGGCATGAAATATAACTTTTATAATTAGTCAATTCTTCTTACTACCCCATCCACTATTCTGTCTTTACCTCCTTTGCTCCTGCTTCTTACTCATTCACGGCTTTCCCTTCTCTTCTGTTCAATTATACTCTTTACTGTGATATCTCCCCCTCCATCCCCCCCCCCCACTCTCTCTCTCTCTCTCTCTCTCTCTCTCTCTTCTCTCCAGTCTCCTATCTGCTTGGTTATTTTCATTTTCTCTTTATTTATGTTAAGTGCCTTTGGATATCCAGCTTTGAAGCGACAGAGATCAGCATAATAATCATCTGTTGTTGCAGGTGTCAACTTCTCTATGTCACAGGTTTTCGAAGGGAATCTGGACAATTTTGGTACATTGTGCACAATATGCTCAGTGCTCACATGTGATCACATTATCCAGTTGGTGACAATAGCAGGTTTTCATTATCCCGGCAAAATGATTTTATTGCCCACATTTATTGTCATGGATAATTTCACAACATAACTTACTCTATATAGCAAGCATCTTGTATTTACAGAATTCCTTATCATTCATATCGCTAAACAATTTCCTTTATTCTGTTTTTGACTCTTGTGAGAAACCATGGTGCAAAACTATCCAGCTAATTCACTCAACAGAAATGCATTTAATCTCAACATCAAAGCCTTTGATTAGAACAGCTTACTTCTTATGTTCAGTGGATAGATACACCGGATCAGAGAAAGTAAACAGAATTTGAAACCAGAGATCGATTAGTCCTCTTCCTTAATTATCATATCAATCGAACTGTATCCGTACGTCAGATAGAAGGAATACTTGGATCAAATAAACTTCTGTCAACTGCAGCTTTGCGTGTGTATATTTGTCATGAAATTCCCAGTGTGATTGTAATTCACAAAGCGGAAATACATAATTGAGTGTTTTACCGATTTTTATTTTTTTTTCCCAATTTTGATTCAAAGCTATTCCCTTTCAGTGGAGGAAAAAATGGAAAACCTCTCTCTCTCTCTCTCTCTCTCTCTCTCTCTCTCTCTCTCTCTCTCTCTCTCTCTCTCTCTCTCTCTCTCTCTCTCTCTCTCTCTCTCTCTCTCTCTCTCTCTCTCTCTCTCTCTCTCCCTCTCTCTCTCTCTCTCTCTCACTCTCTCTCTCTCTCTCTCTCGCTCTTCTCTCTCTCTCTCTATCTATCTATCTATCTAAAAAATAAAGGAGTTTTAGCAGCTTAGATTTTGTGCATATCAACAGATCCCACCGCAATGCTGATAGCCATTCTTAACTTGTATATATATGATCCTGCAGCAGCCAGGGCTATTGAAAGTCTGACAAAACCACAGGTGTAGACATGCAGAGTATGACAACGGCAACATATCTGAACAATACAAATACCCACCATGATTCCGTTATGTACTCATATCATCTATTCATGCCGGCCTTTAGTTTTACATCATGATTTTGTACAACTGTTGTGTTTATGATCTTTTCTCCTTTATCAGCTGCATTTAATTATCAGTGTCAGGACATGACATGACCAATGGCAGATGTATAATGTACTCACCGACAAGGCAGGGCTTTATAATGTATGCTTCTTAAAGTACCATTGTAATTTCAAACTGAAGTCTTTGTTGTTCCATTTTTGTTTTTTGATCTCATCTTGGTCCATTGTTGTTCTTTTGTGATATTTTTCTGATCTGAGGTATAAACTTTCTGTAAGGCGACATGAGCTTTTTCTGGGTTTTTGATTGTGTCTCTTCAAAGAATAGTTGTTACATGGATTTTTCTCTCTCTCTCTCTCTCTCTCTCCTCTCTCCTCTCTCCCTCTCTCTCTCTCTCTCTCTCTCTCTCTCTCTCTTTCTCTCTCCCTCTCTTTCTCTCTGTCTGTGTGTGTGTGTGTGTGTGTGTGTGTGTGGACATAGCTGCGGAGCCTAAAGATTGTCTGCTGTTTTCAAGGCAACAATAGTCTTGATTAATACCGTTTGTTTATCAAATTTCTTCATTTGCAGGGGAAATCTCCGACAGCCCTTGTTATGAAACCGGGATATTGTTGCAGGAAATATAAATTAGGGTTCATGTCAGTGAAGGATGGCCGTCGAGAAGGTCGACCATCATTAGTTGTCACTGAAGAAAGTGTGGCTCTGGTTAAGAAATTGGTGCTCGCAAATTGACCAGTAAATGTCAGGCAATTAGCAAGTGAAACAAAAATGAGAGTGGGATCCACTGAACTAATTCTACATGACCATCTTATTCTTAACATAAGTAAGGTCTCTACAAGGTGGGCACCTCGCCTTTTTGACGCCTGCTCAGGAACATCAGAGGGTGGAATGTTGGGAAAAGCTATTTGATTTACTCGTAGAATTAAATTACACTAACTTGTTTAATAGAATCGTCATGATGAATGAAACATGGGTCGACCACTTTGATCCTGAGCAGAAATCAGCACCAATGCCATGGAAAACACTCTCATCCTATGCCCAAGAAGGCAAACGTGCCACCTTCGAGCGGAAAGGTTATGCCGTCCTGTTTTTTTGGGATTGCGACCGAATCATCATGTCTGATTAGGCTACCGTACTTGAAAAGTGGTCAAGCAGCCCCAGGAGAGTATTATTCAGCTTTGCTTACAAAACTGCGACCTGCATTAGCAGAGAAAAGACGAGGAAGGCTGCACAGAGAAGTCCACCTGTTGCATGATAACGTTCCTGCAAACAGGTCTTGGATGGCAACTCAGACAGCAAGGCAGTTCGGCTATAACTCATAAGATTCTTAGTATCTTACACATCCCATATATTCGCCCGACCTTGCACGATCACATCTTTTCCTGTTCCTTAATATGAAAAAAATTCATCCAATGCCACATCTCCATAGCGACGAAGACACAGTTTCAGTGGTAGAAGAGTGGCTATAGCAATAATCAATGTCATATTACGCTCAAAGATTTTTGGAGGTCACCGAGAGATGGCAGAAGTCTGTCGCTCTGCATAGTGACTATGTAGAGAAATAAAGTTGTAGGCTACATGGTAAGTCTCAGCTTTCAATTATGTTTTTTCATACTCCGGGTAAAGACCTCTTGAATGCCTCTCTTATATTGCAAGGTTAGGCAGCAACATTTTGAAAACAAACCTGCCAAGTGGGTAAAAGTTTGCTGATGTGTGTGCACAAAAATAAGTGCCGACTCCTGAAACTAGTGGTGAAAATTTCTGAAAAGTCTACATGGGACGGTGACAGGCAGCAAACACTAAAGATGAAGGCATGGTGAATTTGAGGCTGGTAGGCATAAAGTAATAATTTTACTGACATCTTTACTCATTCAGTGCAAAACGTTAGACAAAGAATAGCGTTATCGTTATGTCCAGTGAACATGGTGAAAATATCACAAAGAAAGCAAGTATGATTATTTTATCACAGATTTACAAAGCCATGAGGCTTCAGTTCTATCACATACATATTGTCGGGTGTTCCACATTGTTATATGTGCATTTTTGTCTTTTTTGGGGAAAATGAGGATCGAAACTTTGAAGGGTTGTGTAAAATTAGAGGACAACATTACGTCACGAACACATACCTCGAAAAGTTTTAAACCGATTGGAATGACACTTAATACTTATACAATAAAAAAAGATATAATGAAATTAGGAGTGGGAGAACCTGATCATGATTACTAACCAAGATAAAGCCTCAAAATCCGCAAAATGTAGCATACACCAATATGGCAACTTCCCACGATCTTGCAAAACACGGCTGACAAACAAGAATTTCTTTTTATATCTGTATGTATGTATGCATGTATGGACCCTTAACAGAGCCTGTCCTTTCTGAGAGAGGCTAAGATCTACAATTGGATTTAAAAACGTTATACTCGCTAACCAAACTTTTCAGATCATCAAAACAACTTTTATTTTGAGAATTTTACCAATGTTATGAAATTATATGAATGTATTTAATTCTATTGTCAAACTTAAAAGCCTGTGAATACGAAACATACATAAAATGTACCCCAAATCAAATTTATCAAATCGAGTTAATCAATCAGTGTGTTGTTGGCGCAGAATTTGGTCATGGATTATCATTTTCCTCCTGTTCGATGTCCGTAAATACAACGTCATTTCTTACAGTTCTTTTCATGGGACCATCAAGTTTGCTGTCCATCTTAGAATAGCATACTTTACATTGTCTCATTTGGCTATGTATTTGATTATATTTCAGGGAGGATAGATCTAGCCTGACAAGTGTAACAGATGTTCTGCCGCATGCCCGAGACGAATTCCGTCCGTCCACTTGCGCGCGTAGCATCCATGTCAACAGTGCAACAATTTGCACCACACCCCATCATAATTGAACGAAAAAGAGTAGTACTCATCGTATTTATACACGCGCAATTTGTGGACATATAGTGGGAGAAGGAATGATTTGTATTGGTATTCTGTGTCTCGAGTTTCACTAAATATGGCAGAGTACAGCAGTAACATGTTGAAAACAAACCTGCCAAGTGGGTAAAAATTTGCTGTGACGTGTGCGCGCAGTAATATGACTGTGCTGACTTCTGATATTAATGGTGAAAACTTAATAAAGTTCCACATGGAACTGTACCGGGTAGCGAACAGTCAAGATAAAAACATGGTGAATTTGAGGCCAGTAGACATAAAGTAATAATTTTATTGACATATTTACTCGGTCAATGCAAAAAATTATTGACAAAGAATAGCATTATCGTTATATCAAGTGAATATGGTGGATACATGACAAATAACAAGTATGATATTTTATCACAGATTTACAAAGCCATAAAGCTTCAGTTCTGTCACATCAAAATGTCGTCGGGTATTTTCTATATCGTTGCATGTGCATTTTTGTCTGTTCGGGAAAACAGGGATCGGAACTTTGAAGAGTTGTGTAAAATCAGAGAACAACATTACGTCACAAACGCATACCTCAAAAAGTTTTTACCCGATTGGAATGACACCTATACATAATGAAATTAGGAGTGCCAGAACCATTTTTTGTGATAAAACATCAAAATCCCCAAAATGGTATACAGCAATATGGCAAATACCCCCACAACATTGCAGAAGCCGACAGACAAGAATGTATTTTTTCAAACCAATAAACATCAACATAAATGAAACAAACAGGATCAAAAACCTTCCCCTGAAAAATAACTTTTCTGATGCCATCTGACTCAAGAAGTCGTCCCATTAAAATGACAAGGTTCTATCTCCCCGTTTTGACTGAACTGAATTACACACTGCAAACTACTTCTTCTGTGTCTCACAGTTCCAAGTAGATTCGGTGTGTCCTTTGTAAGTATTACTAAAAAGAAAAAAAATTCTTTGCTCTAAAAGCTATGATTCTTCAATCCTCCATTTCTCAAAAGTTGACAGAAGGGAGTTAGAACCTTGTCATTCTAAGGGAGTGAAGCCCTTCATTACAATCACACGCCAAGCGATACGATTATTTCACATCTCAAATCTGCAGATTTTAAGAATGATTCGATTCGATCACCAGGAAACTCCTGGGCATGACTTGACTTCAGTGGCGCAGCGTGGGTTGCCAGTGCTTGGGGCAAGGCACAGACTAATAAAATACCCAGACTGGATGAGCCCATTGTGTGACGTCACAAAACAGCGAAAGGTCATGAACCATCCGCCACATTAGGTTTACGGTTGCGACCGACGCTTCAGCATAGCTACAATGCAGCGGTCGCTAAAAGTCCATACGGTCATCATTTATAACAATAAAAAAAAAAAAGGCAGCTGTAGGCAATAAAATGAAAGGATAGGCAAGTTAATGCATTATTAATACATGTACAACTAATCTTGACAAATAAAAAGAAATTTCTACTGCAGATAGAACTAGAATCGGAATTTCCCGAGCGGCGGCCACGTTGGTTATACGGCCGCATCTCATTAACTTCCGTAAAAAACGACACAGCCCGAAGCTTGTGATTCCAGTCTGGTTGATTTATTAGTCTGTGGGGCAAGGGAAGTATTGCGCTCCGCGACAGGGAGGGTGGGCTATGTGTTTATTTATTGTTTCTAATTTTTTTTTGTTGTTGTTTTTTTAATTTTGCGCCCCTAAGAATTTTGCCTCCCCCCCCCCCCACTCCCCACGCTACGCCACTGGTTTAGTGGGTCAGTTTCAGTTGATATTATAAGTAATTATTTTCAAACTGAGACATGTATGTTACACTGTCTCAGCCATTTTTGTCCCTAGAGTGAGCTGGAGAACATGCTTGACATAAATAAAGTAACACTTATGACAGATAGTTCCTGGCACATGACGAAATCAGGTGTTTCACGCCCCAAAACGAATGCATTTTAGTACAGTGTCCTAGCGTGGCCGACTTATGCGTGTATGTGTGTGTGTGTGCATGTGCGCGCCCGCGTGTGTTTGTGTCAATTTACAATATAGGTTTTTACACGGCGTCCAGAGACAGTTAAGGAAAAATAATATACTAGCACCCAACATTTTCTTTTTGAATTTTTTGTTGTAGGTTTGCCAGTCTTGAGAATAATTATGTTATGTTAAATATCACTGGTGTGACAGTATCATAATGACGGTTCAACTGTAAAGGCTTTCATGTCGTTTCTGGAATGATAAAGTATGCTGATCATGCTGTGTAGTGCAGTATTTCCTGTACCTGTAATATCCATTATTAAATTGTCACAAGCATACAAATACTTACACATTCTCTCACACATGTTTTGTATATCATGCCAGACTCAACAGACAAGCTCGAAGCAGATAAGCCTGGCTGTACACGTCACAACACACCGGTGTGATGATAAAATATGTATGAATGTCTGTTCTTGAACAGCCAAATGAATATAAAACCTCAAACTGTGAAGCTAGCGAATGAACTACCGCGATTTGTAACATGACGTAGGCCCTACCACCGCTCATACAGCTCAGATTTGCTTGAAATTATGAAGGTGCCTTTCTTTCGACTCGCTAAAATCTTCTGGAGACTTGAGATAATGTAGATTTTTTTTTTCTGTGTTCTTTGTGCCGCAGACTTCGCCCCCGAATTCTTTTTTCACAAACGTATGAGCCAATGACGCCAGTAAAGATATTTTTGAAAGTGCTACTAGATCTAGTACTAAGTATTAAAAGAAGTCTCTCCCAAAACAAAATCTATCTTTATATCTCGCTGAATTTTGCAGATCACCCGACCCAGCAATCTCGGCAGCTTAACTTTTTGTGCGGATATCTTTAGATACGTTACTGTTCGTGGAATGGGCAAATTACTTGTAATCAAAATAAACAACGTATTAATGCGGTTGCGGATATACTTTGGCATCTAAACCTAAGCCTAGATTTAGATCAGAGCCTGTTGAATGGTCGCCCTTCCAAAAATGTAACTTTACTTCAAGGGATTGCAATCAGTAACAACAATGAACCATTTTTAACATCAAACTGCTGGTGTTTTTTTTTCCTTTTCAAATCAACTTCACTATGTCGTTGTGGTGCACACAACATTTATTTGTTCTCATATGCGTTCATGCGGAAATACTGTTAGGCTATCTCAATCCTGGTTGGTTTTTAAAGATAGAATTTGAAGAGATTTGTCGTTCAGAAACACAAAGTTGAATTATTTACTGCTCTTCTTGTCTTGGTTAGCATTGGCAGCCGCAGCGAATGGGCTACTGTTGGTGGCCCCGGTGTTGTCAGGATTGTTGTAGGTGAACGCAGAGGGCGGAGCCCCATTGGAGAAGCCGTAAGGGGGTGGACCTGATGTGCTGAACATGGGATTGTATTGAGGGGCATATCCAGGAGGCAGGGGTTGGGTGGCAGAGTAAGGGTATGGTTGGTCTGAAAAAAAGACAGAAGAAAAAACGTAGTAGTTGATGTGTGAATTTATAAACATTTTTTGGTAAATGAAGATTGAAACTGACTGTGGTAGATGAGAAATGAAGAGTAGGTGAGAGAAATAACAATGACTGATAGGGTGATGGAACTTCCTGCACCATGGCGTGTCCCAGCCATGACAGACCGAGAGCTTGCAATACAAAATCCACGTACAATAATCAACCATACCAAACTTATCTAGGGAAAACAACAACTGTAGCGTAGCACAAGTGGCTGTAAGAACTTTCCATAGACAACCAACAAAACTATCTGTGAACATTTAATCATAAACAACCACCACATACTTATTTTACCTGGGGTACATAATAATGTTTAAGTTTAAGCATAGCATTAACTTAAGCAACTTTTTGCAGTTTACTGTGGAAAACACCACAAAATACATACTATTACTACTGTTGATGACCATAACACGAGCTGGTACATTCATGACCGTCCCCGATTGTTTCTTTTTCTTGCAGAAACAGAAGACCAGGGCCGCTACGAAGGCAATGAATGCAATACATCCAAACACAATCCCTGCTATGGTATAGGCGCTGGGGATACAACAGAAAACAGAATTATATAAAACTAGCTGAGTACCTGTTCGATGAACAGATTTATGTAGTTTTTTGGGGTTTTCTTGTAAAACTTAAGACGCCTGTGATCTAAGAAAGGCATTAATGCTGCATAGATAGCTTATAAGAAGAGATGCAAATAACAAAGGACACCACTTCAGACCGAAAGGAATAAGAACAAAAGCCGATGCGTAGGGTCATCCCCAAAATTCACCAATAGGACAGTACACAGTGTGCAGTGGTGCGCACCGAAAATTTTCAGGAAGTGATGATGTCATAAAAACCTACAGTATGTCAATGAGACTAGGGAAAACTGAGGAAACAATACATTTTCGATTTGAGACTTCTATCAAAAACTGTGCACTCTTACATCCATTCTGATGTACCATATAAAATTTGAAGTCTGAGTGTTGAGTGGTTCAGAAGCCTCTTGCAACGAAAAATCTCAAGTCCACAAATATATATTATTTATTTAGTATAGATAGATATTATAACAATGCGATCTTGCTTCAGATCAGACGCTGGTTATGTCCACAGACAAATAAATTAATCAGACTGGCAACACGAGCTTCGGGCTGTGTCGTTTTTTACGGAATTTCCCGAGCCGAGACAGTATAACCAACATGGCCGCCGCTCGGGAAATTCCGATTCTAGTTCTATCTGCAGTAGAAATTTCTTTTTATTCGTCAAGATTGGTTGTACATGTATTAATTTCTTGTGCGGAACCAAACTTCCGCGTTCAGTTGGCGCGTCAAAATGGCGTCATTCAAAATTGAAGCTATGCTGAAGCGTCGGTCGCTACAGTAAACCTAATATGACGGATGATTCATGACCTTTCGCTGTTTTGTGACATCACACAATGGGATCATCCGGTCTGGTTAATTTATTAGTCTGTGGTTACGTCTGACAAAGATAATGTCTTGGATAAAAGGAAATAACTGCGGATTAAGTTAAGGATCTTAGAAAAGTGGAAGCGAGTCATGTTTTCTAAGCTTCTGGTGGGGATGTCAGTTATTCAGTCTGTAGGATCAGGCAATCCAAGATGGAAGCACCGATGTCCACTTCAGTATGGATCATTTGCACTGGCGTATCCAACCCAAAACTCATTGGGTTTGATGCTTCGTTTCACCCTGCCCAGAATATTAACAAAACTTCAGTGTACCACTCAGATGACCTTGTTTTGTTTTTTGTTTTTCTTTCCCTCTCATCTGATCCTCTCTGATTTCACGAGTATCAAACATTAGCAAGTACTTAGCCTACTTTTTTGTTTGCTATGTGCAATACAGCTTTTTACTGTCAAGAAGTACCTTCAATAAACGTCGTCCAACTCATGAAGCAGGATAGATCAGGTGAGAGAAACAAAGGAAGGGGTAGGGGGTGAATATCTTACCTCAAACAACAGACATTGGAACAACATCCATTTGAGCAATATCTCGCCCTTCCTCGAGATACACAATATTCACCGGCTTCCACCACTGAAACAAAATAATACAATAATATTGAACAATTTACATACCTTTTTCTTTATACCAGAAATCATTTGCAACACATTATTTGCCCCCGCACTGCCACACACCCCATCCAAAAAGCCATCTTACATAATGATCATTATCTTCAAGAGATCAAAAGGAAGAAGAATTTACCAACTGTTGGACACAAGTAACTCCAGTACTTTGTAAGCATTATGGGTGTTCCCTGTGACAGCCCTGACGGCACCTTTCCTTTTAAATTTTGATATCTTGGTCTTTACTGTGACCAAATGGCATGTCACACTATAGAATCTTACAGACAATTTACCAGGGCAAGGAGCGAGCTGAATCAACATTTACTTAGTGTGTTTTGCCTCAGCTTTGACCCAGACTTGAACTTCCTTTGAATGAACTCGTACGACAAACTTGTCCCAGTCTCAATAGTGCGCGTCAACTCCCGTTCAACTCCATAGACCACAAAACTGGAGCAAAACAGTCTTGCCCCAATGCCTAAAGAGCCTTTTTGGAATATTTGAACAGTGAAAAGAAAGAATTTTGACATAAATACCATCAGTGACGTTATACTTTGAAAATGATGATGAAAGATTACATCACTTAAAACCACAACACTCAATTTCTTCACTCACCCAAAGACAGCAGAGGTAAGCTGAAGTAAAATGCTAAAATATTGCGCCAGTCCATCATTGTTGCCTGCAGATACAGAGAAATTTGCCTGTATCAAACTCTGTCACTTGTATACAAAAAATTAGAATAACTATGTCTGTGCCAAGACACTGTTTTAATTTTTAGCCAGTCTTATCAGATCTAGAAACTCAACAGTAATGCATTGTGGGTTAAAGGAGAAGTTTGCAATATTTAATATGTTTAGTTGAGAAGACGTTATAAACGTGCAGACCATATTTAAATTTCTAACACCTATTTTTAAAACAAATGATTTAATTCAGGTTTGTTCAATTTAAAATTAGGTATTTTATATCTGATCTGTGCCATTATGTGCGTGTAAAATTCTAAAATCCTTGTAAATGATTAAAAAAGGTTTACTAATAAATTACTAATAACTGTTTCCATTTATTCTAGTGAAATAACTGTGTTTGACGCCGAAAGCAACAAAAATGCCAATAACTTTGCAAAAAGACGATACTGTATTCTTATTAATACGATAAATGTTCGATCAGTAGAATTATCCGATAACAAGCCATAATTCTACAAATAGTCAGATATCGTCTTAACACAATCAACCCAGTTATAGAAATAAAATTACCATATACTTTCACATTCTAAAAAAATCTGGAACTGAGTCTTGGGCTACCATTCTCAAATCTAAGAAGAAAAAAAGGTTTAAAACAATTTGATGCCACTGATTAAAAACAGAAATCAGTGAAAATATCGAGATTCACCAATGATATTCCAGACTTACCACGAAAATTGTGCTCCTTAATCAAACACTGTCATTTATGTTGTGAATATACACAGTTTCAGCTGCGTCACGACTAGTTCAAGAACGTACTATCCGGACATCCTGAAATAGATCTGATTTCTTCTATCAGTAATGGCGTATGAAAACTTTATGACATACTTACACATAATAAGAAATAATAACCAGCAATCCAAACTGCTGAACCGTGTCGTCTTTCGCAATCAGAGACTTGTAATATCTTTCCTCTCAACTTAATTTAATACATGATTCCACGACCAGTCAGACACGCAGAATGAGTTTGAATAAGATTGTTGAGGAGAGATAATCGGTTTCACTATGAAAAGGAGACACAAAAAGCTCTTCTTCCATACTTCACAACGAGTATAAAAGCTGTGTGTAAGTAGGGCCTGCACAGGAGGACTATTGCACAGTGCAGAGTCTATGTCAGACATTATAAACATAACCTGTAATTCAGGTGTTTCATTTTGGCTTTACTACAGTGAAGCCAACTTCTGTCTCTATAGACTCTAGGCGAACAGTACACCATGCGTGCGTCAAAAAGAAGAAACCAAAAAGCGCCGCTGTCAACCCATAGTTAAAATTGATTCCACAGCCTGACCTATTTAATCGAATATCGATTTTTTGTCAATAGCCGACTCCGCTGAGAGAAAATCTATGAGTGTGTTTCAATAGCTAAGTTGTATGGTTCTGTGCGCTTCCAGATCCGTTTTGCTGTGAATATCGGTGATCGATACAATTTAGGAATAACTTTGTTTGAAGACAAAAGGCTTGAGTGGAGAGATGAGACAAACTGGAAACTATTTCTGGAATAAACAAAAGAAATCAATATTAAAGTTGGGTGGGTGGGCTGATGGATGGAAGGGTGGGTGGATGGATGGATAGATGGACGGATGGATAGATGAATAATTGTTAAATCTGATGTTATTGTTGTTGCTGTTGTGGTGCTGCTGTCGTTATTTTTTAGGTTCCTGCTGTTGCCGTTGTTATTCGTGCTATAATTGTTGCTAGTGTTGGTTCTGCTCTTGTTGTAGTTCAAAGCTGTAGGCTATGGTGTTGTTGTTGGTAATGAAGATGATGAGGATGATGCAAATACGCAAACACAATAGAATTTATTTTAGCCCTGTGCTGCTCATTTCAAACACAGTATCTGCCTGTCCGACTTCGTCTCGGGTTAAAGACAACTTTATTCTACTTCGTAAGAGATTAAGAAGCAATTCATCTAGCGTTTCTATACCGTAGTAGTTCTGGCATTCTCCATAGCTGAAAACCATGTACTAGAACGATGACGCTGTAAACGAGGAGAAATTTTAATTTAAGATAAAATCAAGGTAAACCACTCATGGTGGTAGATGGGTTCTTTGATTTGTGTCCCCTGATGTACTGAATACTATAACGGGAACAGTTTTGCATCACGCCAAAAATAACTATGCATTTCATGGCTTGAATTAAGCTACGTCATTTACAACCATTGTAATGCAAAGTGGCAAGATCTCCACCAGGTTTAAAGGTTTTCACCATAATACAAGTTTTTGGCACTTTGCCGAATGAAAGGGAACTAATTTTGGCACTGGTAGTCTGAAACAACCATGGAGGTACTGTTATTAATAGCTCCATGGAAACATCATTCTGCAACAAGTCTGCGTTCGGCAAAATTTCGATTTAGTGCAGTTTCCACATCAAGAAGTGTGCATTAATGCGAAAGATCTGCCATTCTGGGACACATTTATGCAGTTAGTCTCCTTGATAATTACGTATAATCATCACCATTCAGTAATGGAAGCACAAGATGCAATGAACGGTAAAGATATCGATTAGTGGGATATCTTGTTGGGTGATTGCAATGCACGGCTTTGTTTGTGTTTTCCTGTCACTAGAAAGCGTTCCTTTGAATGCCCAGTAAAATAGGCTACTATATATGAAAGCAGGGCAGTGTTTTCGCTGGTTTCCTGTGCAGTAAAACAATGAAAGCTGGTAATAGGCCTGAATTTGCACTCTGTATAAACAAGGATACAGCTAAGGGAAAGTGAGATTTGGGGTGTGACGGGGGGGTAGGGGGGGGAGTTGAGAGAGTGAGGGGAGAGGAGAGGGGGGTGAAAAATAGACAGCGTTTTGGAGAAAGGGGGGGGGCAGAAAGTGAAGACAGAATAGTATTGGGAAGGGAAAGAGAGAGCGGGCGCTAGCAGGTTTATCCCGGGCAAAGCCGGGTACCTCATGCTTATGTGTATACATCGAGGGTTGGCAACCAGAATGTTTTATGTCCAAAACAGTCATATTGAGAAAACGAGTTGGAAATGTAACCTTATTGAAAATTTAAATATTTGCTAAAACTTCATCGCGGTCACATGAATAGTCTTATTTGGTCATGAAATAAAGTCACACACTTTGCGTCTTGGATATGTACAGGCATTTATGAGTAAAGACAATGAATAAAATTGGACAAAACACATTCCGGTTGATAACCCTTGATATAGGAACGAGTAGCTTTAATTATCAGTGACTCTATATGCGCTCTGTAGTTTACATCTGGATCCTGTCAGTTAGATCGTTCTTGTTATTGTTGTTGTTGCTGTTGTCATGTTTCCCGTAGGTTGAAATGTTGTTGATGCTGCTGTTGTTACTATCGGAGAGTTGTGAGAGTGTTTCATTGTGTTGCCATTTTTGTTCTTTTTTTTTTTTTTTTCCAACGTTACAGCCATTTTAATATAGACCAGGGGTGGCCAAACCGCTGCTCGCGAGCCACAAACGGCTCTTTGACCTTCAATATGCGGCCCATGGAAATATGTTGGCTGAGTTTTTTTGTTTTTTTTTTAAAACATTTGGTATATAATATTATAATGTGTACTCTGTGATTACTGAAACTAATACAAATTAACAGTTTAAAAAACTGCACACATGAGTAAATATTGTGGCTTACACGTATTTCTTAATATTTATCTAAAGGTTTTATAACAAAATGTCTATGTAACAATAAAAACTTATATATAATTTTTATTCATATCTTGTGGCACTCCAACATCTGAAGTTTATCCTATGTGGCTCTTACATTAAGCAAGCCTGGCCACCCCTGGTATATTGACCTACTTCAGGCTACAGCACCAGCGATACACAACAATATCGTCTTTGACGGTAATAAGTGTTACACTCTACAGTTCCAAAACACATTTCTTTAACAGGTTTCCACTGAATGTGAATTAGTTGACTAACTTTTCCGTCCTTGAAATTGACAAATATTGTTAAGTTCGAGACAGTCAGATGTTTCGGCAACTTGGCGTATATGAGACAATAGGAATAGAAAGTCAGGGAGTTGCCACGCTCAGGCAATCAATGAAAAGTTGCTTTCATTTGAATGTGAATCTGTTGTGCACTTTTCACACAGAAATAATGTGGATTTAAAACCACACAGAAATGAAAGCGCATGTGGGGCAGGAAATAATTACCTTTTACGCCGTTTATTGATTTGCCCCATTTACTGCCACATTAGAAAAGTCAGTATCTAAACATTGATAGCTTGCACACCCAAGACAAGTAAATCTATAATTTACGAACTGGCAGATAGAAGTGGCGAGATAGGAAAATGTATTATATACACAATAGTTCAAAGTGGTCTATACTTAGTCATGTTTTCACAAGATTTCAATGGTGATTTGTCAATAAGGACTCGAAATCCACATATTCATTTCATAGACATATCAATTCGCCAAAGCGAACCACTTGGTGCGATGGCTTATCAGTGTGTCTGAAAAATGCAACCCTGCAGGTTTAAAACTGGCATTTACAGTAGAACACAAAACGTCCACATGTAGCGGAAAGGCAGTGGGGACTCAGTCGGGTCAAATTTGAATTTCAAATTTGGTCTTTGAGCAAGAAGAGTGTAATCTACTCATTTCAAAGCTTTTGGACAACACAACAGGTAAGCTGTGATTTGCTGATGTCGTTTTTTGCTTGTCCTTTTGGAAATAGCATTTTTAATCTAAAATTAATTACTTGACTGCGCAGAACGATAATGAAAAAGTTCAGCCATTGATATAGACATTTAGTTCACAGGATTAGAAATTTGGTTTTGCCTGGAAATCGGACTGTTGAATTTCGATCAGAGTGCAATGACATGTCAGATGGTTTCTTATTTCGTCATAGTGCGACCTTAGTTCTTATTTGTTCTATCCCCTTTTTCTGAAAAAAAAACTGGAGATCTTTTAGCACGTAGAAGAGGTATAATAAATGCACACTTTGACACTTGTGGAAAATGAGTTATGGCACTTATCAAGCTGTTTCACAGTTCCTATCTATTCTAACTGCTTATCATAATACTAAAGCCGCAAACGTTTAACTTTGAATTTCCCAGTTGTGCTAAAGATAGAGGTGGAACAAACAAAGCAAGGCTGCGATAGGATGTACAGTTTTGTAGACCTTTGAACAGACTGAATTAGTCTAGGCGCGCACACGAGACTTTGTTTAATGCAGTCGTGTCACTTTTTTGTTTTTTTAAATCTAAGGGACTGAGAACATGCTGGACACAGGCATTACAGAATTAACGGGAATATGAAATTATGGCACGGCTGCAACACGACAAGCCAGTCGCATGTGCGCGCCTGGTCTCACAGGCAAAAATTGCAACATCTTTTCCATTTTAGAGTTATTTCAGATAAGTGGGGAACAAACCCGACAATACAGACAATAATGATATTAGAGTTTGTAAATTTAAACATCTACGACTTGTCGAGTAGCAGATAAACTTTGAGTGGCTGTTAAGCTACAGCAGTTTGCTAGTACTTTTAAATTGCGGTGTTCCGCAAACCTCTGAAAGCGACGTCAGCACAACATCTAAAACTGAGGTTGAGAAGTTCTATGTAGATTTTGGCACATTAACTTTCTAAAGACAAGACTTAAGATTTCGTCTTGCATCATCATCGCGCTTGCATTTGGGTATAATTCTTCACCATTGGAAAAAACACGTATAATTGCTTTCCACGGTGGATAGAATGAACTGCAAATTTTAAAAAAAAGGTGTATGAGGAAGTTTCAACATGTTCATAACCTACTGTTTACATTGAGCTTTTTTTTTTTATAATGTGCTATGCGATAACAAAATATTATGATAACACCCTTCTTGCGCATTGGTTTCCCCCGTGCTTATCATTTACTTTCGGCACTACTGCAGATATTGCTTTGATTGGTAATGCAGGCTATGAAGGTGTCGGGGCTGTGAATGTTCCCCGCAGAGTAGGCCTACAATATTATTATCTTTGTCGACATTATATATGACAGTGGTAATCCCTGACATTCTTACTGTACAGTATGTATCAGCTGACGGGTTCATGTCAAGGCAGGGGGTTTCGACCTGGGAAGGTTGGGGGGAAGGGGCCCAAAGCGAAGAAAAAAATAAAAGCTCCTCGAGGGGTTGACATTCAAATATGAACATTGTCTCAGATAATATTCCACGGTCTCCTTATGTAGGTGTTTCTGTGTGTTTATAAGTGTGTTAGAGTGGGAGAGAGAGTGCGTGATAGAGACAGGGAGAGGGAGAGTATGAGCGAGAGAGAGAGAGAGAGAGAGAGAGTAAGAGTGAGAGAGAATAAAAGAGACAGTTAGTGAGAAAGGCGGGGGGGGGGGGGGGGGTCAAAGAGAAGAGAGTAAGATAGAGAGATAGGGAAAGAGTTAGAGAGAGCAAATTAGCGCGGGGGAAAGGGGGCATTCAAAGTTGCCATTTTATTTCTTGTGTGTGTGCGCGTGTGTGTGTGTATGGGTGTGTGTGTGTGTGTGTGTGTGTGTGTGTGCGCGCGCGCGCGCGCGCGTGCGTGTTTGTTAGAGTGATGGTCAGAGACTGAAAGACGTCGTGAAGCCAAAGAAAAAAAGTGGCACCCTTGTTTTAGAGGGACTATGATTTTAACAGGGAAGAGAAAGCAGAAGAAGTATTCTTATATTTCAGGTAGACTGGTTTTGTTTACTCCAAGTTCACATCTCTTGCCTTCCGAAACTTCTAATCGTTTTCATCCCTGGAAATGTTCTTGTTGCAACATGTCTGTTAATGTTACAGAATCAGAAGACGGTGATGAATGTTCTTGGTTGGTGCCTGGTTATTAGTGCCTCATTTTCAGGTAAATCTATCTATCTAAATGTCTGTCGGTCTCTCTGTCTGTCTGTGGTCTGTTTGTCTGTCTGCCTGCCTACCTACCTGTCATCTCCCTGCCTGCGTGCCTGTTTGACTGCCGTCCTATCTACCAATCTCTCTATATGTTTGTCTGTCTGTCTACTCTGTTTATTTATTTATCTGTCTTTATGTCTGTGTATCCATTTATCTGCCTGTTTGTATATCTATTATCTATCTATCTATTTATCTATTTATCTATCTATCTGTCTCTCTCTGTCTGCACAACTGTTTGTCTATCCATCTATCTTTTAGCTATTTGTCCATCTCTATGAATCCATGCTCTAGATATCTGGTTAAATTACGTATCTGTCCATTTTTTCTTTTACTTGTCTCACTCAAGATACGATTCAAAACAATTTCACATTAAATTACATGGAAACAAAAGTTCAACAGAGATGAAATAATAAGTGACAGGATCCTATCTAATGCACTACAAGCATCGTTAGTTTCAGAACATTCACATAATCGTTCTTATAGGCACATATCTTTATGGACACACGCAGAGACATAGTGGTCAAATCTTTAAAGAAAAACAAATAATTTCTTGTCTTCTCTGCAGAATTCCTTTGTCCACTCAAAATAATATTATGTAGTATTTGTATCTGAAGCAAGAAGCGTGACCTCGGAGCTCCATTCGAAAAATCAAACTCTACCGATTGTTTGAGTTTGGTGTTTTCACTTCGGAAAAAAATAACTGTCAAAATACTCTCTCTCTCTCTCTCTCTCTCTCTCTCTCTCTCTCTCTCTCTCTCTCTCTCTCTCTCTCTCTCTCTCGCTCTGTTTCTCTGTCCCTCTCTCTCTCTCTCTCTCGCCTTTTCTCTTTCTCTCCCTCTTTTTCTCTTTCTCTCTCTTGCTCTTCCTCTCCCTCTTTTTCTCTTTCCCCACCTTTCTCTCGCTCTCCACGTATGAGTGTGCGTGTGCATAAGAAACATTTAAATGCTGCCAGAAGGTCATTATCCCCAGAGTTATTGATTACCAGATCGATACATTTATTGATCGATTTTCTAAAGAACCTTTAACACTCGTGCTTGAGCTGGGGCCTCTATAGCAAACCTGTCATCTATTTCACTGTGATTGTTCACTTTATTCTTCTGAACCAAAGAGAGAGAGAGAGAGAGACAGAGAGAGTGAGTTTATTTATTTTTGGGCTTTTTAAAATTGTCCTTCACTTACCGTTCTAACCCCCCCCCCCCCACACCTCCCAATTTATTACTATCGATCCTCCCTTCGCCATATCTCCCTTGAGACCTTCAGAAACGAAGGCGGCATAACGCCACTTTTCAATGGGAACAGCTGGCTCCGCCCTTGGTTTCCACTAATAGCCACGCCACTGAATTTCTTTCCTTGTTAGATCTTGACCGTCCACTGCAGGATGTAGTCCTCAGCCAATGACTTCCATTCTTCACTGTTTTTCCCTCCCTCTTCTCCTTGCCTGTCCCATTCTCTCCATTCTCTCTCGGGGCGTCCTCTCGTTCTCCTTCCTTTTCTAGGCCTCCATTCAGTGCAAAGCCATGTCCATCTGACAGAACGTCATTTGCATACAAGAACGTTGCAGGATAAATATTACTTACAAACAATTATTGTAACTTTATAAGAGGCATTATTTCTATTTGCCAGTTGTCTATGCCAGGGACACCTGTAAGAAAGATGATGACGTCACGTACGAGTCGTGCAGTCACGGATGTTGTTTCGAGGGTACAGATAATCCCTGCTGTCTGAGGTGAGTTTGGGAACTAAAGTCTCAGTAATGAGTAACAGAGACTCTCGATGCAGAAAACACTTACCACTTGGAGCAGTTATTGTGATACGACAAATGGTCTAAAAATAAGTGAGGCGCTCTAGACTAATGGTCAACATTGGCTTTTTTTTCAGATTTGAGTTCAGGCTATACAGTGAAAGTACGAACTGTCCTCAGAAGAATGAAGTTTATTTCATGTGAAAATGTTGAAAATTGGCCAAGTTATGGCTATTTTAAGGTGGTAAGGTAGAAAAAGTCACTTTTGAGAAATACGCGTTGAAAGTCTAAGTAAATTTAAAAAGACCATTAGATTGGATCAGAAAAAATGGAACAAAACAACAACAAAAAAAAAACACATTTACAGCGGAATTCATTAAAAATCCTTTGCCCAGGCATAAAGAAATGATTGAGGAATTTTGTTTATACCCAAAACTGACATAGGACCGGAAGTCCCTATCCACCTATTTTTGGCTCTGCCTCGAAAGTGCCGAGTGCGACAAATGAACCATTTCTCAGGAGCGCCTTTCATATCGTTAAACATATTATTGTTTTGTTCCGTGTGTGGAAATAGCCGTTGACTTCGGGCAGTCAAAACAAGAATACAAATTACACGTAGGGCTTACATTTGACGTAGGCCTTAACTCTGAACGTAAGACCGATGGCGCTCTGTGTCACAAATCCCAGACTGGGAGATGTAATAATGATTATAACAAGACAACAATCACGAACGAACAAGTTTAACACTTAACAGAACAACCCATCAGACTCACACATTTATTATACATAAACATAAAGATAATAGCGCAAATACAGACATTATATTATTCAATTCAACTGCCGTACAACGGCCTTCTCCCTTACGCACACTTCCTCGGGTCCACAACCCGGTAGTTACTTTCTAAAGACACTTCGGTCTCAGCTTCTCCTCTCCATGTCTTAATAGCACATTAATATTTCAATGGCACCGCAGTCTCTCAATAGCCCCTTCCTATTGCCATAACACATTAGCATTCCAATAGCACATCAACATGGCAATAGCACATTAGCATTTCAATAGCACATCAACATGGCAATAGCACATTAGCATTTCAATAGCACATTCACAATCATATATACGTCACTGTCGTTGGCCAGACTGCCACGACTCATGTGCCTCTACTGTCCTGCACCGACAGCTTCACTTCTGGCCTATGTGTGGCCTCCGGCCCTATGCTGGCCTATCCCCTGGGCTCACCGTAGGTGGTGCTCTTCGGCCCGACCTCGGCACCTACAAGAATAACATTACATTGGTACAATACCATACCACTTCTATTCACTTCACCCCTCCTTACAACTCATGAAGCGTACACACAATAGTTCACATTTCACTCACCAAACATCTTACGGTAACACACCTCCACCGCAGTACACAATACTCACTCTCGCTACAAATCCATGAACTCAACTTACATCTATCGCTCATGGCGCACATTGCTATATACAGTATCAAGGACTTCCACATTCCTCACATATACTTACTTACATCATGCTAATAGACGAATATAATACATCAATGATAATTATTAATCATCGTTCCACCTACCAGTCATCACTGGAAAAAACACTACTCCCAAGTCTTCCGACTGCTCTCCTTATGTTCGCCCTCTGGGCTTTCTCTTGCGTCCGCTCTTTAGGACGTTCTAACTTGCAGTGATAGTAATACAGCGCTCTCGCCTCATTCAGACCCCCCAACTCACAACATGCACGCTTTAACGTTAACTAACAGAAGTCAATATAGGTGAGCAGCCTCACTATCCCGTGAGTCATTCCCCCACTTCCATGCCCCCGTAATCTCTGAATTCCGCTCACTCCACTCGTGACACTCTGAATCAAGTCTGTTTTATCTCGGTTTTAGTGTGAGATGTCGACTACGGAGTTGAACGAGACCCTGTGCACTAACGAGGCGGAAACAAGTCTGTCACTAGTTGGGACGCGACAGACCTGTCTAATGGCGGAAAGTGAGACCTCGAGGACTGAGACAAAACAGGCTTGATTCAGTTCCCCCAGCAGCCTAAGAAACCTCAGTAACTGATAACGGTTGGTCCATTTTTCCAGAATTCAAGAAAGCAGGGCGTTGTTTTGTTTTTGTTGTTTTCTAAGCTAGTAACTTTAGCAGAATGATTCATGCTATCCGGAAATAATGGATTTCCAAAGAGATTTCATAAGAGAAACTGAATCAGTGAGACGCAACGTGCCAAAAGACTTTTAACGATTGGCTTTGTATTTCCAGCTCTATCAAATGATCAGACAAGAAGATAATAACGCATTGTATCTGATTTCTTCGTCTGTGACAAAATATTATAAAAACCATAGAAGAACTGTGGGGTCGCAGCAAGACTTAACGCAAAGTAAAAAATATTGACAGAAATGTTGACTTTTCTGTCTCCCCTTTTTCTTTGCGTTTTATTGTCCCGTTTGGGAATCAGTTCTTACTCGAGACTTTCCTACGTACAACTTTTTCTTTTTGCCAGTTTCTTCAAGTTACTGTTCTTTAGTTGTGGTTGACGAGTGCAAGAGGCTTACATGCGTCTTATAATGGAGTAACAAAAAAAGAGAAGCCAAATAAATGGCATGAGATATAATTATAATCTCTTTAACTTCCTCCTCCAGCGGCCATCAGAGCTGGGGCACTTTGGCCTGTTGCTATTGCAAACAATTTGAAAGTTAATTTATCGTGATATTCAGTGCGATTACAGCATGAACACACAGTCTTTAATCACTCGAATCATTTTTAAACATGCATGTGTCGGCGGGTAAGGAGATGTTTTGTTCTCTTTACTTTCTGCACAAGTTCTGCCGTCTTTCTAACAATCAAGACCAGCAGCAGAACTGCTGCCGAGAGAAACTTTGTGTTTAGTTCTTTGTTGTAGGAGGTTCGCTGCTCTTGGCATTAACACTTCACTTTCCTTGTTTTGTTTTTTTTAATTATTTTTCTTGTTATTGTTTCTGTGTATTAATATGGTAGGGATTAGTTTTCTAGAATTTTGCCCCAGGCAACGGTCTTGTTCGGCCTGCTGTTCTCGATTTCTAACTGCCAAGGTATTTTCAACGTGCGCAGCGTGCACACGGGGCTTGCGAGACTTTCATCCTTATCCGAGAAGACTGGGTACTCGATCCTATCCATCAGGGACAGGGGCACCCCCCCCCCTCCCAAAATCCAACATGTCTGCACCGACCGGGATTGAACCCGGTACTTTCGGCATAAGAGGCGTGTACCTTGCCTCTTGACCAACGTGTCACTGCCGAGAGAAACTCGCCCTCCTGTGCCAGATTGCTCTACATGTACGTGTTCTTGTTATTGTTGATCATGATGATCTGATGATGATGACGATGATGATTATGATCGTCATCAACATATTTTTGTTTCGTCAAATATACAAAACGCAAGATAAAGAATAAGATTGTATGCAAACAAACACTAGTACAGCGCGTGCTGAATCAAAATTTGCGAAATTTAATTTTCACCATCCAAAAGGGATTGATTTCGTACATGTATTTGTAACAGAGTCTGGGCAAGACCACAGAACTCAAGATCAACATTTTATAAAAGCTTGAGCAAACCTGAAATTTGAACCGATGTGCGTGACTTAAATTCCTTCAAGTTTTTGTACATTAACAGGGCAAATCATTTAACTTGGTTTGGAACGCGCCGGGGATGACGTCATGTTCCGATAGACAATAACCAACGTAATACCCGACGGTGAGCAGAGTGTGTGCGAAAGAAAGCCAACTCCTCGCCAGGGAGGAACACAACAACAATATATTATTCCCCGCCGTCTATTACGCTGCAGCACGTAGTCCTAAGTGTGACAATATCGCACGTGCCGATCATTCACCAACAATATTTGGACGTTCACCATTCATAATTGTTTGCCGTGCGTGAGCAGGAAATCGTAATCCATTCCCGATAATGGGCAATCAAGTGCCGTTGTTTTAATGCAGTGGTTCTTATCGTGGGCGATATGCCTCCCCCCCCCCCCCGGGGCGATTTTGATTTCCAGGTGGGCGAAAACGAAGAAAAGGGTGACAAGAGGGAGCAATGAAAACATGAGAGGATGACAATTTGGTGGGCAAACACAGGGCAAACATTTACTTGTTCTACAGCACGGACAGATGGGTTTTACGAACAGAAAAAATGCCTTTTTTTTTTCTAGTGCACTTGGTTAAGAATCGTTTGTTTTATGATGAATAATCAACACGTCTCTTGTCAGTCATTGATAACGCTTTGAAAAACAAAACATCATCATTTGTGTGAAGCCTAGTGTGTTCTTGTGAAAGGTATAATTTTTATGCTGGGTTTGAGTAGCGATTTTGGGGGGGGGGGGGGGGCGATGACAGAAATTTGGAGCCCAAGGGGCCATTCCCTGGAAAAGGTTGAGAACCACTGTTTTAGTGGAAATGTAGTAAATGCACGTGAATGTCTGTTTAAATAATACTATGTATATTTATGTGAAAGAAAACTGGAATGGGGGGGGGGGGGGGGAGAAAGAGAGAATGAGATCGAGAGGGAGCGAAAGGGAGGTAGAGGGAGGAGAGAGGGATGCGGGGTGGGAGGGAGAGAAGACAAACCGTGATTCAGCCCAAAGAACCCAACTGTGGATGTTCTAAATATCCCACTCACAATACAAACCAACAGTTTAAGATATTAATTATCCTAGCGTGCTGATTGTCACGTACCGGCAGTTTGGTGTTACCGTTACCTTGGTATCGGGCTGACTTACTGATCATTATAAACAATATTCATCGAATCTGCCATAATGAAAGAAAAAACACATACGATTGCTTTACTCCGAGGCGGGCACATGTTCGCCTCGCTTTACTCCCATCTTGGTGGTCCTGAACGGAAAGTCAGGCAATGTGGAAGAGGAGTAAGGGTCATGACCCGAATCTGAGCACATTAACTCTATAGGCTACGATTGGAGCAACGCACACTGTCTGGCGTGGTCTTGCCCAAAATGACAGACCAGCGCACAGTGCGTCGTCTGTAAATACGGCCTATGAAAAAAGTCCCGTCCAAACACAAAAATAATTCCGATCTTAAAGAACGAAGATAAATGGGCAACGTCTGACGTCTGCGTAAATTACGAGTATTGCCAGTGGCGGACCTATATTTTTGGGACCCTGAAGCTTGAACTGTTTGGTGCCCTTTGGCAACTAGCAACATTAGTGCAGCATCCAAAATTTATTCTCATTGAAAAAAAATATATTTCTTCAGTGTCCCTCCAGGATTAGGGGCCCTTCATTGTAGTGTCATAGTTGATCTGCCACCGTGTATTATTCTGGGGTCGCACAAATAATGGAATTATATGAATGTCAGCTTCTTTTGAATTTATAAAGAAAATACAAATTAAATCAGACATTCTCGTTGAAACAATTGGAATGTAATGTATTTTCCGACAAATCTAACACAGTCAAGGTATCTAACCAGACCTGTCCGTAATAAAAGTCACCGTAGCCTTATTCACCGAGGAAACATTAGAATCTAGACAACAAAATTCACGACACGTAGTTAATCATTGCATAAACAAAAAGAACAACACAGGACCAGACCAGTACGGCAGTTGAACAAAAATTTCATCCCAGCTGAAAACATGAAATGAAACGAAAAAGGAGGAAGAATTCCACCAGTTGTTGAAATTAAATATTCAGGTATACTTTCCAGTTTTACATGGCTTTCATACGAATGTAATAGCACAACTACATTATGTATTTGAAAGAAAATAAACCCGTGCTTTTTTTTTTTCTTCCAGCATTGAAATTTATCAGAAGTACGTTATACATGTACATGTATATCTTTTTGTATCCCGCTCTCCTTCTCTTCAATTTCAGCCCGTACCTGATAGCCAGTATTGTATTGGCCAGTCTAGCTGCTACCTGTTTGATTGTAGTTCTCATATTTTGTGTTGTCAAGAGAAAGACGCAGGGACGAAAGACTGTCAATCCAGCCAGGGCCTACACAGCGAATTGTAAGTACATCCATCAATCCTCAACCCGACTCAACTCCACACAGATTTTTTTTTTTTTTTTGGAAGTCCTCAGAGATTCTCCCTTTTTTTTTTTTTTTATTCGCCATCTGTTTCTTGTCCTTATTTTTTTTTTTTCTTCGATCCAAGTAAAAGTTAATGGTAATTGTGTTTCTGATAAGGTGACATCGAAAAGTTAGGTGTCCGCCATGTTTATTTGAACCATTCCAGACGTTATCCGCCGCGTATCTACGGACAGGATGACACAGATGGGACACATGTCCTGGGCACCAAATGACATGGCGATTGGGTGGAGGGGCAGGGGGGATTTTATTCTTAAACAATGAAAAAAAAAAAAGCAACTATGGCTCATTTTTTGTTTGTTTTTTTATTTTGCCCCGAACGCCATGACCTTTAGTTTTGCCTGTGGCCAGCATTAGAAATCCTCCTCCCACTAACATAGCCCACATGTATAATGAGTGGAATTTGAGCATTGCAATACCGTTGCATGAACACTGCCAACAAGCAAAGCAGTTGTACAGTGTAGTTTGTGTGAAACAGCTGAAATGTTAATGTTACACCAAGTTTATTTGTCACCTTTTCCAGCGCACCTCTTCAGATTCAATTATCCAGTGGTGTCCCCGCAAAAAGAGAAAGAGAAATCCCTGAGTTTAGAACCAGATCTTCATGGAGTTGAATCCTGGCTTCAGACGTACTGGTCTACATCTCGCAGTCGCCGTGCGTCATTTGTTGACTCCACCATTGTACCACCAGTCCTGGACAAAGGCGGCAGGAGAGCGTCTATGGCTTCTGTAGGTGCAGCTCAGAGACAACTAAGGGTCAGCTCGCTACAGCCTGCCAGCTACACGGTCAACCGGTGGTCAGCCCGCAGGCCTAGCGCGATCTGGTCTAACAGAAGGGCCTCCATGACAAGTCTGCACACCAGAAGGGCCTCCATGACAAGTTTGCACCCCAGAAGGGCTTCCACGACAGGTTTGCAAACCAGAAGGGCTTCCACGACAGGTTTGCAAACCAGAAGGGCCTCCATGACAAGTTTGCATACCAGAAGACTCTCATCTATCGGGAATCCCCAATTGTTGAGAAAATCATCCATGTCTGGTATTCTTGAAAACTCAACAGCTTAACGTTGGACGCGATAATAGGACATTACAGCAAATGTCGAATTATTTCAGCTGTGCCAAATTGTTCAACTCCTTATACTTCTGACTTTATACAAACGTTAATTGTTAGACCAACTCAAAATATGTGCTTTGGAAGGTTGTATGATTTCACACTTGACCTCTTTTTTGTCATTAACTGTTCCTCAGCAACACATTTTAGATAACGTATAAACTGTGAGGGCGAAACTTGAACGAATTCCTAACATTTCTTACTATGGTTACAAAGTGACCTGCAAACGCTGATAATAATACATGTACATGTAAATATGGCATATATCTTTTTTTTTTTTCCTGTTTAGCGGATTGTGAACCCTAACGTCCATTGCTTTTTATACATGTGTATGTATTTTACATGTATTTGTGTTGTGTGAAATGAGCGGAAGCTACATTGAATTTCAAGATCAGATACCTCTGAAATTTACGTCTATAACAGTATCGAAGTTCATGTGTTGCCATCCTCAGATTGTTAGCACTAGTTATTGATGGTTTGTTTTCAGAGTGCTGTGTGAAAGGGAATGTTTGCGTGGTGGAGAAGTGTTTGAGTCGTGGATAAGTATTTGTTTCGTTGCGTAAGTGACTACAATGTAAGAGTAATGATAACACAGGAGATATGCCTGTATGTTGTAAACAAAATTTGTGCTTATGGGGGAAATGCCGATACTGATGTATGTACAGTTGGTGAAATGTTTGCCTTGATGACGGAGCCAGTATTTTTATTTATTTGTAAGTTCGTAATTTGAGTGTAAAAATTAAAAATGGAATCCACATTAGGTGCAGAGACAATTTGCGTTGTTATTTTTTCTGTTAGATTGTCGTTATTTTTGCTGTGTCTATTGTCATTCTACCGTAGTCGTTAAGCTCATCTCTCT
Source organism: Onchidella celtica (assembly GCA_963931925.1). Taxonomy (NCBI): domain Eukaryota; kingdom Metazoa; phylum Mollusca; class Gastropoda; order Systellommatophora; family Onchidiidae; genus Onchidella; species Onchidella celtica. The sequence goes on along the minus strand of OZ007572.1, from coordinate 42,709,730 downwards.
CATACATACATGTACGTATCCCCTCCCCCTTCTCTATCTCTGTGCCTACCATTCATCCATCCATCCACCCGTCAATCTCTTTCTGGTCTTCCTCGTCTCGTAATAAATTGTCCAAAGACCATTATAATTCCCTGGCATTTTTTTTTTCAGATTCAATCTTGAATATTTACATTTCTTTTTCTCCAACTAGTGGAGAAATAACTTCCTTGGACAATTTAGCTCAATTACGTTTATTTGTGGTCACGGGCAGAAAAGGGTTTTCATATTTTCAATTTATGTCTGGGCTAGATGGAGCCCAGATGAAGAGATGGAGAGAGAGAGGGAGAGAGAGAGAGAGAGAAAGAGAAGAGAGCGAGAGAAGGGGGAGAGAGAGAGAGAGAGAGAGGGAGAGAGAAAGAGGGAGAGAGAGAGAGAGAGAAAGAGAGAGAGAGAGAGAGAAAAAGAGAGAGAGAGAGAGAGAGAAAAAAGAGAGAGAGAGAGGGAGAGAAAAAGGGAGAGAGAGAGACTACTCAAGAAAGCCCCAAGAAAAAAAAAGAATAAACTTCATAAAAGTAATACATGACGATATCATTCTTTACTACATGTCACGAGTGGAGTGAGTGCAATTAAGGGGATTGCTACAGAGCGGGTGTAGAGTAAGAAGGGCTCACAGTAGACAGCAAGTTAAGCGTGCTGTTGTGAGTAGTGGGGGGGGGGGGGGTCTGAATGAGGCGAAAGCGCTGTATAACTATCACTGCAAGTTAGAAGGTCCGACGGAGCGGACCTGTGAATAAGAGCCCATCGGGCGGACATAAAGGGAGCAGTCGAGAAGACTAGTGAAAGAGTTTTTCCAGTAATGACTGGTGTCGGGGACGGGCCGAAGAGCCACCTCGATGAGCACAAGTGATAGGCCAGCATAGGGCCGGAGGCCGTACATAGGCCAGAAGTGAGACTGTCGGTGCAGGACAGTAGAGGCACATAAAGTCGTGGCAGTCGGGCCACGGACAGGGACGTAGATATGAGAGTGAATGAGATACTATATTATTGCCATGATGATGGGCAAGTGAACTGATAAGTTGTATGACAATAGTAAGGTGATGTTGAGAGACTGCGGTGCCAGTGAATCATTAATGTACTATTAAGACCCTGAGGGGAGAGGCTGAGGCCGAAGTGCCTTTAGGAGTAACTACCGGATTGTGGATCCGAGGGAGAGTGTGTGTGAGAATAAGGCCGTTGTACGGCAGTTCATTTCAATAATATAATGTATGTAATTGCGCTATTATATGTATAATTATGTTTAATAAATGTGTGAGTCTGATGGGTTGTTTTGTTAAGTGTTAAACTTGTTTGTTCGTGATTGTCGTCCTGTCATAAACTATTACATCTCCCAGTCTGGGATTTGTGACACTGGGGGCTCGTCCGTTGTGACACTGGGGGCTCGTCCTGTTTACCTGTGGTCATTTTGACATTGTGTATTCGTTATATTTAGTTATTTTTCTGTTGTGCTAGGAATTCATGCTGTTGTCTTTGTTCGTGGGATGAATGGAATTTTCATGATATGATTTAGGTATATTTATGAATATGTAGTGATGCATGTATTTTGATGAATATGTATTAATGTGTACTTAAATTTCTGCAGAGTGTGTGTGCCAGCCTGTAGAGGTCAAGCAGCCAGAGCTCCGAGACAAGGGGAGAGGTTATAGTCAGAAAAGTTAAGTAAAAGTCAAAAATTTTGTACCCTGGATTAAGGGCTGTCTTTTCTTCTGTCTTTTTCCGCTGTTTTTCTGTTTTTGTCGTTATAGATTATACGGGCGGTGGCGCGGGTTTGCTGTGGTGAGCGTAGTTTGTCCTCTTCGGGAGGTGGGCTAATCTAGGAACCGCGTTCATCACAGTGAACAGTTCTATAGGGACCTGTATTTTTGTTTAGATTGTAGCGTTCTATCTTCCTCGTTGTTTTAGGAAGACGTTTCTCTTGTCCCTCTTCTACCTTTCTGTAGATACGTTCTTTTTTTTCAGACTCTGTTCTTGTTCGTACCGTGTAGTATAATCGGCGTAGTTAGGTTGCAGTTTTTTCCATTATATTCTCTTTTTTGTAGAAGCTTTGTCCTAGTCTGGTTCGTTGTCCTTGACGTACTTGTGGTCCTTCTACTGTATTTCTTCATTCTTGTCGTTCTATTTTCTTTTATAATTAATAGTGCATACATTTTATAGATATAGAATTAGTTTTGCTGTAAAGGTAAATTTCTGAATTGTATTCTGAACTGGGTATTGGTATATCTGGTGTGATCTCAGGTCTCTGGTCGTATCGTAGTGATCATACCGACAGGTTGGTCGTCTTATAATAGATACCATAACCATAAATCGGTGAAATGGCGGAACTCCAACAACTAATGAAGTTGGGTAAGGAACTTGGCCTGGAGGGAGAAAAGCTACGCGGCTGGATTAAAGAACAGCAGGCAGAAATGCGCGATGAGCGTGCTAAGGATAGAGAACAGGAAAAAAAGGATAAGGAAGAGGAAAGAGAGGCTAAGGATAAGGAACAGGAAAGGGAGTTTAAGCAACAGGAAAGAGAGGCTAAGGAACGGGAGCAGGAGAGGGAGTTAAAGTTAAAGGAGATAGAAGCTCAAGAGCGGGAGACAGACGCGCGAGTAAGAATCGCAGAATTAGAAAGCAAAAAGAATACGCCAACGGAAACAGTTGAGCGGCAGGTACACAATAAAGGTGGCGTTAGGATTAAGCTCCCTACGTTCGACGACCGGAAGGACGACATAGACGCCTTCCTTTACAGGTTCGAACTGAACGCACAGTTGCAATGGGGGGAAAATAAGGAATTATGGGCCACGTACCTGGCATCGCTATTGCAGGGGCGAGCGTTAACCTACTTTAAAGAGCTACAGCGCGAAGACGTGCAAGATTACGATAAGCTGAAGGCTTTGCTGCTTCGCCGATTTGCGCGTACCGAGGAATATTTCCGGGAGCAGTTTAGGCGGGCACGTGCAGATACCAGGGAGGACTTTGCTGCCTTCGTCGCGAGACTAACTGAGTATTTCGCGAACTGGGTAGACTTGGCGCATGTGGGCGCGGATTTTGCTAAACTGAAAGACTTAATGATCCGTGACCAGGTGTACGCGTCGTGCCACAAAGATCTGGTGGCTTTCCTGAAAGAGAACGAACCCGCGACGGTGCAGGAGGCGTCTAAGTTGGCGGAGGCATACCGTACGGCGCATCCGTCCAAACCAGTCGCCAGGGCGTACGTCCAAGATGCTGGGTACGTCGCCGTTGTCGAGGGGTCGCCGGCAGGACTTAGGGACAGGTCGCGTCAGCGTGGTGCCTATAGCGGGCAAGCCCAGGGGCAGCGTAGGGGCTATCACCAATCACCGGCATATGGATCCGGTAAGTTTGACCGAGCAGGAGGGCTAGGTCGCGGTAATGGCCGGGGGCGATTTGTGACCTTTGCCGATGACCGACGGCATAGGGACTCTAGTTCCGGTCGCGATGGGTCACGGGGACCCAGGCCTAGTGCAGCACAGGGAGCGGAGTGTTGGACTTGCGGACGCGTGGGTCACTTTTCACGCGAGTGTAGGGCCGCGAAGTGTTGGAACTGCGGAAGAGCAGATCACATCAGCGTGAACTGCCCTGCAGGTAGGATAGCGGCGAACGTGGACAGTAGCTCCAGTCCATGTTCCCCAAATAAATTTCATCATGCGGCTGCGTGTGTTACATCGGACAACGGAGGCGGACAGTATTCTAAGTGTCCCAGTTGTGAGAAGTTATTATCTTCCGGTGTTTTACCTTGTGGGAGAAAGATCCCCGTTATAAATTCATGTCATACAGGAGGTGGTCTTAGGGTTTATCCGGGGTTTGTTGGGGACGAACCGGTCTCGGTTTTACGAGATACAGGATCTACCGTTGTGGGAGTGCATAGGGATTGCATTCGGGATTCACAGCTTACAGGTGAGACTGTCCCGTGCATCCAATTTTCGGGGGCCAATGAGAAATTACCCATGGCAAGAATAATGATAGATACACCTTTCCTTAGCGGGGAAGTCGAAGCAGTCGTTGGTTGTTTTCCAGGCGCCCAGCTCATCATTGGGAATGTATCACGGGTGGTTTCCCCTTCCGATGAGAACGTGCAAGCATGGTCGCAATCAAAAGGTATTGACTTTTGCGCCGCGGTCGAAACACGTCGACGGGTAGCTGATAAAGATAAGATTAGACCTTTGGCGACGCCAGCGGTCAACCTAGATATCACGCCAGAGCGCTTGGCGAGATTACAAAGGGAGGACCCATCATTAAACCCATGTTTTGGGGAAGCGCGAACCGAGAAAACGAGGAGATATAAGAACGGGTCATCTTCTTTTTTTGTCCAGGGGGGCATTCTGTTCCGTATGTACGTCACAGTGGCTTCCGTTCAAAAGCAGGTCGTCGTGCCACGGTCGTTGATTGCTACAGTATTGCGTCTGGCCCATGATGTTCCATTAGCGGGTCATATGGGAAGTACTAGAACCAAGGAGAGAGTTCTGAAATATTTTTATTGGCCGTCAGTATACAGAGATGTGCGGTTATATTGTAAGACGTGCAGTGCGTGCCAAAAGACGACGCATAAGGGTCGTACACCCCAGGCTCCTCTTCAAAAGATCCCCACGGTTTCGGAACCGTTTAAAAAGGTTTCGATAGACCTTGTTGATTTAAGAGAAAGACTATCTTCGGCGCGCACTATAGCAGAAGAAGCTTCTGGTATCGCTTCGAAAAGAGCAAAAGACTATAAAGATAGAGGTTCCAAACTGAGAATTTTTAAGCCAGGAGACAAGGTTCTGTTGTTGTTACCTACGGACCATAATAAGTTATTGATGACATGGAAAGGTCCTTATGTTATTGAGCGAATTGTTTCGAAGGTATGTTACGCTATCCACATTGATGGATCAAGTAAGGTTTTCCATGTTGATATGCTGCAGAGGTTTCATGAGAGACCAAAGTATCTGTATTCTCATACTGGTGTTGAAGGACATACCTAATGTCGTGTCATTCGTTGACGATGTGGCATGCCATACGTCGACATGGTCTGATCATATTCAGACACTAACAGTAATTTTTCAACGATTACGCCAGTTTGGGCTAACTGCTAAACCCGCAAAGATGGATTTGGCATGTCCAGAGATAGTATTCTTAGGACATATTGTGGGTAGAGGTGTTCAGAGACCTGAAGTAACAAAAATTGACAAATTACTAGGGTTGCAAATCCCAAAAACAAAGAAACAAGTCAGAAGTTCATTCCAAGTTTTTCCTCCTTGTCATCTTCTCTTACTGACCTTACTAAGAAGGGACAACCCGATAAGGTCCAGTGGACGTCTGAATGTCAGACATCATTTGATAATTTGGTGACAGCATTATCATCGTCACCCATTTTGATATTACCCGATTTTCGATCTAATTTTATCCTCAGAACGGATGCGTCGGACTCTGGTGTCGGCGCTTGTCTTCCACAGGAGAAGAACGAATGTCTCCATCCTGTATGTTATGTCAGTAGGAAGTTATTGCAGAGAGAAAGAAAGTATTCTGTGATAGAGCGTGAGTGTCTTGCCATTGTGTGGTCCGTCCAGAAACTAGGACGTTATCTCATGGGACGAGAATTTTGTATCCAGACAGACCACAAGCCACTGACATTTTTGTCGAAGAATCGTTCGTCCAGCCCACGCTTGTCTAGATGGGCATTGGCTTTGCAGCCGTATACCTTCGTTATTCAACCAATTCCAGGAACCAGCAATCATATCGCCGACTACCTTAGTCGAACCTAGGGCAAGATTTCAGGAGCTTATACATCGGAGGACAGGAACATTGACAGGATCTGTGTGAATGAGTCGACTTTAAAATATTGACATTATAAATATGATATGAAGAATGGTTGATAGGTTGAGTGGTTTTTGATTCTGTATTAGGTATTGTGTTTAGTTAGCTATTGATGATGTGACACATATATGCATATTGCAGGCCATATTGATCCCCATATTTTCCCCTGATTCCGGTATTTTATATACTAGGGGAACTGCTAGGTCAGTTTTTTTAGTGTAGGTATTGCTCACGCTCACTCGTTGACAGTCATCTTGATGCGATTTGAAATTAATTGCATTAATTTTTTTGGGGTGGGGGATGATGTCACGAGTGGAGTGAGTGCAATTAAGGGGATTGCTACAGAGCGGGTGTAGAGTAAGAAGGGCTCACAGTAGACAGCAAGTTAAGCGTGCTGTTGTGAGTAGTGGGGGGGGGGTCTGAATGAGGCGAAAGCGCTGTATAACTATCACTGCAAGTTAGAAGGTCCGACGGAGCGGACCTGTGAATAAGAGCCCATCGGGCGGACATAAAGGGAGCAGTCGAGAAGACTAGTGAAAGAGTCTTTCCAGTAATGACTGGTGTCGGGGACGGGCCGAAGAGCCACCTCGATGAGCACAAGTGATAGGCCAGCATAGGGCCGGAGGCCGTACATAGGCCAGAAGTGAGACTGTCGGTGCAGGACAGTAGAGGCACATAAAGTCGTGGCAGTCGGGCCACGGACAGGGACGTAGATATGAGAGTGAATGAGATACTATATTATTGCCATGATGATGGGCAAGTGAACTGATAAGTTGTATGACAATAGGAAGGTGATGTTGAGAGACTGCGGTGCCAGTGAATCATTAATGTACTATTAAGACCCTGGGGGGAGAGGCTGAGGCCGAAGTGCCTTTAGGAGTAACTACCGGATTGTGGATCCGAGGGAGAGTGTGTGTGAGAATAAGGCCGTTGTACGGCAGTTCATTTCAATAATATAATGTATGTAATTGCGCTATTATATGTATAATTATGTTTAATAAATGTGTGAGTCTGATGGGTTGTTTTGTTAAGTGTTAAACTTGTTTGTTCGTGATTGTCGTCCTGTCATAAACTATTACATCTCCCAGTCTGGGATTTGTGACATAAATGTTTAAGGGGGGGAGCTGTCATACTCAGCCCGGAACGTCACAACTAGGTGCTGCCAGCAAAATGAGAAATAATGACAGAAGCTGACTAAGATCGCCGGACTTAGTATGACTGAGTGCTCTTGAAAAAAAATATATAAAAAATTACGGCTTACGCTTCTTGTCTGCCAACAGCTGACTTTGCCATTCCGGGCTCAGTATGATACCCCCCTAAGGGAAGGCAGACGCTATATAAGTAAGAGAAAACATTTTAAGCGTCTACGCTGAAACAATCCCACATTCATCTGGACCCCAGATCAACATAAAAACAATAAAACCATAGATGGATGTTGATGATTCAAAAGTGCAACATTTATTATTGAAGTAAAAAGGTACAATATAAAATACAACAATAATGAAAATTATGAAAATAATGATCCGCTGGCGGTAGGCAAAAGTGATGCAACCTCACGACATGTAAGGGCCCAAAAGACTACAGTTCTACACTGATTAATTAATGCTCTTCACCAACACAATCCTGCAAATTGACTATTGTGATACATGTATAAAAATTAATTCGGGACAGTAAATAGTCACAGGGTTTGTAAGGTAACATGGAAAAGAAAACAAACGCTACTCGGAAGTACATGATTATGTACGGCGGCTGATGCTTAAGTCTTCAGTAAAGCTGGATCCCTTCTGACCAGGCTTTTCATTGCCCTGCCCTGATCGAAAACACGGCTGTCTCAGCGCATTCAGAACCTGAATTCTATGACATTTTAGGACAGCTATATATTAATTTCATTCATACCTCAGAATTTAAGTTCTTGAACATGCGACATGGAATACCAAATTGGTCACAGTACATCATATTTTAATGTATTTCTGAGTGCCAAGTCCCCCAAGTGCAACTTTCAATACTCTTAATCTTATGGTACTTCGACATCTGGTCTATGCCACTTCATTCTGCATAGCTATGAACAAGAGATTTGATGATCTGATTTGATTTAATGAATCCTAGCACATCTGGCATCCCCATAAGTGCTCCTCTCCCCACTCCAAAATCCATTGTAGGGTTTTCTTACTTATGGTCCCAGTGACCAGCTGGTTGCACATTTGTCCACAAATGTATAAATACATTAACTGATGACTGAAAATTACACAGCACTATCGTAAAATAATCACATCCAGTAATATGACGGACAGGATTGTGCTTTGATAATTTTCTCTACAGATAAGATTATAACTGCAAATGTCCAACTTGCAGTGAAAAAGGTGACCTATCTGAACCAATTGCACTTCCGTGTCCTTTGCAAAATGCATCAAATATACCAGAGAACATGTGAAAACATTGTATCAGTGCTACCAAATGTACTTGATGAAATAAATGAAGGATTTTGATTAACAAGAGTTGATAAATACTGATAATATTACCTTTAAAACACACACAAAAAAAATTCTGGTATAAAATTTAAACCCTTCTGTCAAATGATGGAAACATGAAACTATGATTAAAAAATAATAATAATAATAATCTGCAATTGGGTTTTATTGAAAAATGTAGAATCAGACAAATGTGATCTTAATTCAACCCATTTGGTTTCAGTTCCCATTTCAATGCATTCTAAATCTAAGTCCCTCTCTCTCTGTCTCACCCATTTATAAATGATGCTTAGAAATAAAAGGTTTCGTATGAGTGGGAGACGGCATTAAAATAACCACCGGAAAAAGAGAAAAAGAAAGCATGACAGATAAAGCAAAATATCCAAGAGTTCAACGAATATAAAATTCTTAAGTGTCCCCAAAATGAACGCATTCGAGACTGCAATACTAAAATAATTTTGTCTTAAGATATGAACTTAATTCTGTAACAGCAAACATCAACTGAATCAAGTCATGTTTTGTGGCCAAGCATTAATTAACAATAATTCAGGTAATCACCCCCCCCCCCCCTCAAATCCAAATCAACTTACTTGCGCACTCAGCAATATGTGTTTGTCTCGTTTCTGTTTCATTTTTTTGTTTCATAAGATAAAAATAAATACATGTACACAAATGTCTACACTAGAAAATACATTTATTTATTACATGATCTCTCATCTTCCAAACACACTGTGGAATTTCTTTTACTTAAGAGTAAATATAGACTTTTCAGCCCCCCCCCCCCCCCGGCGGAAAAGAGGAAACACCTGTGTAAGCATCCTCGCCTACACTACACGAGTACAGCAGTACATGTAGTACTGTGTTGGTTCCATGTCCTAAGTACAGTACTGTATATCATTCTTAATAACTTGCTTATTCACCTGAGGTACAACAGATGCAAATACTCTTTGCCATATTCAGTTTTATATTACTGGTAGTTCATTTCACAGAGATGGAATTTATAACAGCTTAACTGCATTTTTTTTTTCACTTTATTGATACAACTCACTAACATGCACAGCAGTACTGACTCCACTACTGTACTAGAGTAGGCCAACAGTATCTGCTCCGTACTGTCAGGCTGTTAAGTAAAAACAAAAGTCATGGAGAATTTTATCAAAATCATTAAGTAAAAAAACTTGAATATTCAACACCATAGTCACTAAGTCTCCTCTATATCACATAATCAGTACAGATTTCAGGGGGTAAAGTTGCACAAAATGGAGCTGCAATCTTCCATCGACATCATCAAAAATACCAATTGGAAGTTTAATAATAGTTAGTACATTGACAGTTATTGCGATTCAGTTTGGCATATTTTGGTTTGGATACTTGACACAATACTGAGTTAAAGAGAACGTTTGACACAATTACAGAATCTTGAAATAAAATGCTTTGGCTAAATATTTACATAACACTTTAATCCCAGATTTATGGAGGGAAAAAATGCATCCATGCATGTTCAGGACGACACACTTAAGTACCAATATTACAAATTCTACATCTTTCTGTTTCCACATTTCCTGCATGTCTATACACTAAACTGACGAGAAAACTCCACTTACACTAACATTTAAAGACTCTTCCTCTAATCCTGTGGACCAGTGTATCTCAATGTGGGACGCACACCCCACCAATAGAGCATGGCAATACTTTGGTGGGGCATAGGACTTCAGAACGCAATGTAGGGATTTTTCATAGAGAAATCTTAAATTCATAGTATATTTCAACTTTACAGATAAACTATTGTTTGTTTATATTCTGTTGGTGGTTTCCTTGTTTAGCTCAGATTAAAACATCAAACTTAAGTGAGCACATCTTTTATGGTTATGCACAACCTAACCGCTTGTAGGCATTCTTGGCCCGATCATAATGGGGCACACGTTTTTTGTTGATTTTTTTCAAACTGAAAGCGGGGCATGGGACAAAAAAGGTTGAGAAATACTGCTGGTGCAATAGTCTATTCAAACATAATCATTGTTACAAGACACTGCCACGTCCACTTTTCCCGAACATATACAATGAAATGTCATCAAAATGACCCCGTAATGATACAATAAACTCAGCTGCATTGTCTGTACTGTAATGCTTCTTCAGTTATCATGAACTATTTTCAACAGATGATAACAATGTGATCCCTTCAGGGCATAGGAGTTTTTCTTTTTTTGGTTTTCGGATGGCAAATGTAAAAAATTCCAACAAACCTCAAGGTCTTCCTCAAGAATTTGAACAGAAATACTGGTACAAGGGGGGTATCATATTAAGCCCGAAACAGTGCGGTCAGCTGCTGGCAGACAAGAAGTGCACACCATGATTTCCTATATTTTCCCCATAAATCCAGAAAGACCCTATCAAACTAAGCCTGGTCAGACAGTTAGACAACTTCTGCCATTATTTCTTGGGTACAGTATGTATACATTTTGCTGACAGCAACTGGCTAATGTTCTGTACTTGGTATGATACCTCCTCATGGAAGGTTTTGATCAGTGTTCGAAGTCAAGCACACTATCACAACTTGAAAATGTAAATTTAAATAATTTCCTTACATCAAAATATTAAATTTGCCTATAAAATATATTACATATAAGCATAAAAACAATGCTTAAAATTACACCAGATTTCTCTTAACTTCTAGACAAAATGACCATCATAACCAAATGCAGGTACCTAGCTATATATAATATAGTTTTGCTGTGAATCTTGAAAAGTTCTTTCAAAGTACAATTATTACAATCTACATCATAATGATTCATTGAAAGTGCAAAATCGTGAATGAGTGTGATGAATAAATGTAATTATTGAGACTGATTAAGCCAAGCACAAGTATGATATCAGGGACAATAGATGAGACACTACCATAAAACAGTTGCAAAGCGGAGTATAAGTAAATGATCTCATAGTAACAGTAAAGCTGCTTGCAAAATGTCCTAATCTTATGCGATATGTTTATTTACACACACAAACAAGTTGTATAATTATTAATATATTGGTTCTGATTTCATCCATGAATAAAAATAATAATAATATAACCCGGAAGCTCTCAATTTTTGCACGAAATTTTCTTTTTAAAAATGAATTGCAGGTCACTGAAACTCAAAAACATATCAGCGAACTGCTTCAATGTACACTATTGTACACATCTCTTTAAATGAATGCTATTGCACAATAAATCACTTTTGAACTGAATTTACTGCATAAATAAAGTGTTTACATATTATTATATTATCATTATGAACAGGCCAGGCAATTTTTATGACTCTAATTTTCTGTTGTTTATAAATCGTTCATTTCTTTATCAAGATGCCAGATGGATGTATCAACACCACTGCCATATTTTTATTTAGAACATTGTTTTGGTTACGATAACAGTTAAATTCATATTAATTACCTGTATTATGTAGATTAATTTCATTTAAGGCATGCATTCCATTTCCAGGTCACAAGATTGAATGGGGGGGGGGGGGGAATGTTTTTTACAATAACCAACTGGGTAGAATAATCATGTTCTTACATGAAATCAATCAACTAACAGATCCACCAGTAATCTACAGCAAACTGTTTCACACTGCATTATGCTGCTGTTGTTTTCATTTTTGTTCCTTTTGCTTTTCTTTTTGTTATTTTTACAATGCTTTTGTCATCCAAATAAATAGAATAAAACCAAAATAAAAAATAAATAAGTTCCTATGCCCACAAGTAATGGCAGGTTGCAGATCAAGGGGTAGTGAGGTCATAATATAAACCCACACTACTGTGCAAAGGCAGAGCAATGTATGTGCTCTCTTTATCTCTTATCAGATGTGTCGCTCTGCCTTTGCATGGCAGTACAGTGAAGCTCACAAATATGGAATGTGGTCACAAAATGTTTCAGGTGATGTATATAAGCAGTAAAAAGTGTTTCTTAGTGCCACCAGTATGCTGTTGCTATTACGACATGACGAAGGCAAAATAATAGAATGAACATCGAAAGGTGTACAGACAGATAGATATTCAGTTGAAAAATGTTTTTCTCAAAGATCATTCAGTGTATACAACAAATATGGGCCAAACGTGACCCTATAAGAAGTTAACTTTATAAATGTGAAATACATGTACTTCAAATTCTGAACAGGTTCAAAATTGGTGCAAAATTCCAGGAGGATAAAATGTATTCATAACAAGTGTTGTTGTCTGAATCAGGAAATAATAACACTAATAATTAGTTCAAATAGTCATTGCATACTGAATTTTACATCAGTCAAATCTTGGCAGCCGACAACTCAGATTAAAAAAAAAACAAACATATTATTTCATCTTTTCAAAAAATGAAAGTAGACAGATATAAAATCTACTCATGCAAGCATGCAAAATTATTTTTAAAAATGTTGTTATCATAAATAAATCAAATTCCACCCCCCCCCCCCCCCCCCCCAAAAGATGACAAACAACCTAAAGTACATAAAGTAAGTGTGTATCTCCATATACATTTGGCAGTTGTACACAATGATCTCAGCATCCCCAGCAATGGTTTTATTTTTCATTTTTATTTGTGTGTGTAATGTAGCATGATTTCCCTCACATGGGATTGATGAGGACAAACATCAGATGACTGTAAAGGATATCAATGACTGGTGTTCATAAGTAAGTAATCTACATGTATTATGTACATTATAGAACATGAGAAAAAAATAACAAAACATACCTTACAAACTCTTCCTATAATCTGTAAGTAATACATAATCCAAGTAAAAACAGCTCTCCATTTGAACCCAATAAAAGAGAGGCGACCAACTGAAATCATGACAGCTGTTGCTTTGAAGATCTGGCACAAACAAATGAAACATGTCATAATCAACAAACATTTACATGAGTGACAAGAAGGAACGTTTTCAGTGAGAACTAAGGTCTGAGGTTTGTCTTTCACTCGATAGGCACATATTATGTATCCTTTCATAGTACAGGTCCCAGAAAGCCAAATGCAATTAAATTTTCACCCACATACTCATGAATTCAACATTACAAAACATACCGATATCTCATGTGATTTCTAGCTGCCCATCAAAGTTGGAAGGTTTGGCCATTCCTGTGCTTTGATCTGGCCCCAGACTGAAACTGAATGCTACTATATCAAGATACACACAAAAACCAGACTTTTACACTATTTCCCTGATTGACATTTGGCCATTGCTCTATGCCAGGGGTCACCAAACTGCGGCCCACGGGCCAAATCCGCCCGCGATGTCAGTTCATCCGGCCCGCCATGGTACTTGATTTTGTTTGATAAAACCAGGGATATCTAGAGCTACAGGATGGACAATTGCTTATGCGGCCCGCGCTTGTAAGTCTGTCAGTTATCCGGCCCTCTGTGAAAAAAGTTTGGTGACCCTTGATCTATGCTAACACTACAGCAAAAGTCATTTTTGACATTTTAAAGATATTAAGAAAAAACTTTCTTTTCCCGTCATTTGATGACTTATGCCGATATGATTCTATTGGAATACTACATTTTCCTATTGGTGCATTTCTTTTTCCATACCATTATCTGACAGCTCTCATCCTCAGGGATGCAATGAACCGCCAGTTGCCTTACGGCACAAGTCTGACCTATGCCATTACTGTAGTGCAGTGACGATTTGGTCGCAGCAACAAAGAATTTCCTTTAGTGTCTATCAAAAAGCTGCACCAAATATGACCAAAAAAACTCACAAAAGACGGTGTATATATCCCTTCCAAATATTTCCTCACTATTGAAAAAACAAGAGAGTAAAATCGAATTAGAAAAGAATAATGATGTCCCCAGCTTTCTTAAATACAACTTCAAAGAAAGGATGTGGCCAAACATTCATATCATTCTTTGGAAAAACTAACTGCATTTGACATATTCACTTATAAAGGAAGAGCCAGTGTGTCATACCATGTCAGAAACACTAAAAAGAGTGACATCAAGTTGTCAAAAAGTGACCTACATGTATGTACAACAGATCAGGCCCAGGCTCAAGGTAAGGATTTCTACAATAATGATCTAACCATGAGTGATTCACTTCTGATTTTGCTTAACTGTAGGGCATAATTGTTAGAGCATGCCAAATTATGGATGGTTTTTTTCCTTGTAACTCGACCAGTCGTCCCCCTTAGAATGACAAGGTTCTATCTCCACTTTTTGGCTGAACTGAGTTACACACTACACACTACTTTTACAGGCCTTCTCCATTGTGTGTCAAAGTATCAAGCAGATTCGGTGTGTAATTTGTAAGTACTACTAAAAAGGAAAAAATTCTTTGCTCTAAAAACTACTAGTACCTGGTACATAAAACTTTCATCCCCGATTTCTCAAAAATTGGCGGAAAAATTGCTTCCATCAATATTTATTCTTGCCACAAAACCTAGCTGTCTTTAATGTGCAATAATATTTCTGTCATCCACTTCATGACATCTGACACTCAGGTAGGTAGAAAAAGAAAATTCAGAAAAGGAACCATGGCCTTCTACATATCTTCTGTGCTGATCAGAGAAAAAAAGTTCCCTCAGAATGTACAAAATCATTCCATAAACAGTAAGTTAATCAAGACATCAAAATGTGCGCCTAGAAACCAATGCTGCCTGTTTCATTAGTGACTGCATAGTTTTGTTTGATGGCCAGTATACTACCATTCACGTAATAGACACAACCTATGTGCCTATTACTGATAAAATCACAACAAATGTCTGTGATCAAATGAGAATGACATTATATCCGAATGACTTGTCTAACACAGAACAAATGCTCCCTAGTGGTAGTTCTTCCCATAATCTTAAGAACCACCAACATGTAATGAAGAGACCTCCACAAAGTTTACATAGAAATATTAAAAACAATTCATGCAACACCAACTACCAATCAGATTTCATTGATCTAAAAATATGATGTTTTGAGATGTAATTTCCAGTAACAATGAAAATCTACTATAATCAGGTAAAAATCTCAAGCATTGTACAAATATCAACACTGCAGCTGTAATAACTCCAAAGTCAACAAAACAGACTATCAGAAATGCCAATAATCCTTTCTCACCGATTCTGAGGTTCCTTCCACAGAAAAAAAAAATAATAACAGTACCACTGACTTGTTTTCTGTGGCAAATTTCACTTCCAAACTTGTTCTGTTCCCCTGTTCTCAATATAGCAGTATAATTATCCACTATTTTTTCAAATACTTTTCAAGTGCTTAAGCAAAGTGAAAAAGCTCAAAAGAAACAAGAAATATGGTACATCCCACATTTTGAGCCCAGACGGCTTCTGCAGTTCAAGAACATCAAAATTCATCAGCATAAAAGAGTCGCAGAAGAGGAATTCTTGTTGAAGAAAAGATAGATAGAACATCAGTAGGTTCTGACACTCAGAAGGAATGAGTATTTATCCAAACTTGACACAATTCAGAAAAAGTTCACAGTTTAGGAGCTTACGTGTACAACTTGTAAACCACCAAAAATGGCAGACAAAAATCCTGGCAATGCCAGGTAATTTACACACAGGATTTGATACAGTGAGTAAATTTAAGTTAATGGTCAATCGGCAATATTTACAACACATAATGATACAAATGGATTACTTACAATTGGGTAAACTCCGCTGCCCTTGCATCACCAGCTGCCAGAAGCAACTTTTAGTCCAGTTATAATCCGTCAATTTCCATTTTAACAAATGTCACACTTTCCATGCCAAGCAAGAATTTCAAACAGTGTTACAACAAAACATTCCAAATTTTAAATATTCAAATCAACCAATGTAAGTGATGCAAACATGGCACACAATTCAATCATAACTCATTTAAACCAAAGACTGACTGGCTGCACCAGGATCTTCACTGTTGTAATTAATGACACCATTCATAAAAATTGCAGCCCACATCACATCCAAATTCATATTGGAGGACCTGAAGACTTTTAACTTTTTACATATGACAAAGTTGTGAAAAAACATGTGATGTATCATCACCTACATGAAAAATTCCCATAGATACAAACATTAGCTTTGTGATTTAAATGAAATGAAGCAATGCATTGGTAACCAAAATTAACTACATGTACAAAACTTGACACACTCTACAGATCACAAAAGCAATTTCAAACAAAATATAATGGCAAGTCACTCTAAAATCTGACAGGTTCAGCAGTTCTGGGAAGCACAAATGAATGATTCAGTGTTTAATGGCACAAAAATATAATTTTTAAAAACTAAAAAAAAACTGACTTAGTTTGCAATATTAATCCATATTACATTATGCAAATGAAATATGTACAACCTAGTGCAACAATATAATGCTCATAAAACAAATATCCAATCTATGATGAAAATTTGAAGCTAGACAAATTGCTGGACTAAACATGCCCTTTTCCTTTATCAATGTGAAACAAAACAACAGTGACAGGTGCGTTTGTGAGATGAAAACAATAGCATACCATACAATATGATTATTGTGTCTCAGTACAAATGCACAACTGTAATGTGGTAAAAAAAACATTTCCATAACACCTTTTGGAAGCCAGTTCTAAACACCACAAGCAACTACTGAGAATCTTATTGCAGACAAGCAGAATTGCCCAGCCTTTGTCCTAGCTAACAAAAAATTTGCTTTCCTCGGCATCTCGATTTGCATTATTTTATATATCTTGATAATTTAAAGATGCAGACCTGCTGAACAAGAGAAAGAAGACACCAGAAGAAGAAACTTTTCCACAAAACACGGACAGGAAAATGCAGGAATGACAGACTATAAAACATATTGTGGAACTGGCAAGGCTGAAATTCAAAGCTTGTCCTCACTAAGCATAATACACTTATTTACTCATTATTTCATTCATCTATCCCAAAACTACTTTATCTTCAAGGAATTTAGGTCAAAACTGCAAGTTCTATGTTTGTGACTGTCTTAGAATTCACTCTCATTAACATAGATGCCATTTTCACCTTGACAATAACAACCAGACATGGCTCGATTTGTTTTTCTCGCCTGTTTCATTCAACCTTCCGGCTGCTGGATGCCTTGAAGTACAATATAGAAATTCTGCAATTTACCAGCTGTGCATGCTTTCATTGGGCTTGTGTAAGATTCCACCTTTGAGCATATTTTGAAACACTACTACGGTATCTTGAGCAAACTAATATCACAAGGAAAGTCATCACTAAAATCAAAGAAAGCATCTTATTTCTTCTTTTTGTCACCGATCACAAAGCATGCCAACTTTGTACAAAATTTGAATATTTTACAGTACATATTCCAAATTTACCTTTGTTTTATAAATAGCAGAAGAAATGTTTGTCATGCAAACAGGAATCCCCATCAATAAGAAATTAAACAATTTCTGGCCCCAGCTAATAAAATGTCTTTTACATGACTTAGTCGTGTGAACATAAAAAAAACACATTCATAATTTTATCATTTATAAAACATTGGCACAAATACAGACAGTTATGAATATTATTATTTTATGGTTTCAAAATATGCATAATAAACAAGAGGTCGCAGATTTTCTCACATGAGTAAAAAATGTGTTGTCTTGATATTGATATATTGATATACATGAAAGGTTGCACACAGGTGCCACACTGAACAAGATAGATGCAATATCCAAAACTTCCCACAAAAGAGGCTTTCCACAGAAGACAAAAAATGGTTTTATTAAACAGAATGACAAATTATCAAGACATCTCCCATTAGGAAGGTAAAGTTCCTTCTGTCAGTATTCTTAATGAATGAGGTGGCAATAAATGGAATTGTGTCAGAGGTCATGACTCAAATGGAATTGTGTGAGAGGGCACAAGCATTCATCTGGAATGTTTTCAACAAATAGGAGTAAACCAAAGGCTTTACTGGCAAACAAAGCACCTCTTCCAAGTGGTCCAGCCTCATAAACTGCCAAAACATTTTAAGACAGACACAGAAGCAAAAGATGGTAACTTTTTGTGTTGTTGTTTTTTCTGTAATTAAATTCGTTGTTCATGATTACCATTTTCTACCATGCTGATGAAGATATTTTGATACACCAGTAAATCTTTCAAAATATCTTCATGCTAGGACTATGCATACCGCTGCCTACCAAAAAGTATTTCACAGCAATAGTTCCAAGACACACAATCTCCCCCTTGAACAGAGTGCAGGTATTCATCATTACTCATCACTCATGTACCACCTGGGACACAATTCAAACACAAATGAATTTGATTTACAGAACCCAGTTCATACAGTGAAAGGTAAGCACAAAGTCAGTTATGCATAATTTCCTCATGTGCATGTGCTTGGCTTACTTTTTGTTTCTTTATCAGATGAGTCATTCGCACATTTGCCCACTTGCCCATAGCAACTGTAGTATAGCCTTCCTGTACCAGGTTTTCAAATCCATGGGACTTAAGCAGCCATTTGAAAGCCTGACGTTTTACCATGGTATGCATTATCTATAAAAGTAAATATGCAAAAACAATCACCTAATTGTGGAATCAAGTGAGTGAGTTTAAACTCTCCATAATTTGCTGCATAAGCAATCCTTTCAAAATCATACATTTCAGTTTTTACTTCAGAGAATTATCTGTCAAATGCTTGTTTATATTTAACATAAATCTGCGACACTGACAACTCATTTTTCACCTCTAAACTTAATTTCATCGACCTTGCCATCAGGCTCTCCATGTTTGCAACTAGTACATCTCTTATGTGGCACAGTCTGAAAGTAACAACACAATCAGTCACACCAAACACACATAAATATCTTCCAGTTTCACTGATGGCTTGGACTTAATGGCTTCTGACTAGCAAGTTTATCACGGGTGACAATGAAACACAAATTAGCACTTCAGAGTAGAAAAAGTGAAAAGACACAGACCTTTCACTGAAAAAAACTGTGCGCGGTCAACACAGCGACACAGCGAAGCATATTTCAAGGTGCAGGCCCCAAGATTTCAGAAATAAATTGTGACTGACTTTTTCTATTGTATCTATTCTCCTCATACAGAACCACATTACTAACAAACTAACTCTGACTTTGCCTTCAACAATAACATCATTTACAGTTAAAAGCAAAATCTCTGTAAATGTGAAAATATTCCACCACATCCTTTCTCTTACTAACATTTGAATTTGTTTCAGAACAACCACATTGCAATACTGTGAACTGGAACATTATCTCTATTTTTCACTAGGCTTATTTTGGCTTTGTTAGGACTCTTAGTTGTCATATAAATGTAGGATGCTTTTATTTTGGAAATGCCTCTTATACACACAGAATGGCTGCCACATCAAGTATGAGGGAAGGTTACTGAAGCACGCAAAGTACTTTCAACTTGAATAAGGCCTGAAAATTCCATTAAAAAATTTTAATAAGGAAGTGAATGATGCATATTTTTCTACCTGAGCACCTCAAGTTTCCTAAAATATGGAAATACTGTGGTATTCAAGGGTGAATAGCTCAATTACAATATGGCATGGAACATATTAGAACATGCGAATATGACACCAAGTGTCTGTAAGCAAAATACACCTGGTTTGGTGCTCTTTAAGTGGGTTTCAAATTAAGAAGCAGTACAGATGATGACAGTCAAAAGCACTGGCAGTAGACGGCATGCCTTAAATGCATCTTTTTCACTTGCCTGACGATTCCATATCTACAGGCATCCAAAATTTCTTGTAATCAGCAAAATTTAACATCAGGGCTCAAATGCACAACCTTGGGGGCCATCTATAAATACGTACACCCACAGCTGGGGTGGGGGTGGGGGGTGCCCCCAACATGTCAAAAGTAAACATGGGGGGAAGCAGAGGTTTCTGGGGAATGCATGTATGCTTTTCACTTGTGATAATAAATGAAAAAGTTAGGTTTCAATTAGATTTTTTTCCTCTGAATTGAATAAGTTGATGGATTATACCAAAATCATGCTTCTAGTGAAAAAATATTCAATAATCCATGCAAAATGTCACTTAAAGCTTTAAAACATCAAGATGTTATCATGGATATACATCGTTCAAATTGCCAAGGACATGAAAAGCATGCACAGGGGGATGCAGATGTCAAAAATCAACAAAATTCGGCATATGTGCTGATATGGCCCCTTGCATCAGTAGTAAATTTGATATTCAGCAATCCTTTAATATTTACTTCATGACACAGAATTACAAAGGTTACTGCTTCAAACCCATTCTTTTGATTATGTTGAATAAGATGAATGTTTTCATTGTCTTATAACAACAGCAATCATCCAAATTGGTGGGAGGTGAGGAAAGCTGCCAAAATAATGACATTCTTGAGAACTCTAACACATCATGAAAAGGGCCAAGTGAAATCTTTCACTCTGACAAATAATAAGAACACCATACAAAATCTGTAATTTATACATTAAATGTATTTAAAAAATAAGTGAAATGGATTTGATTTTCAAATCAAAACTAGTCCTTAGCAACATCCATGATGCCATAATTATAGGGCCATTTATAGGTAGGATCTTCTAATTTATGTTTAATCAATTCAACTAACAACACAGTTATCAGTAATTAACTATGCGCAACCTTGTGAATGACTTTCAAAGATCCTACTCTTTACAATACAATCATCTTTTTGTACCACACAGAACTGTGAGCCTTTAATTGGATGCTGCAAGTGCTTCTCCTCCACTGGTCCTTTTTGGTGTCTCCTTGTTACAAAGCTCACTCAACACTCCCAGCCACTCCACCTTCTCCTGTTCATCTTTCATCTGAAAGGTCAGCGTTTTCCCCTTTTTGTTGCGAATGACTAGTCGAAAGCGTGGGCTCTTGGGCTCAATGCCATCGTTCGATCCACCGCTTGTGCTGCTGCTCCTTGCATTGGATGGTGGTTTGATAATCTCCATTACTTTACATGTGTTCAACATGATCATTTTAGAAGGAAATTTATCATCTGTACCCTGGTGACAGAGAATGATGAGAATGCATGATGCATTAATTTTCTGGTTCAATTTCACACATAACTTCTACACATTACCATATCCTTGCTGTTTAAAAGCCCTACTTTAATCCTATCTTGAAAACTTATGGAAAAGCAGCCTAGCAGGGATCTATTCTGTTCAGAAAATCAGTGTACATGTATTTTACAAATCTGTGACTTGGCAGGTAATATTCTGATGCCATTTAAAAAAAATTATGTTATAGAAAATATATGTTGTACATTATGCCCTGCATGCCCCGCCAGTATTCGAGATGAAGAGTGTCATGAAATGGCAATAATCTGCCCATGGGGCCATGTGTGTAATAGGAACACATCGCGGTAAGTGATAACACCATGTGTTCATGGCAAAGAAGGAATCTGAGGTGACCAATCAGCAACACAAAGCAAACTCAAAAAAAAACACTTCACCACCATTTGAAGTCTCTAAATATAAAAAAGAACCTTCTGCAGGTCGAAAGGAAGGCCCCTGTATAATTTCAGACCAAACCAAGCTGTTTGAGTGACGCTAGGTCTTGTTAAAAATGCCATGAGATGTTTTATTAGGCCTACCTAAGATAAAGCACTTTCGTGGAGAATTTCCATTGTGCGATGGTCTTTCAATATATTTTTACCAATCCGGAAAATATGACTTACATCTTTATATATACATATATGTTAACTTGATAAATACTTACAGCTGCAAACTTTGCCCTATAGTACTGTATGGAAGGAGGAGATTCACAAACAATCACTTTCACAATCCTCCAACCTTTGCGAATGTTTTTCTGGAGGTTAAAAATAACACACTGCATTGAATGAGACAAAAGTACAGTGATATAGGCCATGCAGTGCTGGCTCAGCAATGCAGAAGAAAGTGAAAAACAAAGGCAAGAGATGGACATTCCATGCTGTAATTAGTAGGACAAACATCTAAGGAGAGAAAGAGAAAGGAAAAAGAGCAGTTTATGGAAAGGTATTAGGTCAAAAGATGGATAGACAAAGGTTTACTGTGGATGGATTGCAGTCAGAAAGAAAGATGAAATTAAGGGTGTATGAGAAATAGTGGATGATATAAAAACAAAAAGCAAGTGCATTCAACAGCAAAATGCTTGGGATTACAACAAAAAAAAAAAAAACTGCCAAGATTAAAATTTAAAAAAAATTAAAATAAGCATGTATCTGTCAGTCTACAATGAAGAGAGCCACCTTGACTATTTCGATGCAGAAACACCATCAGACTGAAACAAATTGAATTTCGTTTTTTTCCTTTCATTTATGACATGTGAAATCTATGGAATTCGATCCATGCGGTTTTCTCAGTTTACCTTTTTAGCCAGGAAAGCTTCTTTCACTGGTTTCCCTTTCTTTACTCTGGGCTCCTCCATATCATCTTCCTCATCTTCAGATGAGCTTGAGTCACTGTCTGTGCTGTCATAGAAACTGTTTCTCTTTGCTCCAAGGTTAATGGAGGTCTACAAGGGATAAAATTGCATCAGAAATGGTCAACTCATATATCTAATCTGTGAGTGGTACAAAAAAACCATGGAACAATACTTAATTCGTGTATTTGTTTTTGTAGTTCATCTTTGCTCACAATCAAAAAAATCAAAACATACAACGAAAATTCAAGTCCAAACTTTTTTGCACTAGATGAGGACATGTTGTTCTAATTAGTGATGGACAAATGATGTCTATGAGCAAACGTTCCCTCTAAAGTTTTGAAACCACTGAGTGGAACTTTTGATGCTTTGAGAAAAAATATTTTAAATTCATAGCCAGCAGGCGACTCTCAAACTTTTGTGACACATTTTAATGTGTGCGGCACCAATACAGCGACTGCACAGCCATGCAGCTTTGAGGGAATACTGATTATAAGAAAGTTTTCAAATTTCAATATTGCTTGAAATGCATGGGACACAGTTTTTGAAGTTCTTTGAAAAGCAGGTATTACATCTGTTGTAGAACTAATTAACCCACCAGCGACACCAAAGGTTTTAAATACAAACAAGTAGTGCCTAAGGCACTTCAGATGATTTTATATTCAGATAGTCAGCATATTTCTTTCTTCAGGGAAGCAGGTACTCACAAATCTATACAGTTTGTCATTATCACTGAATCTTGGACTGACACCACTGGTTCCATCTTTTAAGTCAACTTCTTGGACGTGACCTAGTTTCAGCAGTGCTTGACCCATGTTTGCTCCATTTTCTCTGTTTCTCACTAGTGACCATCTCAACAACCAGTCCACTATTGTTTTTCCTGCAAGAAACAAAGCAAGTGAGTTTAATTGATGCAAGTTTAAATTTCGTCACATGTTTTTATCCAAAGTTTTAGTTATCCAAGGTTTATCCAAAACAAACAAAGAATGCTAATGCTGGCCATGCTGAACACGACAACTTTTCACAAATAAACGAAACCAAATGACGATCACAAGAACCACACCTGTGAACAATTACTGAAAGTGATAATGAATAAATCAGAAGGTCAAAAACAAAAGTGATATAAACACTGTTGGCAAATCACGTTATTTTGCAAACCAAATGTTGCAACAAACACTCGCATAGGCATTTTTGCAAGAAGAGATACTTCGTTCACCAGTTCATAACCTAGATCCAATTCAAGCACAATAAAATAATGAATTGATCAAAACAATGTCTCTTGCCATGTGAAAACATAAGCTAGTATCACAATATACCCATCTGTGGTAAATTACTACAAGCCTGGCCTAAAAAGAAAAAGAAACATAGCAAATGTGTCCTGAAAAAAAAAAGAACCTAACGAACAAGTGTTTTACTAACTCAGTGTGAAATGACAACCAACCTGTAAAACAATTCTTGAACACAACACCACCACGTAAATGATTAGCTGATTCAATCCCTGCATCGGGGTCCTGGATAGCTCCGATAATTTCACTGCAACGATGAAAAAAGAAATTCTATATCAATCCGAAGACTTCTAAGAAACCTCATTTGCATCAAATAGAAAGCAAACATGCCCTTGCCGATCATTGCTTTGTTCCCCTTCAAATACCCAATTTAAGGAAAAGCACAGATATAAATAAATAAATAAATATTCATGAGGAAGGAAACATTTTCATTATTTATACAAACAAAAGTGTCAGATGTATGTTAACTGGCAGTACTTTTTTGTAGAAGTTGTGACTGTGAGAATAAAACAAAAATTTTTTTAATTTGAAATTAATCATCCACCTTTTCCTACTAACAAAATCTGTGTATGACATACATCATTTTACATGAGTATGAAAACGTGCTTCACTTTGCCATTAACAGGCCAACCCATACCCCAACAAAGGTACACTGTATTATGATTCTCTTCAACTTATAGTCTTGAATTCAAGCATGATACATATGTAAAGCCGATTAAGTCAGCCAGCTGGAAATAAGTAAACTAACAGGAAAGCTAAGGACAGGATTGGGTGGAGGAGATTTTGTCGTGACATCCACTGTAGCAGCTAACATCGATGACGATGAAGCCGACAGGTGACAGGTGAGGTGACTTTCATTTTTACTAACATAATGACAATACTCTTACCTCACATTTGCTTGGGTACGGATATCTTGAAAAACCATTCTGTCATGTATAATCTGTTAAAAATATGAGGACATTTATCTTATTTTTTAAACAATCAACCACATGTGCTTAAAAAATAAAGTTAACAAAAAAAAATTCTTTATTCGTCAAGGTTTTCATCACTGGAAAAGTCTCTATAACCCTATCAGATAGTGTAAACATTAATACCTCACATTTGAAACTTGTTCCCAACAATCATATTCTTGATGTAATTAGCAATATCACTCTGTTTTACAGCTGGTTGAATAAAAAACTGGACCAAATGGACGATGATGGCAAGCACACAGGGAGAGTGAGATACGTTTATATCTTTTACTCCTCCTTGGACTTTACTCCGTAAAACTATACCTCTTTGGAAGTACTGAGTGATCTAATAACTGCCCCCAAGGCATGAGCCCAGCGATCTCTGTCCTCTGTGCCCCCTGCCTGCAGGTATACTTCCTCTCCATCTGGTAACTGCAGCTTGAGAAGGCCCTGGGAACAAAAGCAAACCATGCATGTTCATATTCAATGTACGTGTAAATCAATCAAGCAAAATAAAGGTTGGTAAATCTATAATTGTAATGACAAACTTTTGATAAAAGGCAGTTTCAAAACTTAACTCCTCAACTGCATTGGTAATTAGAAGTAATAAATTTTGAACTACAGCTAATTTACCCTCATTGTCATGAAAATTGAAATAGTAACCAGTAAAATCAGCTGCCTATTAATATAGTCCAGTTCAGGCTTTCTTAAAATTATAATAAAAGTCTCTATGGTCAATTGTCATTTTTATAAACATTTTTTAATAATTTCCATGAATGAGCCCTTTAGCAGTGACACCAAAAAAAAAAAAAAAAGACGAAGTTAACCACTATCACAACTTACCTGACTATTCAACTCAGTTACATCATGGCATGAACAGACTATAGAACAACCTTGTAATGACAGAGAATTGATGATCACTGACTTGTTCTTCTTGTGGTGGCAAGAAAGCCGGTCTTCACTTAGTGCAAACCACCGAGCTTTCCATTTGGTGTTGGCATTCTTGAATTTCAAAATACAAAACAAAAAGATTTAATGGAGTGATATAATTACAGCATGTATGGCATATGCACAAGAAAACAAACAAAAAAACGATTCTTACCGGTTAAACACTTTACTGCTTAAGTACTATCCTATTTACTATTAACACAGAAAAATTGATGGATAATGAGCATGCTGGCTGTTGAAAGCTGTGTAACCAAACTTCAGTCTCTGGATTTATTTAAATAAAGTTTTATCTAATCTTATCTATATGTTATTTCCCCTTCATGGTCTTCATATGTTAAAACATTCAAATAGATCCCCCCACACATACACAGCTTCAGAAATACAAGTATTATATTATAACTTTAACTCACAGACTACCAGCCTTTGGATACCCGGCAATTCCCTGTGTACCAGCCGTTTTTAGGGTTTACTCAAAAAATCACTGTGACTTTCCTAATTGACACAGGTATGTAATTTTTTCTATGTGTTTTATAACATAATACATTTGATAAAAAGGACCATACGCTTAGCACAAGGTATCTTAGCTTTCCCTTTACTTTTCCCCCTAACTACAGTCGACATTGCTTAAGATGATGTCCAGGGGACATGAAATTTAACATCTTACTATCCGTTAAATCATCTTAAGCATTATTAAGTTATCTACCTTAGATAAACTGTGTTGATAAATGATGGAAACAGTATTGTTATGTAGGTGACCTTTGGTTGTTTTCTTCTAAGGCGGGGGTATTTTTTGTGTGTAGGCCAACGTGTATTAGGGTGTGTGAGGGGATACTGTTTAAATTTTTTAAAATATTCACCCAAAGCGATGATGTCTGAACATTTCTAAGGAAAATGTTCTGTTTCCATTATAGCCAAAGGGCAATAATTAGCACACAATATTACCTGTCACTGTCAGTCGACTTAACATTATGTTGTTATATGACTGTCAGCATGCAAGATACGCCAACCAAACAAACATGGCTTGCATTTTCCTGTATTATTTATATAAATGTGAATATCATACAAGACCCTCCCGCTGGTCACACTCGCATCATGTAGCACTGAGACTGAGTAACACAATAAACATTGCCCATCTGCAGTGACCGAGTGAGGATGGTATTTGACACCTTCGTTGACTTGCTGGCGCCAGCTGTCTTTGCTCCGTGTCCCGTGAAAACGATTGAATCTCTATTGCGTAGTTTTTTTTTTTTTAAAGTTCAAAAATTGTGGCCACGCGTGTTACGGTACATCCACGTAGGTAAACCTTTGCTTTTTCTCTCTATCGGAACCTCCGCTCTCAATGCCCGACCTGAGTAAAATCAGTGGCCCTATGAATTTTACGATATCTGATGCATCATTTACTATTATAATGCATTATCGATCCACCTGATGAATAACACATATGGCAACATATTTGAGATCGCATGAGTGCGAGGGATCGGTGACGCCAGCAGAATAAAATTTGTAAAACCCTACACTCATGGACTAAGCGACCACATCCAATCGTACGCATCTCGCCTCAGGCGAACGCTGGTCGCTGGGTACGTTACATAACAGGTGTCAGGATAGCGAGGCAGACAAAAAGCAATGGCAGGTACGAGCTGTACCGAAACGACGATTACGAAAAATGACCGTGTATTTTGACCATGACACGGTTTAGGAAAATCATACTAAGCATTTTTTTTTCCTCTTTGGGACTTCAAAATGAGATCACGAAAAGAGTAAAAACGGACAGTAAGATGCCATACTATGCGTTTTTTTCCCACGGAAATGAGGCATTGGGGAAGGGATAAAAGAAAAACATCATACTAAAAGAAGATCATTTTAAGCGACTTCATTTTAAGTGGAGTCGATTGTACACCTTTTGCAATCAGTGGTGGAGTTGACGCTAGTTTTTTTAATCAGGTCTAGGTTCATATATGCTGGATCTACAACATCATCATCATCGTCAATATCTAGATCTGTGTCTCGATTTGAATGAGGACCACCATAGAAATCATCAAACAAGTTGCATGCAGCCATCTTGCAGATTTTTGTACGAAAAATGGTAGTAGTTAAGCAGTCATAAACTATTCAGTGTGTGCCAACCGTACGTCACATTATGACTTAGCAAAATTCTTATATATGCCAAATGGCCCTACTAACTATATCTGGTTCTTTTAACCGCAATAGCTGCGGTAGTAACGTGAGAAAAAATTACGGAAAGTGAAAACCGCAGGGCTTGCGGGAAAAGTAAACGGGGAATTTCAGGGCCACCTGCAACAGTTGCAGTAAAAGTAGTCAGTGAGTTAATACAAGAAATGCCCACAGTCATAAAGTCATCCAAGCCATAGGCCTAGATCTAGTTGATGTTAATGATGATTTGGGCTCAAGACCTTTTCAAGAACAGATTTTAAAAGGTAAAATAACCCGACAATCTTTTCCAGCACAGGGAAGTAGAATGCATTCCACTACTGTCCTCCTGGATTGAAACTGCCACCCACTCTTGTCTTGCTCTCACCAAATTTCAGTCTGCCAAACTGATAATGACACTGACGCCCAGTTAATTATAGACCACCACAGAGATGATGCGCTCATACCATCACTGTCATGAGATGTAAGACAGATTAGACCGAAACTTCTCCCTGTCAGTATCACTAGATCCTACTACTGTCTCTACCTGGACACTCACTAACTTGTGGCTGAGGTGATGGTCAGAGCCTAACATAACACTAACAGTTCCAGCATGGGCTGTGAATTATTTTGCAACTGGCTGACATTCCATTATTATAGGTGTAGTGCAGTGTGTTGTAAATTGCCAGTGTTTTGTGTCAGTCATCTTCCTCCCGCTCAGGCACACATCACCAAACCGCAATTTGTATTGTAGGGCATACTGACATGTAGGCCTTCCATTTTGGGGCATTTTGTTTGCTCTAGTAGATCTACTCTACTAACTAGCCTGGGGACAGTCGTCAGAACTGACAGTAGACACCCGACTGGGCTAAGCTGCACCGTAATTGACACTTACCTGTACCAACAAATACCCTTCTTTTACAAAATGTACGGAGTTCATTTTCCATGGGTAAGTTGTAGAGCTGTGAGACACGGATAATCAATTCTGCAAAAGAAACTCCTTGATGACTGTACTATCATTTCTCGTTCGGGATGCTCTTGGTGATCAAGTAAATGAATGATTGGTGTCCAGATTTTGTGACAATGTATTTTTCTGTAGAATGCCAAATAAAATTTACAAAATTTGTCATCAAAGAAAAGAGAAAATAAACACTTTTATAATCCGAACATCACGAGAAAACAAATATAATCCCAAGCGACGCAGACACTTTCTTCGACTGAGCCGTGAAGCTAAAAGCCTTGTTTGTTGTTGTTGTTTTTGTTTTGTTTTCAAGGGAGAGGGTTACAATGTCAACCAAAGCCCATTGATTGTCCCTCTGTGACAGATATTCTTACTTTTAAAGGGGCAGAAAGAGGTGGGATTAAAATGTTTGACTGGGATTTGTGGATCAATTTGTTTTTTATTAAGATTCACCAAGTGTTACCTACATGATACCACCACAGTTGCAATTGCAGACGTGGGTATTTGGGTGTTTCGTGTAAAATTGTCACATCAAAGATACTGTCTCTGGGTTAGGGATTTCGTCATTTCCTCACAAATATCATACACGCTCGCCTACTGAAAGTGAGACTGTGATGGTGCTCATCTCTAAGAGTTTTCTTTCTTAGATTTTTAAAAGCATATTTGATCAAACTTTGGAAAATTTCACTCCCATCAAATTAAAAGAAAAACTTAATTCTGTATTTTGACTGGAAATGGTCCTTCTTGGCACTATTGTCGCGGGCAAAAAAAATTGTTGGGAAGTCGTTTACGGAACAAAACGAACCGTGCTTTTCAAGACTGTCATGTTTCGCTGGCGAATATTTGTAATGTTGAAGAAACCAGATAAAAAATGATTGGTCTGGCCGTATCTCAAAATAAAAAAATTCACCACAGTTCTTTCTTTCTAAATTGATCTCTGACAGAAACAGAAATTATGTCTCCCTGCTGCTACGGAAAGTGGGAAGTAAATTCGTCAACCAAACGGTCCTTAACATTTGCCTTCCTTGTGTCAAAGCAGGTATGAACACAGAATAGCAAACCGGGACATCATCATATAAATTGGTGTTTAAAACAAAACTGCATTTTTATGTCATTTTCATACACTATCATTATCGTCTTTGCCAACAACAAGAAAACTAAATACAGTACTATACCACTGTCACTATTAGCCCAAACCAATTTTCACTTTAATATCACATTTGTTTTATTTATAGAAATAATAAACAGGTCCTCAAAAAAAAAATGCAATTAGTATACAATATCATTTTACTTTCATTCTGGTACAATAATAAAATTGCCGATAATAAAACAAATAAATGAATAGATAAATAAAAAGGAAGCATTCGGTGGGGAGGTGGGCGCCCACAATTGACCTACTCCTCAAAAATGTATTGTTTAGCAAGCTGCAGTTTATTACAGCCGTAAAGATTTTCAGCTCAATATGTAAAGTTAAACAAAACAAAAACTATCTTGCCGAGCAGTTCAGTTCTGCACAATTAAATGGATTGTTGCTTTCTTTTTCCGGGCACCAATTTTACCCAGCTGTCATGGGGCATAACTGTAATAAACTTTAAAAATTGGAGGCGCCATACAATAGCCTTGTTACAGACACACAGAGGTATTCGGTTTCAAGAGTGCATAGACAATAACTAATTTTTGTCATTGGATTATAGTGGTTACAAATCTCAGGTGATAGGTTTGTAATGTTAGAAAAACTGGCAGCTTTTTAAATGAGGACAACAGACCTTCTCACTTTACTTTAGATCTCCCTCAAGCTCTATGATGGGGCTGAGGGAACTTTCAATAATATTGTTACTGTTGTCGTTGAAATTTAGATGAAGGAAGTGTAAAATTAATATCTAAATTCTAACCTAGATCTAGACCTGTCTAGGTATAGACACTATTTCATTGTATTCGTATTCCTCTAAGAACTGGTTTCCTTTGTGGACACCCTTTTATTTTAGGCTATGCCTAGGCTGCTCAAGTCCCGGACTGACGAATAGCCAAATGCGTATACTCCAGTCCCGGACTTGTGTGTACATAGATCGCCAATGGCTAGCCCAGCCCCTTTTCGCCTGATTAGTCAATCTGACTACCGCCCATTGATACAAACTGACTAGACCCTCACGCCCCCCAGGTCCAACAAAACATGTAGGCCTAGGCCTAGTCCAACATCCATGCCGCCATTCGAATGTTTGTTTTCTTACCCTAGCCTAACTAAAAAACTTGGCGATGAAAGACAGCTTTTCATTAGTCAAGGACCGGAGTATAGCCATTTGGTTTATTTTATGTGTAGGGATGGAGTGTCTCATCATATGGATAAGGATATTTATATTAGGAATGCCTACAGTCCTACATTCTACATCTAGATCTATCTTTGGACAGGTTTGGTTAGGCAGCTGTTCTATAGTGTTCTGAGTTTTAAATGTAATTGCTGAGTTGTGGGTTAGTCTTGATCTAAGACATCCATCTAGAGTAACTTACTTGTCACTCCCTCCTCAGCACTGTTCCCATGTGACGCCTTGCCCACAAACACTCTTATTCCCCTTAACCCTTCCCCGGGCGTATTAATTCTGTACTGCAAGGTTCCCCAATGGCAGATTATTTTTACACTTAAAAAGCAAAAAAAGTAAAGGAAAAAATTAAGACCTTTCTGTTAAAGGCCTAATTTGTATTGATCATACAACTAGTATAATTATATATGTAGATCTAGAGCCTGTTTAGATTTGAACTGGTTCAGTAGCACGGCGGAGGTCCATTTATAACGGAATTGGTCCATTAGGAAAATGTCTGCCACAAAAACGACTATAGTCACGACTGCCACTGCGGGTCCAGAAAGTGCGGTGCGACTATTATCGCCACTGCCAGGCTAAGGGTTAAATTGGCCGAGGCTTTGAAATATCTTTCCAGTCTACCTCATTATGGTACTCCTTCCGTGTATAGAAAAACACAAGCCTCAGGCTAGGCCTAGTATTAGTACTGTGCTGTTTGCCAATTTGCCGCCGCCACTTACATTACATTCTGTAGACAACTCAAAATTATAAAAATTATTTAGCTCTAGTTCTAAGTGGACCAAGCTTTAAAATTAAATTGCAGCCTGGGCTGTTCTGAGCACAATAAGCTTTGGCGAGGTGGTCAGTATTATGGTTTGTTATTTTATTTTTGCAGGATTCCTGACTCAAAAGGGAATACATTTGTCAGTCACAGCAAGTATAGCAAATAACTTTAGCAATGATATATCTAGCTTCATCTGCTGATGAAGCTAAAATATGGGATGCTCCAACATTTACCTTATTAGAACAGTTCAACCCATATGATGAACCAGTCACTGATGTATCTTGGAGTCACGATGGTAAATCATAATATTACTCCTTAGTCTATTTGTCATTTAATATTGTACTTGTTTTATAATTTATAGAGGCCCAACTAATAACAAAAATGTTATCTCTAGCTTTGGTTGTAGTCATTCTGTCTAGATCATAGTTCTGTTATAAAACGCGAGTTTTCTTTTAATTTATTTGTTTATTTGTTTTTTCGAAGTGCTTATTTGCAGACGTCTGCGAATAAGATCCTGATCTTATTTGCAGATGGAGGGTTTCTTGGTTTTGTGATGTCTACTCATGGAAAAGTTCTTCCGCAGTCTGCGATGGTGCAATGGCTAGCATCTGCGGTTATTATTCGGAGACTATGGGCCCGGTCCGTCCCAAGCCCGAGCACTTTTTTTTGTAAACGTAGGATTGCTCGTTTTCACAATTTTAGGGGGAAAAAATTTTTTTTAAGGATTTTGCAAAATTGATGTCATGGGGAAATTGATCAATGTTCCTAGTGTGCTCCAGATTACTTTATTCCTGTTCATTTTATTTATTCCTGTTCACTGAATGAAACAGAAAATAAAATGTAAATCAAATTTAAATTAGTAAGCATGTAAATGATTTCTTTTACTTTTAGTCAGTGTGAACTGAACAGCTCATCTCTCACCACGGTAACCTGGATCTATTTTTCATGTTTTGTTTTATCACTTTTTGTTTCCATGGAAGTTTAATTGATTTTTATTTGCTCTGTCTGACTTTAGTTTCTCTGTGATTTCACACCTGACAAAATTGGCTAACAATATTCATCTAAAAAAGTTTGTAAAAAATATTTTAAAATTCCTAGTTATAATTTTATACTCTGGAGCAAAGCAACCATGATCAGTGGGGAAAAAACACAGTAAAAAGTGACAAAAAGAAAAAAGGTCAGATCTGGCGGAGCCTCTAAACAGAGCGAAGCATACATTATTTTTCATTTTGGATACAATCAGCATTACCCCTATCTTTGAGCAGTGCAGCCGTGTTTTGCAGTTGCTAAAAAAAACTATTAAATTAAAGTATAAGTCCTAATTGATGGTGCAGAGACACTGACAGTGCTATTGCCTAAGAAATCGTACTGACATTAGCACATGATTGGCATTTGTATAACTAAGATCTATGTTTTTACGTTAATTCAGATGGTTTAACTTTCTTTGCCTGTCAGGTAACTCCATCGCATGCTGCTGCAGTTTAGACAAGACAGTGCACCTTCGTCTGACAAAAACAACTCATTCAGTTCCATCAGATTCTTTTGTGTTGCCAGTAAGTGTGAAATTCTACCCAGGGGGCCATTGTTTGGTCAGCATGTTAACTAGCTAATTTTCATTTCCTTACTCTCTCTTTAGTTGTGACAGTAATCAGCCCTTATTGGAATGTTTGAAAACGGTGTTGCAAAAAGAATGCAAGATGACTTGTAATTGTTAACTCACTCCTGGCAGAGAAGAGATGTTTCTCAAAGTTGTTAATCAACTCGCTAAAATGTCATTATAGGAAATGTTGTAAACAATTTGAACATAAAGTTCAAAGCTTATGGGACAAGTCAACACAGCAGTCAACATTTGGAATCTTAAGCAAGAAGAGATTTAATTTATGATTTACCTGTCCCGAAAATGAAACATTTTACTATTCAGCAAGCAGGTAAAACAACAGCAAGTTGAAATCTAGTAAAACAGTGTTTGAAAACTTAGTGAAGTGGAAAGAAAGAAATTGAACAAGAGTACTTAGTAAAATAACTTAGTGTTCACATGTTGTAGTTGTTGATAGGAGAGATCTAACTAGATCCATATGCTGAATTTAGCACAAATCATGCTTATCTGTTTCCAAACTCTATGACTAAATCAGATGTATTGTTATAATGTCCTGATTTCAGGCCTGAATTGTATGGAGATTTTAAAAAATACCTTATTCAGGTAAAAAATATTTCCATTCCCCTGCTTGTCAGGATTATTTAAATTTAAAGGTGAAATGGATGTGAAGTGGGTCAATACCCACAGAGTAACAGACCCTTACATTACAATCCTTTACATTCACTGACGAAAGAGACAACACAAAGTTTGACACCCGTGGTTGTGCGGTATACTAAATGTAGTCATTCATAGATCATGGAAGTAGACTGGAAGGTGAAAAGAGACCCAGTTGAATCATTCCTGGCAGATTTTGTTCTCTCTTGTTTAAATCTGAGTTACTCTGAATTACTTTTGTTAAGCAGCAAGCTTCACGGATTTTGTTGTTAATTAATCCCTGGTTAAATCATGCTGTATACTTTTATCTTCAAAGGCTAACTGCCAATGCCTGGATTACAACTCTTCATCTCGTTTTCTGTTGTGTGGATGTGTGGACGGAAGCGTTCATTTTTGGGACCGCAGAACAAAAACAATCAAGAAATCATATACGGTGAGTACAGTTTTAGCCATTTGTTGAGTTATATTTGTTTCTTATCTACCGTATACCGTGCAACACCAGTTAGGGAAACTACCCGAGCTATATCTGAAATAAACTTTATAACTATCACACAAAATTATCACATGACAGGATGACACACAATTTTACAAGCAAGATTTGGCTTTGAAGTCACAGTGTTGAGATTGCTTCAGTGGACTTAAAGTATTTGCAGCATTTAAAATGTTTCTTTTTGAAAGCAGATTGTAGCTCAGGCTTAACCCTTTCAGTATCTGGTAATTTGTTCCTGTAGTGGGAGATATTTGGAGATTTCAAGGAGCCTTCACATTTAAATAAAATCACCATCATTCTCATTCACATCACTGAACAAGTAAGGGGGGAGTTTACACTTGAGAACTTAAGATTACAATATTGGTTCAGATTTATTTTTATTCACTCTGTCATTTATTTTTACTACCATTCACTTTAGAAACACAAGCACCCAGTGACAGTGGCTCGATGGAATTGGAATGATACATACATTGCCTTGGGTTCTGAAAATGGAGAGATCTTATTGTACAATGTTGTCACTGGTCAGGCCAGCAGTCCTCTGGTGGCCTCTACTGTACAGGTGAGAATCATAATCATCAAGACTTATCTCAAATAAATTATACACGGGTTATGGAAACCATAACATGCAAATGTCATTGCAAGATATTTGTGTTTGGCTATGAAAAATGGGATCTTGCAAGGACCCATCATCATCATCAGCTGAGCCCAGTTAAAACTAAGCACTTGTGAATAGAACTGCAGTATTGTTACTGTGAAAGTATAATTATTTGAGTTATTACATTAGTTTCCATGACGTGCCCATGTTTTAGAATGCAGTAATATTTAGTGCACTTTTTTTGTTTAACAGTTTACAGATCATAGACGAGACAGAAATAAATGTAATAACGTTCTCTTCATTTGCAGCCAATCAGACAACTTAAATATAATCCTTATCGCAAGGCAAGCCTGGTATCAGTATCTGATGGTGGGATTGTCAACTTCTGGGATACCAATACCCGTCGCCTTGTGCATGCTTTTACCAATACACACCAAGCACCTGCTAAAGACTTGGCTTTCTCTCCTATCAATGACTGCCTTATGGTCAGTGTAGGACTGGACAAGAGAGCTGTTTTTTATGATATCCAAAACAAGTCGTAAGTGGAGATAATTTTGGTGTTTCTGTCAATGGAGCAGTTCTGATTTGTAGCTCTGTGAGCAGCATGATTTGCCATTGTGTCTTTATGTGCTCATCTACAAATTTAAAATGGTTTTTCAGAAGAGGAATTTATTGGCAGTATTACTTGTGGCTGTCATATATGGCCTTATTTAATGAACAGTGCAAATATTGCAGCCATCCACTGTAGAAAATGAAGAGGTGTAAAATTATCTAGGCAGCTAGTAATTTTGCATTTTCTCACGAGCAACAAGCAAGGTAATGTGAGGTTTTCTCTTAATTTTTGAATGGTCCCTTTTTGGCACTGTATGTCATGTAGTATTTTAGGCAATAAGTACCGAGAATTTGAGTGCAGTGGGAATGCTGACCATGTTTTGTTTTCGTGCTTTGTCATGAAATATTGGTATGGGGTGAAAATCTTGTAAAAGTTACAAATTTCCCAAGATCCCTTTGAGAGTGATCTTCAAATTTTAGGGGAGCAATTTCTATAGGAGTGCCTATGTGATTTTAAAATATTGAAATTTCCATATTGGTAAATGTTCCAATTTATTCATCACAGGGCCATCAAAACGCTTGTAGCAGAGCATCCACTGACATCTGTGGATATGATGCAAGATGGGGCTACTGTTGTTGTTGGTACAACACGAGGCAAGGTCCTGTTCTATGACATGCGACAAGCTTCAACCCCAGTATTTGATTTGTCTGCCCATAAGTCTTCTGTAAGGCACCTGAGCTTTGTGAGAAAGGTGGGTTTGCTGTGGTGAGATAGAAATGATAAATTGAACTTAAACACTTCTTTAAGTTTCAGTGACATGATAAAAATAAAGTTTTGGCAATTGTTTCAACAGGCACAGATTTTCTTGGCATTAGCAATTTCTGTTATCTTTGTTGCAGTAAAATTTTACGAGAACTTTATTATACATGACAACAAATATTTTTAAAAGAATATTTTTGGCTATGGTAATTGTTCTGTTTCATTTCCAACTCATTCATATGTATATAAAGTTTTGTAGTTTTTTTCTCACAGTGCAAGAAAAGAGTGCTTCAAAACCCTTAGTGAGATATATGTGAGTGTGCATGAGAAAACCCACAATATGTCGACAGAGTTGATTTTGAGAAAAACGGCTTGGAAGTGAAAATATGGGTCCGACACAAACTTCCAACTTGGCTGTTGTTTAGGGGACCGTGGCATGTTACAGGGTAAACTGTAGACGAGCAGTGAACACTACTCATTATGATCTCTATAACGGCTTTGTAATTAGACTATGGTCTCCTAACAAGATCCAAAAACTTCCGACTCGGCTGTTGTTTAGGGGACCGTGGCATGTTACAGGGTAAACTGTAGATGAGCAGTGAACACTACTCAGTATGATCTCTATAACGGCTTAGTTATTTGACAACGGTCTCCTAACAGCAATCACTCCAATATCAATGGGTCAATGAGCTATTGCCACTTTTAGGGTTAAATGCCGTTTTCTCAAAATCTTGTTTTAGGGGGGTCACTGGCTTCAATTTATCAGAAATGTCTTGTCTTTTATTTTGTGTACAGAACTCAAAATGTCATGTTTGCGACATATTGTGGGTTTTCTCATGCACACTCACATATCATACATAAACTCTCTTCTCAGTCATAATAAATCCAGTGGCTTGTATTTTGATACTTTCAATAGGATGATGGAAAAGGTGACTCACTGTCTTCCCAGAGTTTGCGCAGGCAGCTCCCTGTTGCCCCTGTGTCTTCCACTGATGCTCTAAATCAAAACAGCAACAATTCAAGTAAGGGTTTTGTTAAACACTTGATACTAGCTGTCAAATTCATCCACTGATTTTATTCCTACCATATGTCTTCATGCAAACATGTTGGACTGATTGAAAGACTCATCACAGCAACAGGAAAAATTATACCAGGATCACCAATGCTTCTATACTGTATAATTTGGACAAGCAAAACAATAAGACATTTGCTTGTCTTATTCAGTGCAAGCTGCCCAGTTTAAACTTACAGAGCTCCACAGTGAATTGAAGGTTTTAGAGAATCCACTTGAGCTTTACAAATGATCTATGACTCTGGTGCCAAATGGATGTTTATTTAATTTTGTTTTCAGCGAAATTTGAAACAAAAATTGCTGTGACACTTGTGACATTACTAAAATTCAGTGTGTGTTACCTTAATAGGAACAGTCCAGATGACATTTAAGAATGCATATAATAGATATATCTTTTTTTTTTTGAAGTACATCTGCAGTAGGTGGCAATCAAACAAGTAACTCATAGTGACAGTTTGTGAAGAAGTTCTCCTCGGCGTTCTCCTCAAATCACATGAAGACATTGGAATGCACCGGATAATATATTACATCTTTATTAATTCAACAACATGTGGTTGTTTGCTGTTCTGTCATTGTAAATATTCTTACTTTTCTCATTTGTGCTACAGGTTATCATTCCCCACGAAACAACGCATACTCAGCAGGTTTGGATGCCTTTTCTCCATTGGGCGAATGTAAGTGAAATATGTTTTTGTTGTAAATGACATAGACAAGTAACCATAATAGACAAGAAGAAAAAAAAGTGGCACATTTGAAAACTGAATTAAAAGTTCAGCAATAATATATTTACCTGCCATTCCTTTTGTTATTTCTCATGTTTATCCATTCTAAAATCAGACAAAACCAAGTAGACAAGCAGAAGAAAAAAAATGCAAATTGTTGAAAAAGAAAAACAAACTATGTAGATAGGAGAAGAGAAGGATTTATTCCATTGGAGGCAAAGTTTTCTATTGTTTTATCATAAAGCAGAATTGCCAACTGTCCTTATTTGGCAAGGCATTCCTGTATTTTTGGTGTCGGAGGGGCATGAGAAATATTTTTTATTTACAAAAAACAAATTCTTGCCAGGTTTTAGAATAAAGACCAGACCAGTGATGCGCATAACAGTAACATTACGCACATTTTAGTAATTATTATAGAGAGTACACTAAAAGAAGTGTGAAGAGTGTTACAATGTTTTGTATTCATGTTCTCCTTTCTAAGGAAATCATAACTTAATGATAGTGTGAGTATCCTTCATAAGGCATGGATATATTTGTCCTGTGAGGTGCTCATTATTGAAGTGGCCATGATTTAGTTATAAGGTTTGAAACCGATAAAACGCATTGATTGTCACATCTGAATGAATACGTGCCTTGTAGTCCAATGTTAGTTTATCCATTAACTTTTAATTTTTGTATTGGGATTTCCTGCAGTGCACAGAACTGGCAGTTCTCCCACAGATAAAACAGGAAGTGAGAAGTCCTGGATGTACAACCTGAACAAGTCACTGGGTGGAGATGTAGCAACTACAGGTTTGTGAATAACTTGCAGTGCATTCAAATCAGGTTGTCAAAGAATGAAAAGACCTAGTTTGCCAAAACTCCCCTGTGTGTGCAGGGCCCACAGTTTCTCATGGTCTGTTGGTTTATAGATTTTATTATGGAAATCAGTCAGAAGGCACAAAGAAATTTTGGGAAAAGCTTTGTTTATTCATCTTAATGAATTTGTTGTTTGTGGTAGATATTCAGTAGCTAGTAGCATCAGATCAGTATTAAGCAACAGAAAATTTCTGGGACAGAAACTGAAGGGAAAAAAATCTATTTGAATTACTTACTGAAAGGTGATTTTGATGCTGTAATGGAAACTGAAAAGGACAGGTGAGCATGGGCGGTTTCATCTTCCAAACTGTCCAGCTTTAGAGTAGCAATGAGTGTCTGTTGTCAGCATTGTACCTTCAATACTGAAAATTTTGTAAGGGCAGTGCTGAGAGTCAAAAACAAGCAAAAATTTGAAATAAATTCTGTTTCTTAAATTTATTTTAAAAATTTTCCACGCTGTGTCTTCTGTAGGGGGAGAAGGTGTGTTTTCTCCTTTGCGTCATGACCATTCACAGAGTCTAAACAGCACACATGGAACAAGTTCTCTCATAGGCAACAACTCTTTCTTGACACAGGTTAGTTTCATGTTTACCCACAAAATAGATTAGTATGCCATTTTGTTCATTCAGTTGTGGTTAAGATGGAAAGAAGCACTGATGTCTGCAAACATAGTACTTAATGTTTGTCCCTGTTAAGGTTATTGCAATTGTTAAGTTTATTACCACAGCAAGATCAGAACTTTTGGGAGTTTATAGTTCACCGATAAAAAGTGCTGAGCAAAATGGGATGTTAGTTAACCAAAGTTTGCCTTTGGTGTCAAACATGGCATACATGAAGCAAGGAGTACCATGCTGCTCCAATACGTACGAGAACAGGCATATCTAAGTTCTCTTGGAAGAACCTCGCCCTCACTGTGCTTTGATCTTCCCACTGTTATGTACACAGCTTATGTCTTGCTTTATGATACTTGAAATCAACACCAAATCCAAAGGGCAAGCTCAAATGCAATGACATCAAAGAATCTTACCATTGTATCACAATGGACTCTTCATTTTAATGGTAGTCATTAAGAATGCGTGCAACATTAAGTCAGATGTGCTGTGTGAATGGAGTGAAAAATTGTTCTAGAAATGTTGGATTTGCTTTGTGAATATTACAGATATTAGGCTCTGCTGAAAATTCCACCAACAAAGACCCATCTCAAAGTCTTAGTAACAAAGTGACAACCACAGAGGATAAATTTGAAGACAGAAATCACCCACCCAGTAAAGGAGACAGTACTCCCACTTCAAATGCTGGCCATTCAGGTGAGAAAGTATATTTTTGTCTGTTGTAAGTTTTCCAAATTGATATCAGGTGTGGTCAGTTGAAAGACAGCATTTTTCAAATTATTTCAAGTTACTTTTCCCATCAGTACCATTAGATATGAATTTGATTCAAATTTTGGTATTGAGCATTTGTGAGTGAAAAACTATTGCCTTATAAATATGATTTTTGTTTGGAATTAATTAAACAAGTATGTTTTTCTGCTTTTCAGTTTGTAGATTCTTCTAGGTTTACAGGCCTGTCAGAAGTCCGCGGTTCGCGCTCCGCGGGCGGGCTGCGAGAAGTGGCGACCGCGCGCCGCGGTTTCAAGTCAGCGGGTCGTAGTTGTTATATTGGCGGGTCGCGGGCGAATATCTGGCAACTTTTTATTTTTATCGCGTTCGACTTCCTTCCGGTTTTGTGTTTATCTTTGCTTTCCTCCAGTTTTCGAAATGCGAACAAAGACAAAGTTTCTATCTACCCACGTTGTATTTCGAGTGCCACAATCTTCTTTATTTGCTTTTATCTTGTGGTATTGTCTAAATATTTAAGTTCGTTTTAGTTTAAAGTGTAGACTAGATTGTCCTAGGTTAGTTAGACAGTGAGAGGTGTGTTAAATTTCATCGGGGCGCGATCGATGTCGGTACTGGGCCATCGACATCGCAACATTTTTCACGAATCGGTGGACTTAGTTTT
Organism: Onchidella celtica; assembly: GCA_963931925.1. Classification (NCBI taxonomy): domain Eukaryota; kingdom Metazoa; phylum Mollusca; class Gastropoda; order Systellommatophora; family Onchidiidae; genus Onchidella; species Onchidella celtica. The sequence goes on along the minus strand of OZ007572.1, from coordinate 42,668,438 downwards.
TATTAATCAGTAGATCTATCTACTCAGCTAAAACAAAGGTTGTACCAAAAAAAAAAAAAGAATCTAGATCTAGTAGTGAATAAAAATCTTGTGTCTGTGTGATGAACTTAAATTCTGTAGACTGTTAGAATGTATATATTACAGTGAACTGCTTGTGGGTAATATCTTGTGAAGAGGCAACTTTTGTATCTTGATGACATTATTACCCATTTTTAGACAATCATATGTGGAAGTGAATTGAAGAATTGAATGTGTAGTGTCTTCAAGCAAGTTTGTTTGTGTTCTTTTATGACTGAAAACACTGGGTAAGCCATGTATAAAAACAATAGGACATTGATAAAGATAATTGGAGAATGCTGATTTGATGTTCAAGTCCAGTCTGATGTTGTATTTATTTGTTTGAATCATTATGAGGGCCTCATAAGTACTGTAAAGAGCAGTAAAAGCACATCAACAATTCAATACCTATGACAATTAAAGGTTAGTACACATTTAGTTACATTTCATGTTATTTATGTGCTCTTTTTTAATACTATAATACATGTCTAAAACTCAAAATGATTATCACGCTCGTTTTTTACTTTAATCCGTGTCGACCGCGCTAAGAGATGATTTTCCACTGACACCCCTGGGTTTAGTCTCTCTGTTTTCTGAAGAAACCATGGGCCCTGATCAAGTTTTATTTAACATGAGGGCATTTTTAAATCTGATAGGTGAAATTAAAGTTTTCAGCATGGATTTTATTGCAGATAGCCCACCCAGGTTGCTGCAACAGAGAGATATCAGAGCATCACCAAGCTTACAAAAGTTGACGTCACCACGAGTTGAGGATGTGACATCCTCCCCTCTTCATCACAGAACATCCCCAACACGTAGCAAAACATCTCCTCTTCGACACACTACCTCATCCTTTACCAGGTCTCCCCCTCGGCACGGAGTATCCTTTGAGGATAAGCCAGAAATTTTGGGTGATGATCGAGTGAATGGAAGTGCAGCATCATTTAGTCCAAGAGAAACCAGGTTTGTGCACTTTTAAAGACCTGGCAGTACATTCTACTCATTTCAGTTTCCTCACTTCTCAACTCCTCAACTTTCAATATCTCTGCTGCTCTATGTGTGAGTGATATCAAGAAAAAAGCATGTATTTATGTAAATGATGTTTACATACAATGACATGAAGATATATATTCATACTCCTAAATCAAAGTATTATTCTGGAGAGGTGTTTTAAAACAACAAAAATAAGCAGACTAGCAACATTCAGTGGCTTGGTATTTTTTTTGTGTGTGACGTGATTTCTTGTCTGCCCGCCACTTTATTTTTGTTTTCTCTCTTTTTGAATGGAAATGTCATCTTTTTTTTTCTCCAGATCTGACAACGCAAGAATCACAGATTTTGTAGACTTGAGAAATAGTAAGGCATTATCTTTTTCCACTCTGTTCCTGCTGTCATGTAGAGTTTTTGTATGCGCAGAAAAATCCCTCTAGAACTCTAGGCTCTGGCAATACAGGTCAATTTTCAAAGCTATTCGCCAGATATGGTTGGTAATCGGACCACCACAAGACATAATGAGGCTAATGCATGTTAATTTTAAACAGGATTTATAAAAAATTGTGCTCACTTATGATAAATAAGCCTGCATAGCCTCCTTGATATGTCTTTGAAATTGGTCACAGGTTTTTGGCAGGAATCCAGCCTTATTTGTTTAGAAATGTTTTTCTTCTACTGATTTCATTGGCTTAAACTCATACTTTATGTTGCAGTTTTATGTATAAAATAATTTATAGATTTTGTTGAAGAACTAGTCTATGCATATGATTTTCATTTCTCATGTAAATAGTTTTTCTGCTGCCATTTTAATGGCACTGTCAAACATAAACAAGTTGTTTTACAGTGTGAAATGTCTTCAGTAAATAATGTTTTATAAAATTTTTCTTCCAAGTATTCAGATTTTGTTTTCAGTCTAAATCAGGGTTTTTAGTGCTCTAGAAACTGCTAGAACCTCCTAGAAGTTTTTGTTTTGTGAGAACTGTGAGTCAGAGTCATCTGATATAATGTGATTGGCTATGTTACCAGGACCAAACGCACAGTCACCACAGAGAGAAAGCACACCTCCTTCAATGGCATCAGCAGCCGCTAATGCATCATCTTCATTACCATCATCAACGTCACTACGCCAATTGGTACGAGATCTTCTCCGAGAACAGTTACAGGAACATCAGGAACACCTGAAGTCAGACATCAGGGCGATGCTTGGTCATCCAGTTATCAGTCATGTAAGTGATTCCTCACCTGTGCTGTCTGCTTGTCTCACACTATTGGCCTGCTTTGATCATTCTTAATTCATTTCTGCTTCACTTATTCTTACCACCATATTTTCTATATCTACAAACTTACATACAGTGGAATTGAATGTCTATTTGATTTGAAATGATAAATCACTAACATCTAAATAGAACAGAGATGGTCTTGGCAAGGTAACATCCTTCCGAATGAAAGATAAGAGATGGCCTGTACAAGATGCCACCACTCAAAAAGGGGTCGTCTCTTAAAGGCATCGTTATTGCACAAGAGAGAAGTTGGTAACAATGAGTTGCTATCCAAAAGAAAAAAATATTGGGTCTCTACATGGTGTCAGTGTTTCAGTGGAACAGACAGGGATTGGTCTTCGACAAGTGTCATAATGCAAAAGAGAGAAAAGAACGGATCTGGATAAGATGCTGACAGGGAAAAAAAGATGGAAGATCTCTTCACATCACAGTTCTTCCAGAAGAAAGAAAAGAGTCAGATATCGATGGACACACGTAAAAATCTGAAGCATGGTATTCACTTTGTCCTTCTTCTTTGCAGGCATCTTCAGTATCACAACAGTTAAGTTCTACCAGTCAGTCAATGCAAGCTAGTCCTGGCATGTTCCAAGCAGAATTTATTCGAAATCTCATCCAGGAAGAGTTGGAAGATGTGAAAGACTTTATTCATAAAGAATTTTGGTGTGTTCAGGTGGAGCTGATCAAACAAGTTTTCCAGTTACAGGTAAGCTCATTTCTGTTATAATGTACATTGTTTGAAGCTTTAATAAATCAGCCAGATACAGACCATGAAATGTAATGCTGTAAATAATTGTGGAGACACACATACTGTTTTTAGATCAATGATACAAAATCTTAAATGTTTTTTGCTATTGAGTTAATTAATTAATGAGCTGTAGTTATGAAATTTTGATAGTTATTCAATACATTTCATGTAATATCATTGATTCACTTGGGCTGAATTTTCGAATGGCATTTGTGTTTTTTTGAGTCAGTTACTTAATTAGTTGTGAGTAATGAATTCTTAGTGAAGACAGAATGTCATCGTTAGTTCAGCTTGATGAAATTTTTTTAAAAGCCTTGTACTTTTTTAGGTGATTAATTAACCAGTTGCAGATAAAAAAAAATGCCAGTAAAGACACCAGGTTTTCATAGGGTTAAATCGAATTTATAACTCATTTTACTTTTGGAATGAGTGAGGTAATCAACTGCAGAGAATTAAGTCTTGGTGAAGAGATTAATCTTCCTGGTGAATTAAGTTTTATGATTTGGAAAACTGATTTGTTTTCATACCACTAATTTTTTGTTGTTTTCTCCAGAAACAAATGGAAGCTGGATTTGCAGAGTGTATGATCAACCCGGTACTTCTTGATGAGATTCAGCGATTGAGAGAGGAGAATGCACGACTCAAGAAGACATTTTGATATAAATTTTGCAGTTATTTGGGGAATTGGAATTGAAGGGAACAAAAATGATCTGAATATTTTTAGTGATGATTTGTTTTCTGTTACATGTGAGGGTGTTGGTGTGAGTAGAGCCAGACCTTAAAGTATGGACGCTTGCCTTATCAGTTTAACCCCTTCACTGCTAGAGGGATTTCCCTGCTGTCCGCTGAACAGAGCACTCCCACTAGATTTTAGTCCGTATGTCCACTGCGCACCCCGGCTAAGGATTTGTTGTAGAGAGGTGGAAAAGTTATGTTCTATTGCTATCTGTATTCAACACAGCATGTTTCATTCCCTTTTACCCTTGCAAAGCTAAGATGAGGACTGACCTCATGGACCTTATGTGCAAGGCCACAAGTTGAGAAATAAAGTCTCACATCTTAAGACAAGTTTACAGACATTCAAGTGTGGATGCTTGCCTTAATTGTTTAAGGCTTTGTTATAGGGAGATGGTAAATGCAATATTGCTTTGTTGCTATGTATCCTGTATGTAAATACAGCATGTTTCATTCTTTTTTCCCTATGCAAAGCTAAGTTGAGCACTGACCAAATGGACCCTATGTGCAAGGCCACACAGTGAGAAGTAAAGTCTCACAGGAGAAGACAAGTCTGCAAGAGACAAGTTTCCATATATTGCAACACTATGGCTTTTGTGTAAAAAGTTAGCAACCCAAGCTGCACAATCATAAACCTAAGGGATTGAACATCGAACATTATACAGAAATGAAGAATGTAGACAGTATTTGAAGACCCAGATGGAAGAATGACCATAGTCCAATTTTTAAAAAAATTTTATGGTTATTTTAATTACAATGCCTGTTTTGCCCCAAAGTGTTTTTTCTACATAAGTAAAGCCTCCCTCAGATGAAACAGGTTCCCTTTCTTTATCTCCATCGAAGCGCACTTGGGGACTTTCAGACTTAAAAACATCAATTTTTTCAGTTTCATGGCTATGTGACTGGTCGTTTTTCCTTATAGGTCTTCATTTGTTTGGATTTTTGTTTCATCAGCATTATCAGAGCCTGTGACGGCATTCAATAAGAGTAAAAGACAATGTCACAAAAACATACTGAATGAATCATTGTGTGTCTGTAAATTTGATTGTATGTATAAATGTATGTGTCAGGAGAACGAATGACAAAGAGTGATTGAGAAGCAGTATTTCCACCAAGCAGCTGTGATACCTTTCATATTCCATTTCAAATTGTATAAATTTCATATTTTGACTTGTTTAAAGGGCCACAAAGGAAAACATAATGGTAGTTTTTTTGTGTTGTTTTTTTTTTTTTTTTTGTGGGAAGGATGTGGGGAAACAGAGCGTGCATGGTTCTTGCAATCATTAGATGTTGTTGTAGATCTCCAGTTTCATTCTGCTATCTTCTATTGTAATGATAGCGCTGGTTGTCAACAAATACCACACACTGTACGTAAACACATAGATTCAAATGGCAAAATGTTAAGCATTATCACTGTTTGACATGTCTGGTCATATTATGTGTTCCCCACTGCATATTAGGGATTATTCCCACTTTTATGTGCCTTTTATTACCTGCATGTAGTTTACAATACAATATTAGTTATCTTGCATTTACTCATGTGTCTGACATCTAATCTATTAAATTATTTGTATGATGCGGGACCAAACCTTGCCATCTGAGACAAATGTGGGTGGATCTGACAAAACCAGACTGAAGGTGAAATTTTTATACGTCTTTGAAAAATTTCTAAGACGATTTCAAGCAAAATATTTTAAGTGAATGCTGAATTTTGGCCACTCCTACATATATCGAGTAAATCTCAATGTCCATAGTAAATTTTTTCCCCCCTTTGGAGAGGTTTTCTCAAGAATTTGGTCTTTCACCGTAAGCCCGGTTTCATCAGATCCTATCACAAATGTCAAATATGGGTGTAACTTAAATATAAACCACAGGATTGACACGTTAAGTACTCTCTTGTTCTTAGCAATGCATGTACATTTATATGCCAAATACAAAACTTACACAATCAATGTGTACAAGTTGTTGGAATGAGACATAGGTGTGTCATCAAGAAAAGCAATGTTCAGTCTTTCATTGTATTTTGAATCATTTTAAATCAAGGAATTATTTTAAAATTTCAGTGAAGCCAAAATTTTTCTAAGTTGGGAATAGAGATAATATTCACAATAAACAAAGGTTTTGAATATATAAAAAAATCTTTGTTCCCAACAAGGTGTTTATGACGCTTCAAACCACCTTGCTGGGCTGTTTATATGAACTTTACTGAGTCACTGTCAACAGAAATAATTATGGCATCATTATATGTAAAACTACTGAAAATTGAATGCCATGTTGGTTACAAGTATGTCTGTGGGTGTCTCAAACAGGGACCTTAGTATCTTAGCCATAGTGTAAGCTGCCCAAATGTTGTCAATGTAAGATTGCAAACAATGGGAATTGTCGGGAACTGTCCAAACACCAAAAAAAAAAAAATTAAGATTGAAAATAGAAATTGGTTTGGCTATAAAGCCATAATATATGAACATACTCGTATATTTTGGTCCAAGATCTGATTTTAATTGAAGAGATTCAGTGATACGCTGTGATTTGATTTGTGAAAAGAAATAGATTTTGCTGGATTTTATGTACACAATTCGTTTGCTTGTTACACTGTCAATTTGTGGGGATGTCAATGTGCTTTGCATGCTAAAATTTATTATTATCATTATTATTGTTATCATATGAATACAGTATCATCAGGCACACAATGTTAAAATAAAACCCAAGATTTAATCTTAGATAATTATGATATACATGTATCTGCATTTATTAGACTATTGATATAAATTTATTGTCATTTTCATGTTATCACAGTATGCATGAATGAGTAGATATAGATAAATAACATTTATGTTATTTACATCAACATTAAGAGCAGAGCCATCTTAATGCAGGGGCACACTGGGCAGCTGCCCAGGGGCATCAAAGATTTAGAGGGACCTGATGCATGCAAATTTACAGTGGTTTTTTGAAACAGGGAAGAAAATTCCGCGCATGACAAAAGAATCTGCCCAGGGTCCCACAATGATGTTAAGACAGCCCTGATTAAGAGTAGTTTCAGCAACTGTAGGTAGCCTACATGAAGGAGTAATGAGACAGACCTCCCAGGAATATTTTCACAGCCTTTTTCCATCAATTGTGGAATGTTGAAGGAACCTAGTAGAATAGTTTGCATAGTATGAATGTTTGCACTCAGTCAGTTGTAGTCAAGTACTTCATCAAATAGAACTTTGTCTGTTCAAAGCATTATAACAACTGAATTGCATTTGTGGAGAGAACCTTCTAAAGTGCCATAATGAAAGGGGAAAATGAAATATGAATCAAAATGTACATAGTTTTTTAAACATAGTTTTGTAATACATATAGGTCATAGAATGTCCTAATTAAAATTAAGGGTTCATTCCATGTAAGTTTTCACAGAGAACAGACTTTCAATTTTGCATGTGAGATTTCTAGGATTTCCTAGTAATGTTTTTATCAGAAGTAAAACTATAGTCATGAATTGTTTTTTTGCTTTTGATAAAAAAGGGTGGGATGTACAGTTATTTTGCTTATTATGATAATGGAACATTGTGGACAAATTTACTTCAGTCAGTCTCATGAGTTCATCAACTCAGATACTGAAAGCCTGATTGCAATTTTCTGTCCCTTTTGTCAAAACCTGTGAAATTTGCACCTTTTTGACTACAGTCGTGCCATATATGGTTGAATATCTATTTTTGCTCAGAATAGAAGGAATAATTACTGCTGTGTAATCTTACTATTGGTCACAGACACTCTTCATGAAGATATTTTCAGAAATACTTGATTGTAACAATCCAGTTTGTTTTGAAATCTGCATCCTCGGTGCAATCCAGGGTCTCATTAGTCTCAAACAACATGATTAAAAGAATGACAGCCAGACGTCTTTAGAATGTAGTATTATGTAATACTGTATATCCCAGTTAAATGAGGGGGAGGGGGGTCCAACCACTGCTTATTTTCGGTATAGGTTGAACTAGAATTTATTACCGGCCAAATCCAAGGTTGGAAAAAATGGTTCATGGAACAAAATTTCTTCAGTTTTTTCTGCACCCCCCCCCCCCCCCCCCATTATTTGTTGATCATTACACAGTTATGCTTAATAAATTGTTTCTTGCATTTGGTTACTTTGATGGGGATGGTATTTGTGTAGCAAGGGAAATGACTGGAAATTTTCCTATGAATGGCAACATTTATTTGAAACCGGAATCTGTTCTATTTGAAAATCACACTCTCTGCACAACATTCCCATCCAGGTCTACAATATTCTAAATTGAGATACATGTACATGTAACTGTAGCATGAAATAAATTTTTCAAACACTTTGAATTAAAATAAAAGCAGCACAGTTATAGCCATTCCTAGGTTGCGCAAAAACACAAGAGGCAGCAATGTCTAACATAAACATGTATGATTGTCTCAGAATACAGCCTGATATTGCATTAGGATTTTGAAAGAGGGGTAAGTTGCTTACAACAGAATGTAAGATCATAATATTTTAGAGGGAACTTTTTGGGTTGTTCATATCATTCTTGGAAGGGGCAATTCAAACAAGCAAGGTACTGTCACAACAAGCAAATCATTGGCCAGTACTGCTTTATTCTGTCTCCACTTTTTACAGAAATTGAGATATGGCATGACAAAGTGTATTCTATCATTCCTAATAAAAACTGTCAAGGTACCACATCTCTGGAAATTGTCTTTAAAGTGTTAACCTTTTCACATCACCCCATGAAGGATGGGGGCTGTTTTACAACAGATCAGTCACCCGTGAGGTTAACACCTAGTTTCGTATCATGTACTGTTTTTGTCTTTTTGTGTTTGTAAACATGATTGTCATTATTATCCTCTTGAATAACCTCTCCAATGATATCAAATATCATGCAGTAGCATTATCAGAAGATAATGAATTTTCAAAAACACCCCCAACATGGTGCACACCCAGGTAACTACCACTATGAAGAAGGAATGGGCAGTGGGCATGTGAGAGCCTTGATCCCCAAAATGTGAAAAGGTTAAAAGGTTGATCTAACACTTTGTAACATTTATCCTCAAATTTCACAAGTAACTTTCTCAAAACGTACTGATGTGGAGAGAGAGGATAGCAGTTCTGGCAGTGATGAAATGGAATTTATACCATGAATATCTTGTAAAGTGGAAATGTCAATACATTTTTATGTCAGTAAGCCTACCTACGTACTACGCAGCTATACTATTATGATACATTGTGTACAGAAATGAATGCACTTCAGGGAATTATATCTTAAACTGACAGTATCATATCACACAGAGACATGGTAGTTATTATTAATTATTTTTTAAATGAGCTTTTTCATAATTTTCAATATATCTTTCACTTTTCAAGAATTACAGAACAGAAAATTTCAGTGGTGTAAATACTGTAATCTTTGATAAACTAAATCCATTGAGACTGTCAGTTTATGATATCATTCCTAAAGGGCACAGGTTGTGACATAATGTGCTTCACTACTCTAATGTAAAAGTTACCCATGTATTATTGTAATAAAAGCTTTCCCATTTTACTTCATTGTTTTGTCTCTTTGCTCTCCCTGCAATCAGTGCAAGCAGGCCTTTATGCATGAACCCAGAATCACATTGTAAGGCATTTCAAGGTGAATGCATGACGTCAAGTCCACAATGTAAAGCTCCCAAGGTCAAATCAATACTAGTTTCACACCCACCCATAAACTGTTGGAAATGCTTGTAACACTAACAGGGACAGAGACTCAGCCAGTTCAGATTTTTAACAGACAAATTTTTTTTCCACATTCACACTTCTTTTGTGTGTACATATTCTGTATGGCAAGTTTCGGTGAGAAATTGAATCAAGCATGTTTTAGAAAATGAGAAGCAATGTATATAATGTAAATATTAAAAAATAAAAATACTACCAGTTTGGTAACATTGTACAGCATAATACACTCTAGAGTGTCTATGTCTGCAAAGTAGTTCGGTGTCAGGAAATGTAGTACAGTAGTAGTAGTGCAGTGACATAGACTGTACATTTTTAAATATTCCAGTTATATGTTCCTCTATGGCAGGTCAGTTGCTCACTCTGGGCGCATTTTTTGCAAATTGTTGTTGCATCTCAAAAGTGAATAATTATGTTTAGCAACTGCCACACTTGGATTGAAAAATCAAGCATTTTTGAGCTTTTGAAGTTTGAGGAGTACTGCCTGCTAAAGTGACATTAATTATCTACTATTGTTTGTTTCTTTGCTACCTCGAAAACTATCCCATCTTATTCCTCACAATTGCGTGTCTGTTTGCTAACTTCTAAAAGATATACCACTGCTGTTTCGTTTATGAAGATTTGTACTGGACAAATAAGGCATTGTCAGAAGTGGAGAGGATTTGCTAGAGGGTGTTCTAGACCGAAAGTCAGAGGTAGACATGGAACTATGTACAAAATATTTGCTAGCCTTTGTTTCTGGTAAATATTGGAAATCCAGAGCCCCATAAGAGGTTACAAAATCAGAGCTCAGCTTCTTCTTTGTTAAAGTGCTTTTTGTTGGTCTCATGTAGCTAGCGACAGCATGCCCTGGATTCACTGTAGCTTTGGGTCTTTGTTTACCCACGCTTGACTCCGCTGTTGGGAAGACTTCACTCAGAGTTGATGTGGAGCTTGGTGTATTTGGCTTCAGAATAGATTTTGGTAATGAAGAAGACAAAACTGAGGTTGGAACAGTAGACGACTGGGCTGTGGACGGAGGTGTGAATTTTATCTCAGAAATTTCCACAGTGGTTTTCAAACTGGCAGAAGTATCCACATGCCATTGTCTGCTTTCTTTTGCGTAGCTACCAGCAGTGGACACTTTTCTCCATCTTAGTGGGCTGTCGTGTACATTTTCTTCAATATCTGAGAATCCCATATAGGTGTTTGTGTAACCGTGGATTCTTTTGACTGCCAGGGCAGATTTTGTTGATCTGATCAAGTTAGTAGGCGGCAATGCCCAAGATGGTTTCATTTCGGGAGAGACGCACGGAGTTGAACTTTTGGCCGAAATTGTCGCATATCCTTCATCTGGTCCATGGCTTCCTTCAGCTTCAGATTTGTCACTTCTAAGTGCGTCTTTATAGCTTTTCTCTTCTATGGTTTGATTGGGAGGACAAAGCCCTCCTTCAGCTGATTCAGCGGCGTATTCATTTTGCTCTGCCAGTCTGTCATGCTCTCTCAACATGGCAACTTTCAGCTTACTACTGCCCATGCTGTGATGACCTGAATCTATGTCAAGGCCACTTCCGGCCGCTGTTCTATTCATCTCCCCTTCCCCATCAAGCACTTCACCGAGTGTTTCTTTTCTCTTATTCTTTTTCTTTCTCTTTGACTTCTTAATTTTATCCTTCTTTCTTTCTGTCTTTACTTCAGTTTTCTGTTCAGTTTCAAAATCAAAGATACCATCTGTCAGAGTTAGGTCCTCTTCTGTTTTATGGAGACTTTGCTCCATATCAGTTTCGCTTCTTTTCAAAATTTTCTTTTTCTTTCTTCTTCTGCTCCTCCTCTTCACACTGGGACTTCCACTTCCCTCACTATCGGACTCGGAGCCCTCGCCGCTGACACTGCTATCAGAAGAATCACTACTACTGTCACTGGAGCCATCATCTGACTCTGATTCAGGCGGTGTGGGCGGTTTGGGACGTCGGTACCGGGGCGTCCTCTCCGGTGGACGAATGAAAGGGAAAAGTTTCCCTTGGAAAAGATCAATCAGCTCCACAATGTCCAGCTGTCCAAAGTCATAAGCCATCTGGCGACAGGTGAGCTCATACCTGTCCAAGATTTTGCCTTCAGACGTCTCTCTCATCGCCTGCAAGAAAGATGAGATGTTAAATATTAAATAGATAAGATGCCTGCTACATAGGCCAAACCTGAGAATCAAACAAAGGACTAAAGTAAAGCTGATCATTTTCAGAAGGCTGGCGTCACTACCTCAAATTCTGAGTAACAAGTAAGGTTAGATTCAGCATTAAATTTATGGTTAGAGTTAATCACTGCCTGGAGTCGGAGATCACACCTTTAATGAATAATTGCAGCCTTCCGAAATAACACAGTCCAGTGTGGACTAAAAGGCCGGTCTCTAAATGCAGCCTCGACCTAAAATGAAATACACTGTGCAACAGAGAGAACTGAAATGTCTGATCATGTCAACGTTATTTTTTTTCATAAGCAGTCGCACTGTGTACTGTACGGACGGTAAATCAACAAAACTGTGAGCATCCTTCTGTTAAATCCCAAACTTTGCAACTGCATTGTATGTGTTATAAAGACGCTGTGCAGAAGACAAGTGTCACACAGGAAGTAAAAAATGTACAATTATACAAACAGTCACATAAAAAAAATAACATTTAGCCCTGTCACATTCACAAAGTTACTGCCACGCCTTCCTCTTATCAGCAGGTCAAGAGCAAAGCTACTTTTTCTATTTTTTGACAAGAACTACTCATTATTCTGATGCAAGGTACTTTTGTCTCGTAAAAAAAGCATGCATTGATACTGACCACCATACTGGTCTTGTATGTGTGGTCCACTCCGTTGTCCAGTAAAAATTCCGCCATCTCTTGTTGACCATGCCTAATGGCTGCCATCAGCAAGTTTTCTCGGAACTGAAGAACAAAAGAAATTGTGCAGTATGATTTAAACAGTGATCAGTCACCATGGCCACAAGAAGGTTCACTGTCACAAAAAAAACATGGATTTTAAGAAATGTAAAGTACATGTACAAATAAGAGTTTCTTCAGACTACAGTGCAGCTAAAAGGATACACACTCTCGCAGGACCTGTTTAGTTTTTATGATGTATTTCAAGCGACATGATACAGCAAGCATTTCTTTCTTCCATTATGCCCATTTCTATGGTGGTTTTATTTCAGTTCTATGGCTCAGTCATACTCCTCCTCCTCCCAAAAAGCATACTGATGGCTGGGTTTGTACACTATTACTACCCATAGCTTTAGAACACTTACAACACAATAATATTGTCTGGAATGTGTACGGAACTGCGTAGAATTCTGGAACACCGCACAATAATGGCTGGAGTTCACGCATCTCCCCGCAGCATTTTCAGCATTTAATTACAACAGCATAATAAAATTTTAATGTCTAGCGACATCCTCTACGGAGAACTGGCATCTGGGAGAAACACTGTAGTCTCCCATAGCTGCGATTCAGAGGTGTGTGTGTGTGCCATAGAGATAGGAAGGCCATTGATTTTGACGCCGTGACCAGGGAGGACCGTGTAAAGTGGAGAAACTACTACTACTACTACTATTTCCTGTTGCACCCACTGGTGCTTAGGGCAGCAACAAAGGATCTCCAGCCCTGTCTGTCCTGGGCCATCTTTGCGAGAGTTCCCCATGAGTGATTGAAGGATTTCATCTCTGCCTCGATTGTTCTCCGCCAGGTTGCCTTGGGTCTGCCTCGCTTGCGCCGTCCCTCCGGTGTCCACTGAAGTGCTGTTTTGGTTATAGAATTTGCTTCCTTTCGCAGCACGTGTCCAAGCCATCTCCATCGTCTCTTCGTGATGATGTTGGCTATTTCTTCTTGCTTGCATCGCCTTAGTAGTTCCTGATTAGAAATCTTGTTTGGCCAAAAGATGCGGAGAATCCTACGAAGACATGTGGTGTGGAAGGAAGACAACTTGGCGAGGTCACCTTCTGTCATTCGCCAACACTCTGATCCATACAGGAGTGTGGATAGGACACAGCTTTGGTACAGTCTGATCTTGGTGTTGATGCCGTATTGTGTCGATTTCCAGATGTTGCTCATACTTTGAAAGACAGCCCTTGCATTTCCCAGCCTACTTTGGATGTCCTCCTTTGTGCCACCCTCTGGCCTGATAATGCTACCAAGGTATTTAAATTTGTCCGTCGTGGTGAGGTTCTTGTCATCTACTTGCACTGGTGCTGGAGTGTCTACATTTAGGGTCATAATCTCTGTCTTCTTCTGGCTAATCCGAAGGCCTACTTTGCATCCAAAATTATGTAGTCTCTGCGTCTTATCTTGCATGTGTTGGTGACTATGTGACAATAGCGCAAGGTCATCCGCAAAGTCCAAATCCTCTAGGTTGTCGAAGAGTGTCCATCTGATGCCTCTTGGTGCATCCTCTGTAGTTTTCCGCATAATCCAGTCGATTACGAGGTTAAACAAAATTGTTGACATCACACATCCTTGCCGTACACCAGTTTTCACTTCAAAGGATGCATCACTGTTTCCGACACTGCAACTGAAGTTCTTGTAAAAGCTTTTGATGAGTTCAACAAGCTTGCTGGGAATCCCATAGTGCCGAAGAATGCCCTATATACTCTCTCTGTGGATGCTGTCGAAGGCCTTTTCGAAGTCAACGAAGTTCAGATAGAGCTGCCTTTGCCATTCTGAACACTGTTCTATGATGTTTCGGAGTGTGAAGATCTGGTCAATGCATCCTTTCCCCTTTCGGAATCCGGCCTGTTCCTTTCTCAGTGTCTTGTCCACAGCATCTGACATACGTTGCACAATGATCTTGGCAAGGATTTTGCTGGGTATAGAAAGGAGAGTGATACCACGCCAGTTGTTGCAATCGCTGAGTGCTCCTTTCTTGGGTATTTTCACTATTCTGCCTTCATTCCAGCTCTTTGGTACTGCTTCTGCTTCCCAGATAGCTGTGAACAGTGGCTGAAGGATGGTGGCTGACTGATCCGGATCTGCTTTGAACAGTTCTGCAGTCAAGTTGTCTTTTCCTGGGGCTTTGCTGTTTTTTAGGCTCTTTATTGCTGCCACTATCTCTTCTTTCTTTGGTGGATCTATGTTGATGTCAAGGTCTTCAGCAGCATCTTGTATTATTATTCTATCTTCAGGTGGTGGCCGGTTTAGTAATTCCTGAAAGTGCTCTGTCCAGCGTGTATCCTGTTCTCGTTCTGTAGTCAGTAGTTTCCCATTCTTGTCTTTGATTGGAACACTTGGTCTTCCACCGTACTTGTCACAAATGCGCTTAGTGATCTTGTGGAGCTTACCCTGTTCTCCTCTTGCTGCTGCCTCCTCGGCATCTGCCGCTAGCTGTTCCATGGCTTCTCGTTTATCTTTCTTTACTAGTCTCTTCACTTTCTTATTTAACTCTGTGTAGCTATGTTGGTACCTCTCTTTCAGCCTTTCCGATTTCACTTGTAGGAGTTTCTTTTTCATGACTTTCCTCTCCTCGATCACATCCCATGTTCTTTGTTGGATCCACTCCTTGCTTTTCCCTTTCTCATTAAATCCAAGGCAGGCTACACTGCTCTCTGTGTACACTGTAGTTACTCTTTTCCACTCTGAATCGATTCCTCTTTCTTTAGGGTTGTTCTTATCAGACTCTCGTAGAGCCTGGAATCGGTTCTTGGCTTGTATGTTGAAGGCATTTCTAACACTTGCATCTCTCAGTTTCTGAATATTAAGGTGTCTTTGCTTTGATGTCTTGATTCCGGTCTTGTTCAGTTTAATTTTGATAAGTGCTGCCACTAGATGGTGGTCGCTGGCTACGTCAGCTCCTCTTTTCACTTTCACATCTAGAAGGGATCATCTCCACATACCGTTGATCATCAAATGGTCTATTTGGTTCTTGTCTCTTCCATTTGGAGAATTCCATGTGAGTTTGTGAATTTCTCTGTGTGTGAAAAGGGTCCCTCCGATGACTAAGTTGTTCAAGGCACAAAAATCCACAAGCCTTTCTCCATTGTCATTCCTTGTTCCAGTTCCATGTTTTCCCATTACTCTTTCATAATTTATATCATCTTTACCTACCTTAGCATTGAGGTCTCCCATGACAATGATGAGATCATGCCGTGGCGTCATGTCCATTTCCCCCTGGAGTTGTTCATAAAAGTCGTCTTTGTCTGTGTTGTCGTTTTCGTTGGTTGGTGCATAACATTGGATGACAGTGATGTTTGTGTGTCGTCCTTTCATCCTCATCCTCATCAGTCTGCTATTGACTGGTTTCCACTCCAACAAGCATTTGTCCAGTCCTTTCTTTAGGATGATGGCTACTCCTTCATGATGTTGGTCATCCTCTCTTCCAGAGTAGAGAACGGTTTCTCCAGTGGATGTTTTGATCCTTCCAGATCCAGTCCATCTGCTCTCACTTACACCCAGGATGTGTAGGTTGTAGCGCCTCATCTCTGATGTTACTTGTGCTAACTTACCCGATTCATACATTGTTCTAACATTCCAGTATCCAATCCTGGTCTTGGTTTTGGCGGTGTTCAGTTCCTCCTTCATCCTGCTAGCAGTTTCCTTTCGGCTTTCACTACTTGCATTCATACGAGTCGCGAGGTACTCAGAAGGTCCATCACATCCAGAACGTTGGTTTTTCCATGTTGCTGTTTCCGTAACGATTTTTGTTTCTCCAAGTAAGGTCACCCCAACAAGGATTTCAGGGTAGGGTTGTTAGCCCTACGCCCAACCCCCGAACCTGGAGGGCCGGTCTGTTCAATCTTGTCTGGTCCTTCCCCCATGACCTGTCCAGCTTGCTTAAAGCTATCAGGGGCACGAGGCCTCCGCTGGCTTAGCTCCTGGGATCACTAAAGTGGAGAAACACCCAACGCCAATATCTCAAGACAGGAAAATAAACCTGTGAACGCAGCGAGTGTCAAGCAGGCCTGCAGAAAAGAACCCTACAGCCCCAGCAGATCTGAGATCATCCACAGATGCCTGTCCAGCCATAAGCGAGTCTGTTCCGGCAGAGCAGATAGAGAAAACCGCATGGCTAAGTTTCATGGATCCACGGAGGCCTCACAGAGTTTGTCTCCAGGACACGTAACCACACCTAGGTAATCTGAATAAGCCCTCGCTCCCAGCCGCCCCCTATTCCTCCAGTAGTTAAGACAGACTTACCCATGACATATTGATGTCTGAGTTTGGTTTGTCCAGGCAGTCCTCCAATGCATCGATGTCGCCACTTTTCACTGCTTCGAACATGGCCTGAGGTAAAACAAATTTGATTGTTTTGATCTCTTTTATTATTGTGTGCAGCAAGGACAACACCGAACAATGCATTCTGGTGATTGTAAAAAGAGCTAGAGAGAAGTAGAGGATGCCAAAGTGTTAAGGGAGAAGAACATGTGGAAACTTGAAGCTGGACAATGAAAGAAAAAAGAAAACAAAAACAAGAAAG
The DNA here is from genome assembly GCA_963931925.1 of Onchidella celtica. Lineage (NCBI taxonomy): Eukaryota > Metazoa > Mollusca > Gastropoda > Systellommatophora > Onchidiidae > Onchidella > Onchidella celtica. Next base: position 42,651,487 of record OZ007572.1, on the reverse strand, counting down.
CGGAGAGAGACTGGGAAAAATGGATAGAAGGGCCGTGGCAATTGGTAAATTACTGTAAAGGCTGTTGTTAAAAAGACATTCGGTTGTGTTTTACAGAGAAAGCTATAGCTGAACAGTGAACACAACTCAGTATTTTCTCTTTTTGGCTTTGTAATTAGACTACATCCAGAGAGTAAGCTACAGATGCATAGAGAGATCTCACTTCCGCCAAACCGCGAAACTAGGTCGCTGCTGTAAACAAGATATTGAAGAATTTAAAGACACCGTCTTCATTGAAGATAGTATGCATATCAGTTTACTGTGGTTTGTTTATATTCTTGGGCTGATTGAAATTATTTAGAGCCGGTTGTAGGCTCTTAAGCCCCGTGGAAATGCACAAACAGGTATTGTTTACCGCAGCGACCTACTTTCCACTCCATGCTAACAATGGTTTCGCAGAGCCTCCCGTGTCTCGCCGTGCTAATCGACCAATAGTGAAACCTCTCTATACATGCATACTCTCTGCTACATCTCCCTAACAACGTCCTAGTGGAAATTTGTAGAGAATTATGCTGATGTCAAATATTCACAGTGTCATTTATACACTACACCGTCGTACCTGTTTCTCCTCCGGCATCATTTCAGTGTCTACCTCTTCCTCCTCCGCCTCCTCTTCCTCTCCTTCTTCTTCAAAGTCATCATCGTCCTGGTCTTCTTCATTGTTGTTGACATCTGCCATTCGGGAGGGAGAGTGTGGGGAAGGCGTGGCCTGCTCTAGCGTGACCAATGGCACGTCATTGTTGTCTGCAGGTCCCAGCTGTGATTGGTTGGAGAAATAAGGAAACAATAAGCAGGAACCATTGAACTCTGTGCAGTGGGGACCTACATTTTGGGGATCTTGAAGTTATGGGGTTCCTTTGCAACCAGCAACAATAGAGCAACATCCAAAATTCACTAATTGAAACGCGTTTGTTCAGGACCCCTCCGAGAATAGAGGCCCTGAACCTTGAGTTCATTAGTTTTATAGTAGATCTGCCACTGACTCTATGACCGGAATACAAAAATAATGAATACAGGAGTGGAAATCTCCCGAGACTACAGTTCCCATGGGACATTCTGAAAATGATCACTCATGAAATGTAATTTGGGTATTTTCTACCATACCAAAGATAGGGTTCCGGGTTTTTCTATGGCAGCAAATGTATATATCTGACTTCTGAAGTGATGGATGATGAGCCCATTCATTATCGAAGCTACTGACAAGAATTTTTGCATTTTTTTTTTAACAGAAACATAGAAATCTGAATCATTCTCCTTTACTTCAGCGTGTAAAAAGAGAAGAGATGATACATGTACTTGCATATATATATAAATCGTCGGGTAATTTCCATATTGTTGTTTGTGCATTTTTCTCTCCAAGAAAATGATCGAGGGTTCGAAACTTTGCAGAGTTGTGTAAAACCAGAGGACATATTACGTCACAAATACATACCTCGAAAAGTTTTTAACCGATTGGAATAACACTTTCTACATAATTAAATTAGGAGAGAGAGAACCATTTTCATTCACACACAACAATATGGCAAATACCCCACGATTTTATTTAAAGATATCGACTATTCCTATGCTGGGCAGACAAAAAAACAAAACACAAAACAAGAAAAACGGTAAATGTGAAGTTTGTACTGGAATCTATTCGATCCTAGATAAATTCATTCAACAGAAATTAATATTTACCTCCAAGAGAATTTTTCTCTCGCTACTTTTTCTCCTATTCTCATTTACTTTTCTTTCTTCTTTGGGTGATTCATCGTTCGGCAGCTCTAGCACGCTTTCAGTGGTCATTGGTTCGCCATTTGTTTCTCTCGTTTCCTGATCACTGTTTTTAATTTGTTGACAAGTCTGGCCTGGCTCCATGCCTGTGTCTGGTTCTGTGGCCAGAGCCATAATCCAGAGTTAGCTTCTCCTCATTGTCCCTGACGCCGAGTTTCAACTCATAGTTTTCATCCCACTGAAAGCCTTCAAGAATATTCCATCCAGAACTAAGGCTCTCTGAATGTCTTCTCTGCCATACCAATGTTTAAACTGCAGTGTACTGCCTCCCTGCAAAACATCGGAATTCAATTTATGCAATTTATCAGTCCCAAACCAACATCACAATCAACAACTAACCAAACATCCAAAGGACCCAACACGTCAACTAACCAACCAAAGCAACAAAAATCACAATTATGTCATTAACGCGATGAGTTCTTTTGTTTCTCGGGGGCCTCAGCATAGTGCAGTTAATATGTCATTAACGAGTCCCTCCCAACATTAAATAGAACAAAACAGACAAGAAACGAAAGTACGTAATGTAAAAATAAAACACATAAAAAGAAAAAACTACAGATAAACAGGTAACTAAATTGCACACATAACCAACTGGACCTCTAGTTTTACGGCCAATGTTTTATAGATCTTGTACTGTTTTGAAAACTACTGTTATGTATTAGACGCCACACTATTTCATCCAGAACTAGGTGACGTATCGGGCATTGCCCGGAATAAACAAGCATGTGCTCTCTCTCTCTCTCTCTCTCTCTCTCTCTTCTCTCTCTCTCTCTCTCTCTCTCTCTCTCTCTCTCTCTCTCTCTCTCTCTCTCTCTCTCTCTCTCATTATAATAAAAGTAATAATCTACAGTCTTGCTTCAAAACTCATGCGCGTCAGAACACTACGTACCAAACTGAACGCATGATATGGTTACTTTTTACGTAGTGGTTATTTTCAAGGCATGTTTCATTGACCAATCAGAAGCTGTTTCAGTATTTCTAAACGTGGAGCCTTAGACTGTGCATTGTCAGACTGATATGTAACGACGTGAGGGTCTAGTCAGTTTGTATCATCGAGGCCGTAGGCCGATGTTCGTCTGGGTAGTAGTCAGATTGACATATCAGGGAAAGCCGCCGGGGTAGCTATGTATTGTTTATTGGACTCAAGGTATGCCTTGGAACTAATGCCAGCGTTATTTTCAAGGCATGTTTCATTGACCAATCAGAAGCTGTTAAGGTATGCCTTGAAAATAACGCTAGAGTTAGTTTCAAGGTATGCCTTGTAAATAACGCCTTGCTACTTTTTATGGCATGCACGGTACTATTTTACGGAACTGAGCCAAGATGGAGAATGAAAATTAGAACTGTTGACAGCACGATGAAACAATGCATTTTCTATAAATTCAAAAACAAAACCAGTCAAATAATAAAAACGTCCATGCACCCTCCACTGTAGGCCTATTTGAAATGTACATGCAAAATTTGGTACTGTAGGTGGCCTTATAAAAAAGCCTTTTGCATTCAAATGTGGAGAATTTGTGAAATGTATAATTAGATAACGTGCACCGGTATACAAAGTCTGAATACACAGAACGTCAGCAAGTGACTCTTTACAGTGAACAATATTACATAAGGCAGTAAATAAATTCACTGCATAAAGATTGCTGATTCGGCAATGAATGAATAGTTACTGAGTCACCTACATGTATATCTATTCATTATCTGCAAATATTTCCAGAGCATTAACAGTGAAAAACGAGTCCCACCAAAAATTGCAGTCAACGTGAAGTTATTTGCATTCAGTGTAATCCAATTCTACTTTCTGATTTACAACGTCTCCGCACCAATGCTTGGAGACAAAAGAGGCTTCCCAGGCAAAAGGCAATTTCATACATCCTAGTCCCTATGTTATATTATTATACGTAATAATTTATACTATATTATGAGACCGGTGTTGCCCGGAATCAATTTGATTCTGCCCTCCCTCTCACTGTCCATCCGTCAGTATTTATATTATTGTAATTCAATGCTTTCAACACAGTCATGTTTCTCTGATTACTGTAACCTAAGAGACAAAACATTCCCAACCCCCCCCCCCACCCCCTTCAGTCTTAGACCATTCTCAATGAATGACAGTTATAGATCAAAAACTGTGTTTTGTCATATTAGGTCTCATATTAGTAATTCATATTAGGAGTAACAAGACGACCTGGCACAGCCAAGTGCCTGCCAGCCGTTTTGATAACGTAAAGAAATAAGGACACCTCGTCCTGCCGAGGGTGGGGGGAGGGGGCTAGGTGGACTTGTTGGCACGGGCCGACAATTTTGATGGTGCCTACTCCACCCTGGTCGAGGGCAAAGGGGTGGCCTTTTTGGTGAAGAATACTGATATTGTAAAGAGTCCAAGGGTATACCTATCAGCACAAAAATTAATATTTATATGATTAATATTATTGAAGAAGATTCATAGAGGATAGAAAGACAAAATACTGATTTAAATAAATGTATTTTCGCACTAACTACAAAACAATGAGCAGTTTGAAAAGGGAGCCTACATTTCCCCATCTGGCCTGGGTCTATTTCCCAGCTTTTTTACGGACCTGACTTCGTCTGCCAAGGAAAGGATTCCAGTTACAGGGGTCACCCTGACTGACAAATTTATGGTTTTTAAAGGTAGGCCTATGTAAAAAATACAAAACAATAATAAATAAAAACCTTGTGTGTAAATCAATAGATAACGCCTGCAAAATAATGTCATTTCTAAATCTTGTGTGCTGAAGATTTAAGCCAGTGCGTGTATGCAATGTGGGGTATCTGTGCAGCAGTGGAGCACTGGATTACCTTTTAATAACAAGTTCCAAAGAGTTGTTTGAGCTCTGTTATCTTAATCCAGAGATTTATATCACACACCCGATTCAAATCCTTAGTAAAACAACAGAGACGGTATATCTCTCTCCCCCTCTCTCTCTTTCTCTCTCCCACCCCCCCCCCCTCTCTCTCTCTCTCTCTCTCTCTCTCTCTCTTTTCTTTCTCCATTTCTCGCTCTCTTTCTTCTTTCCCCTTTGTCTCTCTCTCTCTCTTCCTTCTCTGTTTATCTCGCCATCCCTCTCTCCCTTCTTCTCACCCCCTCTCTCTGCGTCTTTTCTCTTCTCTCTCTCTCTCTCTCTCTCTCTCCTCTCCCTCTCTCTCCCAGCTCCCCTCTCTTTCTTTTAAGCCAAAAAAATAAAGAACACTAACAAAAAGGCAAAAACACCGGCTTTTATCTTTTTGGAATTCCGATAGGAAATAACATGGTTTGAGGAGTCAGAATGACAAGGCATGTTTTTATTACCATTTACATCAGTCCGTCTTCTCAGTGTGAAGCGACCAATGAGTAAAACCAACTTGAGGATATTTACAATCAAGAAACGAAGGGTTTTCTCTATAGACCATTCTCACTCACTTGCAATATAACATGGTTTAAGGAGTCAGAATGACAAGGCATGTTTTTATTACCATTTACATCAGTCCGTCTTCTCAGTGTGAAGCGACCAATGAGTTTCAGTTACATGTATCTAGTTTCATTTTTGTGTAGGCAAAAGTGCCCGCGCATGGGCGTAGAATCATTCCAGCTGGGGAGGTTTGGGGAAAGGAGGGTAATAGATTGTCAAGATCTCGCGAGATCCCAGCCCCATCATGCGTCTCGTGCTTCACACTGCCTGTTCCTTTAGGTTTACTTTGTTATTTGCTGTAGTTTGTTTGTTTGTTTTTTTAGATAAGTCTTACTTCCCCTCCTTTGCGCATGAATGTCCAACGGATTCTGTCAGCATTCACGAAAAGGGCAAGTATCATCGCATTGGGCAATGTGTTCAATGGTACAAAAGGTGGTAACGTCATGGGCTCATCTATTCGTGCAAAGGAAAGCCTAGGAGGAAGGGGGGAGAGGGAAGGGGGCGAAATCAGCGCTAGAAAGCAAACTCAAAAAAATATCTCCCACCATTTCAAGTCCCCAAATCAAAAATCAGGTCAAAAACAAGGCACCAGTAAAATTTCACTCAAATCCTGTGTGAGCAGTGGTACAAATGTATAGCACTTGTTAAAAAAAAAACCCGCAAGTCTTTTTTTGTGTTTTTTTAAATACTATTATGTACATGATGTATAATGTTGAATTTGATCCGGATTGGCACATGCGGTCTTTTTTCGTAATATGGCATGCAGCTTTACCGATCACATATCAAACTTTCAAGAGGTTGCGGAAAATGATATCCTTGATAACCATTTTATGCAGAGCTGTCGGAAACTTTCCCCCTGATTGTACTCGGTTACTGGATCATATTTCTTGTCTACAGACATGGCTTTTGTACCGGGCGGTATAAAAATGGCACTATTGACAGTGCGGAGTTTGCCAGTGGTGAGATTGATTGCGTCACAAGAATGCCCTAAAGGGAAATAACAAGTGCGGAGAATGTCACATGAAAAGGTCGATAAAATAATCGTTCGTCAAATAAAGAAGCCTTCGGGCCTCCGGATTGTTTGGTGACATTTGGTGACGTACGGTTCCGTTTTGGTGCTGTTTATATTAGGCCTATATAAATATATACATACTGCCTACTGTGATGTTTCCACTTTCTCTCACTAACTTTCTTCTGACACCAGCCGTGATGGGCACGGCACAAACACACTAAATAATCGACTATCTCTCTTCTATAAGTTATAACAAACGATATCTGTATTGCTTATATATATACAATAATTATTAATTCTATCAATAATAATAGGAACATAGGTCATACAATTTCATGTGAATTTCGATGGAATGAAGTTGATGCAAATCAGTACATGATAATTAAAAGGCTTCGTAATATTCAATTCCTAGCACATTTTATAAAACACACGGGTACATTCAGCTTAAGGAAACCTCTCCTTTAGGGGTGTATGGCGCTATCTGGGCACTGGTTCTTCCTCTCTACTCTGGCTTGACTGCGCAGTTAGATCAACAGGTATCGGCAGGTACCAATAGGTCGGGAAGCCAAGACGCCACGATGTCGTTAATCAAAGTACAAGAAGTTGAGACCAAGAAGGTGTTGTTCTTCCTCCTCACTCAGCAACAGCCCAAATGCCGACAAGATACCAAAGATACCACGCTCTGACAAAGGATGTTTGCGGGTTCCCTGACCTTCCCCACTCACAAGACTAGTACAAAGTTACAGTTGCAGTTGTGGTCTCCTCTTCGGCACGAAGCTGGTGAGTGCTCTCAGCGGTCTGAAGTTGGAAGGAGCGTTCGGGGATTTATACCCAGTCAGGTAGCGTCCCAAGACGCCCACCGAGTGTGCATTAGTTATCCTAATAGCCACCCCCGTCGGCTCCACGTCAAATACTATTGAAACAGCTCTACCCCCCCAAGCAATTCCCAGGTGATCTGATCGACAAGTACGGCGGTCAAGTAAACACTACCCTTTTCGGGTGTCAAAGCGCTTCAGTTGCATCCCATACTTTCCCCCTCTGGCCTACAATGACTCTGTCTCCCCGCCGTTAACTATCTTCCCACGCTAGTTATAGGCACAATATTATTATAACTACTAGTTATACCTTGCCAATCTATCACCCGGTTACAATCGCCCCCACTTAAGTCGATTTTCCCTGGCAAAATCGGCTAATAAAATTATTAATCTACTGGTAATCTAGATAGAGTGTTGGCCCATAGAGCGTCTCGCCCCCTGATGTTGCTGACTCGAAAGTTATATGGTTGCAGCGCCAGGTTCCATCTAGTTACCCTCGCGTTCTTCTGGTCTTTAGTTCGCATCCAAGTTAGAGGTCGGTGGTCCGTCTCTAACACGAAGTTTCTCCCATACAGATACGCCTGCAACTTACTAACGGCGAAAACTATGGCCAGGCATTCCTTTTCAATCGTTGAGTAGTTCTTCTCCGCGGGTTTCAACTTTCTGCTAACATATACAACTGGATACTTCGTACCCTCGTCTTCTTGAAGTAGGCAGCCACTCACTCCAAGGTTAGATGCGTCTGTCTGGAGAATCAGTTCCTTGTTCCAGTCTGGCATCCGTAGTATCGGCTCGGAACTCAAACAAATTTTTAGGGCATTGAACGCGTTCTCCTGCGCGTGTCCCCACGCGAACTTTGTGCCCTGGGACTTCTTTGTGAGGTCTGACAACGGCGCCGAGATTGCACTGTAATTTGGTACAAACTTCCGATAGTACCCCGTTAGCCCCAGGAAACTCCTCACTTGTGTCTTGGTCGTCGGTCGGTCACAGTCGACAATGGCTCGCACCTTACTCTCCTGCGGTCTTACAGTCCCCTGTCCCAGCTTATGGCCTAAGTACTCGACTTCTGTCATCCCTATTAGCGTCTTGGTAGGTCTAGCTTTTAAATTTGCCCGTCTCAGTCGCTCGAAGACATTCCGACAACGTTCCAAGTGGTCAGGCCAATTTGCACTGTGTATAAGACAGTCGTCTACAAATGCATCTACCCCTTCGCCAGCATCTTTTAATACTTTCCTCATGAGCCTGTTAAATGTGGCGGGGGATCCCTTCAACCCGAACGGCATGACCCTGTACTGGTATAGCCCAAACGGTGTGGCGAACGCCGTCAGGTGTTTATCTTCCTCGGCCATCGGAACTTGATAAAAGCCCTTTGTCAAGTCCAGCTTGGTGAAATATTTTGCCTCCGCTAGATTGGAAATAATGGCTTCTACCTCAGGCATCGGTTCGGCGTCATCGGCAGTCACAACATTTAGCCGCCTGTAGTCGTTGCAGAAACGATGTTGACCATCGGGCTTCTTAACTAATACAATTGGACTATTGTACAGGGACTCGGACGGTTCGATGATTCTGGCCGCAAGCATCTTGCCTACCTCAGCACTGACAGCTTCTCTAGTTGAGTACGGTAGTTGGTAGGGTCTTACCTTCACAGGTTTTTGATCTAGCAATGGGATTTTGTGCTTGATCAGGTCAGTGAGCCCCGGTACATCGGTAAATATATCTTTGTATTCTTCCATGAGCTCTTGCATCTGTTCTCTCTGATCCTGATCTAGCGTGTCCCCTAACTGTACATCCCTGTAGGTTTCGGTCTGTTCTAGCTTAGGCATGACTGTCTCCAGAGGCATCGAAGTCGCTTCCTCTCCTTCATCGGTCTCGTCAATTATAGCTGCAGCTATTGCCTCTGTGTTTTCCTGTTCGTCTTCCCTCTCAATATACTTCTTCAGCATATTCGCGTGATACAGTCGTCTCTTCCCCTTGAGGTTCACCATGTAGTTCACTGACCCTCTCTGCTCTTCTACTTTGTAAGGCCCTTTCCAAGTCATCTGTAGTTTCGATCCGTCACTTGGGAGAAGTATGAGGACGGAATCGCCCACTTGGAATTTCCTCTGTTTGGCCCCCCTATCGTAGTATTTCTTCTGCCTGTGTTTTTCGACGCTGCTGTTCTCGGCTACGACTTTCATGGCATCCTCCAATCGTTCCCTCATATCTACCACGTATTCGTACGATGACCTCGTTTCTGACTCCGCTTCCCCAGTCCACAGATTCTTCAGTATTGCAAGTGGTCCTCTCACAGGGTGACCGAACACTAGTTCAAACGGCGAAAAACCTGTACTGGCCTGTGGGGTTTCGCGATACGCGAACAGCAGTGGACACAACATTCTGTCCCAGTCCTTGGGTCTGTCATGAGCTACTCGGCGAAGCATATTCTTCAGCACTCCGTTAAATCTTTCACACAGACCATTGGCCATCGCGTGGTAGGGCGAGCAGAATATCTGTTTCGTTTTGAGAAGTGCACTGACCTCTCTCATCAGCTCACCGGTAAACTGTGATCCCCTATCTGAAACTATTTCCTTTGGTATGCCTAACCGAGAAAATATTTCCATTAACGCTTCACTGACCTGCTCAGCTGATATCCCCCTTAAGGCTACGGCATCCGGGAAACGCGTGGCATAATCTACTAGCGTCAAAATATAACGCGATCTCCCATGTTCCGTACGCGGAAGTGGACCAACCAAATCTATGGCGACGCGCGAAAAGGGCGTGTCGATCAGGGGTGTCGGCACTAGGGGTACCTTTGTCACCCTACCTTTATTGGATGTCCTTTGACACGCGTCACACGATCGACAGAAACGACCTACGTCCGCACCTATCCCAGGCCAAAAGAACGACTGCATTATTCTGTCCTGTGTGCGCGAAATTCCTAAGTGTCCCCCGAACACTCCTTCGTGAGCTATCTTCGTCAGCTCACTTCGGTACTGCTTAGGTACCAACAACTGCTCCACATCAGCACGTCCAGCCCCGGCCTTCTTTACCCGATAGTAAATTCCCTTACTCTCCTTTATGTGAGTACCTACCTCAGCCGATTGCTCCAACGTGGCTCTCTCCCTTAAAACTCTCAAAGTTTCGTCCTCTCTCTGGGCCCGGGCTATCTCACCTGGTGTGAGTTCCCCTATCTTGGCCCCTACCCTTACCTCCTCCGTTGAGTTGCCCTTGGCCTCCTCATTATCTGTGGTCTGACTCACTTTCGCACTCGCATTCTCACACTCATGCTCTTCCTTGTCAATCTCCACCTTGCGAGATCGCGTGAGTACCACACTTATCTTCTCAAGAGACGCCCCCTTTATGTTTCCTATAATCAAATCGGCCACTGGGTCTTCCACTACTAGCGCTTTGAGAAGCCCAGTATAAAATGGGGTTTCTACCCACATTTCCGCGACAGGAGCAGACCTTCTCGTCCCGTCCATCAGGACATAACTCCTGTTCTTCCCAGTTAAGCTGTTAGGAGGCAGTTTGTCCCTTTTTATAATCGCACACGTGCATCCCGTGTCACGAAGGATAGTAATCTCTTTATCCCCTATCCTCCCCTTCTCCAAAAATGGAGCGGATAAATCATTCTCCGGAACATCGTCTTCGGGCTCATGTTCTGTCGAACCTTCTAACTCAATACTCTTACCTTCCGTCTCCCAAGAAATGAAGGTCTGTGGCCCAACACTCTGCTCAGCCCCTGGTTGAGTATTCGCCCTGCCCGATGACTCCCACTGACTGTCATCGGCTTCCTCATCGCTGGTTAGTACGACTGCGGTCGTCTCTTTCTGTCTCTTCCTACAGAATCTCGCAATATGGAGAAGTGACCCACACACAAAACAACCACGCCCACTCTCACGCTGGGACTTACCTCGGTTGTCCTCGACAGTGGCAGCAGCACCCTTCTTCGTCCTGCCCTGGTCACACTGCCTACTCAGGTGATTGGGAGAGCCACAGTTGAAGCATACCGGTTTACTCACTCCTAAACCCTTACTTCTGCTCTCCTCAACCCTCTTACCTGACTTCTGCTGTTGCTCCAGCCCTCGCTTCGACTGATGAGCCTCACTATACAAGTCCGCCATCTCAACTAACTCATGCACGGACTTGGGGTCCCTCTCTTTCAAATATATGGAAAGATTACAGTCGACAATCTTCAACATCTGCTCCCTGACTAACAGATCCGTAATCCCTTCCATAGTTCTCTCTGCCTCTGAGAGGTCTACCCACCTCTCAAAATATCTCTGCAATCTCACGGACAGCTGCGTATAAGTTTCGTCCTTATCTAGACGACTCTCCCTAAACTTACGCCTATAACCCTCTGCCGTGAGGTGATACTTCTTGAACAACACCTTCTTTACCTTCTCGTAATCCCTACTGTCTTCATCGCTGAGACCGGAATAAACATCTAACGCCCTGCCAGTTAACAATGCCCCTAACATGTCTGCCCAGGTGTCTTCTTCCCAATCATTTGCCTGCGCGAGCCTTTCAAATCTTTTCAAATACGAGTCGAGATCCTCGCGCGAGTCATCAAAAATGGCAATTTTAGGTACCTTCGGGGCAGCAGATTTTCCATTCCCTTTACCATTGTGACACCCGTTTTTGGCTAGTTCCCGTTCGCATTCCATTCTCTCCCTTTCAAATTGTCTTTCCTTCTCCTTTTCTTCTCGTTCGCGCTCCTTTTCTTCTCGTTCGATAGCCCTTTGTTCTCGGTTTTGGGCTTTCTCTTCGTCCCACCTAATTTTGAATTCCTCATCACTAATGCCTTCTTGTCTGGCAAGCTTCAGTGCGCCCAGATAGTCCATCAGCAATTGACCTGTAAACAAAGCTAACAATAAAGCGTGGATCGTAACTGTGAAGTTAACAACAATATTCCTGCAATAGCAAACAACAATTTTCTCTGCGACAAAAGATAAAATTGAACAGTCAATGCACAGGTAAAATCAGAGCATGTCGCAGGCACTAAATGTCAATCTCTCTCACTCGCCTCAGGGCAGATGACCTGTCCACACAATCACACAATAGCCCCTTGACACGACCCAGATCAAAATTAAATGTTATTTACTAGCAGGATCCCACTTCTGACACCATTGTGATGTTTCCACTTTCTCTCACTAACTTTCTTCTGACACCAGCCGTGATGGGCACGGCACAAACACACTAAATAATCGACTATCTCTCTTCTATAAGTTATAACAAACGATATCTGTATTGCTTATATATATACAATAATTATTAATTCTATCAATAATAATAGGAACATAGGTCATACAATTTCATGTGAATTTCGATGGAATGAAGTTGATGCAAATCAGTACATGATAATTAAAAGGCTTCGTAATATTCAATTCCTAGCACATTTTATAAAACACACGGGTACATTCAGCTTAAGGAAACCTCTCCTTTAGGGGTGTATGGCGCTATCTGGGCACTGGTTCTTCCTCTCTACTCTGGCTTGACTGCGCAGTTAGATCAACAGGTATCGGCAGGTACCAATAGGTCGGGAAGCCAAGACGCCACGATGTCGTTAATCAAAGTACAAGAAGTTGAGACCAAGAAGGTGTTGTTCTTCCTCCTCACTCAGCAACAGCCCAAATGCCGACAAGATACCAAAGATACCACGCTCTGACAAAGGATGTTTGCGGGTTCCCTGACCTTCCCCACTCACAAGACTAGTACAAAGTTACAGTTGCAGTTGTGGTCTCCTCTTCGGCACGAAGCTGGTGAGTGCTCTCAGCGGTCTGAAGTTGGAAGGAGCGTTCGGGGATTTATACCCAGTCAGGTAGCGTCCCAAGACGCCCACCGAGTGTGCATTAGTTATCCTAATAGCCACCCCCGTCGGCTCCACGTCAAATACTATTGAAACAGCTCTACCCCCCCAAGCAATTCCCAGGTGATCTGATCGACAAGTACGGCGGTCAAGTAAACACTACCCTTTTCGGGTGTCAAAGCGCTTCAGTTGCATCCCATACTTTCCCCCTCTGGCCTACAATGACTCTGTCTCCCCGCCGTTAACTATCTTCCCACGCTAGTTATAGGCACAATATTATTATAACTACTAGTTATACCTTGCCAATCTATCACCCGGTTACACCTACCTCTTTTTTCTTTTCACCTTTTTCATTGTCTCTACTACAACCCACTACGTTTCTCCCTCTCTGTCTGTCTATGTCTCTGTCTGTCTGTCTGTCTGTCTGTCTGTCACTCTCTATCCTGCCTCTCCCACTCGCTGCTGTCTCATCTCTCTCTCTCCCGGCCCTTTTTTTTTTTTTGGTCCATATCTGCTTATTATCCTCCACCCCTCCATTGTTTCGGTAATGAAAAACAAACACCGTATGCTGCCGATTATATTTTTGTATTGTTTATGTAAATTCAATGGACATAATTATATTTATCGTTGCTGAGATTGGCTGGATGTTTTTCTTTCATTTTTTTTTCTTTCACTCTTCATTTGGGGGGGGGGGGGACGGGAGGGGCGGGGGGCAATTTTCTTATGTTTGTCCTTCATTGAATCTCTTGCCCCCTTTTCTGTCTGTCTGATACATTTACCACCCACGTTGTTTTATTAGTTTTTGCGTCTTGATCAAGCAATTCCACTGCCTGTTATTGTCTAATCTGTCTGCTGGTCTCTGTCTTCACATTTACAGCCATATAACCACAGTGACATTATAAACATTTTTTTCCTTTTACTTTTACTTAAAAACTACACCAAGAAAAGGAAAAAAAAAAAGAGAGTATTCGTAAAAAGCAGTGCATGTATAAACAACAACAACAACAAAAACACCTCTTTTATCGCTTTCCAGTAAGTGTGCGAGCATGTAACAGAGTAGGCCCACATATCTCCATGTACCGGTAAACTGTTTTCTTAAAATGTCTGAAAGGGCCATATGTACTATTCAAGGTTCCGGAACCGAACTTTGGTTTGACACAAACGAATTACACACGCGGACAATAAAAGCATTCGCCAAATCGTTGGTCTGAGGTGTAGAGGTTTTGGTTTCACTTTTTTAAGTTGAGTTTGGGGTTCGAACTGTTCACTATTTTGATGGGACGCGTGATGCTGTTGACTTGCCACTTTGTCAACTCTGAAATGTTGAGTTTGAGAAGCGGTGGAGTGTTTGTTAATTAATGAATAATTATTATATTCATTTATTTAGTTTGCTGGTTCATCTCATTATTATTTTGTTGTTGTTGTAGTTTTACTATTTCATAATATTTTACAGCATAATAAAGTAGTTCCTCTTTCACTAAAATAATTCCAGAACTTTCCCAAATCAAATGCAAAAATAAACTCTCTTCGATAACTAATGGTACCATCTCAATGTTTAACGTGCTTTCAAGACCGAACAAAACACAAAACGTTCGCCCTATCAAGCAAATAGGAAAGTCAATTTATACAATAGAGCAGAACAAGTTATGGAGGCGGTGATGTTGGGGGGGGGGGGGGTGAATGCTAACATGGACAATAGACAATAACTTCATCGGGTCACTGGCAGGTTTATTACCATGCTAATAACATGCATGTATTTATTGTGACCATGCGCGAAGATCAAGAGAACAATAGATGGCTATTCGAAGGGGACCCTGGTATTTTAGATAAAAGAATGTTGTTATGAGTGCATACGTCCCCGAGTTGTTATGGGTTTCTTTTTTGCGCTAGGGGTACCGCGTGTTTTAAAGCCTCTTGTGACTCCAGAGCGAGAGAGCTCCTCTCGAAATATTCCTAACATTATAGCGACAACAGCCTTAATTAATTATTCTTTCAGATTTTCTATTTGTTTTCCTCCTTTTTTTTTTTTTTGGTTGAAAGGGTAGGGGGCCAGGGTTAGGTATTCGATAAGATTTAGGGTTGAGGATACGGACGGGGTTAGGGATAAGTATATACGTATAAGTACGCGACCGTAGCGCAAAACGATTGGGGTGCGTACGTACTTATAATAAGCGTATAACAACAGCCTACATAAAAAGCTGTAGCTGAGAAGTGAGACTCACTATTTTCTCGATTTGCCTTTGTAATTATACTACGGTCCCCTAACAACAAAATTTCAGATTTAGAGCAATGGTTCTCAGAGACCCACACCACATCCTCCCTCTGCGGTCCCAGGTTTTCCTAATTCCATCCCGCACCCCCCACCCCACCCCCATTTTTGGATAGTCATTTAATAATTTTGTCACCATCATACTTATACAGTAGTAATTATTGAAACAATTAATGAAACTAAATGTCTTGTTAATCGCAATCAAGCGAAAAAAAAAAAAAAAACCAACAACAAACAAACAACACTTTGATATGAAGCATTTACTTTGGAAACGAGAGACCATACATGTCATGGTTCAAGGCTGTATGTATATACAAAATGTCACAGAAACAACAACGATTCAAAAGTTCAACACGTTTGCATGTCAGAGTGTCTGGTCCCACAAATAGATTTGCGTAATGTCACATTATCACATAATTCATGTCATTTAATATGTATGTCTTACGTCATACTTTCAGTGTTCCCCATGGCACTCCCTGCCTCCATTTCTCTCCTCACAATGAAACTCTGAAGTGCCTCTTGTCAGATACATAATTTATTTCAGCGAATCATACAACCAAACTTGCTTACGGTGGATAGCGCGTTCTTTCCCCTATTTCCTCCTGTTACCGGTACTGAAATTTGTACCCCCAGGCTAAAATTCCTCTTCCTAGACTTGAAATTCATTCCCTGGGAGCCAAATGCCTCTCGCATGAGAATCATTAAATCCAGGAGCTAGCCCGTGCAAGGGGCAAATGTTCCAAATGCTGATATCAATGACAACTTTGAGTTAGTATCAGAACGGGTGGTAAATCTTGACAATTCAAGGCAATGCTAAACACTTTCAGCTGTTCTTCGTTCTCCATTGGTTCTGGAAAATGCTTAATTTCAGGGAGAACCCAGTATGATGCCAAGTTAAAATTGGCAACAAAAAACAAACAAAAACAGAAACAAATGTATGTTGCAAAGCCCTACTTCAGTAAGAAAAAAAGAGTGTTCGCTGCAAAGCCCTACTTCAGTAAGAAAAAAAAGTGTTTGTTGCAAAGCCCTACTTCAATAAGAAAAAAAAAAGTGTTTGTTGCAACGCCCTACTCCCATAAGAAACAACAAAAAAAGTGTTCGTTGCAAAGCCCTACTTCAATAAGAAAGAAACAAAAAAATGTGTATCTCGCAAAGCCTCACTTCAGCAACAACAACAACAAAAAAGTACATGTTGCAAAGTCCCACTTCAGTAAAACACACATACGCACACTGTCACGATCACGTGCGTGAAGATGGTCACGACCATGTGTGTGATGAGTACCTAACTTATTTACCTTTCAAACCCAGCTAACAAGCCAAGCAAGCAGACCAGCGATCAACGGGCACATGGAGTGAGATTTAAATTAAACGATATTTAATTATAAATGCATGACAAAACTTATGTCAAAACATTCAACTCATGATAATCACATACATAATCACAAAAACAGAGATACTTCAAATTTACTCTTGGGGATCATGGCTATTATCTATTCCCCTCTGTCTATAAACTTAACTACGTATACTTAATAGTCTCTGTCAACAGCTGCCCTCCTCGTTGATGCAGTTTCACTTCTCCAGAGTTCACACAATCCTTTCTAGATCTTTAATTTCGACGATAAAAGGGGAAACAGACGCCCCTGGCTTCACACAAATAAGAACACACAGTTCACACCCGCCATCGTAGATTACTTGTTCCTTGAGGGGTTCTCGACATCCCGTCCTCAAGACTCTTCAACTTGCAAACACACAGCACACCGACGGTTCACACCCGCCATCGTAGATTCACGAGCTTCTGATGGGTTCCCATCCTATCATCAGAACTCCTCAACTTCTGGTCCCCATGGCACGACCTTCCACTGGTCGCCCGGACCGATAAATTCTTCTTATTGGGAAATAAATGTGAACATCATGGATCCCTCACACACCTAACACTTCTGGTCCCCACTGGCACGACCTTCCACTTGTCGCCCGGACCGATAAATTCTGCGTCTTCCTTTAGGAATGAATAACTTGGGAACCTCATAGATCCCTCACATACTTAACACCCCTGGTCCCCATGGCACGACCTTCCACCTGTCGCCCCGACCACTTCTCGCTGCGTCTTCCTTTAGGAACGAATAATTTGGGAACCACCTGTGTCGAGCTTCTCCTCTACTTATACTCCCGAGGTTTTTGCACACGCGACTAGTTTAAAGCGAGTCGTGTGTATCTATTCACGCTCGTCAACAATGTTAAAAACCGTGTTTTCCCCTGCTAAGCTCACCCCCCTAGACTCGTGGCGCACAAGGCCACCGACCTTCCTCGTGATATTTAATCTTTCATGCTCGACAACAACTTTAAACTCCCCTTCTCCACTACTAAGTTTACCCCCTCTATACTCGTGGCGTACAAGGTCATCAACCTTAATCGTGACAACACACGCACACACGCACGCCCGCACACACATCTTCATCTGCAAAGTAGTGAAAGAATATTTGGCCAAAAAAAAAAAATCAGCAAAATATGGCCACTTAGCTGTTGCGGGTCCCTCCACAAAGAGAGAGACTTGTAGACTTTCTGTATGTAGTTTTTTAAGATTATTGTGTCAGTGTGGTGCCATTAAAATCAAAGAGATTTAAAACAGTATGGGTCATCTGATAGCCCGGGTTTCCCAATAAATCTTAAACATAAGATCTTGTGTTTAACTTAAGTACGAGTACGTACATCTCCTTCCCCATCCCAATGTCGATAATGGAGCTTGTTCTTAGAAGCCATCACTTTGGTAAACCTATTGATAGGTTGCAGTCTGAATCTCGGTGACATCGAATATCGATTCGTTCATCAATATTGCGTGGCAATGGTGTGATCGGATTTGATCGGATTGGCAGATCAGCATTGTTGCCAGGGAAAGCTCTACGTCATTTATAGACACAGGGGATTCTAACTGCACCGAAAGATGGAAATGATGATATAACAATTGACAGCATTTGAAGAAGTGGAATAATGGTATTATAACAGAAAGATGGTGCACGCTGCATTTTGACAAGATCGTTGCTGCAATAATAGACCTCTCATGTTTACAAGTAGGCATGCATTGCTGGTAGGTTTTGGAATCTATATTCCTTTGATTATTGATGATTGAGTCTCCCCATTCAGTCAGTTTTAAGAATTCCAATTATGGCTCACGTGCACAAGTAGAAAGCTGATTTTGTGTGAGAAATCTTGAAGGTGGGGGGGGGGGGTATGGATCTGTAAATCAGGGCAATGTTAGCTCAGAGATGATAGAGAGGTATTTTCACTGTCTCTGATTAACATTTTGCTGAACTGGGATAGAAATGCTCACGGCCTCATTTTCTATTTTACGTCAAACAACAGTGACGTCATGTCAATGCTTTGTTTGTTGTTTTCTGTTGTTGTTTTTTTACGTAAAATGTCACAATGCCCAAATAAATACTGATAATAAGCTTACATGTAGAATTATTTTACGTCTACGTCTATTGATGACAACTAGCGTATTATCTTAGCCTAGGCGCACATAATTATGTGACTTTGTTGTGCGGCTATCGCGTCGCAATCGTGACTCATGTTTGAAATCAAGGCGAAAAAAAATGGAGATACGCACACAAAAAGTCATGAGACACTCGGACTCGTTACAGGCTTAAACGGGAACATGACACTACAGACACCACAACAAGCCGCATGTTGTGCGCCTAGCCTTACCCCGCCTCGTTCTCCAGACACCTGCTAGTCATTTAACACTTTTAAAACCACACAGGGATCAATCAGTACCACTTCATCTGCAACGCCGACTATCAGTATAAACCACACCCACTGCCGTCTCATATTTTGCCCAAATTGCAAGAAAGTGAAACACAGGTGCAATGACGGGTCTACTATGAAGCTTTAAGCTTCAGGGCCTCTAATCCCGGAGGGGCATTGAAAAAAACTTTTTTTTAATGAATGAATTTTGGATGTTGCCCCATTGTTGCTGGTTGAGAAGGGGCTCCATAACAGTTCAAGCTTCAGGGTCCCAAAAATGTTAGTCCGCCACAGCACAAGTGTTCGGTTAATTCGACAGTCGCATTACTTTCCCCGTGTCAATGCCCGACATTAAACTCTCAAACTGTGTCTAAAATCTGTTTCACTCTGCACTTCTTGCACAAATTGTAGATTTAATACCTCTCCTATGCCAGGTTTTAATAATCGCCCTTTGATTGGCCTAATGAAAAAAAATGCACGAATATCTGATCGAATCAATGCCTTATGCGACATATCAAAGCAACCCATAAACCACGAAATATCTAGCTATCTGACAAGCGGCACTTCAGATTTTCATTGGGCTGAGAGAAAGGGAGACAGAGAATATCATGAGAAACACTGAAAGAATGACGTGACACACACATATTAAATGACATGAATTGTGTGATCTTGTGACATAATGCAAATTTATTCATAGGACCACTCAGTCTGACATGCAAACATGTTGAAGTTTACTTTTTTAAGCATCATTGTTGTTTTTGTGACATATTGTAAAGCCTTGCACTGTGACATATGTGGTCTCTCGTTTCCCAAGTAAGTGCTTCATGTCAAAGTTTTATGCTAGTGATAAGCCCAATTACCCCGAGAAAGCCCAACTGAAGAACAGACATTCAAATTTAGCTCATTGAGCAAACAATTAGTAAATAAAATATATTACCATGAATTATTTCACAGCAGTTGACTATAAAGCTTAAGCCACGGATGGCATTGACTGGATTCGAGTATTACATGTATTTTCATTGACAAGGCGTTATGAAACTTTGCCTTTGTGTCCACAAGTCCAGACAACGATCAGTAAACATAACCATAACAATTACGTGATTGGGCTACGTTAAGTTAAAAAATACATGCTCTTGTATATCATAGTGATAGACTATAATATGAGGTATTAGTATAGGTAAGTATGAACTTTAAATCACAGAAATGACGCTATATGTAATTACGTATTTTGGGCTTTCCCAATTCAGAGTTTTGTCATCACATTTGCCTTTTCTGTAAAAGTGAAAGTTATCTATACATTTCTCATTCCTAATAACGTCGATGTGCTCGACTTTTTTTTTTCTTTCACAACTCACTTTTAACAAATCCATAGGTTCCTTTCTGAAAATGTACATCAAATCGTAATTAGACTCGTTTGTGGGATTTAAAAAAAACAAAAACAAGTGATATGATTTGACAGAAGTATTCATTACTGGCAAACAAAAAAGTGCTCCTTTGAGCTTTTTGAAAGTGGAATTGATCATGCCATAACTAAAAATCCATTCGTTTCACACAACTGTCAAATTCAATCGAAGACAAATAATCCTACCCATTCTTTTCCCATTTTGCACCCTTTGATTTTCACGAACCCCCCAACTGCGATGTATTCACGATGTAATCCAACTTAATCCCCTTATTTTTGTGCCAGACTTTATTCCTTTTCTGTCACACCCCGGTGCTAAAATTGATCAGAAAATAAGTTGAAGGTCCATACAACAAATAGGCCAACTTAGTTTAGTCTGCGGCAAAGCCTTACAATGCCCACTCGCCACCTCTGTGTTATATGCTGGCTTACGATGTTTTCTTTCTTTCGAGGCAGCGATTCTTCCGTATGGATAACTGCAAGAAGAAACGGGTCACAAAGTTAATCCCACGTTTTCGCTGAAGTGTTCCTATTTTATTCAAGTGGAACCGTGACTTGACTCAACCAAAACGGCTGTCCTCGGTAGAATTATAGCAGGTGAAATGAAAATTTTCCCATTCCGACTCGATGGTTAATTTTTTCCCTGTAGAGATCCGATTTATTTTTTTCTTTTGGTTCCCCGTGAAACCTCATTTTTTAATTTTTTTTTTAACCTTTGGACGGTGAATGTAGCAAAGATATTGAACTGTCTAATGTTCGAATAGTTAAAAACGTACAAGAAAAATATCCTGGCCTCTAGCTTTGATATAAATCTTACCCATAATTTATGCGTTATTGAGTCAAGGTGTCAAATGTCATTTGCCTACTAGGTGTCACCAGAAAGGTGGCGAAATGCACGGGGAACTGCTGGTATATCTGACGCCCTTTTACCAAAGGAACCCTTCAAACAAGAAATTGAATGGTGCACACGTCATTAATCTTTACATAAAATTTGAAAAGATTACACGGCCTTAAGGAGAGCAAGGTTCTGACTGCACTTCATTTAATATGCATTAATATTTTTATTACCCGCAAAAGTGGTCATTAATATATGTTGTTTTTTTTTTAGTAGGCTTGAAGAATGAACACGTCTGGATAGCCCCCCCCCCCCCCTTAGAGGAACCATTAGTTTGAACTGAAGTTCGACCCTGTAACAGTTATTTTTTTTTTTACTATATTTACACAAAAAAAGTCTTGGTCGTGATAACCGAGCCCATGGCAAATGTCATATCTAGAAACTACTACGCCTTGCATGTCACGTAATGTATGGCTTTTATTCACACATATTTGAACGGAATTACCCCTGAAAACAGAGAGCCATCACAGACAGAGGCAAACAATTCAGTTTTTAAGTAAATATCTTGCTGGCCAGGTGTTGCTGATAATTATTCTTATGTTATAACGTTTTCATGTTAGACTAAATTGACGTAGTATAAAATATAGAACGATAGAATTTCCGCATAGAGGTATTCTGATTGCCCCACTGGCTCATTGTCCTTTGTAAAACTACCAGCGTCAAGACGAAACATGAGATTTTCAACGGTAGAGGTGTTTTATGTGCACGAATTATTGATCAAGTACCATAATGCAAACGTGAGAAAAATAACTAAAAGATAAACAATGCTATGTTTTTACAAAAATTACATGTACTAGGCTTGTGACATTAACACATTTCGCAACTTACCACTCTGGTGTAAAAAGGGCAGCAATGGAAAGGGGAAGGGTGGATGGATCTGGGCAGAGCTGTCAACATGTGGGTACGCTGGACAATTGCCATGGGACCCCATGGGTTTAGGGGGCCCCATGCATGCAAATTTACATTGGTTTTTGAAACGGGGAAGAAAAGTCTATCGTTTTGCCCTAGGGCCCATAATGACGTTAAAATGGCCCTGAATTTGGGTCGTAGCTGTAACTAGTCAACACAAAGTGCACACAACGATTTCCAACACTGGTTATGTATGAAAGCCACTAAAGAACATTATTAAGAATTATTGAGCCGTGCACATTGAAATGCAGTGCATTATGCTGTCGGCTTTGCATTGCAACATAAGGTTGAAGACAATACCCCGACTCCACCAGCAACATTAAGAAGCATTGATAAATCCTTTGTTTTGTGACAGAAGCTTGCAAGAAGGTCTGGTTCTGAAACAAGAGGATTACTATGTGCTGGCCAATATTCAGCTCAACAACACTAAGGCCTCTAGCATAATCTAGCCTGGCCTGATGAGCTGTGAATCAATTGCTATTAGCGTTCCCACTGTTTGTGTGGTTAGGAATTGCACTAGAGTGCAATGATTAGTACCGAACAGAAAAATCAACAAACTCTGCCAAACAATTAATTCGAGGTGCCTATATTCGAAACCCACAAACAAGTACCTGGTTATTCGAAACATTGGTGCTCGTTCGAAGGAAGTAAGGTCGAGACTTTGAATGTCAGACTGCATAGACAAAGTTTGACTTAGTCTTCATTATACCCAAAAGCTATCCAACTGAGTAAGGCATAAATTTGCGTGGATGTGGAATTTAAAGACAACAAGACAGCGGTTGTCGTAAAGAATTAAATCTATGTTTGTTTTTGTAAACTCTTTGCATGAAAGTTTACGACATTTAAGCAGTGGCACGCACGCACTCACACATGAGTGTGTGAGAGAGAAAGGGAGAGAGGGAGAGAGAGAAACTGATCGATTTTTTTCTTCTTCCGAGATGACAGTTGACAAGAGACCTTTGCACACCACTGAGAATACCTTTCACACCTAAAGGACCTTTTCGCATTCGATGGTGCCAGAAACATAGCACATAGTCCTCCGTGGTGCGGGATTGTGCATAGTGATACATAGTCAACCTGAATGTTATCGCACTTTTACGTCAATATTTATCTCAGTTTGTTTGAAAATCAATGATAAGAAACTCGAGTGCCCTGCCAGGAAAACTGTCAAAAATGATTTCAACGATTTTATCAGGAGAGCCCCCCCCCCCCTCCTCTTCCCCTCCCCCGTCTCTTTCTTATCTTTCCGTTTGATCCAAATATTCGCCACCTTCCAAAATTGAACTAAGCTTACAACTCACACGGTATGCTAATTTAGCTACTGGTACGTTTGTTTTTTGCTATAGCTTTGGGGCAGTAGTTGTGCTTACAATTATTATTATTATTATTACTTTGTTTTCATCTCTGCTATAATACCTACCATTATTCTGTTAATTAAATTAAAATAATATTAACATGTAAAAATTGATTGTTTTTTGTGACACCAATCTGTTAATGACTTTGGCTTCCACAGAAAACAACAGAGAAAATCAGTCCAACAACATTAAACATTAAAGCACATATCAAATCACACACAAACTCACAGACACACATGCCCCAACTCAGCACAGGCACGTGTACAAACGGACTCAAGCACACACACACACACGCTGAATTCATACACACATGCCATCCCTCCCCGCCACACACACACACACACACACAAACACACACATACACTAACACAAACACACGTACATATATAAACTTGGGCAACACATCAATCAATGTTAATTTCTCCATCTAACTTACAGAAGAAAGCTGTATTGATGCTTAACGTATGCTGGTAATCTTCGAATTAAAACATTTAACCCTTTACTGTCCCGTATTCTATACCCTATTTGGGCACGAGAAGGTTAAGTCTGGCGGTGACGGCCACGTAAGATTTCACAGCCTCAAAGAACCAGCCTGTAAATATCGGAATCTAATGGCATTTGAGGACAACCTTGATAGAACGCGGATATATCGATCAATTTAGTGAGTTAAAGTAAAGATCATTTCAGTTTGGGTGTTTCTAGTGCATGATCTTAGTGTCAATTCTATACACACACACAAAAGGAATAAAAAGGATGCATGATTATGCAGACTGCTATGTTTGAAATAAAAGGTTAATTTGGCAATCAAAAAAAAAAATAATAATAATAATAACATCCAGGGTAAATGAATGCCAGAAATTCGTGTAAGCTTTGAAGTTTGAAATATATTGGGTAATTGCGTGTCACATCGTGGTTTGGTGGAGACCCAAAATGAAAATAAGAAAAGTTCGGTTCGGTTAACATGCCAGTGTACGTCAGACAGACATAAAGAGAGGTAGACAAACAAACGAATGGATAGACAGAAAGACAGACAGACAGATAGATAGATAGATAGGTAGACATACAGACAGACAAACAGACAGACAGACAAACAGACAGACAGACAAACAGACAGACAGACAGACAGGCAGGCAGGCAGACAGATAGATATATAGATAGAGAGAGACAGACAGATAGATAGATAGATAGATAGATAGATAGATAGATAGATAGATAGATAGATAGATAGATAGATAGATAGATAGATAGATAGATAGATAGATAGACCAAATGGTTCTGAAACCACAGTAATGAAGAGCAACGAATCCCCCCAAGTAACAGATCAAACGAATACTCGAAACGGCACGGATTTTGATCCGCTGTACGACTAATGGTTCTTTGTGGGCCTTATGGCTATCATACATATCAAATGTGGTCACAGAGGTCACTCCTTCATTCCAGGACCATTAACCACGTCAATACTAAGACTTAGAGCCCACAGAAGCCCACTGGTTTGTTGGTAGCCATAGCGGACAATGGACTTGAAGTGTGTCCTTATATGACATGCATATTGGGTCAGGTCTAACAGTGGCTCTAAAATGCATTGACAGTCGTCTATAGTCTTGAGCACACTGGGTCTAGGGAGACATACAAATCGATTTCCCCAAAAGCATAATGTTAACTGGATTTCAGTTTTAGGACCTGCTACTGGCGATAGAGATTCATTTCAATTTATTCATTTGGCAACATAAAATAATATTCCATTGGTTTGTTTTGTTGAGTCACAGAACTCACTCTTCGCTGAAATTTTAAATTTCCTTTCGGCAGGAGTTCCAGTGGATTTTGAGCATTCATAATAAGGCATCAAAGAACTTCACTACATGTACTTAAGTTCTTTGTACGGCACGGACTGGGTGATGTGGAAAGTATCACAGTTTTGGGTGACGTAAGTGAAACAAACCAGCACACCAGAATTCAGTGTTCAAGTTACCGTTTAATTGGAATTTTAACATCTGGCATGGCCATGCATCTATAGAAAATACCTGAAAAATCGTGTAAGGTTGCAGGATCGATACTCCATTGCTTTCAGCTTACAGTAGGCCTATGGAGTACCACGAATTCCTGAAATCAGTCATCAGTTATGCTGCCAGCTCATCATGATATAAGCCGTGTTGAAACTAGACTATGATAAATTTATCCAAACCCATCAATTAAGTTTTTAATACTGTGCCCTATATATTTTCGGAAACTATACAAAACAATTTGTTGTCCGACGTAACTCTTGAGTCTGAGGAATAAAATGTTAATTAAACTCCCTCTTTACGTTCGGCATCCGGAAAGTTAAGTTGGGCTGAAGTTGTCACTTATATGCACGAATCTGCAACATTTAAAGATCCCACCGACCACGCACTTAACAGCTGATTGCAAGATTTGGATATGAAGCAATATTAATTGCCTTATCGCTAATCTCTTACACCTTATGGGATTCGCTTGGCTTATGTTTTCGTTCAATCCACTCTGTAGTTGTACAAAGCAATGTAATCTTGCCAGCTTACTATTTCGGCAGCTCATCGATTACAAAATGTATGCGGTAATATTTGCCCCGCTGCCACCCTAACTCCACCCCGTTCAATTCGATCATCATAAATACAATTGATTCAATAGGACACAAAGGCTGCAGTACGGTTAAAATACGAAAAATCAAAGGCTGGCATAAACCAGTGGCGTCAATTAATGTCCGCGAAATTGCCCAAAGAGTAGTTAGATCACTTTACTATAGCTTTCCGTCCGAGTCTCGGCGCTAATGGAGCGGTCAGTTGATCAGAAAAACAGATTAATGCGTGGGTCAACAGTGTTGACCAAAGGTTACTGTGTGGCGACAGGCTTGAATCACTTGGACCTGAGACTTGGTGTCGGTAATGTTTCCTCAGTGTCAGCCTCAGGCACTTCTCGGCCATCAGCTTTTGCATAGTGTCCAGTTCTGTCAGCATGACAAAGTGGCGGTTTTATCTGAGATTTCCCATACTTGAAAATTTAGCTACCTTAATGTCTGTGGTTCCACTTTGAAGTGAAAGTCGGAATTAATGTCACGCTTTTATTCAGACAGTGTCAGCAATAGAACGCATGAGATATTTTCAGAAAGCCACAGAATAATTGAGCACATTGCCCCAGTGATTCTGTGCCGAGATTGTAGCGTCCAAAAAAGAAGACTAGTACATTGTATTCTGGCGGAGTGGCCAGTCGAATCCTAAAAGATTTTTCTGATAGATTGGTGAATCGATGGCAGAGGGCATGGTCACATTGCTCAAGTTATTATGTGCAGAGATTGTAGCGATCAAAAAAAAAAAAAAAAACTAATATTCTGGCCGAGTGGCCAGTCTAATCCTGAACTGTTCATCTGGTAGATTTGTGAATCGATGGCTGAGGGCATGGTCTCTACTGAAATTAATCGGCATGTTGAAAGTTTCCGATGCTAATTACCGAACCCTTAAGCCTGTCACAACCGCAGCCCAACTCAGATGCTGACCCAACCTTAAGAATAATAAAAATGAATGAATTAAAAAAGAACGCATCGGTGTCGACACGACCATAATTTTGTTAGGTAAAGTAATATTTTCCGATGTTCAAACTGCAAGAAATTTCATTTGTGCTGTATACATTTTTTAAGACACATCGTAAATCGTAATTATAACTTTCATTACACAAGACATGTAATTGCATTTACACAGGAACTATTGGGATGCGTACGCAGAACCCCTATGCATTTCATGGCCATGGACGGTTTATGTTATAAGGCCTAAATAAATACTTCGCCCTACCTCGGTCGTTTACAGTCTTATCCAAAAGAAAACAATATTATAGCTAATTTAAGGTAACACAGGTTAATTCTTAAGGTTTTATTATGTGTAATGAAAGTTCTATTGCTGACACCATCTGAATAAAAGCGTGACATTAATTCCCCCTTTCACTCCAAAGACTGATGATTGTTGTGAAGGAGGCAGGCAAATGGAATATTTGTAGAACACATCATATTAGACCAAAAACAGGACTGTGTCAGGTGATTCGGTCTTTAACAACGATGAGTATTGACTTGACAAAATAGCAGCAGCTTCAATAGTCTGGGATCATGTCACTGTTGTAAGAGTTGTTCGGGTGACATTTACTTTTACTATATTTTTCCTTCAAAGGCCTTGCCACCCAGCGTTTTCGCGGGCCAACAGTCTTAGGCCGAGGCCCTCAAGAAATAAAGATTCCAACCCTCCACACAATATTCTTGGACGGTACAAATCTCTGTTCATATGTAGGCTATGTCTTCCACGGTCCTGTATACGCTAAAGCCATTCATGACTATTGCTCTACTTGTATTATTTACTTAAGATATTCCCTAGCTGGCAATGGGCACATGTAGCAATTTCTGCCTTATCTATGGGCTGTCGAGCTGAGCTTTCAAATGTACACAGCAATAGAACTTTATTACTGGCACGAGACGTTACCGACAAATTCAGTCAACATGTCTTCCCATAGATTTAATGAATATAATTGTGTATCTTACCAGAAGTTCATTGTCGGTAAATGTATTTTAATGATACAGTTTCCGATCCTTTCGTGAGTTCTTAGTATTGTCTGACTATACCTCCTTTTCTGCTTTTGTCCTCTTTTAACTAGAGGATATCAAAGCTCTTCTTTGTGTGGTAATTTAGTCAAATATCAATAATCTCCGTTTTAATATATAGAACTAATAATATGGAATGCAAAATCTGAAATAAAATGAACAGCACATTATCATTCTTATGATATCTAATTTTACCTGGTTTGAGCGGATATTTTCAAATAAGAATTTAATCCTGTACTTGCCAAGGGCGGAATGTTGTGATTTTGACATTTTTTGCTACATTTAGATATGATTACTATTGTCTTTTCAAGTGGTCAGAGTAAGTCTAAAATAGTAAAATAAATAATTTTCTATAAATGACCTTCGTATTTCTTAAGTTTTACCAGCAATATTACAATAACGACAACCCACGATTACACACATCCGGTTTTAAAAGGTTTAAGAATATTCTACATACATTCACCTTTATAGATTCATTGATGTTCTCTAATACAATCAAACGCACCTTCGTACACCATCAGTAAATGAATGAGTGCGATGAATAACGAATAACTTAGCAGCTGTTGTATCTATTTTTACCGATTCTTTTGTTCATTTGACTCGAGGTGGACAGTTAATCAACCAACCAATCAACCATCCATCCAACCAACCAACCGACCGACCTACTCGATCGATCAATCAATCAATCAATCAATAGACCAATCGATCGATCGATTAAATAACTAAATAAAAATACACAAATAAATAAACAGGTCTCCGTTTCAGTCAATCACTCTAAACACAGAGTATCTTCAACACAATAATCACGTACATAATGTTGTCGCTATGGTCTACAAAACGTACATCTTACCTTGAGCACCAGTGACAGACACTCCAGAGCTGTCAATCTGCGCCAAGCTTAATTTCACCTAGATCCACCTTGAGCATTTGCAGCATCTATATACTAAGAGACACTGATATTGAATGAACTATGGCATATCCAGGATTTGTTATACAAACAGAGCATGCTGTCTCACATATATGCAACAAATTCATACCACATTAACGCTACGAGGTAAAACAGCTCTACGTTGTAATGATGAACAGATAAGTTGGGGAACTCAGATCTCCTGTTACGAACCATATGGTCTTTTACGTTGGCACGAAGAACTAATACTAACACTTAAATAGCCCGGCGTGTCAGAATGAGCCCTATAGGTTTATTCTGCGTGGACTGTAGCGCTCAATGTTTCACTGTGGTCTTGCTACCCGCTTGTTTCCACGTCCTGCCCGAGCGCTATTGGACCCTCCAGATACCGGTAAATCTCCGAGCCGATGGTTGAGGTGACTTTCACACGTTGCTGTTACGACAGGCGGATCTGCCATTCATTGGCATAAATTAACACGTTCGTGACAGCTCTCGGGTTGTTGAGGACGACATTATTATCAAGGTGGCAGAAAGATATTAGAGTGAAGATGGTGATATGACCAGGTGCAGATAAACCGGGGAGAGGGGGGGGGGGCTCTAAATGCCATGAATGAATGAATGAATGAATGAATGAATGAATGAATGAACGACATGGCATGACGGGAGAACGAGTAAACAAGAATCTTTGACTGGATGAAACTAATTGGATCACTAAACAACTTGACAATGAACAAAAGGACAACTGATTTGACTGAATAATTGACTGAGTTACTTACTGACTAACTGACTAAGACTGACTGACTGACTAACTGAATGAATGGATGAAAGAGTGAATGAATGAATGAATGAATGAATGAATGAATGAATGAATGAATGAATGAATGAATGAATGAATGAATTAACGAAAAGAATGAATGAATGATGAAGCAATGAATGAAGGGAGAAAGAAAAGAGATCTTCAATGCATGAAGAGAGATATGAAAAGGCAAAAAGAATGAGAAGTAATTCAACGTGGTGAACTTGACGGCTCAAATAGCATATCGTACAACAACAACAACACAATTACCTATACACCTATACTTTGGCAACGTGAAATATTCATTACCTTTTAAAATACCCCGTGTAATACAACGCACGGCCTCCCTTTCAATACTCGATTGCACTCTCAGAAATAAAATTTAATGTATTGGATAGTCGTGTTACAATTCATTGGTGATTGGAATATTCTTAAACAAGAAGCAAACAATTAAACTAAACATCTAAATGCATCAATGCCTGGCGCCCGCAATGAATGCAATAAACATTTCACACGTATATTGTACACATACACACACAAACACACTAAAGCAACACCATATATTATACATATATTTGAGACACAACCCCCCCCCCCCCCATCATGGACGTTTATTGTTTCTTTACACCGGTCATTAGTATGAAAACGATGCTATACTGGGACATACTAAGTCCAGGAAATTACAGTTTACATAATTGCCTGTTTGTATGCGACGATGGCTCGCTCTGATATTGCTCGACATATTTCAGAAGTACATAAATTTAAATACCAAAAAAATACACTTCCCAGCAATTCATTCTGCATTAGGATTAAGCACCCAGCCCCTATCATCTAGAAACCTCAAGCCGCTTCAAACATTTTTTTTCTAAATTACATTTCATATACAGCGCAAACGAGTAAATATTATAGGAAATGCATGTAGAGTGATACAATGTACAAATAAAAACCGCAGCAAAAGCCAGTATAATAACGACCATAATGTCTGAGAAAGACATAAGCCTGGACTTAATCCTCTTGCCGTAGATAGCCTGCCAGGCAGCTTGTTGGCAAGTGTCCTTGCGCCACCGAAACACTGACAGAACTGCTAGCGTTTGATCCTACTGGGTGACCGATGCTGATTAAGTGGTCAATTTGGAGAGACCGATCAAGGTTAGAGTACCTGATAGGGTCTGGCTGTCGTTGGTAATTGACCTGGAGCGCAGAGTTCAACCTGATTCGGGGACATTCGGAAAAGGCAAATTCTGTGGCGCGGATGCAAACAAAATGTCAGCGACAGGCCCATGCCAAGCTGGTAACAGGACCAGGCCAGATGGGAAATGTAGGCCCCCATTTCAAACTGCTCATTTAGTATTTGTAATTAGTGTTAAATATCAATTTATTGAGCTGCATGTTATCTGTATTAGTCTATAATGAATCTTCTTTAAAATAACAATATTTTGTAATGAGATAAGTTTACTTGACTCTCTTTACAATATCATTATTCTTTACCAAATGGTCCCTCTTCTTTTGCTGGTCTGTACCACTATCAGAGAGAGTAACTCCCCTCAAAATCATAGGCCTATGCCAACTGGCCGACCTAGCCGCCCCCTCCCCCCCCCCCACCCCCTCCAGGTGAATGAGAAGAAGAAACAGGAGATAAATGAGACAGATGCCAACAACTACAGAAATGTTGACTTGCTTGTTTTCTTTCTCGATTTGCAGTGTGGGCTGAAAAACAGCATAGAGAGGTGCGTTTAGGTCTTTAGTTTAGGAGGTTCGCTGCCATTGGCATTTACACCTCACTTTTCTTGTTGTTGGTGGTGGTGATTTTCTAGTTCCTGTTTCTGTGTGTTTTGTGGTCTGGATTTTTTCAGAATTTTTCCCAGGCAGCGGCCTTGTTCGGTCTGCTCTTCTCGTCTTTTAGCTGCCAAGGTATCTTTAACCTGCGCAACGTGCACATGGGCCCTGCGAGTTTTTCGCCTTTATCCGAGAAGACTAGGTACTCGATCCTACATACCATAGGATCAGGGACAGGATTTTTTTCCCTCGAAAAAAAAAATCCAACACGCCTGCACCGACCGGGGATCGAACCCGGTGGTACCTTCGGCATGAGAGGCGAGCATCTTGCCTCTAGACCACCGTGTCCCCTAGCATAAGAGAAATGGTGTACAGAAAGATGAGGGTAAGAAGAGGATAGAAAATTGCAATAAATGTGCTTTTTTAGTTCACCTGTTCTTAAGGGGGGAAAAGGACCGGGGGGGGGGGTGTGAAAAAAGAATAGACAGGGTGTAAAGAAGAAGAAAAATGGGCAAGATTGCAGAAAAGGCTAACTTTTCTTCCTCTGATCCAAAAGGAAAAAGGGGGGAGGGGGAATATAATGGAAAGAAAAGAGAGAGAGGGAGGGAGAGAAAGAGGAGGTAAAGAGAGATAGAAAGAGAGAGATTGTGACAGTGACAGAAAGAGAGAGACGGGGAGATGGGGAGAGGGAAAGAAAGAAAGGAAGAGAGAAAGGAGAGGTGGAAGGGAAAAGAGAGAGAGGTAGTGAGAGATAGAGAAAAGGGAGAAAGAGGGAAATACGATGGCAGGAAAAGAGAGGGGGGGACAGAAAGAAGAGATAGACAGAGAGAGAAAGGGTGGGAGAGAGGACAGAAAGAGAGAAGAAAGAAAGAGGGAAAGGGAAAGAGAGAGAGAGAAGGCGGGGGAAAAGAGGAGAGGGAGAAAGAAAGAAAGTGAGAGAGAGAGAAGCCGTGCTATTTGTTTGCAAACACTGGGTATAAACATCAAGACTGCACTGCACTCTTTCATGTTGTATTTACTTTCGCTTAGGCAAAATCATTAGCTCTTACCTGTGCTGCCCTCTATTTGCATCCCGAAATTACAAATTGTGTATAGAGCAATCGGACAAAGCAAAGTTCCGTTTTATAAACACGCTGATAATTGCATTCTTATATGAGGGCACAACAATAGCATTGCAGTTGTTAATAGTACCACTTCCCTACGGTACTCTCCAAGTTCATTGCCATGGACATCCAACGAGGTCTTCTTACGGGCCTTCGGCCAAGCCTGGCTTGTTTCGTTTCATTTTCAGTTCCAGCTTTTTCATTATTTTACCAATTCCCTGAAGTACTTTTCAACCCGACATGCTTCAAAATGTTATCTTATGATAGTGCAAAGCATTGCACCATACTGTTATAACAACAGTTATACCAGAGACAATACAGTGTGAATGTTATACTATCTGTACTTGGGGGTTAAATTACGGAATCGAGAGACACCAACAGTTTGTTTTGCCACATTCACGATTATCCATGCATATTATTATAAGACCAGTTACGGGGTTGTTCTCGAAGTTTTAGGCCAGTATAAAATAAAAGCTTTTGCATCGATGATCTTTGTAGGGGGTAGCGCTTCAGGTAGATCCAGTGTAGGTGTTGAAATGGACTTGGATGTCATAAATTGTTGATTAACACCAAACAGACAGACAGGGGGCAGATCTATAAGACAGACAGGCAGGCAGGCAGGCAGACAGACAAACAGGCAGGCAGGCAGGCAGACAGACAGACGGATGGGTGGATGGAAGGAAGGATGGGTGGGTGGCTGGTTGGTCGGACGGACGGATTGACGGATGGATGGATGGATGGATAAATGGGTCATGGGAGAAACGGTAAATTTCAGTTTCAATTTATAAAGCAGGTGTCCTTGTGGAATAATATTGTAAACTGTGGCGGAACCTGTCTTCGTGAGTATTTTTACAAGCTCTTAGAAATACATGTAGGCCTACCTATTTGACATTGTCATTAAATTAAGCAAAACAGAACAAAAACTAATAAGAAAACACAATGTAGGCTAATAATAATTTTTTTAAAAGGCCATCTCAACGCGACATAAAAAAACGGTGAGTTCATGAGTTTATCTCAACCGTTCACGTTACGTCTATTATAAAACTTTACAGTGATAAACATGTTGGAATGCAGTTCAGGGAAAAGTAACAAATTTTCTCGTGATCAAAGTTTCCCAGCTTTTCAGGTCGTGAATAATGCGCTTAAAATACCTACAACATGTGAAGAACGCTCATGACATCACAGGCTAGTATAAAACTTGCTCCCGCCTTTTTTCACCAGTTGACGCCCGTGTTCACGCTGGGAACAGCAGAGGTTCAAAGCATAGATAATAATTATGAAATGCTGATTACACTTGTGCGCCAAAGAGGTAACACTTTTGTTGAGGGGCTTGGTTGGCAAACTACTCCACCCAAAAGCACGATACATATCCGCATTTTAAGGTAAGCTTGCTACTTCTATAAAACTTTGTCCTGGGTGGTTCTTTTCGTTTACAGTTGACGAAAACGCAGATTAAAAATGAGAAAAGTTGGGAGGGCTTAAAAGAAATTGATTTGGAAGAAATTGATTTGCCAAGTTTTAGCATGCCGGCTTTCGGGAGTAGTTCAATATAAGTTACATGGTAGGGACACTACAATGATGCAACTTTAGGAGCGTCCATGAGCGGGTGATCGCAGGGGGGCAGCGCCTCTTGGCGAGTTAGTCCTCTAGATCGATGTTTTATAGTAAATGTGGGGCTCGGTGATAACACTCAGAACTTGAAATATTTTATGTGCCCGATTGAAGTTCTGTAACTCCTTATGGTGCTCCTCCTCGGCTGTCTTAAAAAAAGGGTGAGTGGTTCTGGTTGGTTCTCTGGGAGGCATTCCATTTGAGTCACATAGGCTAATGGATACCGCAAGGGTGCGACTCTCGGTACGTTCGTGTTCGTGACCGAGGGTCGCAAGGGGGGGGGGGGCAACTGGAGAATGGATGTTTTTATAGTAAACGGGCGGCTCAGCGATTCACACTCAGAACATAGGCTAAAATATGTGCCAGACTAAATTTGTGTAACTCATATGATACTCCTTCCGCGTCTCCTTCTCTCCTACCATTCTACTCTATCACAATAAGGCCGTTATCGCATCGTCGCTTTCTCTATACTCAAGTTCAGTTCTCACAATGAGGAAGGCCTAGACCTCAAGGGAATAGGCTTAGCTCACAGTCAAATGTATTCTAGGGGCGAAATTGTTGGCTTGTGCTGGCAAGAAATGACCGTTTTTCGGTGATGACCAAACATTTGATGGGGGAAACTTCCTTGGACATGGGCAGTTATGTCGCTCTTGTATCCAGAGAATTGCTTAACTTTGAATTCGCAGTGACATACGAAGTAATAAAATAGCCTGTGTTTTGATCCCATGAGTAATATTAAGAATCAGTACTAGGACAGCAGTGCTGCGCCTATCAGTAACTTTGAATCGTGGCTACTTGGTTGCTAGGCTACAACTCAGTGTTGCCGGTCCTTGGGCTTTTAGGGGTTAAAGATTTTGGGATTTTTCGCCCTTTTGTGTATTTGCTATTATTTCTTCTGAAAAAAAAAAGACCCATGCACACAAAATTGCCTTTCCACTCACCATACCTTTTGCAGCTTAAAAGATGAAAAAAGTCAAATGGGCTAAAGAGCAGTTTGAGGCTGCTTGTATGAGAGGACCTTTTGCGTGCTCTGCGAGCTAATCACTGACACTGCTTGGTTTAAATTCAATGCATAACAAAAATTTTAATGTTTTTTAGGGGGTTGGAAACAAATGTTGGGACTTTTTACCTCATCCCCTTTTTTCATTAACGGGATTCTTGGGATTTTTGAAAATCTTCATCGGTAACGCTGCTACAAATCTTGCGGAAACTGCGAGAAGAAATCTGGCCAAAATTTTGGTAAGTTTTCGCGTGCATTTTGCGCAGAGAATTGTGCAAACACGGGAGCAGTACAAGGACGAATAAAATTTATCTTATCTTATCTTATCTTATCGTATTCGTATAGTTCACCTAAACGGAAATCAGCGATATATTTCTAGAACTTGGATCTCTTGTGCAGATGCAGAGGCTGTGAAAGAAAGCAAAATTCGAAGAGATTGACCTTTCATTTGTAGTGTTTATTTGCCATACAGTAGATGATCTAGACTAGATCTAGAATAGATATAGATCTGTAAACTGTTACAACTATATAGATCTATTAGTAGATCTACTATTATTTAAAACATAGGCTAGATCTAGATCTAAGTAGATCCACCTAGATCTAGAATCTAGATCATTGTTTTTGCGGTAAACCCATTCCTTTTGTCGTGACATGAAGTCACTATGATTTTCAGACACCTGCAGCCTGCATGATAAGCCAAATTTCAGGGAATATCATGGAACTCTGTTCCCTGAGTTTAGCCCCTGTAATGGTATACTAGTAGTAGTTATCGCACATCAGGGAGGAAATATTTGGTGGAGGAGTTCATTCACCTAGATTTCTAGATCTAGACCAATTCAAAATCTTACGATCAGGGAATGTGGACATGGTTAGGGATAGGTTAAAGGCTAAGGGTAGGTAAGAATTGGGGATATGGATAGAGTTGGGTGAGGCCACCACCCGGAATTGAAAAGATAAGCTACAAAATGTTTTTAGTATCAAAGCATTTGAATTTACTGCACAAATTACACTACATTTATGACCTTTTGCACACTAAAGTGCCTGTCTTGAAGTTTAGGATGAAGCCCTGTCAATGAAAGAAATGTCACAAGATAATGAACCATTAAACAAATTTTCCACACAGCCGTCCCTTGGGATAGATCGTCCTTCCTTTTTTGAATTTTATGATAGATCTAGATCAATTCAGTGAACATGTTTATAATTTTTATTTCAGATCCCACTGGACAGTTGTTGCAGTGTAATCAAATCGTTTGGCAGAGAAATGAGTGACAGATGAAATCAGCAACACATTCATCCCTGAAATAGTGCCCCTTCACCCACCGAAGACATTTGTGGCAGCCAGTCAGCACCTCTACTCTGTCCAGTTGTGTACCACATTCTGACCACTGAACTTGGCAAGCAAAGCTGTGAATGAAAATGCACTGTACCAAGTACTGTGGGCCAAGTGTTGAGAGGTAAGCATTTTTATAGTACTTTTTTTGTATCTCTCATGATTTATGTGTTTGTTGGATTAACTTCTCTTGACCCAACTGTAAGCATGTAACACTGACCTGTGATTGCTGTGCTTTGATTATGTGGATAAAATATCCAAGCCTTAGAATATTTATTGCAATTTCATGCCTGGCATCAAGAGACATTGAACTTATTTTGCACAACTGTCCTGTGCAGTTTAGGAAATCTTCATGCCATTTTTTTCATATTTCAGATCTCAGTGAGCAGTTGCTGCAGTTTTAATCCTTTGGGTGGGAAATCAGTAACATTCATTCCTGAAATGAGAAGCAGACAGTTTTCAGCCCTTCTCATACCAAATGCCAATCAACCACCTTCACTTGGCCCAATTGTGTACCAGTGTGTGACCACTGGACTTGGCTAGCTGAGAATGAAAATGTGCTGCCCGAATCCAAAACACTACAGGCCAAGTGATGACAGGTAAATATTATGTACTTTTTTGTATGTCTCATGATTTATGCGTTTGCTGGATTAACTTCTTTTGACCCAAGTGTAAGCATATAACACTGACCTGGAAGCATGCAACACTGACCTGTGATCCAAGCCTTAGAATATTTCTTGCAATTTGGTGCCTGACAACAAGAGAGATCACACAAGACATCGAACTAATTTTGTACAACTGTCCTGTGCAGTGATTTTGATTGATTCAGTTTAGAAAATCTTCATGGCATAGAATGTTTTGTCCTTTAACCATTTTGATATGCTTTACATGCTTATGTGTGTAATTTTTTATTTTTTTTTGTATTTCAGATCTCAGTGAGCAGTTGTTGCAATTTTAAATCATTAGCCACGCTTAGGCTGGGAAATCAGTGACGAAGAAATCAGCACAGATTCATTCTCGAAATCAGACCCTGTCTTTTGTCAGTCATTCACCCACCAAAGAAACATTTGCTGCACCCAATAAACCCGCCCCTACTCAGCCCAGACATATGCCACAATCTGACCAATGAACTTAACTAGCTGTGAATGAAAATGTCAGCCCAAACACTGTAGGCCAAGAGTTGATAGGTAAATATTTTTATTTGTTTTTTTTTTTTTTTTAATCTCTGATGCATTTGTTTTAATCTGTCTTGACCCAACTGAAGTATGCAATACTGACCTGTGATTGCTATACTTTGTGTCAAAGATGGATAAAATATCCGAGTCTCAAATATTTATTGTCATATGGTATCAGACATTAAGAAAGATCACACAAGATACTGAACTGATTTTGCACAAGTGGCATGTATAGACACTATGATCGATTCAGTTAAGAAAATGTTTATGCCCTTGAGTAGTTTATCCATGAACTATGCTGATGTGCTGTTTACATGTTTGATTTTTTTGTTTTTTTGTTTTGTATTTCAGATCTCAGTGAGTAGTTGTTGCAATTTTAATCCTTTGGGTGGGAAATCAGTGGATGGGGAAATCAACAACATATTCATCCCTGAAATGAGCAGACAGTTTTCAGCTCTTCACATACTCACTGCATTTGGGGCAGCCAAACAACTACCTTCGCTTGGTCCAATCCTGTACTATGCTGTGACCGTTGGACTTGGCCAGCTGAGAATGAAAATTTGCTGCCCAATCTCAAACATTATAGGCCAAGTGTTGACAGGTAAAATCGTCAACTGATTGTATCTCTCATGATTCATGTATCTGTTGTATTAACTGCTTTTGACTTAACTGAAGGAAGTGGCAATAGCCTTGATTGCTAAGCTTTATGTCAAAGATGAGTCAAATATTCATGCCTCAGAATAGCATATTTTATCGTGGTACCTCAATGATGTAGAAAATAATCCTGTCAAAAACTGCCAGAATTCTACATCGTCTATATTTGCACGGCAAATTTTGTCTTGCTTGGATTGTTAGAACTTTAGGCTAATCTAACAAGATTTATGAAACAACTTGATAAACTTACATAAAATATACTGTGGACCTTGGGGAAGACTCAAGATCATGACTGGCTTTGATAGAATTTTAAATTTTTCTCATACGTGCCATCCAAGAATGTGCATCTTGTGTCTGGTTTCGTTAGATTATGGCACTTATACCTGGTGTTTTTCAAAGTTTTGTGTTCATTCAATTTGTAATAAATACATGGAATGGCAGGTCAGTGAAGCCATGTTCTTAGAGAATAGTTTATAAGCTGCATTTCTTCTTAGTTGAAATTGTAACATACCTTGTGCACCAAGTTAATAATGGATGAAAAATGCAGCCAAAGTATTTTCATTTTATTCTCATAAAATAAAGTGTTTGTTTTTGAACTTGATTCCTTTTGTTCTTTTGCAGGCTGCAAACCTGTATCAGTTCTCAAATGAGCCTTTGACATCATTATGATCCAGCCTTAAACATTGACTTCCAGCACATAACGCCTTTTTACAAGATTCCTGTATGCATATTTTGAGCCTGATCAGCCTGTGGCGTTTCATCTTGTTCAATGAAAAGACCTTCAACATCTGAATGGTCCAGAAAAAGCTCCAGAATCTTGGCAGAATATTTCTGTGAGTACTGTACCATTGATAAAAACTATTACAATGCATTGGGATTTCTGTACATCTGACAACTTATGGATTGAAAACTCAAGATTGTGAAACAACTGGGAACATCAGCAGCAGCGAGCTTCGGGAT
This sequence comes from Onchidella celtica, assembly GCA_963931925.1. Classification (NCBI taxonomy): domain Eukaryota; kingdom Metazoa; phylum Mollusca; class Gastropoda; order Systellommatophora; family Onchidiidae; genus Onchidella; species Onchidella celtica. The sequence continues at coordinate 42,612,176 of OZ007572.1, read as the reverse complement.
TTAGAATATAAGTTGTAATAGCTGGCAATGTTTTGTTTAGCCATAGTTTATACTAGTGATTCTCAACTTGGGCAATATCGCCCCCCCCCCCCGGGAGGTTTGGAGGGGGCCAAAACAATGAAAGGGGTGAAGGGATGAAAACATGGAGGATGATTTGAGGGCAAATACAGGGCAGCCACTGACTTGTTCAACCGCAGGCTTAGTTGGAATTTATGAACAGAAAAGGCCTGCATTTTTTTTTCGGGTGCATTTGATAAAGAATGCCTTCTGTTTTGTAATGGGTAATCATCATGCCTATTATCATTAACATGGCTTTAAAAAAAAAACTGAAGGTCATACTTTGTGTGTAGTTCGTCTTCTCGTACAATGCATCCTTTGGGTTGGGGGGGGGGGGGGGGGGAGTGAGATTAGATTTGGAGCCTAATGGGGGCGATTGCCTGAAAAAGGTTGAGAACCACTGGTTTATATCTTACCCATCTTCAGCTGTGTACAGCATTACGGCAAATTAATGGAAACCATGGGAGATTTATTGCCGATTCATATATGACCTTCTTGCTGAGTAGCTGAAGTAACTAAAACTCTAAATGTGAGATATGATGCAGTCCGGGGGGGGGGGGGGGATTGCCGATTCATATATGACCTTCTTGCTGATTAGCTGAAGTAACTAAAACTCTAAATGTGAGATATGATGCAGTCCAACTACTGTTTCTTTCCTCTTTGTACCTTACTGCAAGAGGTTTTCATTTGCGCACATAATACATATTACTTTATTTTATTCAGCCGTAATGCTTCCTAATTTATTTTTTTTTAAAATAGGTCCTAATCTGTGACATCAATTCATAATTCCAATCAAAGAACAGATGTCACAACTTTAATAGTACATAATGTGGTAGCTTATAGGTTTTATGTGCAACTCCTGGAGGGAAGTTTGAACTTAACAGAAGTAGAAGTAGCATAATAGAATTAGGCATAGGATAAGCTAGATGAAAAGGAAGATGGGGTGGGTGGGCCCATACAGTTGTCATTTCTGTGTTACAAGTTCAAGATTGCATAAAATAGCTATGACGAGACAGTTTTATACCAATGAGATTGAATCTTTAAAGTAATTAAATTTGGTCAGAGTTTGAAAAATCAATCAGTGTCAATGAAAGTCTTGAATTTAACCGGTAGAAATAGGAAGAAGGATTTAGGCATCAAGATCTAAAGAGTTTGACAAATGTACATATATTCTAGTAGCTCAATTGTCATTTTAAATAAAGGAAGAATTTCATCAAAATTTTAGTTTTTCAGAATAAAACTTCATTTTGCAATTCAGCAAGGACATGCATAGGAATTAACCAAGGAATTTACAAAACGAAAGAATCAGAAATTTTCATTTCTGTTGGCTTTTCATAGGGAGCACTGGTATGGTCGAAAGTATACATACAAATTCTTCATATTTCATGAAAAAGGATAATTTGGGGAAGGGAGGAGGAGGAGATGATGGTTTTAGGGTCAGTCAGTACGGTGTAATCTAGAATCAAACTACAACTGCAGAATTGAGATTGTGACTGACATCAAAAGCATTTTGGTAAATTTTTGCACAATAGAAATGAATAGTTCTAAATTCATATTTATGGAAGCTCAGGATATTTTGGTATATGTTATAGTTATTCACGTCATTCGTGTAAATTGGGACTTTCATGATAGTTTTAGACCCTGTATGAGCAATTCCCATTTTGCTCTGAATTTAGCCCGGGATTTTTAAGAATTTCAGAATTTATCTCTGAAATTATGAAGGTAATCTTCAGGTTGAGATAAGAACTATGGCAGAAACAGGCATTGCCATCAGGAAAAGTGGCATTTCATAAGTGACATGTAAGGTGTGGGGTGACAAACACACAACCAGGGTAGGGTGCAGTAGTTTCCCACCATCATGATAGAGAGGGAAGGAATGTGATAATTACTAAAAAATGTGTGGCTAGAGTAAACTGGGCTGTAACTTGGCCTTTGTTGTTGGAAATCGGACAGTCTCGGCTGGTGATATGGAATATAACCTGGATGGGGTTGCATTTACAGTGGAACAGACGTGAAAAATAGAAAAGGAAAGCTGAAAGAGAAAAGTGTAGGGTCCCTATTGCTGGTGGTCAGTGAGGATGCTGGAAATTGTTTTGTGGATGGAATGGACGTTACAAAAACAAACAGTGGAAAGTACGGAGTAATGAAGCTGTGGATCATCTGCCTGCTCTTGGAGAACAAAAATGGTCTTCAAATGAAAATGAACTGGACTGTGGATGACGTGGACACTGAAGATTGGCTAAGTTGGGGTAAAAAAAATACTGTGCACAGAGTGGGGAAAAAAATTACCGTATACAGAGAGAGGTGGAAAAAAATGCTGTACACAGAGAGAGAGAAAGTACAGTAACTGTGAGAGGATCTTGTAGTCACAGAGAATTGAGTTTGGAAATGGAGAAGAAAAGCTCCAGTGGAAGGAGGGGAGTGGGAGAAAGACAACTGAAAACCTTTCCTGGAGAGGAGTTTGACAAAAAAAATGAGGGAAGAAAGAAAGATGAGGGAATTCACTCCCTCCGAGGAAAGTTTAAAAAAAAAAAAGCAGTACTGTCCTCCAGGGGCGTGGAGGAGAGAGACATGGTTTTGGGGGAGGGAACAAAGGAAAACTTGGAGGATGTTTTATTGATGGACAAATACTTCCCTCCAGGTGAATTGAGTGAAAAAGAAATGTGGAAAGGAGGATGTGCCAAAAAGGAAGTCAGAGGAATTTTAAAAAAAAAGAAACAGATAAATACTCCCTTGGAGGGGAGTTTAAAAAAAAAAAAAAAAGAAAGCAGTAATCTCCTCCAGGGGAGTGGAAGGGACAGATATGGTGTGGGAAAAGGGAACAAAGGGTTAAAAAAAAAGAAGTGGACTATTTGCTGATGGGCAATGTGTCACGAGTGGAGTGAGCGATAGTTAATAATTACGGGGGGAAAGGAGGAGAGTAAAATTAACGCACGTAGACAAGTAAGTTAAGCGTGCATGTTGTGAGTTGTGGGGGGTCTGAATGAGGCGAAAGCGCTGTATTACTATCACTGCAAGTTAGAAGGTCCTACTGAACGGACGCTAGTAAGAGCCCAGCGGGCGAACATAAGGGGAGCAGTCGGAAGACGGATGAGAGTGTTTTTCCAGTGATGACTGGTAGGTAGAACGTTGATTGATAATTATGATTGATGTATTATATTATATTCGTCTATTACCATGATGTAAATAAGTATATGTGAGGAATGTGGAAGTCCTTGATATTGGATATAGCAATGTGTGCCATGAGCGATAGATGAAAGTTGAGTTCATGGATTTGTAGCGCGAGTGAGTAGTGTGTACTCCGATGGAGGTGTGTTACCGTAAGATGTTTGGTGAGTGAAATGTGAACTATTGTGTGTACGCTTCATGGGTTGTAAGGAGAGGTGGAGTGAATAGAAATGGTAGGGTATTATACCAATGTAATGTTATTCTTGTAGGTGTCGGGGACGGGCCGAAGAGCCACCTCGATGAGCACAGGGGATAGGCCAGCATAGGGCCGGAGGCCACACATAGGCCAAGAGTGAGGCTGTCGGTGCAGGACAGTAGAGGCACATAAAGTCGTGGCAGTCAGGCCACGGACAGGGACGTAGATATGAGCGTGAATGTGATAATGTACTATTGCCATGTTGATGGGCTATTGAAATGATAATGTGCTATTGCCATGTTGATGGGCTATTGAAATGATAATGTGCTAGTGCCCTGCTGAGGTGCTAGTGGAATGCTAAGGTGTATGACAATAGGAAGGTGATATTGAGAGACTGCGGTGCCAGTGAATTATTAATGTGCTATTAAGACCCTGAGGGGAGAGGCTGAGGCCGAAGTGCCTTTAGGAAGTAACTACCGGGTTGTGGATCCGAGGAAGAGTGCATGTGAGAATAAGGCCGTTGTACGGCAGTTAATTTCAATAATATAATGTATGTAATTGCGCTATTATCTGTATAATGTTTAATAAATGTGTGAGTCTGATGGATTGTTCTGTTAAGTGTTAAACTTGTTTGTTCGTGATTGTTGTCCTGTCATAAATTATTACATCTCCCAGTCTGGGATTTGTGACACAATGAGGATGCTGGAAAACAGATAATGTTTCAGTTGATGGGATGAAGTTACAGAAAGAAACACTGGGAAAGGGCGGAGTGAGGAAGCTTTGCCTCATATGAGGATTGGAAGTTAAATCTTGACTCAAGTGGAAGTAAAAACACTGCACACAGAGAGAAGTGGAAAGTATAGGGACAAATGGTGGCAAGGAAACTCTCATTGGAGGAGTTGTGTAGGGAAAAGGAAGCTGAGAAACTCTCCTGGAGGGAAGATTAAAAAAAGAAAAAGAGTGACAGGTTTAGAAATTAATTTTAAAAAAGACAGGTAATAAAAAAAAAAAGAAAGACTGAAAAGATGAGAAAAATACTTCCCTTCAGGAGGGTGGGGAAAAAATGAGAATAGAGTGCATAAAATAGAAAGTGATGCTTAAAGGGGGAAAATGAGAAGTATTCTCCTGGACTTTTTGAAACAGGAGAGCAAATTTAAAGGAGTGAAATGAAACAAAAAGAGAATGAAATAGACAAAATGTGCACTGGATAAGCTCTATCTATTGTGCAGATATTTCCCACAGACCAGGTGACTGAGGAAATGGATAGAAATATAGCTCTGGATGGAAATCTAAGGATGAAAAACATGGCAATGGGAAGAGGAAATAAAAACAGAAAACATGACCTGAAATTAATAGGGAACAGAACTGCATGGATTGAACGTTGAAATTAACTCCAGTGGAAATGAAAACACTGCACAAGGAGAGAAGTGGAAAGCACAATGACGATGTGAGTAGAAATTGACAGAAGGAAAACCGTCCTCAAAGGAGTTGTTTGCTAAAAAGATACCTGAGGAACTCTCCTGGAGGGAAGTTAAAAAAAAAAATTAGAAAGAGGAGAGGAGTTTAAAAAAAAAAAGAGAGATGGAGAAATGAGTGAAAAAAAAAAGAGGAAAGTAAAAAAAAAACAAAGATTGAAAAAGATTTAAAAAAAAAAAAAAACTTCCCTCCAGGAGAGTGGAAAAGAAAATGAAAGGGTGGAGTGCATATAAGAGAAAGAGGTCAGTGATGGTTAAGGGGGAGGGGGGATGAGAAACACTCCCCTGCAGGGCAATGTGAAAAGAAGTCACAAATTTAAAGGAGTGAAATGAAATAAGAGAATGAAATAGACAAAAAAGTGGACGGGATAAGCTGTATTTCAGATATTTCCCACAGAGCAGGTGACATAGGAAATGGATGGATAATGTCGCTCAATGTGGGATGTAAATGGATGAGAAAAAGTGCTAAGTGAGAAGAGGAAATAAGAAAGAGGAGGAAAAGCAAAAGGGTATGTGTAACCACTAGATAATGATTATTAGAGTCGGTCAAGGATGAGGAGCACTAGCTGTCACTGGATTCTTTAGTTCAAGTCACTCATGCACATTGGGGTGTTTGTGATAATTCTTCTTTTGGGCTTTGTTTGACAATTGTAATTTTGATCTTGATTTGGTGTGGGTTTTTTATTTAAAATTTCATAATTTATCTGGAGTTATCACCCAAATAGTCCATTATCTGTAGTGACCCATTGTCCAGCAAGGTGTCCTTGTTTGTGTATGTGGTCATGTTTGTTGATGTGTGTGACTCTGTTGTTTCTGTCTTGCCATGTTCTCTACATGTAGCACGGGACGGGACCTTGCCTGGCATAAGAATGGGAAGCTATCAAGGAAGAAAAGGTGTTGGCGGCGGTTCCCTGATCTTTTGTCTATCGGTGGAGCCCAGACCCGGGTCTTCAAAGGTAATGGACTTGAAATGTTTTCCCACCTGTATGTCAAGGAGCTGATTGGCGCCCAGCTCTTTGTCTATCCAGATGGATGGCATTATCCAGTGGTGGATGATTTATGATAGACTAAAGAGGGGAGAAATTGATGGGTTTGTTTGCAAAGCCCAGTGGTGGATGTAGTGTACCATCAGATAACTAAGATTCAGTTGTCAGACTTCAAGGTTATTCTTCAAGATAAAAGGATAACCGTGACACAAACAGGCATTGCAGTCAAGGAAGCATGGCATTTCATAGGTGGTAGACAAGAAGTGAGATGTCAGACACAGCTTGGATAAGATGTAATAGGTTTCCACTTTGAAAAATGAGAACTGGGGAAAGAGAAGAAAGATAATTATTGGGAAAAATGTGGAAAGTCAAAGGTAAGAATGGCTATAATTAGTTATTGGAAACCAGGCAGTTTCAACTGGTGATGTGGAACATGACCTGGATTCAGCACTTAAGGCGAAACTGACATAGTGTGGAAAGAAAAACAAGGAACAAAGTCTTAATAGAAAAATGGAGGATCATTTGCTGATGGGCAACAAGTTTGCTGGAAAACATATAATGCTCCTAAAGTTTCTAGTGAGGAAGAACGATATAGCAGAGGTGTGGTTGATCTAGAGATGATCATTTTGTTCCCAGAGATGTAAGCATTGATCTGAAAATGTAGATGAAATGAACTGTGGAGGATTGACTCCCGTGGAATAAAAGTGGTAAATGGAGAGAAAAGAATGCAGTGATAATGAGACCTTAGAGGATCTTGTAACTACAAAGAAGTGTTTGGAAATGGAGATGAGAAGGAACTCCCCTCAAAGGAGGGGAGTAGAAGAAAGACAACTGAGAAACTTTCCTGAGGGAGAGTTCAAAAGCAAGAGGAAAGCAGAGTCAGAGTCAGAGAAAAAAAAAAGAGGTGTAAGAAGAAAAACAAAGTGATGACGAGAAAAATACTTCCTCTAGGGAAGTGAAGTGAAACAAAAAATTGGTTAAGTGTACAGGAGGAGAGTAGTGGAATGAAAAAAAGGCAGAAAAAAGTCCTAGAAGAATACTCCCTTGGAGGGGAGTTAATGGAAAAAAATAAGTTAATACAAGCAGTACTCTCCTCCAGGGTAGTGGAGTCAAAAAGAAAGGTGAGAAAGAGGACTGAAATAAAATTTAAAAAAGATATAAAGAAGAGAATGGAGTAAAAAAAAATATAAAAAAAGAAAGAGAGGAATGGAGTTTTAAAAAAAAAAAGGAAAGATTCGAGGTGGAGAAATGGGGAAAAAAGGAAATGGAATTTCAAAAAAGAAAAACTACTTCCCTCCAGGAGATTGGAGTAAAAAAAGAAAAACTACTTCCCTCCAGGAGATTGGAGTAAAAAAAGAAAAACTACTTCCCTCCAGGAGATTGGAGTAAAAAAAGAAAAGGCAGGAGAGGAGAAAAAATGGAGGAGAGTGGAGAGAATTGAAAAGAAAAAAATGAGCATGAAAGGAGAATAGAGTGAATAAATGACACACAGCCCACAAGATAGGATTTTGATAAGGAGATAACAATTTAAAAGGATTGAAAAGAGAAAGAGATCAACAAAAAAATTTACTGGAAAGGCGCTAGTGCAGATATTTTATTTTCTCCAGTCCAAGTGACATTGGAAAGTGGTGGAAAATATCTCTGGGTGGAGGATGCAATGGGTTAAATAGAAAAAATGCCAAACAAGAAGAAATAGTAAGAAAGAGACGGAAAGGGCAACCATGTATGTGTGTAAATGTGAGATAGTGGTTGATAGTCACACAAGGATGGGGAGCATTGCCATAGAGCGATGGAGTTGGAGGACGAGATGACGGTGAAATTGGAACACAGGATAGTTGAAATGTGAGGAAATGAATAGCTGGGGACTGAGGAAACTGGAATATGCTTTTGTTCCCGGAAAGTAAAAAAAAAAAAAATGATCTAAAATTGAATAAATGAAGCGTGCGGTGGAGTGGATAAAACACTGAGCACAGATGTGAAACATCGCTGTAGATGAGAGGATGAAAATAAGATGCAAAAGAAGTGCCATATATGAGAATAGTGGAGGAATAATTCCAGTGAGACAATTCATTGCCTGTCAAGGATACATATAATAGTATGGAATGTTTATTTTTAATGGCTTTGGGGCAAAACAGAGGTGGATATGATTTATTTGGCTATTTTTGGTTGATTTCATACAACGGGGGGGGGGGGGGGCTCTTTGGAGGGACATCATAAGTTTGAGGTTTCAATGTTTTGGGAAAAGGGCTATTGATCAGTACTAGTTTTATGCATTAGCAGTTTCAGTTCAGCGATAAATGCTTTGACGATATGAGTTTGCAGAATAGCTAGCTGTCTAAAAGTTACTCTGTATTATTTACATGAAATGACTGTAACATACAGAAAACGTAGGAACTAACTTGTAATGGCAAATTTGGAAGATAGTCATAAATCCTAGAGCTTAGTTTTCAACATATTGTAATTTTTCAGGAATTCATTGAACCAGCTGGAACTGGCACTGATTTAATAAAACCTTGTTAACGATTTTCTTCTGTCTCTCAAAACCATGCAGAACTTAGCAGCCTTTTAAATTTTTTTTGTAAAAAAGATGAAAAACCGTGTCCTGATTTTTATTCCAAAAATGCAGTGGTACTGGTATTTAGTTGGCTCCCCTAACTTGGACAGGCGAGGAGTATCTTATGCCAGTTATCTGAAGTATACATTAGAGCATATTTCCATGCTTGACACAGAGCGAGTCAGTATCAGCCAGTCACAAAACTGAATGTTCCAAAAGGGCTTGGATAGTTGGATAGCCTGGTTATACAGTTATGGAAGTTGACCTGGTGTCATCAGATAAATTCCTGTACGAGGAAAAAAAAAACAGTAACAGTCCAGGCTCTTTACCAGCACTACTAACATGCATGTAGCTCCCCAGCATGTTACTATCTCTAGAACGGCAGGCTTTTTCTATTTTTCTATCGAGGAATATCAGATTTTGTGATTGGTACAATACTACAACTTTGCCACCTTGTAGGTTAAAAACATTTCGCTTTTAACAAATTTGGGATCTTTTCTGGAGACAAAATGGCCCCTGGAAATGATGGCCAGATTTTGAAAAAGTTAGGATGACAAGATACTCTTGTAGAATTTCCAAGGAAATTGTGTGGAGAAAAATCAGTTTTGGTATTTTATTTCCTGGAAATGGGGAAACCCATCATTTTCAACTAAAACACTTGCTTCATGGAAGAAGGAAGGATAAAGAGATTGGGTTTAAATCAGTTGTAGTGAACAGTTAAAGTTTATTCTTGTGGTACACCAAAGGACATGATTTTTCATTGGAATTTACAAGTCAGTGTTTGAGTGTTAGGAGTTACAGGAAATGTTGGGGGGTGGGAATTCAGGCTGTAGAATGTGTCACCTTAAGTAACAGGATCTGTAAATTTTTAAAACTATTGCATCAGAAAAGAAGTGCTATTTTCCAGCATTATTTCTAGACACTGAGGTCAAAAGCTTTAGTTTTTGAAGGGGTTAACATGTATTACAGTAAAATTTTCAAGACAAATTGTCATTTAAGTTCCGTGAGAAGGCCTAAAAGGTCTAAGTTGAAAGTAGCAGATAAATACATGTATTAGAATTTAATTTTAGGAATTAATGAAAAATTAGAACAGGAATATTTCCTCTGAACCATTATAATGTAAAGTGAGAGCATGGTGGAAAAGAGGGGAAAAAGAATAGTGTCCTTCATGGTTTTAAAGAACATCGTGGCAAAAAAAAAGAAAAACGCAAACACCAGAACAACGGGTAGACAATACTGACAGCATCAAACCATTATCATTAGAACACAGACAACACTTGAAAATGGATGGATGTACCGTACACTGTCCTGGATAGAGTGAAGGAAAAGGAAGCACCAGTAGTGTGGGTAATTCGAACTGGGAGGAGCAATCCACTGACATTAAAATGAAGGTGGCATGGGAAAATGGGTGGATACAATGTCCTGGATAGAGTGAAAGAAAAAAACAGGAAGCTCCAGAGGAGTGGCTAATTAGAACAAGGAGCAGCAATCCATTGACATTAGAATGCACATGACACGGGAAAATGGATGGATTCTGTCCTGGATTGACAGAAAAAAAGAAGAAAGAAAAGGAAGCACCTGAGAAGTGTCTAAGTAGAACAAGGAGGAGCAATCCATTAAGATTAGAATGCAGGCGACATGTGAAAATGGGTGGATACATTGCCCTCGATACAGTGAAAGATTAAATAAAAAATAAAAAAGCACCACAAGGTAGTCAAGACCGAGAATAATAATCCATTGACACTAGAATTCGGGAGACACATGAAGTACATACTGTTTTGGATGGAGTGAAAGACGGGAAAGGAATGGCATCAGGTAGAAATAGCATTAAAAAATCCACAATTTCTCAAGGATTCAGTCCCATTGTGATCAGCTGTTACTTGGAAATGTTAAGAAAAATGTGTGTATATCCTGAGCTTCCAGTCCCTGTGCATAAGCTAAACCACTGGCCTCAAATTTGGAGATAACTCTATGTAGAAAAAGATATGGCACAGTTTGAAGTTGACAATTAGTTTTAGGAGCAGGCTTTTTTTACCAAGTAGTCAAGTTGGGAGAAACTGACCAAATTAAGTACAGTCAACATTTTTCCAGTGCCACAAACTTGAACTGACTGATCCTTAATATTTCTTCTGAGATGTTACACTTGTAAGCTACCGTGGGTTCACATCTGTTTCGAAGTAACTGGAATAAGTACTAAAGTTGGCCATTGCAGGAAGGGCCATAGTTGTTTGAAAAGATCTTTTCATGGATGTCGTAGTTGTATGATTTCATTGCAAACCTGAGACACCATGTCATAGCCAGCAGAGCACATTTTTTTTTTTTGTTGCTTTGGTAACTTGAAAGAATAGTTATTGAACGAACTCTGGCCAAATTTAAAAGTATTGCATACAAGAGGAAAACAACAAACTCATAACGGAAAAGTAAATTTTATGAAAGAAAAAAATTTTCAGAGAATGGCTGCATAAATAATTCTGAGAACAGCAGTTATATATTGTAATAATTTAAATCTTTTGGGCAGAATAGAGTGCTTATTATGTAACAGAAATGACAAGTGTAGTTTGCAGTTCACATTAGCTGTCGCAGGTTAAAGAATGACTACGAAGCACTTTTGCAAGTATGGATTACAGTATGGAATTTCAGACCAGCAGTTTTTGTTCAATGAATGACTAGATAAGGTTGGATATATTTGCAAAATGAAACTCTACATTTGAGAATGAATACCAGTGAGAGAGCCTATAATCATTTGTAGATGGAACGAGGTGAAATTAAAACTAGTTTCCTAGAACGAATGCATTACATTTCCTTGAGCAAACTGGCCAAGGAAACTTCAGGTTCATTTATAGTAAGTGCAAACAAAATGAAGTTGATAATGTATTCTCCTTTTATTACCTAAAATTAACTGGATGACCAGACAGAATGGTTTTACGTTGGAGGTGCCATGGTCCCAGGTTAGGTTTTAAGAGTTCATACACTGCTGTCTGCCAGTCCGGGGCTGCACCATTAAGAAATGCTTATTTCTAATATTTCTAAGATTCATGCTCAGATTCTTGAAGAAAAGGGGGAGAGGGTTGTAGATGGGTGTTAGGAATACTTCAACTTCAGTCTGTTATAATATTCAGTGCACAATTGCATGGTGATCAATCCATTAATGTTAGTGAACAAACGGCTTTCTCGGTTAGTCTAATAAAATGTGAACAGCATGAAACTGAAAATCTTGGTTATGATATTGTATAGAGTCAAAAATCATTACCTCAGGAGTATTAATTAGTTAGTTTAAGATAAATGTCATAATTATGTTTGTCATAGAAATCCGAAAGTATCCTCAAGCAGTCTGAAAAGTACAGTAAACATTACAGAGCACATGCATGTCAAAGAGAAATAGTCTATTATTGGACACAAAAGATAATTATTTAGCACAAACACCTATTCTCAACTTGGGGGCGTTAGAGCATATTTGTCATGGAAATCTGAAAGTATCCTCAAGCAGTTAGAAAAGTGCAATAAATATTACAGAGTACATATCTGTTAAAGAAAAATAGAAAGTTTATTGTTGGATACAAAAGATATTTTAGCACAACACACCTCTGCTCAGCTTGGGGAGGTTGGAGCGGGCATGTTTTGCTAAATTTTTCTCACTGTTTTGCTAAATTTTTCTCACTCGACCTGTCCATGCTGCCACTGTCTCGTGGACAGGGCAATAAGCACACCGAATGCTTCCCATGTATTTCATACTGAGTATTTCATCCCACATATCAACTAGGATAATATGATTTTTCATCTATATCCATATTGTAATTAAAGAAAATACGAATGCTGCATAACGAATTGGCGGAAGTTTTTTAGCAATCAAGAAAGCATTTTTGAGTTTGTCTACTTCATTAAATTTTCTCCACATCAAAAATTAAGATAGCAAGATAAATGACAGATCAGATAATTGAAAACAAGAATGTTTGTAAAGTGAAACTGCAGAAAACTGCATTTTCAGAGATTGTGACACCATTCCCTCAGACTGTAGTAACTCAAACATTCGAAAAATTTATTTTTGTATATGGTAACTACATTCAAAGTCGCATTGAATGATTCATGGTTATAGTCATAAGCAGAAAAATAATTGAATAGCAAACTTTTAAAGAATTGATCCTAACTAGACCAGTTGTGCTAGAATAAAATAGTTCCTTGCTTCTCCTGAAAAGTAGCCAAAACCAAATTACTACAATTTTACGGAACAGTGGCAATATGAATGCTCAGCTTTGACACTGACCTATGGAGTAATAAAACAGTGATGATGTATATTTTTGTCATGCAAGAGATTGTGCTATAACTGGGACTCAACTATGGAGTGCACAATGTCCATTCTAGTTTTAATTCATGCTTGTTGATTATCAAAAGTGCAAAAGTGAAGATAAATTTGTACAAAAACACGATTTCTGCCCCATATTTTCTTATCTGGGATTTCTGATGACTTGTGTACAAAATATTATTTTAACCCTCTAATGCCCAGACATAGATTCTTCTGGCCAAGATAACAGTGCGGAATGGTGCAAAACTGGTAGAAAGTGGCAAAATAATTCATTATTTTAGTAAATCAGTAAGTACCCCAGGTAAGTATCAGGTGAATGCTGGGCAATAGACCGTTAAAAAGTTATTCCGCAGATTATTTTAGTTGCACGTTTTTTTACCTGTCATTTTAGAATTGTTTTAAATTGTATGTCATCACTGCTCTACGTTAATGGCATATGTCAAGGCTTATGCCAAAAGGCAACTAACTGACAGTTCATTTCATTCCAGAGCCTGAAGGCTATCAGATATTATAGAAAAAGAAATAGTGTCAGTAGGAAAATGTAATAATCCAGAGAAATCATAATGGCATAAGTCACCAATGACAGGAAAAGGAAGTTTTTTTTAATATCTCAAAAGTGTCAGAAATGACTCGTGCCATTGGCACAGAGCAGTGACAATATTTGTTGTGTACATTTTCAAATTAATCATTTCAAAGATCATTCAAAGAAAAAAATTCATCAGATAGAAGCAATTGTCCATATGGATTTGTAATGTTGTGCCAAATTTAGAACTTCATCAGTGCATGCTGTGTAGAAAATATTATTTTACCAAAAACTTTATACCTTTGTCTGTCATGATTCGGATGTTGTTAAAACTCACGCAGAGAGTGAGTTGTTGTTGTTTTACCAGGGCCATGAGAAATTGGCTGGTGGCCTTGAACGGCCCTCGCGAATTATAGTTGGTGAGTAAATAAATGTAAAGTTAAACTGTTAGATTCACGCTTGTCGGTTTTAATGTTCGTTGTCAGGGTCGGGACTGGAAGTGCCGTGCTGGGTCACGGTTTGTTTATTTCAGGGTCGCGTTGATTTTAGCCAGTGCAAATGTCCTTGGGCTATTCTCGTGGACAGTTTGTTTTTGTGGCGCTTTTTCTTGGAGATGGAAAGAGAGTGGGGCAGTGACGGTGCAGTTTTCGACCCCGTGATTTTGATAAACTTTAACAGGGGTGAGAGAAGGGAGTGAGTAAATTCGTACGTGGAACGTAGAGGGTTTGGAGACTTTGGCGGGGGCTTTGATATGTTAAATTGACCTTGTCTGTTACTATTAATAGAATCTATTAATACTACGAGCTGAGCTCGAAATGGATGCACCAATCAAATTTGGGCAGTTGGCTGGGGAATTGCGTATGGCCGCGCAGTATTTAAGAGGAGCCATTCCCACGTTTCTTCACTCCATGCAGAAATTTCCATCTGCGAGGGCAGTCGGCTGGATTCGGCCTGAGAGAATCAGAAGACTGTTAACGACATGTCTATGTCCTTGATAGACATTGGAATGAGACCATACGCTATTACGAAAGTATCTACTGCTATTATCTCCAGCTCCCTGATCTCGTATCAGGGAACAATCGTAAGTTTCTACCTAGTGATTCGACGATGAACGTGAATCTGACCTTAAGTTTCCAGTAGAAGTGCTACCGAAAGAATGCAAGACTACAATGTTTTTTACATGCAACTAGATCTAGCATGAGTGTCTGGTATACACATTTGTAATTGAAATTGATGTGTCTGGATGAGGCTGGGGATTGCCAGCCCATCCTAGAGTAGATCTAGATCTAATGTAACTACGTCAGTTGTGTTGACGAGTTATATCCTTGTTAAGCGGTAGGCACAAATAACTGAGTTAACATTGTCGTCTGAGACATTAAGATATTATTTGTTAGATAGTAGGTAGGCTAAATCTGAAAGATAGATAAGTAATGATTAGATTGTGAATGAGTCAGAATGATATAAGCTTTTAAGAATCTAGAGGAGACTTCTAGTGATATATTATTGTGTGTTCATTTGATGCTGCTGATGTTGTCCTTTTAGAATGTAAAAGCTAGACGAAATTTGTTAGGGAATTTAAAGTAATAAATTTGTGGCCCTGCAAGGTCCTTGATAAAACTTACTCGAATTGTTATTAGTATATGTGGCATGGTATGGAAGAGTAATTTCTAAAACCTCTCGATAGATTAAAATGCAGTCGAACCAATAATTCCATAATAACACACCCCGTAACACTCGAGGGCACACCCGTAACATTCGTGATTAATAAGTAATGGAGTAGGGGTGAAACAAGGTGGGGATAGTTGACATTGTTAAGTATGACTAGACAAGTTTTTGCACGTTAACTGGCTGGTAGAATAGTGCAGACGTATTACTACAATTAAAATGGTGGGAGGTTTCGGCCAATGAGATAGCTGAACTAATTGGGCCAGCGGACTAGCACTGCTGGGTAGTTAGATAGTATAAAACATCGTGTAACGTTCAGATTTATTGAATACAGACGAGCAGAAGCATCGTGTCGCGAAGTATCTCCGGTTGGCCAGTACCTGAACTGTGATTTGAAGACTAGAAGTCCTTGCTAACGGACTGACTGAGCTCTAGAAAGAAAGGTCTGAGTGGGCTGACCTTTGAAAGCCCACGCTGCGCTATTTTGATGTTCGCGCCTACCAGTAGGCGTGACCAATGGTAATATATCTTATTTGTTCAAGCATAATAGAAGATCAGAGATAGAGAGAGAACCACAGCCTCATAGGAAGTCTAAGGAAACCCCAGCTGGCACTCGACGACGAGTGGCCTGTGTTATAGAATTATTTCCATAGTATGATTGAAGTAATATGGCACATTGTTGATGAATTGAATAATGATTGTGCATATATATAAATAGTTTTTTGCAACTGCGTAATTATCTACAAGCTGAAGTGTGCTTCTGTAGGCTTGGAACGTACTGGGCTCTCCTAACATTCAAGCCCATATGATTTAGGGAGAGTTTGCCTGGCGACTGGCCAGTGGCGACTCAACTGTCACTTTAAATTGATATCTAGTTTCGTATAATACACCTGTTTGCTATTGATTGCAGTACATCCTATAAGGAACCATAATTACATGAATATCATAGATTAAGTTAGTAATTAGAATTTGTCACAAATCCCAGACTGGGAGATGTAATAAGTTATGACAGGACAACAATCACGAACAAACAAGTTTAACACTTAACAGAACAATCCATCAGACTCACACACTTATTAAACATAATTATACAGATAATAGCGCAATTACATACATTATATTATTGGGATTAACTGCCGTACAACGGCCTTATTCTCACACACACTCTCCCTCGGATCCACAACCCGGTAGTTACTCCTAAAGGCACTTCGGCCTCAGCCTCTCCCCTCAGGGTCTTAATAGCACATTAATAATTCACTGGCACCGCAGTCTCTCAATATCACCTTCCTATTGTCATACACCTTAGCACTCCCCTAGCACCTCAGCAGGGCAATAACACATTATCATTTCAATAGCCCCTCAACATGGCAATAGTACATTATTAGTTCCTAGCCCATCAACATGGCAATAGTACATTATCACATTCACGCTCATATCTACGTCCCTGTCCGTGGCCTGACTGCCACGACTTTATGTGCCTCTACTGTCCTGCACTGACAGCCTCACTTCTGGCCTATGTGTGGCCTCCGGCCCTATGCTGGCCTATCACCGTAGGCGGCGCTCTTTGGCCCGACCTCGGCACCTACAAGAATAACATTACATTGGTATAATACCCTACCATTTCTATTCACTCCACCTCTCCTTACAACCCATGAAGCGTACACACACTAGTTCACCTTTCACTCACCACACATCTTACGGTAACACACCTCCATCGGAGTACACACTACTCACTCGCGCTACAAATCCATGAACTCACTTTCATCTATCGCTCATGGCACACATTGCTATATCCAATATCAAGGACTTCCACATTCCTCACATATACTTATTTACATCATGGTAATAGACGAATATAATATAATACATCAATCATAATTATCAATCAACGTTCTACCTACCAGTCATCACTGGAAAAACTCTCTCACTGGTCTCTCGACTGCTCCCCTTATGTCCGCCCGCTGGGCTCTTACTAGCGTCCGTTCAGTAGGACCTTCTAACTTGCAGTGCTAGTAATACAGCGCTTTCGCCTCATTCAGACCCCCACCACTCATAACATGCATGCTTTCCTTACTTGTCTTCGTGCGTTAATTTTACTCTCCTCCTTTCACGTCTTTCCCTACCTGTCTGCCGTGAGCCCTTCTTACTCTACACCCGCTCTGTAGCAATCCCCTTAATTGCACTCACTCCACTCGTGACAGAATTTATTGCTTTGAATATACCTCTATTGTCTTTTGTTTGTTTATTAATATTTATGTAAAACATGGCCTGACCGGCCTGACATATATAGATACTCTAGTTGTTTAATACTTTTCTTGTGTGGTTGTGTCCGAGTGTGAGTTAGCTGCCTCTCGTGCAGTCGAATGCTCCCCAAGACCCTAACTCTGCTCGTGACATTGTCCATTCATCATGCAATACAAATTACCGAACAGAGGCAATTTGAATGCTCAGCTTTGACACTGACCTATGGAGTAATAAAATAGTGATGATGTTGATTTGGTCATGCAGGAGATTGTGCTTTAACTGGGACTCAATTGTGGAGTGTACATCTATTTCAGTTTTAATTCATACTTGTTGATTATCAAAAGTGCAAAAATGAAGATAAATTTGTACATTTCTGCCCAATATTTTCTTATCTGGGATTTCTGATGACTTCTGTGCAAAATATCATTTTAACTCTCTAATGCCCAGACATAGATTTTTTAGGCTAAGCGGAATGGTGCAAAATGGTAGAAAAGGGCAAAATAATTCATTATGTTTGTAAATCAGTAAGTACTCCAGGTAAGTATAAAACATTGGGCATCAGGTGATATGTTTCATAGAGTGCTGGGCAATAGACCGTTAAAAAGTTATTCCACAGATTGTTTTAGTTGCATGTATTTTACTGTGTCATTTTAGAATTGTTTTAAATTGTGTCTCGTCACTGTTCTGTGATGATGGCATATGTCAAAAGTGCAAAAGTGAAGATAAATTTGTACAAAAACACGATTTCTGCCCCATATTTTCTTACCTGGGACTTCTGATGACTTGTGTACAAAATATTATTTCAACCCTCTAATGCCCAGACATAGATTCTTTTGGCCAAGGCAACAGTGCGGACTGGTGCAAAACTGGTAGAAAGTGGCAAAATAATTCATTATTTTAGTAAATCAGTAAGTACTCCAGGTAAGTATAAAACATTGAGCATCAGGTGATATGTTTCATAGAGTGCTGGGCAATAGACCGTGAAAAAGTTATTCCACATATTGTTTTAGTTGCATGTATTTTACTGTGTCATTTTAGAATTGTTTTAAATTGTATCTCGTCACTGCTCTACGATAATGATTGTCAAGGCTTATGCCAAAAGGCAACTAATTGACAGTTCATTGCATTCCTGGGCATGAAGGCTATCAGATATTATAGAAAAAGAAATGCGTCAGTAGGAAAATGTAATAATCCAGAGGAATCATTGTCACGAGTGGAGTGAGTGCAATTAAGGGGATTGCTACAGAGCGGGTGTAGAGTAAGAAAGGCTCACAGTAGACAGCAAGTTAAGCGTGCTGTTGTGAGTAGTAGTGGGGGCGGGGTCTGAAGGAGGCGAAAGCGCGGTAATACTATCACTGCAAGTTAGAAGGTCCTACGGATCGGACCTGTGAAAGAGAGCCCAGCGGGCGGACATAAGTGAAAGCAGTCGGGAGACGGATGAGTGTTGTTCCAGTTATGACTGGTATGTAGAACGTTGATTGATTATTATGATTGATGTATTATATGATATTCGTCTATTACCATGATGTAAATAAGTATATGTGAGGAATGTGGAAGTCCTTGATATTGGATATAGCAATGTGCGCCACGAGCGATAGATGAAAGTGAGTTCATGGATTTGTAGCGCGAGTGAGTAGTGTGTACTCCGATGGAGGTGTGTTACCGTAAGATGTGTGGTGAGTGAAATGTGAACTATTGTGTGTACGCTTCATGGGTTGTAAGGAGAGGTGGAGTGAATAGAAATGGTAGGGTATTATACCAATGTAATGTTATTCTTGTAGGTGTCGGGGACGGGCCGCAGAGCCACCTCGATGAGCACAGGAGATAGGCCAGCATAGGGCCGGAGGCCACACATAGGCCAGAAGCGAGGCTGTCAGTGCAGGACAGTAGAGGCACATAAAGTCGTGGCAGTCAGGCCACGGACAGGGACGTAGATATGAGAGTGAATGAGATACTATATTGTTGCCATGTTGATAGGCTAGTGAACTGATATTATGTTGTTGCCATGTTGATGGCTATGGAAATAATAATGTGTTATTGCCCTGCTGAGGTGCGAGGGGAATGCTAAGGTGTATGACAATAGGAAGGTGATATTGAGAGACTGCGGTGCCAGTAACTTATTAATGGGCTATTAAGACCCTGAGGGGAGAGGCTGAGGCCGAAGTGCCTTTAGGAGTAACTACCGGATTGTGGATCCGAGGGAGAGTGTGTGTGAGAATAAGGCCGTTGTACGGCAGTGCATTTCAATAATATAATGTATGTAATTGCGCTATTATATGTATAATTATGTTTAATAAATGTGTGAGTCTGATGGGCTGTTCTGTTAAGTGTTAAACTTGTTGTTCGTGATTGTTGTCCTGTCATACTTATTACATCTCCCAGTCTGGGATTTGTGACATTGGGGGCTCGTCCGGGACAAGCAGCCAGAGCTCCGATTAGGTCGAGGACTTAAACTCATAAGGCTGAAAGTTAAGTAAAAGTCTAAAATTTTGTACCCTGGATTAAGGGCTGTCTTTTCATCTGTCTGTTTCCCTGTTTTTGCTGTTTTCGTTGTAATTGATTATACGGGCGGTGGCGCGGGTTTGCTGTGGTGAGCGTAGTTTGTCCTCTTCGGGAGGTGGGCTAATCTAGGAACCGCGTTCATCACAGTGAACAGTTCTGTAGGGACCTGTATTTGTGTTTAGATTGTGCCGTTCCATCTTCCTCGTTGTTTTAGGAAGACGTCTCTCTTGTCCCTCTCCTACCTATCTGTAAATACGTTCTTTTTTTTCAGACTCTGTTCTTGTTCGTACCTTGTAGTGTAATCGGCGTATTTAGGTTGCATTTTTTTTCCATTATATTTTCTTTTTTAGGCCTTTGTCTTAGTCTGGTTCGTTGTCCTTGACGTACTTGTGGTCCTTCTACTGAATTTTCTCATTCTTATCTTTTCCTTTCGTTTTGTTATTTAATAGTGCTAGACATTTTATAAACATACAATTAGTTAGAGAGAGTAGGCTGTAGAATGTTTAGTTAGGGGTGTTTCTGAATTGTATTTGGGTTTTGTTATATCTGGTGTGATCTCAGGTCTCTGGTCGTATCGCTAGTGATCATACCGACAGGTTGGTCGTCTTATAATAGATACCATAACCATAAATCGGTGAAATGGCGGAACTCCAACAACTAATGAAGTTGGGTAAGGAACTTGGCCTGGAGGGAGAAGAGCTACGCGGCTGGATTAAAGAACAGCAGGCAGAAATGCGCGATGAGCGTGCTAAGGATAGAGAGCGAGAAAAAGAGGCTCAGTTAAAGGAGTTAGAAGCTCAGCAACAGGAGAGACAGGCTAAGGAAAGGGAGCAGGAGATAAGGTTAAAGGAGATAGAAGCTCAAGAGCGGGAGACAGACGCGCGAGTAAGAATCGCAGAATTAGAAAGCAAAAAGAGTGCGCCAACAGAAACAGTTGAGCGGCAGGTACCCAATAAAGGTGGCGTTAGGATTAAGCTCCCTACGTTCGACGACCGGAAGGACGACATAGACGCCTTCCTTTACAGGTTCGAACTGAACGCACAATTGCAATGGGGGGAAAATAAGGAATTATGGGCCACGTACCTGGCGTCGCTATTGCAGGGGCGAGCGTTAACATACTTTAAAGAGCTACAGCGCGAAGACGTACAAGATTACGATAAGCTGAAGGCTTTGCTGCTTCGCCGATTTGCGCGTACCGAGGAATACTTCCGGGAGCAGTTTAGGCGAGCACGTGCAGATACCAGGGAGGACTTTGCTGCCTTCGTCGCGAGACTAACGGAGTATTTCGCGAACTGGGTAGACTTGGCGCATGTGGGCACGGATTTCGCTAAACTGAAAGACTTAATGATCCGTGACCAGCTGTACGCGTCGTGCCACAAAGATCTGGTGGCTTTCCTGAAAGAGAACGAACCCGCGACGGTGCAGGAGGCGTCTAAGTTGGCGGAGGCATACCGTACGGCGCACCCGTCCAAACCAGTCGCCAGGGCGTACGTCCAAGATGCTGGGTACGTCGCCGTTGTCGAAGGGTCGCCGGCAGGACTTAAGGACAGGTCGCGTCAGCGTGGTGCCTATAGTGGGCAAGCCCAGGGGCAGCGTAGGGGCTATCACCAATCCCCTGCATATGGACCCGGTAAGTTTGACCGAGCAGGAGGGCTAGGTCGCGGTAATGGCCGGGGGCGATTTGTGACCTTTGCCGATGACCGACGGCATAGGGACTCTAGTTCCGGTCGCGAGGGGTCACGGGGACCCAGGCCTAGAGCAGCACAGGGAGCGGAGTGTTGGACTTGCGGACGCGTGGGTCACTTTTCGCGCGAGTGTAGGGCCGCGAAGTGTTGGAACTGCGGAAGAGCAGATCACATCAGCGTGAACTGCCCTGCAGGTAGGATAGCGGCGAACGTGGACAGTAGCTCCAGTCCATGTTCCCCAAATAAATTTCATCATGCGGCTGCGTGTGTTACATCGGACAACGGAGGCGGACAGTATTCTAAGTGTCCCAGTTGTGAGAAGTTATTATCTTCCGGTGTTTTACCTTGTGGGAGAAAGATCCCCGTTATAAATTCATGTCATACAGGAGGTGGTCTTAGGGTTTATCCGGGGTTTGTTGGGGACGAACCGGTCTCGGTTTTACGAGATACAGGATCTACCGTTGTGGGAGTGCATAGGGATTGCATTCGGGATTCACAGCTTACAGGTGAGACTGTCCCGTGCATACAATTTTCGGGGGCCATTGAGAAATTACCCATGGCAAGAATAATGATAGATACACCTTTCCTTAACGGGGAAGTCGAAGCAGTCGTTGGTTGTTTTCCAGGCGCCCAGCTCATCATTGGGAATGTATCACGGGTAGTTTCCCCTTCCGATGAGAACGTGCAAGCATGGTCGCAATCAAAAGGTATTGACTTTTGCGCCGCGGTCGAAACACGCCGACGGGTAGCCGATAAAGACAAGATTAGACCTTTGGCTACGCCAGCGGTCAACCTAGACATCACGCCAGAGCGCTTGGCGAGATTACAAAGGGAGGACCCATCATTAAACCCATGTTTTGGGGAAGCGCGAACCGAGAAAACGAGGAGATATAAGAACGGGTCATCTTCTTTTTTTATTCAGGCGGGCATTCTGTTCCGTAAGTATGTAACGGTGTCCTCCATTTTAAAGCAGGTCGTTGTGCCAGCGTTGCTGATCGCAACAGTATTGCATTTGGCACATGATGTCCCATTAGCGGGTCATATGGGGATAGCTAGAACCAAAGAAAGGGTTCTTAAAAATTTTTACTGGCCATCGATCCACAGAGATGTACAGGTCTATTGTAAGACGTGCAGTGCGTGCCAAAAGACGACGCATAAGGGTCGTACACCCCAGGCTCCTCTTCAGAAGATCCCCACGGTCTCGGAACCGTTTAAAAAGGTCTCGATAGACCTTGTTGGCCCCATTCACCCAGCGACCGATAGGGGGAATCGATTTTTCTTAACGGTCATATGTAATGCTACGAGATGGCCAGAGGCGGTTCCTCTGCGGACCATAACGTCTGAGGCAGTCGCGGAAGCGTTGTTTGCAATTTTCGCTAGGGTAGGAATACCAGAGCAAATTCTGTCTGATAGGGGCGCGCAATTTACGTCGCAGATGATGAAGGAATTGTTCCGCTTATTCAGTATACAACCCATCACTACCACCCCTTATCATCCGCAGGCTAATGGCATGTGCGAGAGATTGAACTCGACGTTGAAGTCGATGCTGCGTAAGGTAGCTGCTGATCGCCCTAAAGATTGGGATAGATATATCCCTGCAGTGTTATTCGCGTACAGAGAGGTACGGCAGGAGTCAACGGGATTCTCGCCGTTCGAAATGATGTACGGTCGTAGTCCTAGGGGCCCGACTGATGTTCTTCGGGACATGATGACGTCGCCATCATCGGGAGACGATGAGCAGATTTCGGTGTTTCAGTACCTTGTTGATTTAAGAGAAAGACTATCTTCAGCGCGCACTATAGCACAAGAAGCTTCTGGTATCGCTTCGAAAAGAGCAAAAGACTATAAAGATAGAGGGTCCAAACTGAGAATTTTTAAGCCAGGAGACAAGGTTCTGTTGTTGTTACCTACGGACCATAATAAGTTATTGATGACATGGAAAGGCCCTTATGTTATTGAGCGAGTTGTTTCAAAGGTAGATTACGCTATCCACATTGATGGAACGAGTAAGGTTTTCCATGTTAATATGCTACAGAGATTTTATGAGAGACCACAGTATCTGTGTGCACAGACAAGACCAGAGGAGACTGTCTTCTCTACCGCTTGTACGGGGGTCGTAGACCAGTTGGACTGTGACGTAAGCGACACCGAGGCGCAGGAAGAGTTACAAATTCAATTGCCGGAGTTAACTCCGACACAAGGTTACAGGGACGAAAAAATTAACCCTGACCTTACGAGTTCAAGGAGTAGGGAACTTGAGACCCTGTTAGCGTAATTTCCGGATGTTGTTACGGATTTGCCGGGTCGCACTACGGTGATCCAGCACCAAATAAAGTTGACTTCGGATAAGCCAGTATTTCTTAGACCGTATCCGCTGCCTTTTTCTTCGAGAGATAGAGTCATAAAGGAAGTTGAGTCAATGTTGAAGTTAGATGTGATAGAACCATCAACATCGCCGTATTCATCACCCATCGTCCTCGTGAAAAAACTTGATGGATCGGTGCGGTTCTGTATTGATTTCCGAAGATTGAACACTATTACGGTAGGCGATAGGGAGCCTATCCCGTTCCAGGAGGAATTAATAGCTTCATTAGCCGGGTCCACGTGGTTTTCCAAGATTGATTTAACGAAAGGTTATTGGGAAATCCCGCTTACTGAGGAGTCTAAACAATACACGGCGTTCCAAACGCCCATTGGATTATTCCAATTTAAGGTCATGCCATTTGGGTTGGTAAACGCGCCAGCGACGTTTGCACGATTAATGAGATTAGTGTTGAAGGACATACCTAATGTCGTGTCATTCTTTGACGATATAGCATGCCATACGTCGACATGGTCTGATCATATTCAGACACTAACAGTAATTTTTCAACGATTACGTCATTTTGGGTTAACTGCTAAACCCGCAAAGATGGATTTGGCATGTCCAGAGATAATATTCTTAGGACATATCGTGGGTAGAGGTGTTCAGAGACCTGAAGTAACAAAAATTGACAAGTTAGTAGGGTTGCAAATCCCTAAAACAAAGAAACAAGTCAGAAGCTTAGTGGGAATTTTAAATTATTACAGAAAGTTCATTCCAAATTTTTCCTCCTTGTCATCTTCTCTTACTGACCTTACTAAGAAGGGACAACCCGATAAGGTCCAGTGGACGTCTGAATGTCAGACATCATTTGATAATTTGGTGACAGCATTATCATCGTCACCCATTCTGATATTACCCGATTTTCGATCTAATTTTATCCTCAGAACGGATGCGTCGGACTCTGGTGTCGGCGCTTGTCTTCTACAGGAGAAGAACGAATGTCTCCATCCTGTATGTTATGTCAGTAGGAAGTTATTGCAGAGAGAAAGAAAGTATTCTGTGATAGAGCGTGAGTGTCTTGCCATTGTCTGGTCCGTCCAGAAACTAGAACGTTATCTCATGGGACGAGAATTTTGTATCCAGACAGACCACAAGCCACTGACATTTTTGTCGAAGAATCGTTCGTCCAGCCCACGCTTGTCTAGATGGGCATTGGCTTTGCAGCCGTATACCTTCGTTATTCAACCAATTCCAGGAACCAGCAATCATATCGCCGACTACCTTAGTCGAGCCTAGGGGAAGATTTCAGGAGCTTATACATCGGAGGACAGGAACATTGACAGGATCTGTGTGAATGAGTCGACTTTAAAATATTGACATTATAAATATGATATGAAGAATGGTTGATAGGTTGAGTGGTTTTTGATTCTGTATTAAGTATTGTGATTAGTTAGCTATTGATGATGTGACACATATATGCATATTGCAGGCCATATTGATCCCCATGTTTCCCCCTGATTTCGGTATTTTATACTGGGGGAACTGCTAGGTCAGTTTTTTTAGTGTAGGTAGTGCTCACGCTCACTCGTTGACAGTCATCTTGATGCGATTTGAAATTAATTGCATTAATTTTTTTGGGGTGGGGGATGATGTCACGAGTGGAGTGAGTGCAATTAAGGGGATTGCTACAGAGCGGGTGTAGAGTAAGAAAGGCTCACAGTAGACAGCAAGTTAAGCGTGCTGTTGTGAGTAGTAGTGGGGGCGGGGTCTGAAGGAGGCGAAAGCGCGGTAATACTATCACTGCAAGTTAGAAGGTCCTACGGATCGGACCTGTGAAAGAGAGCCCAGCGGGCGGACATAAGTGAAAGCAGTCGGGAGACGGATGAGTGTTGTTCCAGTTATGACTGGTATGTAGAACGTTGATTGATTATTATGATTGATGTATTATATGATATTCGTCTATTACCATGATGTAAATAAGTATATGTGAGGAATGTGGAAGTCCTTGATATTGGATATAGCAATGTGCGCCACGAGCGATAGATGAAAGTGAGTTCATGGATTTGTAGCGCGAGTGAGTAGTGTGTACTCCGATGGAGGTGTGTTACCGTAAGATGTGTGGTGAGTGAAAGGTGAACTAGTGTGTGTACGTTTCATGGGTTGTAAGGAGAGGTGGAGTGAATAGAAATGGTAGGGTATTATACCAATGTAATGTTATTCTTGTAGGTGTCGGGGACGGGCCGCAGAGCCACCTCGATGAGCACAGGAGATAGGCCAGCATAGGGCCGGAGGCCACACATAGGCCAGAAGCGAGGCTGTCAGTGCAGGACAGTAGAGGCACATAAAGTCGTGGCAGTCAGGCCACGGACAGGGACGTAGATATGAGAGTGAATGAGATACTATATTGTTGCCATGTTGATAGGCTAGTGAACTGATATTATGTTGTTGCCATGTTGATGGCTATGGAAATAATAATGTGTTATTGCCCTGCTGAGGTGCGAGGGGAATGCTAAGGTGTATGACAATAGGAAGGTGATATTGAGAGACTGCGGTGCCAGTAACTTATTAATGGGCTATTAAGACCCTGAGGGGAGAGGCTGAGGCCGAAGTGCCTTTAGGAGTAACTACCGGATTGTGGATCCGAGGGAGAGTGTGTGTGAGAATAAGGCCGTTGTACGGCAGTGCATTTCAATAATATAATGTATGTAATTGCGCTATTATATGTATAATTATGTTTAATAAATGTGTGAGTCTGATGGGCTGTTCTGTTAAGTGTTAAACTTGTTGTTCGTGATTGTTGTCCTGTCATACTTATTACATCTCCCAGTCTGGGATTTGTGACAATCATAATGGCATAAGTCACAAATGACAGGAAAAGAAAGTTTTTTTTCTTAATACATGCATCTTAAAAGAGTCAAAAATGACTTATACCATTGGCATAGAGCAGTGACAATATTTGCTGTGTATTTTCAAATTAATCATTTTACAGATTATTGGTTTTACAAAGAAAACAAAAATTCACCAGATAGAAGCAGTCTTAAACTTGTCCATATGGATTTGTAATGTTGTGCCAAATTTAGAACTTCGCCAGTGCATGCTGTGTAGAAAATATTATTTTACCAAAAAACTTGATACCAATAATTGCAATAATTTCAACAGTCACATGAATAGTTTTATTTGAGTTATGAAATAGTCACACACTTTGAGACATGGATGTCCAAAGGCATTTAAAATTGAATAAAATTGGACATTCCCTCAATTTATACGATGTTTTATTTCTTGTTTGCCCAAGTAGTTGGTCAAA
Organism: Onchidella celtica; assembly: GCA_963931925.1. Classification (NCBI taxonomy): domain Eukaryota; kingdom Metazoa; phylum Mollusca; class Gastropoda; order Systellommatophora; family Onchidiidae; genus Onchidella; species Onchidella celtica. The sequence goes on along the minus strand of OZ007572.1, from coordinate 42,585,212 downwards.
CTTTTCTCTTTTTTTTTCTTGTTTCAGTTGATCTTGCTTTCAGCAAATCATAAAAGAAAAATTTTTAATTCAAGCATTTCAAATCACTATACCAGAGATTTCAAAACCATATGGTCATTTTAAATATTTGAAATTGCCTTAATGGCAGATTTAGGAAATTCAGTGTCAAATTGCTGTGAGGTAGTTGGAATTGTCTGAGTTTTCAGACTGCAAGATGACATTGACGTTAAATTGTTTTCTCTTTGATTTGTCTTTTGTATGGGTGGGTAATTGTGAGTTTCACAGTGAGTGACGGGGCTAAAGGTGTTTTAATGACTATGTAGGATGGACTGACTTAAGACATAATGATGAAGACAAGAACTGACTTTTTAATCTACAATAGTGGAAAATCTCATAACCTTCTGTTTTAAACATAAAGTGGGCAGTTTATATTTCCTGTTACACTGAAACAAATCTAGCTCTAACTGTGATATTAATCAATTGCATGTATCATTACATTCAAGAAATCAGTGAATGTTAATGTGGGAAATGATGCATTCAGAAAATAGTTCTCATTTAATTTAATATATTCAATCTTTTTAGAAATTTGAATTGCCTGTAGTTACTTTTCACCACCGCTGGACGTTGGACAGCTTAGTGATTTTACTTGTAAGACATTATGTCTTACAAAAGTATATCCAAGTTAGTGACATAATTTCATAGCTTTTTCAGGTTGGGAGTGGAAAAATAAAAGCATAAAATCTTGCTGGTAATTGCAGGTTTAAAGTTGATTTAAAAAAAAACCTTTAACTAAATTGCATGTATTGCCAAATTTGTTGGGTTAAGAGCAGAGAAGAGCATTTAATCATGATAAAATGTAAAGAAATCAGTTTGTTGTGTGGGGGGGGGGGGGTGGGGTGTTTCAGATCATGCAGTGTGCCCTTCTGCCAGTTTGTGTGTAGGTCTCGTCGGCTTTAAACTATTTCTCCTTTTGTACAGTGTCATTCATTGGTGTCTCAAGTTCTGAAGTCATAAATTTGTGTGAAGTTATCCTGTTGACTTTGGTACTGTCATTACAAAGTTGTTGGGTTATACAGTTGTTGTGAAAGGTCTGAGGTTACCCTGCTGTTTTAAGCTCCAATGTTACCTAGCTGTTTTAGATTCTGGCATGCAGATAACCCGGGTAGTTGATTTATTGGTGTTTTCATGTTGTCCTAGTGAAGAGATCTTGATTCAGGTCACTATACCATTCTTTGCTTAATGTGAAGTTTGAGGAAGATCCTGCTTACAGCTTATGGACGATTACAATGTATATTGATGGCTGTATTTGTTTTTCCCTTTCATTTGATCCTGGTATTGGTAAATGTATGGACTGTTTTTCACTTTTATTTTTCTTCACACATGGGTCTATGATACCCATTTTGTCTAGTGTTTGATTCAGTGGTTCTGCTGGTCATCTTTATAATTCATGAACACAGTTTATTTTGAGTTTGGCAATATTATTTCCACTTGGTAGTTTCATTGTTTGTCTTTACACCAGACTAAACATTTTATGTGGGACTGTAAGAAAAATAAGAACTGGATAAAAGAAGGGCACACTTGAAGTTAACCTACAGGCAAAGAAAGTCCAGACTTTCAGGGAACAAATACCTTATTTTAAGTAAGAATATACAGGGAAATCTTTTCCGATTATGGAAAAGATTTAAAGTTTATGTCTAACAAAAACTGGAGCTTGTGTAATTTACATACATAGGTATCAAGAAATGTGAATGAAAACGGCTTATCAGAAATATCATCCATGGAATTTATTATAAGGATCAGAGTAAAATGTGTGCATGAGGTTATTCATTGTAAAAATCTTACTATAATGACCTAGAGGGTGACTATGTAATCAGCTATAATTTGGCGAATACACATACAAAAATTATGAAACTTGATACCACTTCAATTTTTGATGCTGTGCTACGTGGACACATTCATTTTGGTCAAAAATCAGTCTTTAATAGTATGTTAACGACTTTTTTATCCACAAAAACAGATGCTTTTTCATCAAGTAGAATCAAAAAGCATGATCGGAAATTTATTCTTGACCTTTCTTTACACATCGGTGCTTGAAAATCAACACTATCACATCTGTGTATTCTCCAACAAATTGTTTTAGACCAAAACGTTCTATTGGTCTTTGCGTCAAATATAGATGTTATTAGTGTGACCTAGATCTAGGTATGCACTCTGGGCTTGTATACATAACTTGCAAACTTCAGATAGGTGATTAAACAGATTAAATTTTACAAATGTCTTACATATATATGGGATATATATGTAATAATAATAATAGTTCGTCCATCAGGTATGATGATGACCTTAACAACACCAGAAGAATAAAGAACAGAAATTGTTGAGAATTTCAACACATGGACAATAAAGAGAACTAAAGGACACAGAGGACAGAATGGAAAGACTGTTCTTTCATGACTTATGGCTTCTCATGTGACTGATAAGTCCTATTTTTGCCCTGCAGACCCTTCCGCATAAATGACAAGAGTGCTCCGTTGGTTCAGTACCACTGGGCCTTTTCTTGCGCCGTTCTCTTTTTTTGATAGCCTGCTGGACTCTGTCAGCTTCCCATGCTTTGCTGCCTCTGGTAAGGGCCGCCCTCCAATTTGCACGATCAAGCGAGAGCTTTTCCCACTCACTCACATCAATGGCAAAGGCCTTCAGTGATTGCTTGAGAGTGTCTTTGTAACGTCTCTTTGGGGCCCCAACATTCCTCGTTCCATTGGAGAGCTCAGAGAAGAAGATTTGCTTAGGGAGTCTGGAGTCGGGCATTCTGACAACATGTCCTGCCCAACGTAGCTGAATTTTTTTCAGGTGGCAGAAGATGCTCAATTCCTTGGCACGATTGAGGACCTCAGTGTCTGGAATTTTATCCTGCCATTTGATCCTTAGGATCTTTCTAAGGCAGGCCAGATGAAAGTGATTTAGCTTTCTGGCATGCGATTGGTACACTGTCCAGGTTTCAGCCCCATAGAGTAGGGTGGGAAGGACCACAGCAGTGTACACTTTCAGCTTAGTGTCTGTGCGAATGCCGGCAACATCCCATACTCTCTTTCGAAGCCTGCCAAATGCAGAGCTGGCTTTGCTGATTCTTGAGAGAATTTCAGTATCAACACGAGCCGCGGAAGACAGTGTACTGCCAAGATAGGTGAAGTTCTCCGACACCTTCAGAAGACTGTCATGGACTTTGATATTTGGGGTCACAGGATACTTGTCGTCTGGAGTAGGCTGATGGAGCACTTCCGTCTTCTTTGTGCTTATTGTGAGGCCAAAGTTGTCACAGGCACTAGAGAACTTATCAACACAGTTTTGCATGCTATCCTCATCGTGTGCCAGAAGTGCACAATCATCAGCAAATAGTAGGTCACAGACTTGAGTACTTTTGGTTTTGGTTTTTGCCTGAAGTCTCCTGAGGTTGAATAGACTGCCATCAGTTCGGTACTTGATGCTTACCCCTTGAGGAGGAGAGCTAAAGGCTTCTTGTAGCATTGCAGAGAACATGATGCTGAACAGAGTTGGGGCTAAGACACAACCCTGTTTTACCCCATTTGTGACAGCAAAGGGCTCTGAAACACTGCCGTTGCTTTTGACTGCAGCTTGCATGCCATCATGAAACTGGCGCACTATTGTGATGAATTCGGGTGGACACCCAAACTTCGCCAAGATTTTCCAGAGGCCTTCACGACACACTGTGTCAAATGCTTTTGTGAGGTCAACAAATGTGATATACAGCGCTTTATTTTGTTCCATGCATTTTTCCTGAATCTGTCTGGCAGCAAAAATCATATCCGCCGTTCCCCTCTCTTTACGAAAGCCACATTGGCTCTCGGGAAGCAAGTCATTTGACGAGAGGTGATCAAGAAGGCGATTCAGAAGCATTCTTGCCAATATTTTGCCAGCAATTGAAAGTAGAGAGATTCCCCGATGGTTGTCACAGACTTGGCTGTCCCCTTTGTTTTTGTACAGATGGATGATTGAAGCATCTTTGAAGTCCTGTGGCAGCTTCCCTGCTTTCAACATATGATTGAACAACTCGGTCAACCTTTCAATAAGCTTTTCTCCACCGAAGGCATACACCTCAGCAGGAATTGAATCCACGCCTGGTGATTTGTTAAAGGACATCTGATTTGTGGCAGTTCGGGTCTCATTTGCTGTGAATGGCTTGGCAAGAGCTGCATTAATAGGAGTCTGAGGGAGGCGGTCAATGGACTCAGTATTTATATTTGATGGCCGATTTAGCACACCTCCGAAATGTTCTGCCCAACGCTGAATTATGGCATTCAATTCAACAATGCGTGTTGAACCATCTGACGCAAGGAGTGGCGTAGTGCCAGAGCGGGATGGTCCAAACACAGCTCGGAGGCTCTCAAAGAACTTTCTAGTGTTGTTTGTGTCGGCATATTTCTGAGTTTCTCTTACTCGCTCTTCAAGCCAGTCATTTTTCATTTTCCTCAGCTTCTTCTGGAGTACACCCTTACATGCACGCAGTGCATCAGCTTTTGCTGTGGAAGAGGGGTCACTGCAGTGAGCTTGGATGAGACTATTTTTTTCTTTGATGAGCACTTTGATTTCATTATCATTATCATTGAACCAGTCCTGGTGCTTGCGGACAGGAAAACCAACTGTGCTGCTGGCGCAAGAGTGTACAGTCGTATATAGGTCAGTCCAGCTCTGTTCAATGTTCTCAGGGTCAAAAGTCACGCAATCCAATTTTGAGGAGAGTTCTGATGAGAGCTCGCTCTGTTTCTCAGCTGAGCAGAGTTTTGAAACATTTAGGCGTTTAGGTGGCGCTTTCCCTTGAGGGCGTCTATTGCGCCTCAATGTTAGTCTGAGCTTGCAAACAATGAGTCTGTGGTCAGTTCCACACTCGGCACCACACATCGCCTTTGTTACAAGGACATCCTTTCTGTCAGCCTTCCTCACAATGACATAGTCTATGAGATGCCAATGCTTTGAGCGGGGATGCATCCATGACGTTCTGTTTCTCACGGGGAGACTAAAATTTGTGTTGGTAATGAACAGGCCAAATTCAGCGCACAAAGTAAGTAAGCGCAACCCATTGTTATTGCATGAACCAACTCCATGAGGGCCCAAAACATTTGGCCACGCTGAGAGTTCGGAGCCAACCCTAGCATTGAAGTCCCCCAAGAGAATCAGCTTATCAGCTGCCAGGACAGAGCATATGACAGATTCTAGATCAGAATAGAACTTGTCTTTGGCTTCATCTGGGTTTGTCATGGTGGGCGCATATGCGCTAATGAGGGTGGCTGACTGGCTTTTCCCAACTGGGATCCTGAGTGTCATTAGCCTGTCATTTATTTCAATTGGCATGGACTGCAAGTTTCTGACAAGGTCATTTTTAATTGCAAACCCAACACCATGCTGTCTCGGTTCGACTGCACCCTTGCCTTTCCAGAAGAAGGTGTATCCACCACTGAGCTCTTTGAGTTGGCCACTATCAGGGAGTCTGGTCTCACTGAGTGCCACTATGTCCAGGTTGTACCTGCTGAGCTCAATGGCAATAAGTGCAGTGCGTCTTTCCGGGTTGTTTGAGTTGTCCTGTAGTGTGCGTATATTCCAGGCTCCTAGCCTGAGTAAGCTGAATTTCTTTTTGTTTCGACCGCAAAAACGGATCCCCACTGGTCGCGGTATACCAGTCAGGGTGATGTGAAGTGGGCTTTCTTTAGGGCACCTTTTCTAGCCCCTTCCTCAGTTGAGGTGAGCAGTGCTATCCTTAAATAAGGCTGCTCAGCTACTGTGGGTGCTGCCTCCCCACGCCTCCACTTCAATCGACGATGAAGCGACCATAGCCCACAGCCACCAACGTGTAGGTCTGTGCTAACAGCTTCCAGTCTATCCAAACCTGCTGCCACCGCACTCGCCCATCGCCGTTGGAATTTTGAGAGGAAAGAAGACGAGACAAAGATGAAAGAAGACGAGGTGAGTGTTAAGACTGGCGCAAAGAATTTGTTTTTAGTGAGAAAGAGCTGCGCAAACATCAGACTCACTCTCTCGCCTGGACATAACTTATCCAAGTGGCAAGACAGGGTCAAGACGACTGGAAATGTATCCAGGTGCAGGAGGATGCCAGAGGGACAGTCATATTGCCTGACCGGCTGCCTGTAGGCTACTCCACAGCCTCGTAGTCCCAACTGACTAGGGTGAAAGACCCAAACCAAAGAACACCAATACTGGTGGATGCTCTGTGTCACGATATCCAGGCCAGAGTGACGGTATATTGCCATCTGCCCTATCAATCAACCACTGGCCTGCTGCCGCCAGCTTCGAAGCTGCGTCCGGGAAGTTTGCTCAATTCTTCGTCTGTGATTTAGGCAAACAAGCCTATGACCACACCGCTACCGGGGGCCAATATGAAGGACTCAAGTACTGAGGGTCACATTGTGCCCTAGCATGTGGCCGTTGGGTTAGATGAAACCTCCTCCGCCCTGGCCGTTTGCACCGACAGGTGCACGCCCACTGATACCATGCTAGCGTACCAGTTCATGAAACAGGTTGTACTGGATTACATGTTACCAGTAGCAGATTTTTCTGACCTGACAATAGGATATATATGTAGGTTATGGGTAAATAACCAGATCATGCATTTGATAAGGAATCACAGCAAGGAGAAAGAAGGGATCGGGAAGATAAATCTAACATTTCAGTATATTTTGATTCTCTAGCCTCAACTAGTCTTGCTGAGCAAATGACTGATGGAAGTATTTCATGCCCCAGTTAACAGTGGACTGTGTGACAGAATTACATATTTTCAGAACTAGAGACATGCATGACTTCCGGGAATTTAGTTGAAATGCAGGAAAAGGAAAGTTTCAATAGACAATAGTTTGATGTTAATGACACCTGCTTGTAAAAGGGAGAGGACCGGAGGAAGGGAGATAACTTAGGGGATTCTGTTCAGGCTGTTTTTGTTATAGGGCAGTCTTCTTTAAAAAATTTCCCAAATTATGTCCATCTTAAATCTGTTACATTTCAGCATTTCAAGCAGTGGATCAATTGCAAGTGTTTTGTTAGCTCCAGTTTGTTCTGTAAGTAGCTCAAATCTGACATTTTGCTTCAAATGTCTGTTGAAAGATATTTTTTATTTTCTTTATTCTATAGACGTACTTGCGGGTGATATTTGGATTGTTTAGTTGATTTATAGGCATCCATATGACCTTGGTTGTTGTTTAGGAGTTTCACATTTTACGTAGGAGTGAGGTCCAATGAGTATGAAACTCTCTGACATAGAAAAGACAAGTCAATTGTCATTTTCACTTTTCACTCAGTTGTAGTTGTAGAAATTGTATAGACTAATTGCTATTGATCATGTAAATGAAATGTTTTTGTATATGAAATCTTTGCAGTCATTGATATGTTATTATTCTGTTGTATATTATTATGTTATGATAAATGTATATAATGTATATAATAATTACTTTCATAGCCAGTGTGTGTATGTGTGTACATGTGTTCGTGCGTGTAGGTAGGCTTGTAGGTGTGTAGGTAGGTTTGTATGTATGTGTGTATATGTGTGTAGACATGCTTGTAGATGTGTGTAGGTGTGTGTGTGTGTAGGTATGTATGCAGGTATGTATGCATGTGTGTGTGTGTTCATGTGTGTAGACATGCTTGTACTTGTAGGGGCGTGTGTATGTAGGTATGCTTGTAGGTGTGTGTGGGTATGCTTGTAGGTATGTGTGTAGGTATCTGTGTGGGTATGTATATGGGAATGTATGTGATATAATGCAATGTAATGCAGGGGATGGATGTTTGGATGGGGAAGATCCATAGGCCTGCTGCTACATTAGGTCAAGAATTCCCTGCACAATATACATGTATTAAGTAATCTGAACTTTGTGCTGCAGAATCCACTTGGTGGTCAGAGTTTGAGAAGAAAGGTTGTGCTGGCAGTGGGAAAATGAACCATTATATGTGAACACCATACACTGAGTGTTGGTGGTCAAAATTTTAGATAACATACATAATGCAAGAAGAAACCATTGCCAAAATATGCCCATTTTATCAATTGAGATTCAGTTATATAAATATACATGTACATGTATACCTTTGAACTTTAGCAGTTTCACTTTGCCTGTCGACCGTGTAAGGTGTTTGTTTATAGTTTATTACTGAACTGTCGTCTTGTCGAACATGTAATGTTCCCAACAATAACTGTGAACCCCATAAATACTGTACGTGTATAAGATTAGACAGTGAATATCACACTGTGTGTTCAAAATTAAATTTTTACTCTATACGAATGAAGGCAGTAATGTCTTACTCAGAAATTACAAACAGGACTGCCTTGTGACTCATTAATTTACTTATTCAGCAGAACATAATATTAATGCAATTTTCTGTTTCCAAGAATGCAGTGAAGTCGATGTTTGGAGTAGACCTGTGATTAATGCCGGTGCATTGCTTAATGTTTGAAATTTTTGGGGTGAAAGATTGTGAACTTGACGACTCTTTCATTCATAATACATGTTTACGAGCCATACTGTACTGATAACTAGCCACATCTAGATATTTTGATGTAGTATCATATGAAAAAAACATGATTACAAATGTTAGTATCAGCACTTGTTCTTATGAATAAGGGCAGCTGATTTTTTCTTTTAGAGATCTTAGGCCCCAAACATGTTCCCTAGAGCTGATGTTCAAACTTCTGTTTTGTGGTGCATCAGTTAATATCATAGATTAGAGCATATGGTATTATCTGTTTTGGTATTTTGGTGCATTTTTTTGGAATGGAAAAGCTGTATTTGAAAGGCTGTAAAATCAAGATTATATCTATACTTCCTTTAATTATGAGTGTGCAAGTTTTCACATTAGTTTTGCGATAAAATTATTTGGAAAAAGATATCACAAAAAGCATTTAACACCAGCACTCCTGTAAGCAAGTATTGTGGGCAACTTTTTTTTTTTAAAAGGTTCTAGGCTGCAAAACTTATTTCTCCAGTGCTGATAATTGATTTTTTTTGGTGATGAGGTACCGTATCTGAAATGCAGATTGGGTGTGTTATTGATGCAAAGAACAATTAGGCTGAATGGTTATGAAAGTAAGATGCCTTTCCATTCTGACAAGACAAGTGGAAAAAAAATGTTTTGAAGAAAAATTGTTCAGGGAAAAAAAAATATTACAAATATTTTAAGTTCAGCTTTTCTGTAAGCAAGAAGTAAGGGCAATATATATATTTTTTTCTTTTCAAGGATCTTGGCCCCCAAACTTGTTTCTCAAGGGCAAATACTTAAATATTGTTAGGGCAGATACTTATTAACTTTTTTAGCATCGGAAGTAGCTGTGATGAAAACGTCAAATTTTCAGTTTCATAAGAGCCTGCATTGAGTTAAATCAGTAGAGAATTCAGAGAGCAAAACCCAGGTATTAATAATTTAACTTGGCAATGTGAGTGAGTGATATGATTTTGATAGCATTGCCTTGAAATTCAAGGCTTCAGTAATGGTTTTTTGGTTCCTAATTAGATCTTGAACTGTCATTGTATAGAATTTACACTCTAAAATCTTTGTAAGAGCAAGTTATCAAATACTGTCTTTAGAAACAGAGCATGCGGACGTGTATTGGTGTCATTTTGAGTTCGTGATTTCTTTTAAAACAATTGTGACAGAGAATTAACGTAAAAAAATTTGCCTACATTTACAAAATCAAATTTGTAATTCTTGAATCGTTTTAGAAGAATAGGGGTGATGTGTAAATGTTTAATTTGACACACAGCATGTTTACTTAAAATTGTAGTTAGATGCATTTTCCTCACTATTGTGTTATTGTCTCTTGTTGTTGGTAACCCAGCCAGCAACTACATGTATATGGAAATCTGATGCGAGGATGTCAAGTTTGTACATCGGAATGACATCAGGCCAACATCGGTTTGATATCGGGAACCCACTCCTGTTAATCTTACCAAAATCTGTGTCAGATTGATATAGTGAAGCTGGCTTGGAGTCTCTTCAGATGTGTACACTGGCTCACAAATGTTTGTCATTTATTGTGAATTAAATCTAATATTCTTATGAAATGGTTTTTCACTGACCTTATCATGAAACCACACAAATATTCATGCAACTGTAGTCTCTTTCTTTGATAAATATTCTATGAACTACTTGGCTTGAAGGAATTAGCTTTTCTTTTTTCATAGTTTTCATTTAATCGCTGACACTTTATATAAGGAATACATTTCAAGTAAGAGGTTTTTTGTTGGTGTTTTTTTTTTGTCTTGTAAAATTAGATTTTTTTGCATATTGTGTGGTTTCTTGATTGATTTGGGCCAGTATGTTGTTTTCTTCACGGAATTTGCATGTAAAATGATTTGTTACAATTGAAAACCTTAATTAACCTGCTATCATTGCATTCCAACAATATTGACAAATTTTATTTTCCCATTTTCAGATATGTTTGAAGCTGATGTTGATATTGTTCTAATTCAGATTAAAGGCATGTTTCCATAATTGGTGTTTCTTTGGTTTTTTTTACTTTGGTCTGAATGGGACTTGGTTTGAGGTGTGTCAGTTCATTTGAAATCTGGGGCAACTGAAAAAATGTCACTTGGTCTTATTTGACTTCGCCAGACATTGCTTAGGAAGCTCTTAAAGGGAACAACCATTTCGAAAAAGCACGTACAAGTGTGGGATATGTCATAAGCTTCAAAAACATGAAACTTTTTATCAAGAGGTATCACGTTCATTTATCATATTATTCTGCATTTGAAAATTTGGTTACAAAATTCTGTATCCAATATAAAACTATACTCATGTACACATTTGGAATAAAGATAAGATTTCCTTATACATGATCCCTGCTCACATGCATTACCAAAATACTGTTAGAATTTTTTGATTCACAACTATATAGCCTATTTTTTATCAGAACACACACAAGCGCATTGATATGAAATGTCACAAAAGCCGTGAAATTCAATGCAGCTAGCATAAAATGTACATATATATATATATATATTCCTTCTCAAACTTTAAAAAAAATTTTAATCACAATTTCGTTGCAGGCCTCAAGTGAACTTGTGAAATAAATTAATAATAGCCTGCTATCAAGCTGGCATGAATGATTTCAGAGGAAAATGGGGATCTAATTTTAAAAAAATATTTTTTTTTATCACTTTCGTAGTGGAGTTCGAACTGCATTTTGTTTCGTTATTACCTGCCGTTGCTATTTTTTGTTTAACAACATCGTAAAATAGTGTGACAGTGTACTTTCCCCTTCTTTTCAACCAAAACAAACATCGAGCGTGACACGAGACTGAGGTAGGTCTAGTTTGGATTAATTGTAAATTTTTACTGTCAATTTCTCAAGTCTGTGGTCTAACGTCAGTGTTTTATTTGTTTCAAGTTTATGGGGAAGCATAACTGTTGTCATTTTTACTAGCAAATAAAGAAGAATGGAAACTGGAAGAGTTCGATTTTATGTTATGGAATATGAAGCCAGGGGACTAATCAATCAGTAATAATATACTTTAATCTCTAGTCAGATTCTAGATCAAGATCTAGATCGTGTTGCCATTGAGAGTTATTCTATGTATTGATATGGTGTATTCGCGTTCCATTTGAGCCTTTCTCGAAAGGTCGTTTTTAAAATGTTACATGGGGGATAAATTTTTAAAAAGTAATATCAATGCACAAATTGCAGTCTTGGAGAGTAGGCCCTAGATATAGAGTCTATATATATGCTACCTAGATCTAGTAACCAAGTTCAGTGATGCCAGTTTATTCTCCTGCACATGGATCTAGGCCTAGACATTCCAGATCCAGCCTACCTTTAACAAACTTGGTCAAAAAAATTTTGGGCTGTGGCTACTGTTACGGCAGCCGGTGAATACAACTCACCATTTTTCTTTGTTCGGCTTTATTCCAGTTCGTACAGCAGGGCTTTCTTTCTTTGTTTTTTCTATTGGGATATGAGCGTAATCTGCCGTAAACGTAGCCACTGCCAAATTATTTTGCCCGTCTTCCAGATGTTACTGATGACATAAAATTCATAGATTGTGAATTTTCTGATCACCATTTAAGTTTCTATGCTTTATTTTGGGGCAATATTATATAATGTGTATGCTTGATCGATCATCATGTGCATGAATTTCCATTGGCATTTCTAGTTTTTGTGTTCTGTCAAATTTACTGACATTACACTTTACAGCTGTGGGAAAATAAAGGGTCTCAAAAGTGAAAGGATCGCATTGGCCTCATTGGGATGTTCTCAGGTAGTCCAGTAGACAACAACCACTTGTTGAAAAACAGTTTTGTTTCATCTTCGATAACTTCAATCAGTCTTCCGGACGTTACAATCTTTCCTATTTTACAAAGTGAAGTCGATAACATGAAAATGTAAGTGCCTGCCAGAGCAAAGTGTCTTATGCGGGATTAATGTATAAAATTTGTAATTTATACACATGATGGGCACTTCCGGTTTCTTACTAATAAGTTGAAATACGCAATCTATGGAATTGAACTATAAAATCATGGATCTTCCCGATGTTACGAATGATAACAATTTAAAATGGCTCACAAATTTACTTCATGCATTACCCTCTATTTTACAATACAAGAGGTCAGATATGAGGGAAAACGCTTGAGTTTTTCACAAAACCCTATCTGGACTAGTTATTAAAACTACTGATAATAGATGTCCAACCGTTTTGAGGACATGATGACACAAATCGTAATGTCAGGAAGGGCCCTTTTAAAGTTAATTTTTGTTCTGATAACGTTTCGTATGGTTCAAGTGTACATAAAATAAAATTTCAGTCCTTTCTCAGTTTCTGAACACAGAAAACATATTTAGCCTACTCTTTACATAAAACATACAAAATGGCAAACAGTGTATGAAGACACGTTTTTGGTGTAACGTTTTTAACACAATGAAAATGTACAGATAGCAATGTAAAATGTCTTTCAGATTCACCATGTCAATACAAAATCACCTTATTCTGCATTGTCTCTTCATTTAGTTTTTGTTATTTCCCACGAAAAGTAGGCTTGGTAAATTTTTTATTTGAAAGATAATGACTGGGAAAATATGCTCAAGCACATTTTGAGAATGGCTCATATTTAATTATGGCCATTAATATATATTAAAACATTAGTCCTATTGAGAATGGCAAGATATTGTAGCAGGAGCACTTGAACTCTTTATGTAAAGACACATATGGATTATAATACTAGATCTTGAGCCAATTTTTTTTATCTGTGAACATACAACATTCCATCATGCCTGACTCGTTAGTGGTTTACAACAGTGTGGGGCTTTGGAAGGAATTGAACAGGGCTTAATCAACGGTGGTAAATAATGAAACATTAATCTCAAGTGCTAGACCGACAGGAGAACATTTCCTCGCATTTATTAATGAGAATTGAAGGTAAGATTAGGTAAAATTTTAATTAGCACAAGATATCAATCAATTTAGAATGTGCCAAGTATTTTTTCTTTTCAGTTGTTAATGGGATTTTGAGGGACACCATGCTGTTCCAACAGGTGTCATATTTCCAGTTCATGCCTCAAGAAGTTTGATTTTCCAGTTTCGGGGCTCATCTTCTTCTAGATAGATCTGTTAATTGTTTTTTCTCTAGATAAATCTATTATTGTTTTTCTCTAGCATAAGTAATCGTTAAAAGTAGCAGTACTGAGAAAACAAAGCACTCTGTACATGTGTCAGTAGCCTGCCTGACTTAAGTGTTGATGATCCTAACAAAGATTTGGTAAGAAACTGTTCATATACGAATTTGAGTTTCACATGTCGTGACCTATGACAGTCTCCCAGTTCTATACCGTACTATATGTCTGATTTTTTTTATATTATACTAAATTTTATGGACGAAAATTTTCTTTTTAATATTTACATTTTTTTGCTGTTATTAGTGTTATTGCTGGTTGGCACATTCCAATTTATTTGATATTCTCATAAATGTAATATGTACTCTTGCTTATATTAACAAAGGTAAATGCTTGAGCCAATGATTCCTGATTGCATTTTTTCCCCCCAAATACCATTACTGCTCCTGCTATACATTTGAAATATTTTGCAATGTCTCTCCAACGTGTAGCTCAAGATGGCCAAAAGCATAAGGAGCAAACATAAGAGGCAGATGCGCAATGTTAAGCGAGAGCACTATGCCAAGAAAGATCTGGAGAGGTTAAAGAGACTGGCAGCTAAATCAACAGACTTGGCAGATGTTGTTACAAGTGAGTTCAGCCCACATTAATTAACTGGTCTTGCAATCTGCTTTGTTGTCAATAAATTTGTAGTTGATTGTTTTGCCCTTTCATTTCACCCAATTAGTTCTATTACTTTTTCAGAGCTCTGCTTCATGAGAATATGCTGGCAAAATCATGCAAGAAGTGCCAAAATTACTTCATATAACTGATATATGTCTAGTCAAGGAAACTTTATTTGATTTTCATAATTATGTCAGTTTGCAAAACAACACTTACAAATAATTTTACATGGAGTCCAGCAGTGGGTTTTTAAAACCATTTAATTCTGTTGGCATTCTGCACTTTTGGCCTGCATACACTGATACAGTATTGGAAATTTCCAGAAACACAATATAGAAGGCAAAGTATTGTCATTGCATTGCATGCATGCAGTAAAAATTGTATGAAACACCAAGGATGCTCTCATAATGCTAACATCACAATACATGTGTACTTGCACTATGCCAATAATAGTTGGAAAGAATGATTAAAATAACAGCCTTCTGATCAGATACACACTTTTCCTTTGCGATATTTATTAGTGGTTAGATGCTTTTGTAAAAAGTGTTAACAAGTACAATTTATGGTTTTTATGATCTATGGAATTGACTTTTGTATTTTTTTTCCCCAATTTTATTTCATTGCTTTCTCTTGTTAATTGTGGCTTACTGATATGCCAGAAATAAATTGTGCAGTCGAGGATCCTCTTATTGATTGCTGGTGATATATAAATTTAGCATTGAGAGCAGTCTCTGTCACATTCATGTACTGTCTTATGAAATTTGATGAGATCAACTTGTAAGAAAAGTGCTATAATATCCAATGTCATTTTGAGCAGCTGCAATTAGAATCAATTTTTCCAGCATTTGCTAATTGCTGTATTTATATTCAGTTTAGATATGTCATATTTGTTATTATAACTATTGCAGTGAAGTCAGTGGATGAGATTAGAGGACAGGCAAGCAGTTCCAAGATTGATGACGGTAAGAAAAATGATGTGCTGCATCGCATGTCATATTGTGATTTAAATAATCCGATAGGACGGGATGTTATCACTTTGTTTTTGCCACGAACATAGTTGTTTTTTTGTTTTTTTTAGGGCAAGAACTTTAATTCCTTGTTATTCTTGTTGCCTTTTTGCCCCATGATCTGTAGGAAGTGTGATGTTTTGAAAGAGCC
Source organism: Onchidella celtica (assembly GCA_963931925.1). Lineage (NCBI taxonomy): Eukaryota > Metazoa > Mollusca > Gastropoda > Systellommatophora > Onchidiidae > Onchidella > Onchidella celtica. Next base: position 42,569,776 of record OZ007572.1, on the reverse strand, counting down.
TTCTTCTTGCCTTCATGGCTGTTATTATGGAGCTTTGTATCACACTGCTCTTGAACAGTAAATTCTCATGTGTTTATCCACACTTTAGTGCCTTTGGTGTACCAAGACAAAAGTTATGTTAGAGTAAGAAAGATATGATATAGACAGTTTGTAGGCAGTGTGTTATCATTAACTCACTGACGCCCGTTCCCGCACAAGTTGCGGGATACCTAACTTGACGCATAAGCCCAATCCCGCACCTCCTGCGGGGTACATGAATAAAATTTCTAACCCCTGCACTGTTCCCGTAACGCTTACGGGATTGGTTCTCTGCGGCAGTTTAACATCTTGACTTGTTCCTTTGAAAGTTTCACCGGGTTCGGCTGGCAACTTTTTTTTAAACGATTTTTTAAAAACTATCACTCTATGCCGGGTCGAAATAAGAATTTCTGTCAGTTGCACGATCTGTCACAGCTGATCGCTAGATCTAGTCAAGACAATGGCTTCAAAACGCAAGAAAACGAAAATTTTCCAGCTGTTTGAAGACACCAGTGATGAATCTGAGGTAGATGTAGCCTGTAATTCAGATCTAGATCCTGAATTCGTGCCTGGGAAGGGAAATTCTGACTCAGATTCTAGATCTAGCCTTCCCAGTACCAGCGATCGTGCTGAGCTAAGGCCAGTGCACTGAGTAAGGGCAAGGGGGAAGGCAAAGCCAGTAGTAGGTCTAGTTCTTTTTGACTAAGGTGAATAATAACATTACTTTCAAACACTTGTGACACTTTCATACAATTTTTTTGACATTTTTATTAGGTCATCAGTACAATATACACAAAGGCCAGAAATTTTTGCGAAACAAAGAAACTTGCCAAATTTTGAAAATTCATGAAAAAAAAACTATCTGAATAAATTTATTCAAGTTTTGTTTTTTGCATTGTTCAATTTAAAACCTGTTATGTGTCAAAATATGGAATGGATTGGTGAATAAATGTGGTTGTGGGGAATTTTTTGAAATACCCCCCAAAACCCCTGGTCTTTAAGAGTTGTTCCGCCGTGACGGGCTGGTCTTCAGTGAGTTAATATGATATAGACACTTTGTAGGCAGTATGTTATCATTAATGAGATTGAGAGTCATGGGAGTAAGTCTTGTGCACAGTGCTCGGCCATGTAATTGAATAGGTAAAAGAGGGAAGGGGAGGGCACCTTAGTAACAATTTTCTGTGTGTTCAGTAGTGCATATAAGATGCCAAATGTTTTGTTGACACAGTAGGATTATGTATAATGACAAAGCAGAAAGCAGGACATAGACACTACATCAAGTTGAATACTAAATAGAAAGAAGACTTTATAAAGTGTGACCACAATAGGAGCAGGATGTAGTGCATGCAAGCATAGATAATAGTCCTTGTGATTCATTTATTAATGGGGGGGGGGGGGGGGGTTTAGAATTGGGAGTTTAAGTGCCAACTGCACTTAGATCCCTTTTAGTTCTAAACCCCACCTCAAATTGATTAGAATTAGAAGGCATCTGTGCAATTGGCACTTAGACTCCTTCTAATTCTAAGCCCCTCAGTTGATTAGATACACAATACATTTGTATTAACGTGAAATGATGGGTGACCAACATCTTCCAGAAAAGATGTGAAATCCAGTACCCTATTGCACTTTGCATCTAAGTAAAAATGCCTGTTGCCAATGTATATTTATGAGAAAACAAAATGCACCTCACTTGACCCAACAGAAAAACTGACTGAGAAGTTAAGGGAACAGTAATGTGGTCTGCAGGCAGTTTGCTTACAAGTATGAACTACCATTTTAAGGTATCTGTATTATGCTTGTGTCATAATACAACTAAATGCATGGAACTTAAGTGAAGTTGTAATTAGTTTTTTTAAATTAAAATTTTTATTCAAAATCTGTAGTGTCTTTCCTCCACGATGCATTGTAATTTTTTATGGGATATTATGGGCTAACATTACTACAGCAATCTTAATGTTTGCAGATGCTACGATGGAAGTGGACAAGAAAACCAAAGTCTACAATAAGAAAACAAAGCAAGATGAACATGGTCACTACCCACCATGGATGAACCAGAGAGCTATCAAGAAACAGAAACAGAAAATAGCCAAAATGAAAACAAAAAAGAAAGTGGGGAAGAAAATAAAATGGTGATATTTTCTAACTTTGTTGTTGTTTTAAGTTTGTTTGTAATTTTCAATTTTCTTGTTTGTTTTATTTATCATCAGTCAATGAATTTTTCCTTGTGTGACAAAATACAGTAGTTTGGAAGATTGCAATGATTTCAAAGACCATAGGCACAGTTCAAAGTTTTGATGCATTTTTATTAACCAATAGGCATGAAAATTATCATTTTCAAATAATCTAAAACAACAAATGCAATAATTGTAAACAAATTGTGGATATATAACAGTAACAAAATTATATCAGGTGTTCCGAATGTGACTCATAGTTCAGGGCTGGGATTTGTCCGCGGACCTCGCTCTTGACTCCCGCAGGAGACCCGCGGGGATGCCCGCTTTTTAAAAAAAAATTTTTTTTTTTTTTTTTTTACTTTATCTATAGTGTTGAGACCTGGCCTAAGTGTTATTGAACGGCTGGTTCGAGACTTGCCAGCGTGCGTGCGTAGATCACTTGGCTTTATGCCAATAAGCTTGTTATTGGCTATTATCCAAGAAGCTTGTTATTACCTCTAAGCCAAGAAGCTTAGGCTAGACAATACGTGAGGCTTCTTTCGAAGTATGCCCATCGCCATATCGGACTAAAATAATTTTGGCCGTCTTTTTAAAATCTGGGAATCTACGGGAGTGAAATCTGCACAGGCTAGATTCTTCATTCGAACTAGATCACTTTGTCAACAAAGATCAACAAACTGGCGAGCCAAAACGACATTGTAAAACAGAACGAAAAAGACGAAAATTTTGATGGAAGTGGAGTGCAAAATTGTTGGAAATGGGACTGGACAGACAGAAATGTTGAAAAAGATGAAGAAACTGAAAGAGTTGGACTGTACATTCGCAAACTCAAAGGAGCTGGACGTGCATACTGCATAATAATATGTCTGACTGAACTCGCGTATGGTTGCCGTGGAGGGGTAGCACTTACTTGCCACCACGTTTATAATGCGGCCAAGACCTTCTGCAAGCCCTTCAGCGGTCATTTAGAGAGCCTCCTCCAAGACCTTGCAAGTGATTCAAGTAGTCACCGGAAAACAGAGAACATTTGTTCCAGATACGTAGACTGATAGGAGTTGCACCCTCTGCACCAGAGCAATATGTGCCCCACAGATGGCTCTCTGTACTCACTGTCTCAGTGGATTTGTTGCGCCTACTTGGTGCCCTCACCATATTTTATTCATGCTACTTGCAACCAAATACTTTAAAGCTCTATGAAGACATTGTAAAAACAGCACAGCAAAAGATCCCGAAGGCAGGTCACAGTCTTCTTAAAGAGGTAAAGCGAGCCATTGCTGCCAAAATAAAGTCGGCCACCAAGGAAGGGAAAGAAAGAAAATCAAGAATTACAGATTTGCTTTTCATACAGAGACCACAGACCCTCCTGACCCTGTCTTTTTACACTTCTGTGCTTCCGACCATCAACAAATATGTGAAGTTTTTTCAGTCGCAGGAGCCTCAGCTTCACTACAAGTAAGATGAGCTTCTAAAACAATTTTTGGGCCATTTCATCAAGCCTGAAATCTTACTGAACATTTCACCCCAAAACTTAAAAAACTCAACCTTGATGACAAAGGCCTTCATCTACCATCCAACATGATCACCAGAGGAGAAGCCACCAACCAACTACTGAAAGAAAGAAAGAAATCAGATGTCATCAGGACTGCCTTTGAGTACAAAACCTTGCAGGCATTTATCAAAGCTGGTAAGGTTTTGCTTGACAAAATGCCTATTGATAATCAGAATTCAAGAGCATTTGCATCACTTGACCCTGTACTGAGAGGCACAGCGCCAGGTAGATCTTGTTTGGAGAGTTTGTCAAAAATCTTCCCTGCAGCAGTGTATGATAGAGACAGCATTCAGCAAGAAATCAATGCTGATAAACGTATTCAACCCCCTTGAGGTCGTGTGGATGTATGGTGGGCACAGCTTGACCGTGAGAAGTATTCAAATCTACTGAGGCTTGTCAAAGCAGCCCTGTCTTGCTTCCATGGTCCATCTGTTGAGAGCACCTTCAGTGTCATGGGTAGCATTGTTACCAAAAACAAAACAAACATGGATGTCCAGACGTATGCATCATACCAGACAATCAAGTACCACCTGAGATCTGTAGGAAAAACATCGGTGCAGTACTTTGCCAAAAACTGAAAAAGAATCCTGTTTGTGATGCAGTCTGTGGAAAATTGACAAGCAATATGTGCCAAGCTTGTGCCAGAAATGCACAGAGAAAAAAAGAAATGGCACAGAAGTCATCAAAAGAACATGCTGAATTTGGGCTCAAGAAATGTCAAACCAAAAAAAGCAGAGCTAGCTGAATTGACACAAACAACAGCTGTATCCTCATCATCATCGGTACCATCCTCTTCACATTCATCTGTGCCAGGCACACCACTTCAACCAGCCCTGAAGGCCTTTAAATCAACTTCAAAAACACCAAAGAGGATGCCCTCAAGTCAATCTTCACCCAACACATCTAAAAACCAAGGCTAACAGTAACACCAGACCCTGCCAGTGTTGGTGATATGTCTGTGATTGAACAACACTTGGCTACTATTATGCCTTGCCCTTCTCAGAAGCAGGATGGAAAAACTAAATAGAAGCAAAGTTTTATTGGTGGCTTTTTTAAACCAGTTTCTAAGTAGATTCTTCAGTTTTAGAATATAGACTTGTACATAAACGGACATAAAGCTAAGATTGCTTTAACTTCAATCTGGAATATGCTACAATCAAACATGGATGTCACAGTTCTGATTGTCGACCACACCAGTCACACATAAAGTAAGTTTAATATTATTGATTACCAAGTAGAACTTAAATATTACTTGAATGTAGTGAAGCATATAAATTATTGATATTAAATAAAATTAAAACCAGATTACCTTTAATCAAGTAAAGATGTTTGTTTGTTTTATATGATAAGAGCAGGCCTATTTTAAAACAAAATATTCATCTAATTTTCAAGGTAAAAGACCAAAATCAGCACCAGAATGGTTTGTATTAAGCTTAATTTTCCAAAATTTTCCGGGGGGGGGGGGCATGCCCCCGGACCCACCTAGTGTTTCTCCCGCCTGCGGTGGTCGACTTCCGCCTTTGGCGAAAGCTCTCTGATTTCAGCTGAGTACACTTTGGCCTAATCCCAGCCCTGATAGTTAAATTCATTTCTAGTCTACCGCACCTAATAACATTAAATCCACAGGACAGCAAAAAAGACAAAAATAAACTTGGTGAGTTTCCACCCACAGTGATCAAAATTCTTCATGCTACTGATGCTTTCTCAGCTGATACATCTAACAATCATCCTTCAATATGGGACAAATTTACAGTTGTCATCCTTCAAACATGTGAAACCACCACAACATCATGCAACCATACCACATGTACTGATTTCATTCATCACCAAATGAATGGTGCTCTTTCTCTCAACAATCGCACACTGAACTGTTTCCACTCTGCCTGACGAATCCAAAGCTCCTGTGTAGAGTCCAAACAAGCCAAAATAGCTCCACCTTTCCAGCTAGTGAAACTGGAGTCCATATCCTGTGGAAGGCCAGAATATTACAAACTGACAATGACATTTTTCCTCCAGCAGTGAAAATGCATAAGATTGAAAATACAGTGCAATCCTAATATCTCGACATCAGTGGGACCGTCTGACTTGTGTGGAGTAAAGAGAAAGTCGAAATAGCAGATTAGTGGTGGAAGAGAGAAAAAAAGGAGGGGGGGGGGGGTCAAACATCACCATAATGGGAAGTGTCCAATAAATAACGCAATTATGTCCCTTTTTCGTTTAATTATCGTCATACTGTCACCCGTTCCTCCAATATCATTGTTGTGTGGAGCAGTTGCGTGGCAAAGATTTGCCGATATCGGAGAAATGCTGTAACTACCAAATGCGCAGTGCTTTACTTTTTTTTTTCAACCTCGACCTGACCGTTTCTTCAAAAGAAGTGATGATACACACAGTACGGCAGTTAACCGAGAGATCTAGGTCAAGGCCTAGTATCAATGGCGCACGAATGTTTTGTGGGGAAAAAAAAAATTACTCAGTCTGCAGTACTCTGTACTTTTACTGCCGTAAGCTTATGCAAGGCACTCCACACTCGCGTTACTGAAGCGAAGGGTCATCCTCTGTGTCCACACACCAACTCTCCTACCCCTCCCCGCCAGCACCGCAAAAAGAAATAAAGAGGTTCTATATGCTGGGAGTTGCGTGGGCATTTTGGTAGCACAGTAGTAGATCTAGTGCACTTGTTTTGCCGCGGTCGGGGAGAAATGTGTCGATATAAGAGGAAAGAATGGAATAATGCGTTGAGTTACGGGGAAATATTTAGTAGCATTAAAGAAGGAACAGGTTGGGATTTAAAAATTGTGTCGAGTTACCCAGAATGTCGAGATAAGTGAATTGGACTGTATTACTTATCAGCGCATTTAAGAAATTCACAAACGGAATAAAACAAAAAACGTAACTTCATCAAATAAAAATTATAATGGTTGAAGTGCAGGTTTCGTCTATACTACTGAATTTCTGCACAATTCAATGTTTTGCTCAAATTTTCATTGATTTGCCAGTAATGATCTTCCACTAGGGAAGCTGACATTTACAATTAGATGCTGGAAACTTCATTGCTATACAGATATATTGCTAGGCCACATAAACAAAAACCTGAAAATGATTTCTCATCTTCTCTGAAGAGCATAGTTAGATGTCGAATGCATCCATGGAGATATAAAAGTGACACTTGCACTCCATAAAGAACCAACCATTAGTCTTCCATGCTAGAGGTGTAATTTTCCACAACCATCCCAGAATGAAATATTATGAGATAATTGCTTAATTCACCCACAGATGTTCCCTAACAAAAATATGCAGGTTCAAACCTTTGGCTTTGTGATAATGTCCATGGTTTCTAACTGCTGTCGTACATGCGGTGACAAAGCCTGCCAAACCTGGTACTGAAGCCAGGGCATTGCTCCACTAACTTGCAGGCCACCTCCCACAACCAGGATACAACTGTACAACTTGCGGCGAAGCTCTTCAGAATCTGGCACACACAAGTCAATGAAATGTAAAGGCATGACAGTTAAATTACTATGATATTGACACTACTGAAAAAAAAATGGAACACAAGACACAAGGATGAAATGTGAGGGCATTAGAGTTGAATTAAGTTGACAATACTGAGTGAAAAAAAAACTGAGGTCAAGTGGAATCATGACAAGTAAATCTCAAGTATAGCAGCATTGGATTGAGTTCCAGGGATACTTTATAATCCCCATTTCATTCACATTTTTCATAAGTAAACAACTATTATTTCAACAGTAGCAAATGAAGCAAACCTCATGGTACAAAGTCATGGATCAAAATAAGGTACGGCTGAGAGATCAGGGAGGGGAATATGGGAGAGGGATGGCAGTGATGTGAAAAATACCATTTGCTAGTCCTTCACATGAATGCATAGTCACTGAAAACACTGTGTTACGATGGGGCAGTGTATGGCCACACATTGTGTGGAAGAGTGATGATTTGTGTTGACACAAGACTGGACATGCACATTATCAGAACTTTGTGTGAATGCACAGCTGGTAAACAACCTATGGGGTTCGTATGCATGTAAATTTAAAAGCAAGCGGTCATTCTGCAAGTGCCTCATGTGGAGAGTTGTTTCCATTTGACTTTATTAAGAATGAGAGTTTTGCACTGGTCCCATGAACCTCATCGCGTCCGAGTTTTCCTACTGTAACATTTTCTTTATCAACTCTGTTGATAGATTTTTGAAAAATGAATGGAAAGTAAATGTCAGTTATTTAAGGAAATCCATTTTACACCCCAGATTATGTCAGCATACTTGGACCTCTTTACTTGTTACTGTCTCATTAAAGCTTCCATACCACATTTTTCTATGCTATGAATGATAGCTTCGTCTACTCCCATCAAATGAAGATCACTCTCATCATCCATTTCCTCATCATCTTCATCATCACCTCTTCGGCTAGTTTTTAAAGTATCTGCAAGAGAAAAGGAAGGTTGTAACTTTAAAACGTTAAATGCAACTGCAATTATACTGAATATCAGAATCAGAATCAGAATTTTTTACAAAATCTTATTTGGAATTTCTTTAATACGAGTCTTTGAGAGGGAAAATTTAGTGATATGCTGAACAATTTCAACTTACCTGTTGTAGGCATGACATCTGGCACATCATTTGAATCATCATCTAGTGGACCGTTTGTCAGGTCGTCCAACTGGCTGAGATTCTGTTCTGATGTTTCCCGTGACATGTCTGAATTATCTTTTTTTGATCCTGCAATGCGACCAGCCTGAAAATTTGATGTTTCAAACAGAATTAAAATGAAGATAACATGTATATATCTCTGCCATTTACAATAAAAATGCTAGAAGTCTATTTAATATGATTTAGGACAGGCACAATAATTTTTCAAGCAAGGTAGTGACCTTCTTTACATCAAGACCTATTGTTTTTTCTTTTATATGGATAATGTGCCAGAACTCCCTGTAGATAGCACATAATTTTCATATTCAAGATGCTGTCAGATCATTTATGAAAATACATCTTCCAATATACTGTATGTATGCAGTACTCCTCATTTTCCACAAAGGAAAGCAGATTTGCTGTGATTTTAGATAAAGAAACAAGCTTCAAAAACACAAAGAATACTCTAATTTCTTTACTTTCACAATGGAACTGAGTCATCAGGTTCCTCCTCTCTATCTAGAAATAGGTGCAAAATCCATGTTTAAAATTTGAACATCTATGAATGGTGATCTTACATTCTTAAGCTTGGCAGTTCGAAATGAAAGTCCTATTCAATCTAATATTAGTATTAAAATAACTAATGCGAGCACATGATGGCACCAGTCCTCTGCATAGTTTTTTCACACAGCTCTAAAGTAGATTTGTGAGCAAACCTCATAACCTCAACAGAAGTCGCATTTTTTTCAGTTCTGAGTTATGAATATCACCATAAACTATGAAATCTCATCTTTAATTTGGTGTAAAAATTATTGCAATGCTCCTTTTTATTGCAAAGTTATGATTTTTTAAAGACACATACCCCCTGGTCAAAAACAGAAGCAACTTCCGAGAAAATCGCCATTAAAGATGGAGGAGCAATTTTGCTCTCGGCGAGATGAGTGGCCTTACTGTCTCCCTAGCATCGGGTACTTGTAATTAACCTACGGCTTTGAAATTTTGCATGTCTATGCCAATATAAAGTATACACGCCTCGTGAGAATTTTGTGACAATAGGTTTATTAATTTTGAAGTTGTCAGGAGTTCAATGAACCCCATTACTGAAGTGATATTCGATGTCAAAGGCAAAATCAAAGGCATTAAAAGCAATATTTATCATATTTAGAGTCTGATTTGAGACATAATATGTTCACAGAATCTAGAAATATAGTTGAACTTCAAGTATCGACTAAAATACAAAAATCGGATATTTATGTTTCATGGCGATTTTCTCTGTTTGGTCCAGTGCGAATTCCGTTGAGGTTGGTGGGGCTCGCTCACATTTGAACCCTGAGGGACTTTAAAAATTTCTCTTTTCCACAGATTATAATCATAATGGCTAGTTCTCTACACTAAAGAATTACTTCATTATAAGTAGCTTTCTTTACTGACAGATGTATACATCCATTTTTATGCTTCAGAAACATTGCCAGTATCAGATGTGACAGAGAATAATCTTAAAATTGGGGCCCCAAAATCTTACCCATGACTGTCTCTGTGTCTGTCGAAGGTACTCTTCATCATGGGGGTCATCTGCGTCACCTTCTGAACGAACCTGCAGGCGAATAAGATGGTCACCAATAAGCCCAAAGGCCATGGGTCTGAAAAGAGCCATCGGAGCCAGGATTGGCTCATCTCCCAGTTTGACATTGTACTTGACAATTGTTTTGTCTGGCCTGTGAATTTCCAGGCAATGTTGTGTGATCCCTTGATGTTCCTGGAGAAAGCAGTAAATTCAATGTATTTATTAAGTTCATAGACTTACAAACAATGCTGATTAATATTAGTTCTCGGCAAGGATGATATATTAACCATAACATCTTTAATCTGGTGCCATTTTATTCTTGTCCAGCACAAAGTTCTTTTTTTCGGGTTTTATGCCCCATTTGAGAACAATGACGGTATACCAATTTTATCAGATCTGAGGTATCCAGACACCAAATAGAAAGTGCTTTAAAAACACAGCAAGAAAATAACTAGACTGGATCCTGCCCCAAATGACATTCAAATCTGGGACAGCCTGTATCCAGTTCAAATGCTCTAGCCACCCACAGGGATGGAACCGACTCCGCAAATTCCGGAGGTCCGGAAATTTTTTTTCCGCCATCATTTATCCCCCCGCTATCGATATTTTGGCCGGCAAAGAAGTTAAACTGCGAAAAGAGCATTAAAAGAGCGATTGCCGGAAAACAACGATGACCGGAAATTTAAGCAAATTAGCACTTCCGGTCTTTCGCCCCGGGTACTTTTCATTGTGTAGGGCTAGGCTGTTAAGGCTACCCTGCAGTCTGTCAGTTCAGCTCTTTCCTTTGCGTTTGAGTGATAGACCCGGCACAAAGAGAGATAATGTGATGAAGCATCGAATGTGATCGTTTTCGTGCCTCATGAGTGATTTTCTGTTGGATTTATAGCTGGTGAAGCCTGTAAGAGGATATTTCAAGGTAGATCTAGTGTCAGTGATCGTAAAAGTAGTCTTTAATTTTCACAGCAAGTAATAGTAGATCTAGGATCTAGTCTTTAATTTTCACGGCATCGTTCAAATAAAAGTAGAGAACCAGCCTCTAGACCTAGGTCTCCACCAACCACCAGGCACACAGACACTTTGTCAAAAATGCTGCTGAGATAAAGAAAAAGGAAAAGGTCATATGTAGCATATGTAGGCCTACCTTTCTAAAAAAAATTCTTTTTAGTGTTTCATTCAGGATGAATTGTGACTTGGTAGGTTAAAGATCATCAGCTGTGTTAGTTAGAATATTACACTTGAAATAGAGCTTGACTTGATCTTTACTTGTTTGTTTAAAAAAAAAAAGTGGGGGGAATTACGAAAACAAAGTTAGATCTACCTTGTATTGGGTAGGGGTTAGTTCAACAAATATTTGGATAAAGTGACTGGTAATACAAATAAGTTCCATGTTTTAGTTAGCATGTAAATTTGCAGTGTAACCCATCTAGATCTAAGATAGTGTGGTCTTAAGAGACAAATGAGAAATGACATGGGATGAAGATGGCACCTCATCATCCTCATGTCATTCTTAGTTATCATTTATGCATATATCTTTAGGACAGGTTCCTGATGGTGATATTGACATGCCTTTATGTATTGTTGAGTCATCTTTTGCATTCGTGCGTGACAAGCGCTTGCTGGAAAAAGTTCAGGAAATTTTTTTGTGGCGTGGTTCCATCCCTGCACCCGACCACTACACTGGCTTTAAAATGTAAAGCGGATGTTTAATACAGCCAATAACCCAAATAACAACAGCTAAATCAAGTTACTTGATTTAAGTGGCAACAGGTTTCTTTGAGGCCTTGCATCTGTATAACATCAGGTGGGTGTGACAGTGTGAGCTCTGGCAAAGCTACACCACAACGAGCCAGCAGGGAATGGAAAAGACGACTCACATCACTACCACCATATTCCATAGTAAATCTGAAATAAAATCAATAAACAGATTCATGCCAGAAGTTAGTGGTAGTTTCTAAAATAATGTCCTGTGAAACTGTTCTGTTATCAGTCCACACATTTTACATGCAGTAAACTGCTCATAACAGTAATGTTATGTTTACAGGGAAACCCTTTAAATTTATGTTAACACAGACACCCTTCATTGCTTAGGAAAAAGAAGATCCTGCTCTTCAAACTAATATGAGAAAACTTGCAGCAAATCCCACAGATATTCTGATGCATTTAACCAACTAAACTTAACACAAGAAGCATAGATGAAAGCAATTGCTAGTTCAGGAACCTGAAAACAAAATTTTCCCAACGGTCCATTCTTGAAACTGATATTGTCAATTAAATACAATGTATAAGCTAGGAATAAAACATTTACCTCATACAAATGGTTCTTTTTTCAGTCTCAGCAATCAACCATATTGTCCATAGTATTCTTCAGAGAATATTACCAGTTTCTTTTTCTTACATGTTTTATGTTATTACTGATTATAACAAAAACGTCCTATCATTCTTTCCAATAAAAGTCAAACTAATGTCCTATCACACTCAATAAACATTTTCCTGAAATATAACCGGCTGGCCAGTGTCCCCCAGTTTTCACAGTTTTGAAAGGAAGAACAGTACAGAAAAAGCTATAAATAGCACATGACATCACCAGTTAATCTTCAGATGTCCACTGACCCAGTGAACCATAAGGGGTGAATTTTGCAGGCATACTTTAGTACTGTACTATGTACATGTATTACACATGGTCATCCAACCAGCCTGTTCTTCACTCAAGCCTGCATCATGTATGCTGTCAGCAAAGGCTTGCAGTCACATAGTACATGTATTAATGTGGCCATGTCTCGGGTACAAACATAATGCCTTTGAGTAGACAGTGAAGTAAGCCTGGAGATTCACGTGTAAGCCTTGATTGTATCTGTCTCAATGACAGTTATTACTCATTACTGGGTCACTGTGACAACGAGAAATTTTTTTAAACCGGAGAAGAAAGTTTTTTCAGGAATGAAAACCAGAAATCCAGGCTATTCCAGACAACTTTCACCCATGACAAGATGGTAAAGTCACAAAGGCATTCTACCTCTGAGAGCTACAGTCCAATCCACTTATCTCAACATGGCTTTTCTCGACAATCTGGGTAACTCGACACAATTTTTTATGTCCCAGCCAGTTCCTTCTTTAATGCTACTAAATATTTCCCCGTAACTCGACGTGTTATTCTATTCTTTCCTCTTATATCGACACATTTCTGGCCGACCGCGGCAAAACAAGTGCACTAGATCTACTACTGTGCTACCAAAAATGCCCACGCAACTCCCCGCTTATAAGACCTCTTTACATGTGCATGTATTTCTTTTTGCGGTGCTGACAGGGAGGGGTAAGAGAGGGGGTGTGTGGACACAGGGGATGACTCTTGGCTTCAGTAACGGGAGTGTGGACTGCCTTGCATAAGCGTACGGCAGTAAAAGTACAGAGTACTACAGGCTGAGTAATTTTTTTCCCCACAAAACATTCGTCTGCCGTTGATACCAGGCCTTGACCTAGATCTCTCGGTTAACTGCCGTACTGTGTGTGTATCGGTATCATCACTTCTTCTGAAGAAATAGTCAGGTCAAGGTTAAAAAAAAAAGTAAAGCACTGCACATTTGATTGCTACAGCATTTCGCCGATATCGCCAAATCTTTGCCACACAACTGATCCACACAACAGTGATATTGGAGGATTGGGTGACAATATGACGATAATTAAAAGAAAAAGGCATATAACTGTGTTATTTATTGGACACTTCTCATTACGGTGATGTTTGATCCCCCCCCCCCCACCACCTTTTTTTTTCTCTCTTCCACCACTAATCTGCTATTTCGTCTTTCTCTTTACTCGACACAAGTCAGACGGTCCCACTGATGTCGGGATATTAGGATTGCACTGTACACTATTAGATGACTGCACGTGGAGTGACAATTACCTGCTTGCTCGGTGTGAAAGTCCATCTTCCACACAACTGACACTGGTTTTCTGATCACCAACATCAACCACACAGGCCACAGTAATACCAGAACCATATGTTGCACATACTGACTCCTGGCAACAAACACATAACCAGAATCTGATATTAGAAACAATGAAGCATAGAAAATAAGCCTATATATCCATGGTCAGTTAAAAATGAAAATTTGATTTTGAGTTAAAAGATATCTTACAGGAGGAGAAATGCAAACATAATTCATTAAATTCTTAATCCTTTGGCCCCAAATGTAGGATCATTTTTGTTTCATCAGATATCATTGCCCTGCTGTAGTGGGGCCTATGGAGACTTGCACTCTAAAGAATTCCCTTTCTAAAGTTGTCAAACAAACAAAAAATATTTTTTCTACATCCAGGCCTGACATTGATTAAAAGATTGCTGTCAAAAAAGGGGTGATTTATGTGTGCATTGTGGTGGATCTGCTCTGGCTGTTCCTGCTCAGGAAGCCAGGTGGAGAACAGTTATGAGCTTAAGATTGAATGTGTTTAGATCCAAAATAAACAAAGTCAGTGCTGTAACACAACAATATTTGGTGAGCTCATCAAACCCCTTTGAACAGTCCATCCCAATTCCAAGATGCATTCATCTAGTCGAAATATCACAAATACACGGTACATTGTATTAAAAAAAAAAAGTATACATAAATGTACTGCTAAATGTTCTTTACAATTCTACTGGACTGCGCTGTCATCAGTGTCTGGGCCAGAACAAGCCATCAGTTACAAGACATGTTATGACTCAAATAATTACACATCTGTCCTTTTCAATTTGAAATATAAATTTTGGATGCATCTTTAATTAACAACGTATTAATAAATATTCATCGTGGGTATACATTTTATTGAGATGTACTGTCCATATCTACATAAGCACTAAATGATTTCATGAGACTAACATAAAATATGGCAACCATGAAAATACCTGATGTACAATTGCAGCTCCAAACCCGAGACCAGTCAGAAGAAGATTAACCAAGGCTTTGACATGTTTATGTGTATAAACATCTGGGATCAAGAGAACAGCCCTGTAATGCTGAAAATGTAAACATTTGGGATTTTCATTGTCATGAATAAGAGAATAATTTGGTTTACATCCCAGCACATAGAAGACAAACTAATAACTTCTCCATTCCAGCAAACCAGACTACTACTACTCAAAAAGTGCTTTGCGCAGGCCACAAGTCACTTACATTCACATCATCACTTTGTAAATCTGCCTCTCACAGTTGTTATATGACTAAAAATTTATTTTAGAAAGCAGGTATTACATCAATGCAAAGTAAAATTACTGAGAAAAAACATTACATAAACCAAATCAATTCCATGTGATTTCATTTATTCCTGGCAAGATTCCTGGTCAAATTCAGAACTTTAAATCCAGCTAGAGAATAGGAAAATAAAGAAGAACACAACATCTACCAAAGATTCTCTCCCAATTTCATGCACGTATAGCCTGCCATAAGACATCTGATAAGGTAAAAATGCTGTTTTTCACAAATGTACATAGATTAATATTAGGTCAATGACAGTAAAATGAAAATTTGTTTGAATAACTGTTTGGCAGCAAAATGAACTGATAAAGAAATTCACTGGTAAATTCACCAATTCCAAAGGCAAAAGAAAACTCAGTGCGGGAAATAACATCAGCACTAAGAGACTTCACATACTTTCAAATACTCACACAAAAAAAAAATAATTTTAAATTAAAAACTAAACCAATCAACTGACAACTGTTCTTTCCAATTCCATTTCCACTGTTATATGCTCCAAGCGTAAAGATAGCAGAAAAAGAATGCAAATGTACAAGGAAGTTAACTGACATTTATAAACTAAAAGAAATACTCTAATCAGCAATTAGATAACCTTTAAATCTTTCAGAGGAATTTCCATGTGGTCTTGCAGTGCATGGCCCCATATCACTTCTAGGTCAGCAAGGACTGATGTGAGGGAACCTCCTGGCCCATCATGAACATTAAGCCTGCCTCTCCTCATTGGCCAGCTCAGTCTATAGTTTTCTTCAGCAGGTATGTATAATGCCTGTGTGAAACCAAAATATCATTTCCATTAATATTTGAAAAGCATTCATATATATTACGGATCTTGTACTGTACAAAAGCAGCCCAATATTTTACATATTATCAACTGATGGATACAGCTATCATGAGAATTAATAAATTACACATGACTTACAACACGTTTAGAATCTAACCTGTGATTAACCCTAGTCCTGCGGGGGGCCACTATATTGGCCTCCCCGCACAACACGCGAGGCCATTATTTTGTCCGACACGCTTAACCGCGGGTCATGCGGGAGGCCACATTTTTGTATAGCAACGGTGCGCCTCGCGCTTTGTTTATCTGGTTGCCAAGGCTGTCGTTGTTGTTTTTTCACGTTTTTTTTCCACACAATTTTCGCGTGTTTATCTATCCTGTCACCCCTACTATATCTAACAAAATGGTATCGTCCGATTACGTTTATTACGATGCAACTATTCGCAACTATTCGTAATACTCGTGTAATAGTACTGACGGTCTGAAGTTTGAACTGGGGAAAATCTTGGGGAAACTTTTACTTTGATGCTGGTTGTCGTCTACATGTGAAATGAGAAGAAAGGGGCCATGTGTGTATTTGAGACACCGTTCTACGTCTGTAATTATGAATTCCGATGTAATATTAGGGCATGCTGCATAAGGGTGTCTGTCAGTAGGTTTTTCATCAGGGAAAACTGAGAGAAAATGACCGACTTTGTTGTTGGTTGTGGTCTTTATTTGATGTGGTAATTAGAGAGATATTGTGTTCCTTTGATTAAACCGCTTTTCAGTACATGTATGTGCTCTACAACCTGGAACTGGAAATCAAATCTCTCGCTAAAACTAACATTATAGTAAGTGGACGCTTCACATAGTTGAGGAGGGAGAAGGCAATGTCACGATACATGTCGTTAGTAAATTAAGCAAATGGCTTAAAAAATAATTTGTTCACCTGAATGGCCTGACATAGGGACCGAAAAAGCGCAGAGGTCTTGGGAAAATGATAAAACGTATGTTAAACGGCATGTAAATGCAGAAAATTCTTGATTTGGGGCCTTCCATTTCACAATAAAACCTACTGCATATCATCACAAGTACTTTATCCAAATATCATAGGGGTCCCTTACGATTTATCCACCACTATTGTTGTTATTGCATCTTGAAGTATACGCGATACACGTCTTTACAAGGACCCGATTGACCCGACCGCCGAGGTTATCGGCAACACGCGAACGATCGGCTGACTGGCCGCTGGCTATCCCCGCACGGGGCGTTACCTGGACGAGTTCACTCAACGCGGGACGAGGGTTAAAAGTAAATGCAAACAGTCTCTTCATTCAACAAAACACATCTGCAGCATTATACTCTATGAATTAGTGTACAACAAAATTCCTTCACAACAATTTCTTCTTGAAGTGAAAGTCCAGATAAAGAATAGTGATACATAAATTCAATTGTCATGCATCCTTTAAGAAATTCAAAAGCCTCACCTCTTCACCCACAAAATAAGGTGACTTTTTATCTGTATCTGTCCATGTCGGTGTGTCCGCAGATTCAATTTTTTCACTAGGAACTTGAGAGTTGAAGGCCAAGAGCTGTTGGATATGTTGGTTTTCTAATGTTAGATTATAACAGTCGTCATGAATTGACGTTTCAATGTCTGTCCTCTATTGTGCAATCACTCATGTCCATCCCTACCATACAACAATGGTCAGGTACGCTGGTATAGTATAGTTATTGAATATGGTGATCACATGTTATCAATCATAATACAAAAAATAATAAGGCAAATTCCACATCTTAGAATTCAATGAGAAAGAGAGAAGTAACATCTATTTCGATAACAAACTCAGACTGGCATACATTAACCCATTCCTGCCGAATGCACCCTGATGCGACATGCTTGCATCTGCCTATTGCAACTCGATGCAACCATGCTCATATCAGTCTAATGCACCTGAATGCGATTCCTATTTATAAAGTCTCTTAGCAACCTGATCTCATTGGCAGCCTCATTTAGAGCTCATGTCACATTACAAACGAGATGTCCACTCTTCAGTTAGAAAAAAATGGATGCATCTAGCTTGCCAACTTTTTCTTCGGTGAAGTTTTGAAATCACCGAGCATCGGAAGTGGAAATAGCGCTGCTCAGCTGTTTTGATGTTTCCACATCGAATGCACTGGTTACTTCCCTATGTAACGTTCATTTACATGGTGGTCACTGTTATAGCAAATACCACAAGGACTTAAAAACAATGACAGTTAGGGACAACGTGCAGAAAAATTAAACAAAAATGGTACATTTTGAGTTGCGATTTTATTCTATTGCACTAAACTTCCATTCAACTCATAGAATATTTTCTGAAAGGGCATTCATTTAACATTTTGGTGCAATTTTCATCAACACTGGATAATGATTATGCGCACAAATAGTTTTTTCAAAATATCAGTCATCACAAAATTATAGTTATTTCCCTTTGCTTCGGCATCTGGGCATCTGGGAAACCCTTTATGCATTGGGGTTATATTATTATTTTTTCACCAACTTTAGGCAGGAAAAGATTAATCAATCTCCGCAAAAAACTGATACAGTGGAACTTGGTTATAACGAGAGGTCATGTTCCACCAAAAATGTCCCGTTATACCAAAAGTCTCGCTATTCAAGGAAAGCGTTAGAAAGGCAAGGCAAGGGGTTAAAATACCCCACTATGTGCAGGACATGCGAACAAGGGAGGTAACCATGGAAAATAATGGTTACCTCTCTTGTTGGCATGTCCTGTCGATCAAGGTAGACCCACATAATATACTGTAATATCAAACTGAAGGCAGATCTCGGTTCTTTTTTGCTTTGTTTTGTTTTGTCTTTATGTGCTGATAGTAGCCATGTTTCGATCAAATCACGCGAGAGACAGATTCAAATGTGGTCACGAAGCCACGTGTAGACCAAGACCATATGCCGCGCGGCGATCAATTACGATTAAAGACAGTGCTGCGAGTAATAAATGCCTGGCGAGTTGTGGCCCCACCTGGCCATCTCTTGCTTAGGCCTAGTAATAGGTATGCACTCTCTGGTCATTACTTGTGATGTGTGATAATTATTACTCGCAGCACAGTCTTTGATTCGTGTAAATTACTACCGGTAAATTTTTTGGAGTGGTGGCATAGTGTGCGTTCAGTAAGAAAACAAAGCTTCTTTGGTATAAGCAAGATCTTAAGAGATGATTAGACAGGTGGGCGGGCGTAAATTTATTGTGTGCGTGGGTGGTGGAAGTAGACAACACTTGCTAAACCTACGCAAGACATGATTGGACCGGTGGGCGGGCATAAATTTATTGATTGCGTGGGTGGTGGTGTACAGTGCTGTCACAGCACATGCTCAGCAAGTCGACAACGCTTGCTAGACCTACGCAAGACATAATTGGACGGGTGGGTAGGCAGGCAAATGTAAATTTATTGATTGTGTGGGTGGTAGTGTAATGCACTGTCATGACAAGTGGTCAGTAAGGAAACAAAGCATTGTCGGCCTGAGTGAGACTGAGGTGAGAGGTGACTAGACGGATGGGCATGCAGTAACAGACAAAGAACAAAATATGTCTGACTCGCTACACTCTGTACTGCAGCCGCTCCCACACTTTGCCGTATGCACTCAGAATTAATTCTCTTGCTATAGCAAGTGTTGTGATTATCGATTGCCGTTATTCAAGTATTTTAATATATAGCTTATATAGTGGAAAAAAAGGGGATTTAAAATGTTCTCGCTATAGGCAAAGTTCTCGTTATTAGCAATGTCGTTAAACATGATGGTCCACTGTAGCATGACAGCGTATGTATGCATTCATGTATCATTTACACACTTGCCATACTCTGTCTTTTTCAGTCAAACAGATATTCTATTCATACTTCAGAGATGCCAACCCACGAAAATTAAAAAGAGTACTCTCAGACACCAAAAAGAGTATTTTCACACCAAAAAGAGTATTCTAGCAGACCTCCCAACTAGTAGTAGTACAAGCAGGATGTGGGGAGATTTGGTTAAAAAAGTGGGGAGATTTTAAAAAAACCGGGGAGATTACTTACTTACAAACACGACACATAAACAAAGAAAAATTAAATACACCCACCACATAAAAACAAAAAACAAAAAAAAGCATATATATGTCGCATGCTGTCTTTAATCCCATTTTTTTGGTGCTGATTCATTTTATGGCTTTGGCAAGTGCTGAAAATGAGGGTAAAGATGTTACCCTAATGTAGGCCTATAATACCAACACTTGATTTTTCAAAACCTCCTCTATTAATCTATGTAAAATAAGCCCTGGCTGGGAAGTCTGGCTGCTTTTCCTCAGCTGGCCCGACAATGAAAAAACGTATTTCCTCGTCAAAAGACGTATTCGCGTATTTTCGGTGAAAAATCGTACCCAAGTACGCGAAATCGTACTAGTTGGCATCTCTGATAATTTACTACTGTGTATGAGGATATGATCTTTTAATTTAATCAATTTTATTTCCAGATTTTGTTTTTTTGTGTGGGCTCATCTGAAAGCATGTGATGTCTGGTAAATAATGTTTTGAATTCTTTACCTAACCTGAGGAAAGGAAGTTTTCCTCAGTCTTTACATAACTTACCTGCCTGGGTGAGGTCATCTGTCTACATTCTCCTGTGCGAGATGGTTGGGACAATAATTCTTCAATTGCTGCCAGGCCAGCCCTTATTTGTTGACCAGCCTCAGAATGCTTTCATATGAATGAAATTGTCATGAACAGAATTAGTGAATGAGTTGCAGTAAACTTATTATGCAATATATATTGTAAGCATTCTGAGAGAAAAGAAATTTTATAATTGATATTTATATAAATTGTCTTTATTAAAATTTTCAAATTCATTTCATTTTATCACTCAAAACGAGTCAAGATGAGCCATTCATGTTCTCATACTAAATCGGCCTTCAAGTTCTGCAAGAAATGTATGTTTTGTTACAGTGAAATGATTTATTACATTGACAAAAAGTGACATACTCACATTGCATTCTGGCCGTAAAAGCATGTAATCATCTGGTAATCTTTTATCAGGGTTAGTGGATCTTCTTGCTATGCAATGTGGTACAGTGATAGGAAATGCATCTGACGCCCGACCAATTCGTAAGTTGACTGATCCAGGTTGAATAACAATAATTGTTGGAGCTTGAATAGGATGCTGAGAACAGAGACATAATTAGGACCTCATAATTTTAAAAAGCTTGCTGTGTCATCCTTTACTTAATTTCTTTACAATTCATTATGAGCTAAACAGTGAGCTCTTTATTACAACACAGATGGAGTATGAAAACAAACAAACAAAAATCTAGGTATTAAAAAAAAAGTAGCTTGGGAAAGTAATTAATGTAATTCTCTAACTCAAGATCTAGATCTAGCCTTAAACAAAAATATTAGTACTGATCAGTGATCTGCAAAATTCCAGCCAAATTCATGTTCTCCTCTTTGACTTTGTTGGGCTCATATTTGGGAAATGTTATCAGATCTTCCATCATTCAAATTATATTTTATGTTGTCGACCCATACTGTCTGTGCATTCCTACACGCTGTACGAGGCTGATACCGCCAGTGTTCCAATTCCTTGAACCACGAATAGACCAACAAATCTAGATCTAGATGATGATCTAGAATCTAGATCTAGACTCTATAATATCTAGTAGATCTACCACTTTGCGGGGTTTAGAAACAAAATCATGTTGTCTGTTCATTAAATGGCTTGGCACTGTATTCAGTACATTACTGTACACTGACATCAGTAACCGGGTCCGCTGTGGAGGGCATCAGAAGTTTTTTAGCTCCTATCGGCGGCATTGTTTCTACAGTTCCCAACCCGGTTTGAGAAACAGGAATCCACAAAACGTCATCACTTCATGTGCTAAATGATCAAAAAGTTTAACTGGAGCATAACAACGATGACAGTTTTTAACAGTTTTTGTGTTGTCGCAAAATAGGACAAAAAGAAAAATATAGATAGACTAAAGATGCAGCTAACCAAGAGCCATCGTTTCGGTTACACTTTCTTAACTGCTGTTTCTCAACAGTGCTCGAAAAGCTAAGTTCAGAAACTGATACATGACCGGTTTTTATCAGAGACTTGGAGAATACGCTGTTGATCATGGCTATATCTACCAAAATTTCTATTCGAGTTGCACACAAAATCCAAATTACATTTAACTCTTATCTGATCTTCTGTCACAACAGTTAGCGAAATGGGTCATTCGTAAAGCCAAAAACAAGGCAGGAATGGATAAAAATCTGACTTAAAGCGGACTGAACAAACTTTTACTTGACATTATAGAGAAGTGAACATTACAAGTTCCCTTTTCTCCCCCTCCCCCCCCCCCCAAAAAAACGGAAGCAGGTGGAAGACAAAGAGGCGGGAAAAAGGGAGGGAGAGAAAGATAAAAAGAGAGGGTGAAGGAGATACTCAAGAGAGAGATAGAGAGAGTATTTGCAGAGTCCTATGCCATAACAAAATACACCGGAGAATTGTACAATAAATTCTAAAAGAAAAAAAATGTAACATACCAACAAAACAACAACGAAAAAATGTGTGTTTACAGTCACTAGAACCTTCGATGGTCAAACAATCAAACTTAATCAGGGGGAAAGAATGTTCCACTAACTTTCCCTCATCCCTTTTCAGTTTCTGTTGTTGAGGGAACAAAATTAAAGCACTCCCAACCTCTTTTTTCCCTCCAAGCCCTTTTCCTTTCTGATTGAATCCCGCAAGTTGTCACTGTCGGGTTTATAAGCCCCATAATCTGTCGTGCTAGTCAAGCTAAGATTACAGGATTACATGAGAGCTGAAATGCGCATGTTATGAAGTTACGTAAATGATAATATATATGACACATGATTAAATGGTGTTGTGTTGGTGTCGCTGAAGTTGAAATAACAAAGAAATATTTATCCATCCATCTATCCATATATCCACCCAACCATCCAGCCACCCATCCGTCCATCCATTCGTCCATCCGTCCATCCTTCCTTCCTTCCATCAATACATGTATATCCATCCATCCATCATTCTTTCCATCCATCTATTCATTCATGCATCTATCCATCCATCCATCCATTCACCTAGATCTTTGATTATCCTGATGTTTATCCGACCTAGGTACTTGGAATTACTTTTGATACCCAGAAGAAAATACATCACAATTAAAGGCTTTGATACTACATAGAATCATCACGTGATATTTTTTGTAGTTTCAAAATTTACATTATCACTAATGCCGAATCTCTCAAAAGTCTAGACGGACATGTTTTCATACTAAATAGTCGTGGACGTCAATGTTCATGAATGGCAAATGGCATATTAAAAATAGTCTTTTCTATTTTATGTGACTGATAATTCTGTCCACTAAGCCTGCTTGAGAGTACTTTATCCACTTAATTGAAAGGTCACTTATTAACAAATACTCTGTTTACAATACTCATCTCTCGGAAATGTACCCATGAAAAAATACAATCACATTGAGAATTGGGGAAGAAAATACAATGTGCAAGACACAGTCAAAAGTTTTGATCTTCTGTCTTTTACTTAAACTAATCGTAACACAAAAGACAGTTTCTTTCTTTCTTTTATTTATTTTCTTATTTTTTTTAATTTTTGTTTACTGTTGTTGTTGTGTTGTTATCATTGTTATTATCATTAATAATAGGCTCATTACTCACCCAACAGTCTTATTTTTCATATTCTTAGTCGGAAACCTGAAACAAAATTCTTAGGATACCGGTACTGGGATAGTCAGATAATCGGGACCACCTGCCTGATAACAGCATTGTTTTAAAACCTTGAGCCTAGTTATATTATAATTATATTGACCACAGCAATGTCTTCTTACTGAACTGAGATTAATACATGTACATTGGACTGTCCGCGTGATGATGCGCAGGTTCACTCGATATTATTATACGTATGAGTTAAAATTAGCATCTTCATCCATTAGAATCTATCTTGCGACTAAGTACATGAGCTCATTCAATCTTTTCATTCGTCAGAAGACACGTACAGCATTATATTTTCTATTAATAAAAGAAGAAAAAAAAAAGTCGTTTGGAAGCCTATTACACCAAAATACGCATTCGAGCAGTGTAGAAACGTTTAACCAGCAAATAAATATTTTCATTAATATTACAAAATAGGACTAGACTTCTTGTTGGTCTAGGAAATTAACTTCAGTGAGGTACAGGCAAATAACCCATCTACAGTAAGAAATTAGTAAAGAGAAACGATAATGTGATCTTGTGATATTTGATTTGTTCGTATTTCTAGTGATTTATTTATATTCACGAATAAGACAAGGGAGTTCTTGGTGAAACATTTCGGATAATACTTGATGAAACGTAATGGATTACATTTACGTCTTGGTAGTTGTCGTTGTTGCAGCATTCATGGTAAGTTTTTTCCTAGGCATCCATTTATATATACACCATCGATCCGCCCATCCATTCCATTAATCTACCTATCCATCCATTCACCCATCTGTCTGTCTGTCCGTCCGTCCATTCGTTCATCCATCCATCCATCCATTCCATCCATCCGTCCGTCATCCATCCATCCATCCATGCATTCCATTAAAATTTCCACCCATCCATCCATTCCATTCCATTAAATCCACCTATCCATCCATTCATCCGTCTGTCCATCCGTCCATCCATTCCATTAAATCCACCTATCCATCTATCCATCATTCTTTCCATTCATCCACCCATCCATCCATCCATCCATCCATCCATCCATCCATCCATCCATCGGTCCGCCGTTCGTTGGTCCATCCATCCATTCATCCATTTGACATCCACCTATCCATCCTTCCATCAGTCCATTCATCCAAATCCATTCACTCATATACTCCTCATCCATTCACCCGTCCGTCCGTTCGTATATCCAACCGTTCATCTGTCTATCCTTCCATACATCCGTCCATCCTTCTATCTTTTTATCCATTATATCCACATTGCGTATGTGTACGTGTGAGTGTGTGAAGCTCTATCTGCTCACCTCTTCAGGCAGGCCATGTCACAGCGGACACAATGCTGCAGTTAAAACTGGTTTCCTACACTAACCAGTACGGCACCAAAATGGACCGAAGTTGTTGTGATATCCAGGGTCGGCCAGCTTCCTGGAATACAGGTTTATGTTTCTTCGGCGCCAACGGCAAATGTGATTATCAATTCATTGTCTGTGTTGGGAGGTAAGACGGCAATTTATTGGTTACTTGACAATTTGAGGGCCACCCATAAAGTACGTGCACTCTATTCTTGCAATGTCTGACAAACCCACCCCCTCCTTCTCACCATGTACTTTTCATGCTCTTGGCTTACCCCCCCCCCCCCGCTCTACCAAAACAACCACCCACCCGCGGTCCCCGTACAAACGCTCCGACCATTAGAATGGTGAATGTTCATGCTATTAATATGACCTAAACTTTAAATGGCATTTTGGATCTACTGTTTGGCTGATTTGATTTCATGTACACATTATAGCCTAAGCTCATTTTCGATTTTTTTGTTTATATAATACTCATATACTGCACACACACACACACACACATGTGCGAGCGTGCGCGCACGCACGCACACACACAATATATATATATATATATATATATAATCTTACAAATCATTCTGTCGGAAAAACAATATCAGAAAGTAAAATCAAACTTTTTAACTTATTACCATAATTGAAAGTTTATGCCAGTTCTCCGGAAGACCCCCCCCCCACCCCCCCCGACACCCACCCCGAGCTTACCTACTTTGCTGTACTATACTACACTATACTATAGGCCTACTACCCCATACTATACTATACTATGACACAATAAATATAATAATATTACACGTAATTTGTGCAACAGCATCTACACAGAACAACAGTAAATATGCATCAATATTGTCAGTCAGGGACGAACCCGGACCTTGCCTCACTTCCTGATATTCCCAGAATCACCCATACGAGAGAAGGTGAGTACATGTACTGCAATGGTACACTGCAGACAACAGGCACAATCGTGGACGCTCCTCGCCAAGTCATGTTTGGCACTCAAATTGGTGACCAACTAGGGGCCACGAGCGTTAATCCCATGACTTTTATTGTCGCTGCACCCTGGCCACAGGTGAGAGGAATGAGCTTGACGTCCCTGTAAATTCTTGTGTAAAGCTGGGTTTTCATGTGTACGGACACGGAAATGGCAACAGAAACTTCAAAGTCCCTTCAAGTAGTGAAATAGAAAGATTGTTTTCACGTGTAGGGAAACGCTATTTCAGCACACATGGAAACACTCTTTCTTTTTACTTCCTGGTGGATTTTTGATGATTTCCTCTCCGTTTCTGGGTTTTCATGTGTACAGAAACGGTAACTGAAACGTCAAAACCCTTCTGTTAGTGGAACAGAAAGAATGTTTTTGTATGTAGGAAACGCCGTTTCTCTGTACATGGAAACACTCTTTCTTTTTACCACCGTACCTGATGGATTTTGACGCTTCTGATGCCGTTTCCGTACTTATGAAAACACAGCCTAAAGCAGTTTACAGTTTTTTTTACTTTCTGTATTAGTTCCATCACTACTATTTTATTTCATTTCATTTGAAAATACCATGGTCAGTTCTAACGTAACTGCATTGATAAGTCTAAACAAACAACAAATACTCCTTTTTTATATATATATCTCAGTACACGAGGTTCTCTTTTCGCTAGCTGGCTCAGAATAGTTCTGATGCGCCAGAGCTAGTGAGAAAAAACTTGTTTCGGTCTCGGCGGTGAGCGAGATCCTATTTAATTCCATAGTTCACGCTTCACACTAAAGCTGACACACAACAGTAAAGTTGGTCATTTTGATTGTGAAATTTAAATTTTGACATACACTGCATGGCTTTTTGCCAACCATGCTTTTATGAGACAAGAACCACTTTATTATCCCATGAGGGAAATTCACTTCACAGAACATTTAAGAGCACTTAGGGCCTACATGGTACCCAATCTTACACGTATTACATGAACATGTCACAACTCAATCACAGGCATAAGACACGAAGTAACATGATATAGAAACTTAGTAAAATATGGCACACATCTAGCCAGAATGCTTCGCTGAGGCGAATTGTGTATGTTAAAAATGATCTTCTGTATTATTTGCACGAAATGTCACTTCATGTGTCAGTACATTTCTTATCATAAAGAGATTTAATTTACTCACTTATCTTTTTTTTAAATGTATAGATGTATGTTGTATTTCTGGAAGAATTTGACGGTGTACGTGCAAGACGTGGACAGGGATGGCTCTTCTGGAGCCACCAGGAAAGAGTGGGTGGATCTGTTTGAGACCACCATCATACAGACGCCGGCTCCCAGCGCACAAGCGGCCCAGGAAAGCTCTGGTATACTTTTCGGACATTGGATAAATTCTAGGTAATTTTTTTCTCCACAACAGAGGTGTATGAATAACGTGGTGAATGAGTGCGGGAGTGGGTAAATGAGTCAATGAGTGTGTGATGGATTGACTGAGTAAGTGAGTGAGTGAGTGAGTGAATGAATTAGGGAGTGAGTGAATGAGAGAGCGAGTGAGTGAGTGAGAGTGAATGAATGAATTGGGGAGTGAGTGAATGAGAGAGTGAGTAAGTGAGCTGAATTTCTACTTAGTTGCACATTGACAAAGTGGTTAGATGACTGACTGACTGACTGACAGTCAATAACCAACTGATTGGAAAAATTCATTCTCTTTCTCTCTCTCTCCACTCAGCCTGGTAGCTGCAGTGAAAGTTTACTGCGCGGAACATTTCTACGGCTCAGACTGTAGCACTTTCTGCCAACCACGCAATAATCTAGAGTTCTGCAATGACTTGGGACAAATTCAGTGTTATCTACCAGGTACTCTCTTTGTATTTTTGATCATGGTTAGTTCAAATTTATTGCTGTCCACAGCTCATGTGCCAATACGGAGGAATCAACGAGGGTTGTATTATGACACAAGGTTACTATGAAAGAAATAGTTTAAAACTGCATTAAAATAAAACATGTAAGATATTGGCCCTCACCTGTAACCGTTGAGGGGAAACGATTGATGTTTTAGCTATGTTAACTAAGCAACGTCGTGCGTTGTGGCATCGTGCCAACAAGGCGGTCGGTTGCATCGTTTGTTCAACTGTCACCGGGCAGGCACACTGGGAGAATGAATGAGGCAAGATATCTGCAAATGCTGCAAAATCTGTCCAGGAAAATTGCATCAGATTTAATGCAAGTCTAGGAACTTGTAACAGATAAGTCAACATTGTTTTCTTTAAATAATTGTCAGAATGTTTAAATTCAGTTCCTGTTTGATGATTAATATTGTTATTTTGCCCTCAGAAGGTCTATCAGCTTATTTTTGCATTTTGTTTCGGATTCTTTTGTTGTATATTGTAACGATTATTTTTTATTTCTGACGAGGGGATTTGCAACGTATACCCTTGTTTTTTATTTCGCCATGTTTTATATAGCATCGCTAGTAATTGAACAGACAACTGCAGAACTATATGGCAATACGTAACAAATTTAACATTGCAACCATTTTCAGGGAAAGGTGATTCCTGCCGCGATGCCTGCGATCCGAACCCGTGCGGAAACGGTGGTACATGCTCGCAGAACGTGACACACTTCTGGTGTTATTGTCGGGCACCTTGGTACGGGGATCTTTGTAACCTTAACCCCTGTCATGGTCACCGTTGTCAGAACAACGGCCAGTGTCAGGTGCAGGGTCAGGGGTACGTCTGCATATGCCCACACGGATACAGCGGGCGTTTTTGTGAGCAGGACATTAGACCGTGTGGCTCTTCTCCGTGTCAGAACAATGGTATATGTCAGAATCAAGGCAACTGGTATTACTGCGAATGTCTGCCTGGGAGCAGTGGTGATAACTGTCAATATCTAGTAGATTTTTGCCAGCCACAGCCCTGTGCGAACAACGGCATATGTTATCAGAATAGTACTCATCATTGGTGTAATTGTCCTGAGCCGTGGGTTGGGGATCACTGCAACAGGACACTTCCTTGTTTCTCCAAGCCATGCCAGAATGGCGTAACTTGTCGAGACCTATCCTACACACAGTTTGCTTGTGACTGCCCAGTAGGATTCCATGGGTCACTTTGTGACAGAAGGGATAAAACAAGCAGCGGTTCCTCAGTGACCTCGATCCCAACACCCTCAATTCAAATGTTACCCACGTCACATGTAAGTCTGTCCAGTACGCAAACGAACACATACCTGATCCAATCATTAATGTCTCATGAGATAGCATTTAATTCACCGACAGAATCTACCATTTCGTCTCATACTTACGCACAGACACATATCTCGAACTGGCCCGTTGTCTCACCTGTTAGTGCCACACAAGACATTGGTATACCTGGGATGTCTATACAGCCGTCAGAAACTCTACTGTCCACAGCCAGCGACTGGTCAACGCTTCATGCTTCAGAAAACACGTTCATTCCATACACACTAACCGAGGACAGTACTCAGCAAACAACTGCGAATCAGTACTCAACACTTCAAAATCAGGAACTGTATTGGTGAAAACAACACAATCTGTATCACGGAATGCCCAGTCTAACCTGATGACGTCTTTCAGTGCCATAGACTCCACCATCACAGGTATAATCACCAAACATTCACAGCCGTCAACATCTTGGATCTCTCATACACAAAACAATCACACAACCCCATCGATGTGGACGATGCAAGAATTTTCTCGAATGCTATCCCCGACTCCTTTTAAACCAGGGCAAGATCCCTACTCAACATCCAGTGCCATAATTTTACCTAGGGTATCTTTGTCCCACGCTCCTGGTTCAGAACCATTAACTTCACCACCATCGCGACCACCACAAAGTCTCAGGTCAGAAGTCGCTTCAGCACATGCAACATCAGCTCGGTCCACCATCCGCACTGACGCGACCATCCATACCACCGACATTTCAGCGCAAGACTTGGCCACAGCACAGTCACAGCCCACCCCACCACCTCAGCTGGTACACAAAGAATCTCCATCAAATTTGATCTCACCAAAACCTCTAGGTCTTCAATCTGATGACGTTGCGCCAGCGGAAGGTAGGCCACCAACAAAAAACATAAGATCGCACAATCCTCTCTAACACTAGAGATATATTTAGTCACTCATGTTTGGAAGTATAAGGTATAAAACATGTATTGCTATTTTTAAAACATTTTTTTTTCACCACATCTACACCTGCATGCTGGCGTGAATGTTCAGCTGTAGAACAATGGTAATTTGTATTCCATTTAATTAAACATCCAATGACTTTGCTGAAGTGCATGACGAAATAATCGTTTTAATTATTAAAATAAGAAGAAAGTAATTCCATCTTTTTCTCACAAACATAGTAAGTTATTGACGAAAAAAAAAAAAATTACTCTTGCATATTGGTAGGAATGTAATTTTTAGTGAGAAGTTTTCATATTCTGATTTCAATGAATTACATGTTATTTCGTTGTACAGTTGTAAGTCACTTCCATGCCAGTATGATAACACTGGCTTAAATAATATTTCTACCACTGTTTCAAGAACGACTGGAGCAACTATTGCTGGATAGCCATCAATTGGTTTGTCTCTTTATTCATGTATTTATTTTGGCATGTATTAAGTGACATTTCAGAAGCCGGTGACTCGAGACAACATGGCCAAAGTCAACGCCGCCCTGGCAAGTCTGCTGAGAGCGCATATTGCACAGTGCCAGGGTATTTCTGACATTGTTGTTCAAAGTACTGATGTGAACAGGTAAGACTTTTCCACACACGCACACACAAAAGAGAAAAATGTGTCGAAAAGAAGCAGTTTTCGTAATATTACATAATTGTATATATTCACCTGTTTTCTCCAAGTGGTGGTGCTCGTGTGGTGATAACGTGTGTATGTCAAAGTAATTCTATGTTTACCACATGTATACTGACATCACAACAGAATGTTTCCACAATACATTTCCTAGCACGCAATCACCAAAACAGACATTTGTTTTGTTTGTTTTGTTTCCTATGGTCACTAAATGAGTGAGGAAGCCACGTGTACGTAACTTTCTTGGCAAGCTAGTGCTAACTGGGGATTTCTTCTGTTGTCTTTTCCTTAAGCTTACCGACGAGTCACTATCTGTTTTCTGTCACCTGTGATGGTCAGCCAGTCCTGACCCAAGACATCCAAGCCTCGCTGAAGGCCATGGGCGAGGCACGTGTCAACCGTCTGATTCAGTCCGAAGTGAAAGAAGGACAAGAGAATGCTGGGGGAGGGGGGCAGTCGGTGAGAGTGGAACATTTGCATTTTTTTTTTTCTATCTGATGAACCCACGAACTAGGTGAGAACGGGCGAGGGAATCTGTTCATTCGAAGAGAAGAAGAATGTTTAATATAAGGAGAGGAAGATGATAAATTGTGACAGATGCGACGGTGAGAGAAGAGGATTCGATAAATGATTAGTTAACCCCTAAGAAGCCAAAGCCAGACAGTTACGATTTTCACAATCCTTGTTATTGTTTGGATTCGATTATTGAAATCGACCCCAAGGGGTTAATTGGAATTTTCAATGCTAAACGTATGAAATGTTTAAAAATCCCTAACTATACAAATTCACAGCTGACATTTGAAAGGCTATTTTGTATAATTATTTGTTGACATTCAATGGGTTAAAAGGGAATAGAACAACGAGACGGCGAATATAAGAGGTGTTATATTATATAGAAGAGGTAAAAATATGTAACCGCAGAGGTGGAAGGTTCTTGGCAAGTTCGATCCTAGCCAATGCAACTTAAATCCTCCAAGGCTAACTGCACAAATAGGCAGCTGTACCCAAATTTTACCTTGTTATTGGGGGCTATGTTTGAGATTATGTTGAAAGTTTAATGACTACAAACTTTATTGTAACGGTAATATTTCTCACCATATGTTGTATCTGCTTCAGGGTGTTCCTGCCATTGCTGGAGGTGCAGCAGGTGGGGTGCTGTTGGTGGTTGGCATCATAGCTGTGGTTTGTTACAGGTGGGCAGTCAGGTTATAGGGCTGAGATTTGAAAGACAGGGAAACAGAGACGGGGAGGCGGAAGACAGAGAAAGAAAGAGACAATGAGAGTGAGAGAAAGAGAGGGTAAGAAAGAGAGAGAGAGAGAGGGAGAGGAAGACAAGAGAGAGAGGGAGACAAAAGAGAGAGAGAGAGCATGAGAGAGAGAGAGAGCATGAGAGAGAGAGAGAGAGAGAGAGAGAGCACGAGAGAGAGAGAGAGCATGTGTTTGGTGGGGGTTGTAGAGGTGTGAAGAGTCAATAATTATGTGGATATATACAGTGGTATAGAGATGTAC
This sequence comes from Onchidella celtica, assembly GCA_963931925.1. NCBI lineage: Eukaryota > Metazoa > Mollusca > Gastropoda > Systellommatophora > Onchidiidae > Onchidella > Onchidella celtica. The sequence goes on along the minus strand of OZ007572.1, from coordinate 42,537,466 downwards.
AACTTTATGAGATCTGTATGTGTAAATGAGATAGATTAGTGAATGTCTACACATCACTGGCATGTTAATTGTCATATCTACCTGGCGTATGTCCTTACATACACAAATACACATATTTTTTGTTTAATCTGCATTTACATATGAACATACACACACACACATAATAAAGATAAGCATCGTCGTTGAATCCAAAATAATGGTAGAGGAATGTATATAATGCCAAGATACGTGTTCTTTCTGATCACTGGCTGTCTCCACATTTATGCGCACCCCCCCCCCCTCCTCATCTGAAAACTAGCACCATCAGCAATATTGATTTCTCTCATCCCTACTTTTTTTTTGTTTGTCTCATTCACAACCTCAGCTATCGACGCGGAAAGCCTAGGACAAAAGAAGAGGAGAAGTCGGTGGTGTTTGAAAATCAACTCTACACTAACTCCAGAGCTTAAAGAAACTCTTAAGTTTGTTCACTGTAAAAAGAACAACACCAGGAAGTGAATTAGCGAGTGCATGGAGCCAGAAGCTGCATCACGTACAGCTACGCTTACAATGACACTATGTTTGCTTACCGTGAAGGAGCATTACCTCAGCAAAAATACAAGTACACCAAGCCCCCAAATGCAACATCTTATTTTCCTGCAGTAATTTTGGGAGGAGTTCCATTTGATTCCATTTGAGTCATGCAATAGGGATACTACAGGGACACGACTTCTGGGTTGTTCGTGCAATGGGATGGGGTGTGGGTGGTGGTAGTGGTGGCAGAACCCCCCCCCCCCCTCCTCCCCGGCAAGTTAGCCCTTGAGATGGTCGTTGACTGACACTCAGAACATGAAAATGTGTGCCTGATTAAAATTGTGTAATTCATGGTACTCCTTTTGTAATTTTGATGGTATTTTTCTAGTCTTTTGTTTATTCTACCCTGAGAAGTGACAATAATGCCAAAAGCAAGGCTGAAGTTTGTGAATTCTCTAATTATTTGATTCTGTCCTTCCAATAAAGTGTTTCTATTTCTGTGACTATTTGCCACTTTGGAAGTGACAAAAAAAAAAAAAAAAAGGCAGTGCAGAGAAAGCATTTTAATTCTAATAACATTTCAATGTTTGATCCTTACCAGATAAAGGCAATAATTTATGCTATATTTCAGCCTTGTTTTGAACTCAGATAAGAGCTAGCAGTATCAGGTTTACTGAGGCATGTTTCACCTGCAGCAATCATTGGCAAGCATGTTACTCTTATCTATGAGTAGGTGTCATGATAACTGTGGTCAAGTTCAAGTGATAGAAATGAGAACAGGATTTGCTATCTGATCAACAAGTCATCAATAGGGCATAGGGAAAGTGGTCAACATTGGTATTGGGGCATTCGACACAGTTATTCAAATTGCTGAACGGTGACTTATGTTGAATATTTGTTTAAATAGTTCTGAAATTATTCAATATTCAGATTTTAATTTTTTTTTTTTGTAGGCAGTCAATGGAGACAGTTTTGAAACTCAATACGTTTCTGAAAATAAGATCACTTACTGAAAAGGCCATCAAGTAGTGTGAATTGTTGAAGGGAGGAAGCAAGAAACACAAAACATTGGCTCGTCTCATACGAAGCAGCAATGATGTTTTTGGATGGAGTTGTATTTGTATGGCAATTCCTAGATATTTAAAACAGTATTGAATATCTGAATAATAAATAACTATTTAATATTCTTTTGGATAAGACAATTCGCTATCCAACCCAACAGCAATCAGCATGGTTTTTGGCATGTATTGGCAATTTTCCAACTGTCTGCCCCAGATACAAGATAGTTCAAAAGCATCCATGAATCTGTTAGTGCATTTTCACATTTTGCAGCCCAGTGCTCATTATTTGCTTTTGGGAGTGATCAGTTTGATAAACAACATTATGTTGTGCTACTGTTTGACTTCAGCAAAATCGGCAATTGAATATGCTGTATTATTATGAAATACAGATATGTGTTGTGATACATTTCATATTTTGAGCATGTATCAGGACTATGGAGTTTTCTCATTTTAAACACTTCTTGCATTCCAGAAAAGTGCCCTGCAAACCATTTAGATAAAAATTTGTCTTGTAATATTTCACTGGAATTCTTCTATGCTTTCAGTATAATCATGTGGCACAAAACAAAAGTAAATTAAAATATTTAGTCACTTCCATATAAAACTGAGTTTCTTGTTGAAACTGTCAGCAATGACACCTGATCTTCAAAACTGCTATCATTACAAAGAGATGAGCGAGACTTCAATAAAATACCATTTTGTCCAGCTCTCTTAAGTTCATCTTTGATAGTGTCTCATCATATGTATGTGTGTTTTTGGTAAATTTTGAGGGCCTGTTTTGCCCGTGCAGATGCGGGGCCCTCTTGCAGAAGAGGGACAGCAAAGAATACATCTGACGTGATACTGCGTGTCGTAAGAGGCGACTAAAGGTGCAAAGGTCCTGGTCTCCCGAGAAGAGCCAGTTGGCGGTGGGCCAACTACCCACCCTGTAAAAATAAACCAGTTACAGAAACACAAGCAAATACTTTAAATCAGTCTTTTATCTTGGGAGAAGGGGGAGCATCTGCACCTGTAGATTCAATGAAGGACAATGGACAAAGCCGAAAGGACTCCACTGGCCCGACTGCTCCTTCATCAAACAAGTCACTCCAGATTGCGTCGTGGAATGTCCGCTCCATGTATGAAGCAGGAAAGAGTGCCCAGGTTACAATGGAGATGAGGCGATACAGACTGCACATACTTGGAGTTAGCGAGACCCGCTGGATACAGTCCGGACTGAAACAACTTAATTCTGGGGAAAAGATTTTGTATTCTGGAAGGGAGGACAAAAAGCATACAGAAGGGGTAGAGATTATCTTGAGCAAGCACGCCCAGAGGTCACTGAGGGGACGGGAACCCTACGGAAGGAGAATTATATTGGCATCATTTACTACAAAGAACAAGAACATCAACATGAACATTGTGCAGATATACGCCCCAACAAATGAAGCAACCGATGAGGACAAGGACGATTTCTACAACCAGCTTCAGGAAATAGTTGACACATTGCCAAGAAAAGATGTAAACATTATAATGGGAGACGCCAATGCCAAGATAGGACAGGACAATACAGGGTATGAGGACATTATGGGGTGCAATGGTTTGGGACAAATGAATGAGAATGGAGAGCGGTTTGCAAGTTTCTGCGCATTTAACAGCTATGTGATTGGAGGTTCAGTATTCCCACACAAGAGGATCCATAAGGCCACTTGGATTTCACCGGATGGAGTAACTGAAAACCAGATTGACCACTTTTGCATCACCCGACGATTCAGACGCTCACTGGAGGATGTCATAGTACAGAGAGGAGCTGATGTTGGATCTGACCATCACATGCTGCTGGCAAGACTCAAACTCCGCCTCAAGAAACAAGGTAGCAGAGCAGGAACAAAGAGGAGAAAGTTTCAAGTGAGCCTTCTGGATGGAGACAAGAAGGAAGAGTTCCAGCTGACACTGAGGAATAGATTCAAACCCCTTGTTGACCTCGAAGAGACAGTAGATTTGGAGACTCACTGGGCTAAGGTAAAAGGAGTATTTACATCGACATGTCAGGATGTTCTTGGGGAAAAGAAAGTGGAACACAAGGAATGGATCAGTCAAAAATCACTGGACTTGATAAGGATAAGAAGAGACCTAAAAGAACAGGTAAATGCAAGTCGTACAAGAAGCTCAAGAGTTGGTAACCAGGAAGAGTACCGAGCATCAGCTAAAGAGGTCAAAAAATCAATTAAAAAAGACAAAGAGGAGTTCATAGGAATGTTAGCAGAGAAAGCAGAGAAGGCAGCAACAGGAGGACACACGAGGATCCTCTACCAGACTGCAAAGACTCTTGCTGGAAAATATGGAAAACCGGAAGTTCCTGTCAAGGATTACAACAGGCAGGCTATTTTTGGAAAGGAAGCTCAGGCAAAAAGATGGATAGAACATTTTAGTAGCCTCTTGAACAGACCTCCACCAAGCAACCCACCCGACATTCTACCCGCAAGAAATGATTTACCGATCAGTTGCGACCCTCCGACTAAAGCAGAGATTAATGATGCCATAAAGCAGTTAAATCGAGGCAAGGCAGCTGGACCAGACCAGATCCCACCAGAGGCGCTGAAGGCAGATGCTGCTGGGGCTGCAGAGGGTCTGCACTCACTATTCTCGAGGATTTGGATCGGAGGCAAGTTTCCAAAGGACTGGAAGGAGGGACACCTCGTGAAGCTTCCAAAAAAAGGGGACCTCAGCAATTGTAGTAACTACAGAGGAATCACACTTCTCTCCATCCCAGGAAAGGTTTTCAATCGGATTATTCTCAAGCGAATACAGAATGCAACAGACCCAAAACTTCGTGAGGAGCAAGCTGGTTTCAGGAGTAATCGATCAACCACCGACCAGATCGCCACGCTGAGAATTATAGTAGAGCAGTCGCTAGAGTGGAACTCCCAACTGATAGTGAACTTCCTTGACTACGAGAAGGCCTTTGATAGCATCGATAGAGAAACGCTGTGGAGAATATTGAGACATTATGGAATCCCAGAGAAGATGGTGAATCTTATCAAGAGCATGTACGAGGGGACAAGTTGCAGAGTCGTACACGATGGTGAGCTTACTGACAGCTTTGATATCAAGACTGGTGTTAGGCAGGGTTGTTTGCTGTCCCCATTTCTGTTTATTCTGGTGATTGATTGGCTTATGAAAGAAACCACCAATGGAGGAAGAAATGGCATACAATGGACCCCATGGACACAGCTGGACGATCTAGATTTTGCAGATGACTTGGCACTATTGTCGCACACACACGACCAGATGCAAGCAAAGACTACAGCTCTAAACAAAATTTCAGAATCTATTGGATTGAGGATACATCCTGCGAAGTCGAAGGTCCTAAAAATTGTTGCACCCCCAAGCGAACAAGTCAAAGTAGGAGATCAACCACTGGAAGATGTAGAGTCCTTCTGCTATCTTGGTAGTATCATTGACAATAAGGGAGGAACAGAGGCAGAAGTCAAAGCACGAATTGGAAAGGCACAGGCAGCTTTCACATCCTTAAGCAAGATTTGGAGAACCAAGGATATATCTCTAAAAACAAAGCTGAGGATATTCAACTCGAACGTGAAGTCAGTCCTGTTGTATGGATGTGAGACTTGGAATGCGTCCCAGGCCTGCATAAAGAGAATCCAAGTTTTCATCAACAGATGTTTGAGGAAGCTACTTAAGATCAGATGGACAGACAAGGTCAGCAATGAAATTGTTTGGAAAAGAACAAGACAGAGCCCAGTCAGAGAGGAAATTGGTAGGAGGCGATGGAGATGGATCGGCCACACTCTCAGGAGGCCAGGAAACAGCATCGCGAAGAAGGTATTGGATTGGAATCCCCAGGGCAAGAGATCAAGAGGAAGGCCGCGCGGAACGTGGAGAAGAGCCAGAGAAAATGATGTGCAACGAAGCGGAAAGACTTGGAATAATGTAAAGAGACTGGCCCATGATAGAGAGGGATGGAAAGTGTTTGTTGGTGGCCTATACCCTGATCCAGGGTGAGAAAGGCAATGATGATGAGGGCCTGTTTAATTAAATTTCGTATTTTGTGTTTGTTTCTGGAGAATGACCATGCAAAGGGTATCTTGGCAAGGGTGTCTAGGACTGCATGTGAGTTATATAAAATATCTTGGCATGTTTGTATATATATTATATATATTAGAAGGACCTAACCGCTGTTGCATTATAGTCATGTACTTACTTACTGCATTCCTACATGATAATGAAGACTGCAGTCCAAATGTTCTCAGTGGAAACCAAGTAAATTCTTCAATTTATTCAATGAATTTTGCAACAAGTTCTGCTCTTATTGTGACACCCCAAAGCTTCTAATTTACCACAGAATAGTAGGAATTCAGTAAAATGACAAATAATGACAGAAAAGATTTAGAAGATCTGTTTCATTAGCATTTATTTACAAATCCAATGTAATGCACACAAATAACAAAGACTTGTTCTAATATACAAATCAATGTGGTTTCAATGCCATCATCTGTTGTAAAGTGATTCAGTGGTAACAAATTAACAATGAAAAGCAAACCAAGATGTTGAAATGACATACGTCGATCGGCTGTTGAAACCTCATTAAAACTAAACTCAACGGCTACTTCAAAAGAGGTTTGAACAGCCGAATGATGATACATGTGAACGAGATCAAATACTGTACATGTAAGACATCCACATTTATTCAGAGAAACACAGGTTATCCGTTCTAGTAGAAAAAATTTTAATATTTACATACTGTCAAGTGGATAATTCAGGCAAAGAAAAATTGACACTGAGAAGTTTGAATTATCAGGCCCAATCTTCATTATTGCATTACATGTAAGAATGTCCTTTATCATGTACATATAAGTCAGCGTAGTTGTTCAAACTGCCCCGCTAAAGGAGCGAAATTCCACTCTGGCGTAATTCCTAGTTGATGCCTTCTTCAATTTGCAAAAAAAAAATAAAAATGTTTGTCTCCCTTGTAATAATTCACAATAAATTGACTTCAGATGAAGTTTGATGACTAAAATGAAACATATGCTCATATATATATATATATATATTTGTACCCCTTGAAAAAATTTGAGCGTATTGTACACCCCTTTGACAAGGAAACTAAGAATTTTCAATGCTATGACTCAATCAACTGTCATTTTATAGGTGGTCAAAGTTTGGCTATCATGCAATTTACTGAAGACAGAAAATACAAGGTGTTTTTCCACTTTTGAAAATGCCATAACTTTCAAAGCCTTCAAGTCAAAATAATAAGTTTGGTATCAAAATTCTTAGAGAAGCAAGCTCCATCAGATTAGACAATAACCAGTGACTAGTGATAAAAAGTAAAAATCAGTTTGAACTACCTATTGTAAATTCCCTGTCTGAATGGAGCTAAAATTATTTATCTCTGTGATACTTCACACAGATTACACATTCATTCAGTCCCATGTTGCTGGCTTAATGCTTTCCCCTTTGAGTTCCTGTTCATGCACAATTAGTTTTACTGTAACGATGGTACAACCAACATACTACTCTCACTCTGCTGCATAAGTAAGGATTATTCTTCTAGGTATGTGGATCTTTAAGTCTCTTAAATGATTACTTGAGGTTCAAAGTCAGAATAGAAGTGTTTGAATTTTCAAATCCAGTCTCACAGAGACAGAAATATTAAGATGAAGGTGCAGATTAAGAAATGACTTCCATAATTTCAATATGATTATGTGTAACCTGCAAGTTACATTTTGTACTGTTGAGGCTCTTGAACTTGGGGTTACACTTAATTGCTTTGAACTCTTCACATCACATGTGGGTATTGTCATCTCAATATTTCTCTTGTTTGACACATGACTCATGCAGACAAAAACTCTAGTCTCAGCATGCATAATAATATTACAAATTACATGTATGTGTATTCACAAGTCCTTGAGCATCATATAAGGGTAAACAAATTATTTTTTTGTTTGTTTTTGTTTTTGTTACTGTTTTGTGATTGCTTTATTTTGAGGATTTTTGATTATTTGCTCTCCCCTTCCATGCTTGGACTGCAAAAATACTTTACATTACAAATGTAAAAAGTGTCAACACAAATTCTCACAATGACTGCTGGAAAAACCATAAAGTAACAAACATAAAAATGTCTAACGGATGAAGGTAGACAAAGTCCACAATCACTACAATTTTAGCAGTGAAATGGAAACTGCTAAATGACAAAATTAAACAATTTTCCTTGTTTTCTCTATAATGCCCATGACTGATGAGTTGAAACAATGATGATGCAAACAATGTCTGTCAAGTCCATGACATTTGGACATTGGCTCAATACTGTATTTTAAACATGTAAGGTACCCTACATCAGCATCAGTTCCTTTAATTTTATCACTTTGTGATAAAGTATGAAGTTATAAGTCAGAGGCAATGGATGGTGTGATCACCAGTCTAAGTTTTGTCTGATAGACAGAACTTATTCCGCATCACTGATGACAATCACATCTTCACTTTTATCATCCTCTGCCGCGGTCACATGTGATGCTGTTGATGCCAGGGGAATGGAGGGCAAGGGAGTTGATGGTCCTTGTGGAGTCTGTGTGATGTTCCCTGGTGTGTCTGAGCTTTGATCCATTCTGGTGGGAACTGCTGAAGATGTAGTCACCACATCTGGTTTAGGTTGAATTATGTTAGTGTCAGGAAGCTTGCTTGTGTCTGTGTTGCTGAATGCAGTACTGGAAACCTGGCCTTCTGTTACCTGTGTTACTGGTTGCTGACTCCCAGCATCTGCTTCCTGTTCTTCTTTTGGTGTACTGGTCACCAGGCTTGACGTTGGCTTTGTACCACTGGAACTTATCACTACAGACTCCTCACTGTTTCCTCCAGGTTGCGATGTGCCTGAAATGTAACCATGAAAAGGGCCGAATGACATGCGACTCTTCTGCATCCAGAATATAAAGTGGCTTCTACCACTCATGGTAATTATATTCACATGTAAAAGCAACCACATCTCCACCATCTCTTCACAGATATGTGTAAAATATGACAACATTCCATTCTGCCAAATTGAAAAGGACAGCAGTTTTAATTAAAATACTGTTATCTTAATTTCTGAAATGAATTTAGCTGAATTATCAATAAATCTGGTTTCAGCATTTCCATGGAATTCAAATATGAATGCCATAAAATCTCATATACAGACAAAGAACAAATTGAAATTTATTCTTGTAAACCCAAAAAATCATGGACAACTTTCTCAATTGATCACTGGAGGTTAAGGTAAGTGTCTTATGACCATGAATTACATCAAACAGCTGGTTGGACAGAAGACAAGTCATTCCTTGAAGATTTGTGATAAGATTTTATACAGTGAAACTCTTACCAAATGATATGCCCAATTTTTCCATATCCAATCTCTCTAAAGCCAAGACAGGCACTAGTTGGCTGCTGCTTCTGGCTGGCTCAGCATCAGGCTGGTTGCTAATCTTCTCTGCACTTGACTGACTCTGTGTTTTCTCTGTACCACTGACTTTTTCAGTCGCTGACTGACTGTTGTTTTTTGACTGAGACTTTTCAGATCCTTGCACACCCTGAAAATCAGTGAGGTTTTCATTTTAGAAAATGTAGAATCGGTCACTAGTGTGGAATACTGAATAATTCTGTCACATAAGTGCATTCAATAAAGATAAGCTGCAAAACGGCACAACCTTTATTAAAAATCTGAATAGCAAACTGTAGAGATCACCATGGCAAACTGTACTCTTCTGCTTCTTGCGCTCTTAGTCAAATCACATTTTTTTTTTTTTTAACGCAATGACCTCCTTATGATATTAAAAGTTGGAATAAATTCCTCTTCTTGATTCTTCCTTGTGAAAGAAATCAAAACCAAATTAATTTACATGTTTTATATCCAGAGCTACAAATAGATTCATGGCTATCATTAAGTTTTACAACACTTGTTTTGTTCTCAGAGATTTCATTGTAAGAATCCTGTCAAACTGAAAATGATGTCACTGATATCCACATATTTATGTTGAACATCTGTGCACAAGAGGGAACTTCATGATACAGTGGAACTCGGACACAACGGCATTCGAGGGACCACTGCAAAACTCCCGTTCTAAACGAGATCCCGTTATAGGCAAGGTCAAAGAGAAACCATTCATATAATAGAGGGCTTGTCCTGGTAAAAAATTTCATTGTCTCTACAGATTTGAGCCATATTTTTTACACCCTTGTCCACCTCTTCAAACAATTTTGCCTTTGTTGCGAGAGACACATTTTCTTTTCTTTATTGCCATCATTATGTCGCAGTGAAATTTCTCATTCTCTGGTGATGCGTCCACTCGAAAGGTAGCGCAGCAAGTGACCACTGTCTGGTTAGGCTTAGATCTACACACGAGGCGCACATAGAATAACCACTCCCTTACTTTCAAGTTTACTACATGATGGTTTGAGATCTTTGTTTAGGATGATAGCTACTGTTAGCATAAATTTACACCCACCCTTACACACATGCCAATTTAATACGCCCTGTTTACAGCTGATTTTGTGTCATCGTCCACCTATGCCCACCATCCCATCACTCTACCTCCCACAGTTACACCATCTGGCACGAACAGCCTCACAAAGGCCTGGCAACTGGACATAACACCATTATCACCCCCCCCCCCCCCCCCCGATAGATCTTGCTGCCGCTCATTATTTTGCTCGATGTATTCCTTGACGTTGGAATGAATAACACAGTTGTATCAGAGGTGTGCTTTGTTTGCCACCATTGTAAACAGATTTTTTTTTTTACTTATGAGAAGAGTGTATGAAATGGGGATTTTAAATTATGCCTTTGTGCCCGAGGTCTTGTTCAATCCGAGGCCATTACACTTGAGGTCTATTGTATCATTCTGCCACAGAAAATGTACTCACTGGTGTCAGATATTTCATCAAATTTTGCTGACAGTATTTTATTGCTTGATCTGCAGTGAGTCGATTTACATCAGTCTGTGAAGAGAAATTGAAAACAGTTTCTCAGTAAATTTCCTTGGCCATCAGTACCTGGTAGACCTGCTACAGCAGTCATTCTCAGAATCTCAGGCCACATTCCTCCCCTTGCAAACCTAGGTTTCTTCACTTCCTCCCCAATTCTGAACTGTCAATTTTTTCACCATTATACTTTACAGTGGTAATTATTGAAACAGTTTATGAAACTAAATCCCTTTATTTCTTGCAATCAAATGCAAAAAGAAATAAGCAATAGAAGTTATAGAATAGATATTTTACATGGAGTTCCTCCTTTGATTGAAATCCCTCCCAAAAACCCTTCCCTGGCTGAAGCTCTCTCCTTAGATTTCAATTTCCTCCCCTGGGAGCTAAGTGCCTTCTCTTTGACAATCTCTATGCTAGAGCTTTGTTCTCTGGAAGATAACATTTCTTGTTCACAGGCAGCCCTCCTCTGCAAATGATGGCAATGAAATGAAGCTGGCAGCAGGATATTCTGCAGTAAGAATATCTTTTTAATGATTTATCTATCAATGAACCATGGAAATAAACAGCATGCAACAAAATGGAAGGAAAGGAAACTGTGTGGCATACTCAGATGCCACCAAGAACACTACTACAGATGGACAAGTTAGTACATTTCACTCCAAACTAAATGAATTATTTAAAAAGAACAAAACAAAACAAAAAGAACAAAATCATACAATATACATATAGAGAAGGGAAAGACACAAACAGCCAGAAATATCTGACATAAAGAAATATTGAAAAACTGTTGACCTATTTGAGGACAACTATTGGTGTTACTGACAACTGACAGTGGGTTTAGGGTTACAGATTGGCAATCACACCTTGCATAGAAAAAAAAACCAGAAAAAGATGCCCATCAGGGATGTAAATCTTCCAACTTACTTTGCCTTTCATCATGATCTTAAAGGCTTTGTGTAGAGCATCCGTTGCTGTCTCTAAGTGTTTGTACCCTTTGCCTTTGGAGTTCCACACCCGGAAAGTCCTGATCAAATTCTCTTCTCTCTGACCTTCTGACCAGTGGTCACTCACTTCCATTTCCTGCAGCACCACCATCACACATCTCCGAAAGGCCTCTTCTGCCAGTGCCATGCGTTCACCATCCCTAAGGTATTTTCTGTGCAGATCATAAGAGACCAGACATGTTTTCACAACTTTATTAATATATATCAATGGTTGGCTGAGCTGTATCAACGCACTGTATCAGTTCATTAATATAGCTTGGACTGTCCTTTTTTTTTCCCTTTTAGCAACGGTCGAATAAGCCTGATCTCATAAAAATCTTGTTATACTGAAAATCATTGGTTTGTTGTGGCTGTTTAGACAGTCTGACCTATCAATCGGTTAGATTTTAACTAGTCAAGGTGTTTTAAACATGTTAGTACTTTACCAATGTGTCCAAAGGCACACTGACAGTACAGCACACTGCTGGCCAAAAATTTTCACATAACTATGCAGGTTTTTTGCTTCTGCAGCTGCAACATAAAAACCTTACCCAAGTTTGAAATTATAAAAAAGCAAAAACTAGTGTCCATGAAGACCTACAAATTTGGTTGTGTGGCACTTCAAGAGAAAATAGTTGCAAGCTACAAAAAGAAACTGTGCCAACTGTTGTTGTCAATGACTCACTTTCCCTGGTCTGGTGTTCGCCTCAAACAATTGTGTATCTGTCTCAGCATGTCTAGGTCCCCTAATTCTGTCAGGACTTGCAGCAGTAACTTCACAGAACGATGGACATGAGAAGCAAAACAACCTGAGCGGTCAATGTCTTCGATGGGAATCTTCCACAAACCCTGCATAATGAGGAGTAGAAACATACTCGTAGAGGTTGTGGATATCGAGGGGTATTTGCCATATTGTTGTATGTGACATTTTGCCGATTTTGAAATTTTGTCAAGAAAATGGTTCTCTCATTACCTAAATTCATTATGTTTAAGTGTCAACCCAATCGGTTAAAACCTTTTCGAGATGTGTGTTTGTGACACAATGTTTCATGCGTTTAAGCCCTTCTGCCGTCTGAACTTCAATCCTCATTTTCTCAAAAAGGCAAAAATGCACATACAACAATATGGCAATTACACAATGATATATGCTAAGCAGACAACAAAACACGGGATATGAGCTCCAGCAAAGCAATGCAAACATCAAATAAAGGTGTTGCATTAGCAAAAGCTAATGTTCATTGTGAAATATATCAACACAGCAAATCTTGAATCAGGGGAAGCAGCCAATCACGTACTCATGTATGCTGATGATAATATAATACTATAACTCCATCAAAGCACAAGGTTGTTACCTTATCTATGAAATGAGTGAAACTGGAAGAAAACAAATATCATCTGTTCTATTCCTGAGCAAGAGGCCCATTGGAATTAACGGCATGCTGAATGAATGTGCTTGCTCTATGAAAACCTTGTATTATTCAGAATGGATACCCTGCATTAACTATACAGGTTTGCAAGACAATAAGATAGTGAATCAATTCTCTGTACGACACTCACAGATTTATAGTCCACATTTGCTTTACACCAGGTGTACAAGAAGAAAGGATGGTAAGCTTACTGATCTCTTTCCATCACTCAGAATAGATAATCTGCATTACTTTACATGTACAAAGGGACAAAAAGGTGTCAAGCTGCACTGTCTCCACATGAAAATGTTACACTGACCTGGAAGAAGTTGGTGAGTTTTTTGTCTGAGAACAGGCCTGGTGCTGGCATGTGTGGCTGTTCTTGCCAGTCTGGTCGTCCCAGCAAAATATCCCGGGCTTTGTCCAGTTTCTGCCCAGAGAGAGAAAGTGCAGTGTGCTTTCATAGATTGTAATGTCATTATTTCCAACATTCGCAGGAGAATGTATGCATGTACAGTACTAAAGAAACAGAAATGACATACATGCATGTGTAAATAGAAATTATTAGCTGAATTCTGTGGGCCATTCACACAACTGATCAGTCAGAGTCAGACAAAAGAACTCCTGATGTTCTAGAGAACTAAACATTCTCAGGTTTTCAGGTTTAATTCAATCAAGAGAAAAACATTGCCAGCAAATAATAATAATGAGAGTGAACAATTTTGTGGCTGACATTCACCAGACACTCCTGAAAAATATCTGTTATATCATTCGTTAATCAGAAGGTATTAGGGTATTAGGTATATAGAACTGGATAGCGTAAATTTCTCTAATGACAATATTTTGGCTACAGATCATGGATAATGGCAGTGCCTTTCACGTGAATGTCATAGCTATAGATCATGGATAATGGTGGTATCTTTCATGGCAATGTTATAACCACAGATCATAGATAATGAAGATGTCTTTCACGTGAATGTCACAACTACAAATCATAGATAATGGAGCTGTCTTTCATGTGAATGTCATAACTACAGATCATGGACAACAGCCATGTCTTTCAAGTGAATGTTATAAATAGAGATCATGCCCATGGCAGTGTTTTTCGTGTGAATGGTATAACTACAGATCATGGATAATAGTAATGTCTTTCACGTGAGTTTATAATTGCAGATTATGGATAGTGCCTGTTACTTAACATAGTCCATAGATAATAGATATTATCAGTTTCATCAGTGAGGACTACCTTAGCCACAGATCATGGTTGGTGTCAATGCAGTTATGCAATCATGGAAGCAACAGAACTCACCTTTGTGGTGTAGTAGAGATCAGCCAATCTGTACAGGGACTTGTAGTGAGATGGGAATCTTGTGGCACACAGATGCAGCCCATACATGCACTTTTCAATGATCTCACCACGAAGGATAAATGGGTCTTTGGCTGTGATTGTTACAGCTGTGTTCTTGCCCTCCTCACCAGCAGCTGAAACTGTAGACTGAGGCTCTTGAGAGGAGATGAGCTCCATCATTTCACTTCCCGGTGCTGTCTTGGCTGCATGTGTGCTACTTTCACTAGATTGCTGATCTTCTCGGCCGACTTGCTGGCTGGTCACTTTTTCTTCTGACGGCTTCAGTGACTTGGGCTCTTCCATATCATTACTGGCTGGCTCTGAACAGGTAGCTGTCTGGTCATTTCCTCTCTCCTTACTGCTGGTCATCTTTTCCTCTGTTGATCTGAGTGACTGATCCTGTGCTTGCCCATTACTACTGGCTGGCTTTGCATCTGATGACACTAGAGATTGGTCATTTTCCCCTTCCTCACAAATGGTCATCTTTTCCTCTGTTGATCTGAGTGACTGATCCTGTGCTTGCCCATCACTACTGGCTGGCTTTGCTTCTGATGACACTAGAGATTGGTCATTTTCCCCTTCCTCACAAATGGTCATCTTTTCATCTGATGACTTCAGTGATTCGACCACTTCCGTATCATTGCTGACTGACTCTGATGATCTCACTGTTTGGTCATTTTTTTCGTCGTCATTGCTGGTCACCTTTTCCTCTGACGGCCTATGTGGCTGGTCAGCTCCTCCATCCTCACTGCTGGTCAACTCTATACATTTTTCTTTATCTTCAGTCTCCCACTTCTCCTTTCCCTCTTTCACATCAGAGTCCAAGTTTTTCTGAGGTACATCTCCTGCCTGTCCAGTTGGACTCATATTCTTAAAATCTCCAGTTCCATCCACAGCAGAAGCTGCACTGTGTAAAGCTTGCACATTGCTGCATTTCAATTCAGACTGAGCTTGGACAGAATCTTCTTTACCAAAACTCTGATCTGTTTCTGTCATTACTACAGCAACCTCTGTCATTTCCACATCTTTGACTGAATCATTTTCAGATTTATCAATGACGGCATCTAGCTCAATATCTTTCATCTTCAGGTCTTCAGGTTTCTGATCCAGTTGGTCACTCTCTACTTCAGATTTCTTAGTTTGTTCTGGGAAAGTTGAATTTTCGGTATCAAGATCTGTCTGACGTTCCATGTGAACTTCTTGGATGGTTTTCTCAGCATCTTGCTTTTCGCTGACTTCAGAATGCAGAACAATTCTGAATACATCTGACTGGCCTTCTTTTTGCTCCTTGTGGTCATCTTCTGAGTCTGTGTAGGCAAACTTATGTGAAGCTATCTCATCATCATGGGCAGATGAAGGGGTGAAGCCTTCACTTTCTCTGCGAGCGACTTCCACTGGACACGCTGCATGACCAGTGTCCAATAAAGGAAGAGTTGTTCTTTCAGTATGGACTTCCATCATCTCTATATCACTATGAATGATTTTGTCATCAGTTGTAAGTTCAACACTGGATGTGATTTCTTCTGACCTGGGAGTGGTTGAGTCCTGTGACATCTGATCATTCTCTGATTGTCCTGCCTGGGTAAATACAACATCTTCATCTTCATCCACATCCATTGCATCTGTGTCAATATCTGCTTCGTTGCCACAGGAGAACCCCCCGTCCTCCTCCTCCAAGCTCTCTATCTGACTGTCTGACTGACTGCCATCTTTCACATTGTCTGCCTCACTGGGACATTCAGAAATCTCACCAGCATCTACCGCACTGGGAGACTGGGTAGGCTGCAAAGGTTTTACTCCACTGGATTCAGTCTGATCCTGCTGTTCATAAACATTAGTGTTCACTTTGGCTTTTGGGTCACTTGTTGCTCCATGTGATACCGATACTGCGTTCAAATTGTTATCTTGTACACTGTCATTAAATGCTACTGTTGTTGGTGCATCTGATCTATTTCCATCTGTAGATATGACCACAGAAGTACATGTATTTCCAACTGATTCAGACTTGGGGTCAAGTGTCCCTGACAAAGCTGAATTCCCCTGATCCTCTGTTTCCATCTCTTGGACTACTTCAACATCTTGTGGTGCTGGTGTTTTATCAGCACATTCTGTAGTTGGTGCAGCTGTTGTTGAAACTTCTGCCTTGCCGGGCTCTGTGTCTGTATAATATTTAGAATCATTTTTAGATGCATCAATGATAGCTTGTGTTGTGGAGCCTTGGACAAATGACTGAGCCTGCTCTTCTTCCCCGCTGGTGTCGGTGACACATGTAGATTTGTCTGAAACATTTTCACTTGACTTTTCCTGTGGAGTATCTGTGCCTGAACTTTGACTAGCAGTAACTTTTCCCTCCTGCCCCTGCTGACTCCTTGTATCTTCTCCTTCAGACTGTGAATCGCTGGTACTTTTATGACGAGAATACTCATGATCCAGAGGATTTTTGTGATAGACTGGCCTGGGTTTGGTCTGGGCTGAACCTTCAGAGGGTTTTGGAGTCAAAAAAGGTTCTTCCCTGAAAAGAAAACATTAGTTTAGAAAAACAATGTTACCAGTTTAGAGGTACATTGTCAATGGGTAATTTGATTTTCATACAGCTAAGATCAATACTTGGGGTGACCTGAATTACTGATTAGAACACTGTGTCTGACCTTTGGTTGATTGTAAGTCATATTGCATGTATGAAGAGAAAGACTTTCACTACTGTGTAAAGGTAACATTGCAGTTGACATAGGCAAAAGGTCAGACACCCGGACACTGCACTCACTGTCCAAAACTCTGCTTTACTGATACCGATATCTACACCACTTAGAAATTTAATTACTATTTCTTGCACTTTCTCCTCAGATCTGATCAACATTTCACACTCCAAGGTGCTGGATTGGATGGTTTTGCGGAAATTATGATTTCTTTCACTTGATCTATTCCAAACTTGACCTCATGAGAACTGTCATCCCACAGAACTGCTAAATCAGTTTCACTTCTCCCTTCCCAGATGTGACAATTTTGTCTTCATCTCATCTTACTTTCAATTTCCAGTGTTTAAAAAAAAAAAAAAATTTCAGTGATCTCAAGCATCAAGGAAAATCTTAAAATTGAAACTTCAATGTTTTGGACATGAACTGAAAGAAGTTAAGACTTAAAAAAAGAATCATTACTTCCGACAAGAAATTTGCCTTGGTCAAGCAAAAACTAAAGAGCACAGCATCAAGGACATTGGCAATGATGGTACACAGATTGATAGCTGAGATTAAAACACAGTACTCTATCTCTCTCTCTTTACTTTCACATCCTTTCCACAAACATACTGAAATATAGCCACAAGTGGAACCAAAATGAAATAAGTATGGATAAAGTGTGGTGCAACCACATACCTAACTTCTTCGGCAGTTTTCTCTGGTTTCTCCTCTGCTTTCACGAATGGACTCTGTAGAGATTCTGTGACATATTTATCCAGCAGCTCCAGTTGGTCGTCAGCTTTTCTAGACAGTATTAACTTCAGCACAGACACCTGGATACGGTAGAAAACTTCCAGGGCTTCTAGGGCAAACCGGGGTGGAATACTAACAAACTGGATCTTCTTGGGATAAGGAGCTCTCTCTTCATACAAGCAAATAGCAGCCTGGTAAACAAACAAAAGTGTTTAGAAAAGTTATAGTGAACAAAAAAAAATGCACTTACTGACATAAAATGTATCTCAACAAAGTCAATTCAAGATGGCAATTTTTCAACTTATTATAACACACTAGATGAGGTACCCAGCACTGCCCAGGATAACCTGTGCTCCCGCCTCTCTCTCTCTATCTAATAATCTCAGTCTTGCTTTAGATGTCATGTGCACCAGGGCACTATGCACTCATTTCAAGGTCTCATGATAATAAGAAGTACATCCAATTTTAATGCAGACACAAAAGTGTGTTAACACATTCAGCAGTGCTTTCTAGCATTGTGAAATTTGGTATCATAGTGTACCTGCTACCTAACTGGCTCCCCCAAGAACATCTGATATCTGAAAAGAATTAACATTTTCTCAGTAATCGCTGCGCTTACAACTTTCAAAATCAAAATCAACATTTTGAGTTATTTGAAGTATGACATTGCGGCCTTCAATTTAGTTTAATGAAGGTGTTGATTTTCTAGAAAACATTTTTTCAAACATTTCCATCTGAGAGTTAGACACTGAATCACATTTTTTAATTGCCAAGAGTCACGCAAAGAAATGTTTGGAGAAGAAGAAGACCCTTTCATTGCGATGTGTCCAGATTACGAAATCTGTTAGATTTTTGGCTGGGTTGGGCTCTCTTTATTGTGTGGTGTGCAATTATTAATGGTAATCTAATGTTTAATTGTTTTATCTATACTAGTTGCCCTGCTGACCAATATGTAAACTGAGGCACAGAATGAAATCTCCTGTCATACTTTCTAATTGTACTTGAAAAAAATGCATCTCTTTTTTCTCCGGTTCAAACTGTTGGAATATTTTCTTCTGTTTAACTCAGCTGTGGCTCAAAGTCAACAAAAGTATTAAAAATGTAGTGAACTTCAAGACATTTTAAAATATGCCCATGTAAACTTTTGCGTCTTTCTGTGCGTAATATGATATTTTGTAGAATTTAAGGCTCAGCGTTTACAAAGCCTTTCATGACTGAAGGCCTACTTCCTTTATGATACATGTATTACAAAATGATACCAATCATGTTGCTGAAGAAAGCATATTTTTGTCACCCCCGGCAAAGCTGGGCTATGTGAAAGTACCGTCCAAACTTTATTTTGTTCCCAAACAGGGGAATCAAAGCAATATTAAGATGAACCCTAAATGATGTCATGTTCAAAATGACTACTAGCCAAACCTGTTTATAGTGTTCTAAGAAAACTCCTGGCGTATCCAATTGCTTTTCTGCCACTTTGCCCATCATGTAGTGTGTCAGCCAGTCTTCCTCACTGCCATCACCTTCACACTCACTAGCCTTGCCATAGCTGAATTTGGCCACTTGCAACATTTCTTGATGTCTTTTGACTGCCACCTGTTATTCATATAATACACAGACAATATTATATTCATAGACTTTACATTTCTTTCATTTACCTGGCTTGGATAGAAAAGGCTTTGATTTTTGATTGTCTTGAATTGTGGGGGTGTGAATTATTTTCAGGTATATTATTCAGATAAGGAACTTTCAATATCTGGGCAGATGAGAACAAGCTCTTTTTTGGTTCCATTTTTTGTTTTTAAATGAACTTCGAAAACAATTTGTGTAAAAATTCATCAAGCGAAGAGACTCTTTGACAATGGAAATCAGTAAAGTAACTGTTCAAATTTAGATGCAATGCAAGATTCTATAACTCTAACTCTAATTAAAATGATCGTGTTTTGCTTCTATCACTTTCCATGTACCATGAGGTTCAAAAGACTGAGACAGCTCTCACCTTTAAAATCTCCTCACTGATAGAGATGCTGTCTCTGTACATAATCTGTCTAGATGCATGAGAATGCAGCTGATAGGCCAAGGAGCCATATTCAAGCCATAACTTTCTACTCCCACTCTCCAGTTCCACTGCTCTACGGAAACATCTGAGTGCAGCCTCTGACACCTTGAGTGGTTTCTCAATTTTCAAATCAGTCTGCAAAGGAAAGACAATTCTGATACCAAAGTGTTCACAAGTCTCAAGAGCAGTGTATAGTATGTAGGTATGTTTTGTCTGATTTGCTGCATTTGGGTCTAAATACAGTGGAATCTGCTTAAGCTGAAAATCAGGGTACCAACACTTGTATTTCGTATTAACAGCATTTTGGATAAACAGCGATTATTTTTGTTTAAAATCACCACTTATTGTCTCTTAAAGAAAAGTGATAAGACGTCTTGGTAATTTTTCTTCATTACTCCCCTTCATATACTATATTATTCAACAACCCAACTCCATTGTGTGCATCTTTATGTACAAACTGATTAATTTCTGATGACTACAACAGCTGGAGAAACATACTCAACAGATTAAGTAAAAAAAGAAACCACCAAAAAAACCCACCAAAAGACAACTTTATGAACAGGCGAATAAACTCTTCGGCATTCTGCTTTATACTCTGAAGTCCGACCAGTGGTTCACTGGTTAACATCTCCTTGTCACAATGCCTTTGATTTAGAAGAGATGCAGTGAGCAATAAGACGGTAGTTACGTTTCAAAGATGGCAGTGACCCGATGCATGAAAATACGGCTTGTGCACTATGCGGTCAGCTTGACCTTGCCGTATTGGTATGCTCGTGCAGAGTGAATGCCTGGAAAATCGATGCCGTATTTCGACGCCTCTCACAGCGTGAGGGTTAAGACATTATTTTCAATATGTATAATTACTGATACAGTGGTCACCGCCTAACAGCATGCCGGCTACCAGCACAATCCTTATAACAGCACGCTCTTTAAAACAAACATAATTTTTTCTATATAAAAGGTCCCCTCTAACAGCACGCTTATTTAAGTATCATTTGCATAAGAGCACGCTTTTTTCATATCAGAGAGATGAAAATTTTTTACAAACGATGTGTATTACATGTACTTGACCACCAGACAGGCAGGCGCTATTTGCAACGAACCTGTGAAGGTGCCGCTACTTTAATCAGTTACGTATAGGTAGGTCAAGCTGGCATGTGAGGGTGGGGTTGGAGTCAACAGAGAGTATGGGACCGCCATAATCTCTTGCCAGACAGACACACGTTCTTTAAAATGGACACATGGCGGCGGCGCTGCTTTGATCAGTTGCGCATAAATGTAGATCAAACTGACTGTATGGGTGGGGGGCGGGAACAACAGAAGGTTTGTGACCGCCCTAATCAGTTGCAAAGGTTTGAGTGGGCGGATAGCAAAGAACAGAGAAAATATTCGTCGCACTTGATTGGTTTTTGCATCTGATCGGCTTTTGCATTCGATTGGTCAGATTCTTTCCAATTTTGTCATGATTAGGCCTTACTTTACCGCAAGGCATAAGGCCTCAGTCTACATTGATGAGTTTAGGGACACTTATGAAGCGTGTTAATTACACAGTGCACATGCCTGCATGGTTCCCTCCCCCTATACACCTAACAGCACGTTCGCCTACCAGCACCCTAAACACTGTCTCCCGGGTACCGTGCGGTTAGGCGGTGACCACTGTACTACATTATCTTTGGTAACTAACCTTGTGTGCACACACATTTAAATTTCCTTTGCGAGCACATTGATAAATGTGCCCGCGTACATGTACATAGCTTAGAGGGAACACTGCTCTTCATACATTAAACCAATTTCTCACTTACAGAATTAAGTCTCTGTTCTATCTGACTCATTTTTGCCAGTGCTATGCCAGCCCACGAGTCCAACCTATTGCAGTTCAGCACCACATCCTGTAAGTAAAACTTCACTGCTTTCACTGGCTCTTTGCTCTTGAAATAGAAGTCTCCGAGTAGGTAATACAAAAGGCTGCAAATGCCATGAGGGTCATTTTTCTTGTTCACTGTGATTCCTGGCTGAGTAGGTGCTGAGCTGCTAATTCCTTCAATGTAGTCAGTCACCATTGATGGGCCTTGACATATGGAAAAAACAACAGCAACAAGCCAGTTAAATTAATTTTGCTCAAACTAGCAAAGAAACCCCTTCATATGAACCGGGGCTAATTGGTTTAGTAGGGTGAAAAATGGAGTGTACAAACGAAAGCAGAATGCAAAGAGAATAAATCCAACATTATAAGGCATAGCAAGATTCAGTGCACACCAAGAATTTTGTTCAGCGAATGCACATCTGATGTCCTGTTCATAACATGTGGCCTAAACATTCTTGCAAGTTAACAGTTCAATATTACTTTGCACGTTTTGCGGACCATTCCTCAGACATGCTTGTTTGTGTGCTCTTGTACAGCCTGAGTGGTCACAATCATATTTCACTTCTTCATACCAAATTTCAGAGAGATTTGCTCTGTACAGATTTCAAGTCTATTGAAGACAAAAAATACAGAAGATGTCATGTTCTTTCCATGAAAACTAAAGCTGTTTCTTTGATGATTTGCAACTAATGTTTTTTGGTAAACATTTTCTTCCCATCATATTACCTGGCTTTAACTGATCTGGCACTAACTCACTGATCCTGCGTAGGAGATTCTCCACATCTGGTGATATTGCGTTGGTCCGGTAACTGTCAAATTCAGGGACTGAATGTGGAGCAAAGTGGTGAAACACTGGTCCAGCTCTCTCCCAGGTCAAGGGCACTGGTGCTGCACTGTGGTCACTTAAGTGCCTGTCAAAATTTTCATAAAAATCATAAATATGTAAAGAAGTAACTGACAGCACAAGAGAATGAATCTGTCTATTGAGACAACTGCAAGATGTTGATTCATAAATTAATAAAAGCAGCACATTTTTCTGACATTCATAACATGTTCCTTAAAATAAAACACAACTGCTACATAACCTTGCAGGATACCTGCACTATAGCCATTAGCTGTACTCGTACAAGAACAGAAACATTATTCTGACTCGTCCTGCCCCATGTTGTTTGGCCTTGGCATTCTTCATACACTGCTGGAAAACTAATGAACTATTATAATTTGATAGCTTGGAGGTTGTTCTCCCTTTTGATAAAAAGAAAGTGGCTGAACGATACAGTCATGAACCTTTCTGAGATGAAAGGTAATGAAATAAGCTAGGCTTTTACAAAAGCCAGTATATGGAAAAATGACTCGGAAAAGTAATTAGACAAGTGAAAACAAAATAATGTGAGGCTGTGGATTTCTTCATCAAATTTTTCAGGATTTAATTCCTCACTAGATGCCATCAATTTAAAATACATGTGCCTCAACAGCATCTTAAGTAGAAAAATCTTTCAGAATAATCTAAAACCTTTAATTCCATTGCAGAAAACATAACAATGAACCATAACTAAGTTTATAACACACAACTTAGATGTGGGTTTTCCAATTCATTCAAAGGGGTAGCCATGCTTGTTGAAAATTAGTGCCATCCCACTGTCACATTGTAGCATAGACCAAGTAAGAAAACTGACAACTTTGTCTGACTCACCTTGCTTTGCCTTTCCTGTTTGGATGTCCATACAGACAATAGAAACACTGCTCAAACACTGGAGCTACCTCTTCCTGAAATTCTTCACCTTTGCCTTTCACTGCCTTCTCCAGTTCTGAGACAGTAAACAGCAGTAGCAAACCACTGTCTCGGGTGCACCATGAGTGTCTGAAAGTTGAGCAAACATCAGCAATGGTGAAGTCTTCATTTTAATGTTATCACTCCCTTCCATTTACGATTGACAAAGCCTGCACTATTCACATGTATGAACATGAAGCAAAACAAATGGGATGAAGCGTTATATAAATGCTGTATATTTTTATTATTATTAAAAAAAAAGAAAAAAATGCACTCAGGCCCAAACTGTTGCAACATTTGCCCACTATGCAAAGCCCTTTCTTTGCTTCATCTTTTCTATTTTTTTTTCTTCAAATATTGAGGTGTTGGGATGACCTAGGGTGGGGTGGTTGTGGTATGGAATGTGCTGAGGTTGGCAGGCTCACTACAAAGCTGGTTCATACACTGCAAGAGATATGCCTGTGGTTATTGGCTGGTACATTAAAAAGTTGCATATATAATAAAATTAAATGGGAAGACTGCATGTTGCAGAAATGTAAGAATGTTCCAAAAGAAACTCTTTTACCATTATAAAACATGCAGAACTATAGTTTTATCAAGTGACAGGAAATTGTCAAAAAACAGCTGGAAATGAGCAGAGTTCAACAGAAATTCATGTAGTCTGTTTTTGATAGAAGAATTAGTACAGAAAGAGATGAGTCTAGCATTCATTCCAATTCCTGAACAGGTTTTTGATACATAATAATAAAATTTTTATCATGGTGAACTTCTTTACCTTGCATAAGTCTCTTCTAGGGTAGAGGAAAATGACTGAATTCAACATTTCCATATTCTGATTCAAATTTTATCCCTGGCTTACCTGCCCAAATATTCATGAGATTCCACCAACATGGTCAAAGGCCGGCTCATTTCATCTTCACTTTCATCCTCTCCTGCCTCAGTCTGATCTTTCTCCTGGTTATCTACACTCATCTTCTCTCCTTTCTCTTTTTCAGACTGGATTTCCTCAAATTTCAACACACTGTCACCAGAAAGATGTCAGGGTTTACATGACAATTCAAATTCCATACAAGAAATAAACGAACAAAGACTTCTTGAAGCATCTGAATCGGCACAGAGTCCAACTGAAAATCTGCAACCTTTTGAATGTGCATATTATTATGCTCATACATTAAATGCCTGAGTCCTTTTTTATGAAAACTGAGCTGACATCAGTCTCTTGTTTGGGTACTTTCATAACCTGCGTATTTATTTATAAACATCCATAACAACACAAAGTTTTTGAAGGAAAAACCAAAAGTATTACAGTTGACATTGCTCATCATGATGTCCTGGGGACATTTATAATAAATAACATCACGCAATCCATCAAATCTTGCTAAGCACAGGTAAACTATGAGTTTTTTTAAGGGGGGGGGGGGGTGTGTTATATATTGTGTAGGTCTATGGGCATTAGGTTTTGTGAGGGGTTACTGCTTAAAAATGTACATATATTCGTTCAAAGTCATGGCGTATGAAACATTTTAAAAGAGAATGCTCTGTTTCAATTATAATCCATAAGGGCAAAAATCCATTGAAATCCAATAAAAATTGAAAGTCAGCATAAAGATATCAAACCTCAAGAGACACAACATGCATTGCTGGATCCAGACCTCCCAGGTGCATGTAGTACTAACAGGATATGGGGAGATTTATAAATATAACGCAGGAGGTTACTGCAACATTTTAGAAACTCAACAGATAAACGCACACGTGCACACACAGTAATGCCGTAACCGTGTTGGAAAAAAAGCATGAACCACATCTATAATAAATCCCCCCCTCCCCCCCCAAATGATTTAGTGCTGAAAATGAGGGTAAAAATGCTACTCTCGTATATAATGCAGCTGCTAACTTTGTAAGACCTGGGTAGGTTTGTGTAAAACATTTTCGACAAAGCTGAAGAAGTCTGGTCAGCCCAATCTGGCACGCATGTTACCTCCACTTGAGTAGCCTATTAAGTTTGCTCTGTCTCCCTACCGTAACCTCTATCCCCAATGCCTGACCTGAGTAAAATCAGTGACCATACACATTTTATGACATCTGATGCATCCTTTACTGTTATATTGCATTATTGATCCACATGATGAATAACACATGGCAATGATAATAAGCTTGCCTGGGTGATAGGAACTGGTGATGCCGGCAGATAAATTTGCAAAATCCTACACTCATGGACAAAGCGACCACATGCAGTCATACGCATGGCGGCACGGGTGCACGCTGGTTAGGTGACATAACAGGGGTACGCAAGACGAGGCAGATACAGAACAATGGCAGGTATGAGCTGTACTGAAACAGCTATTACGAAAGATGACGGCATGCATTTGACCATGGCACGGATTAGGAAAATCATACTAAGCATTTTTTTTCCTCTACCGGTCTTCAAAATGAGATCACATAAAGAGTAAAGACGGATTCCAAGATGTCACGCTAAGCATTTTTATCTGGTAGAAATGAGACATTGGGAAAGGGATAAAAGAAAAACATTGCGCAAAACGAAGATCACATAAAACGACTTCATGGTATGTGAAGTGGACTGTATTTCAAATTTTCAAATATAACTACTTTTTTCATGATTATATAAAAAGATGCAAGCATGACGATATGATGCACAAGTCTTTGGCCACAATTGATTGAAACACAATCTTGATTAGCGAGATTGAGATAATAAAAAAAACCCAAGAGGGATTTAAATTCCTTCCATTAGGACTATTTCCAAAGACAAAAAAAGCTGCAACTCATTTGTCACGGCATTTTAATATTGCGCTGCGTTCACTCTTTGGCACTGAAACAGACTAGTGCCAACCAAGAAAACAAAAACAAATTTAATAGTTTAATCACTCTGACCATCAATCAAAATTCCCGGTAATTGGAATTCTAGGATAAGCAAACATTGAAGGAAATTTTCTGTACTGGAAAAAAGGGACC
Source organism: Onchidella celtica (assembly GCA_963931925.1). Lineage (NCBI taxonomy): Eukaryota > Metazoa > Mollusca > Gastropoda > Systellommatophora > Onchidiidae > Onchidella > Onchidella celtica. The sequence continues at coordinate 42,511,114 of OZ007572.1, read as the reverse complement.
ACATGATGAATTGGTAAATGTTTTGCCTTTTGACTGCTTCTAATAAGGATGAAATGGATAGAATTTTGATGTAAGATAACAGTTCAGAGTTGTAATAAGTTGCAGCCACCCAAGTTGAGAAAATTGAGCAAACTGATGGTTGGGTTAAAAATGTACCATTCTTTTCATAGTAAACGATAGCAGACATCTAGGTTGGCAAACATTGAAAACTCTTTATTTCAGCCATAACCATCATCAAACGCAATTTTCTCAAATTGGCTGGAGCCACATAATACTGATTCTGTGCCATTGTCTCATATACATGCACAAGCAGTTTAGACAAAAAAAATCTCACTGGTACAAAATTTTCCAAGGTAATACTGATCCAATGGGCATCTCTGTGACATTGTCTCCGACATCCAGACAAAGTTCTATGACAGACACCAAATTATGAGACATTCGCACCAGGTTTCTGTGGCTCAGCGACTTCAAAATATTTTCATCTTCATTCATGATCCTGAAAGAAAAACAAAACATGTCAGTTCAGTATTAATGGGTAGTGATCTCTGTCTTCACTACAAATCTTGAATGAAAACCAGTATATCTGACACTATACCATTTAAGCAAAATTCATTTTTCATATCAGATTCACGGCCAATCTGTCTCCCTTTGTTGCCATTAACATTTTTCAACTAATGAATGAAACTCTGACGCTTCATAGGAGTTGCTAAAATGTTGTCTGTGCACTGTTACTCCACTGAGATGTTCAGTGACACGTCAGTGCCAACTGACCTTAAGAAATAAGAAACAAAACAACAAAAAAATAAAACTACAAAAGTAAATGTTTCCATGTGTCAAACAAATACCAACAGCCATACTGCTTCTCCTGGCCATGGTTCACCCAGATCTTCACCATACATTTTCTTATTCCCCATAACAACTTGGTCACTGGAGGTAAAATGATTGTGGCAGAGGAGAAAACACCCAAACTTCACCTGTCAATAATCTCAAACAATGAAACCAATGTTGTAGCCCAGTCTTGATGCAGCTGTAGGGTGGGAACTCTTTTGTAATGAAGAACTGCTTCATGCAGAAACACCTCTGCCCACTGCATACACTCAGTTATTTTCTTGATATTGTACAGAGAGTCCAGTAACAACAGGAGCTGAGATGGGCGTTCCCTTTGGCTCATGGCTTTTACACTCATACTGGGCTGTAGAAATAAATTAACACCAAAGTTCTTCACTGAAAAACAAACGCTATCATATGAGAGCAGAAGTAACTGTTTATAATGTTTCTAATGCTATTTCTTATTTGGATGTGAAAAGTTTCAGGTAGCTGTTTGAGCATGTGCATTACTATTTCACACCACAGATTTCTTTGTGTGTGTTTGGACAAGTTGAACAAATTTACAGTGTTTGAAGAGCCGGGTTTTTACTGGCCTGTTGTTAGGGCACTGCAGTATTGCACACAACACCATATAGCTGAACAGTTGATGGATAAAACTTAGTATTTTCTCTTTCCGGCTTTGTAATTAGACTAGTCTGGCCTTTTGACGGAGGTCAAATAACATCATGTCACCTTTTCACTGAAAGTTGATGTAAGATGCTCTACAACTTTGCTGTAATGTCCTTCATCATACAGTTTCTGTACATCCTCCAGTGAACGACAGCGCTGCAAGTTCTCCATCTGGCATTTGGCTTGGGACATAGAAATGCGTCGGTTCTCTTTCAAATTGGGCAAGACAAATGCCACTGTTTGGAAAATTGACAGAAATAAACATTCACATTACAGAAGAAAGAATAATTCAAAACTCTTGGATAGGCAGGTCTACTGGAGATCTTCAGGGGGAAAAAACCTCTTTCGAACCAGTGTTTCGGCACTTGATTTTATTTAGGACAGTCTTAAAGAGAGTTCGTTTTGAATCTTATTTCTCCTTCCCCAAGAAAGGAATGATGGCTTCAAACTGAAAGTTGCTTATCAAGGTTTGTCATAAATTTCTACTATGGACCATATGTTACTTTCACATATCTGGGCAGCTTGTAATGGAAAACAGCCTGTCTGTAAATTCAAATTCCTCTTTGGGGACCACAGGATAACTATTTCCCATTTAAAATGAGACATGCTCTGCAAATACACTCCTGCTTTCCCTTTTCTTTTCTGGTCTCACCAAAACTTCAAAACTGTGTTTTTAAAAATTTGTTTTATGCATTCAGCCTTTTCATCTTACTTTTGATAGATCAGTTGTACTCAAAGCACATTGGACGGATGCATACCATCTGAATGCAGGAACTACAAAAATGTGCAAAGAAATCCTGCAGCAATAAAATTGCACTCTTCTGAGATTTCACTGCCAAAATCACCTGGATCATCTCTTCATTCAAAAAGCTACACCATCTTATCTCCAAATAATAATAATTTCATAAAGTTATCAAAAGTAAACAACTTTTACCATCCTGATTCGTTTCTTTCTCCATATCAGTCAAAAGTTCCAAAACAATCTCAAAACAGTCCATAGCATCAATGGTCTCGTTCAGTAGATGATGCTGTCTTGCCTTGAGCCAGTAAACTCTCACACAAAACTCTCCTAAGCTCGAGCCTGCACTCAGGTTTATAAATAAAACAGCAATAGTTACTAACAAAATATCTGCTTTGATAAATGAATCCTGATATTAATGTTCAAACCAGAAAATGAGAAATGAAATGTCATTGGATATTATACTCAGCAAATCTCTGCCTGCAATCGAAAGTTTAAAAAATTCCACCGCAAATCAATACAAATGATGTGCATATCTTAGATACTGTAATTTAGATGTATACATGACTGTCATATCTATGTCTGTCATTCAATCATCTAGTTAGTCTGATCTATGAAATTCGCATGGTTATCTCTAATAGGATCTGTGTGGTCACATGGTGTATCTGTTGCTTGTCTCTTAAAACTACCAACATGCAAGTTCTTGATATGTGTTTGACTTTCTTGCCAAGCGTAACTTGGTGCCATTTCCTAACCTCAAAGGAGGAACGTGTTGTACTATTACATGACGATAGACTCTAAGTATAATATAATCCACTCTGAATCATATTTCCTTCATAATTCTTCATAATTCAAACATAAATTATTATCAAAGACTATTTCCAAAAGCAAACTAAAACAGCTGTGTATTCTTTACCTAATGCATCATCTCTTCCTGTAAGTGCAGACAAGAAGCGCATGTTCTCTTTGTAAAATTCACCAAAAAAGTTGGTTGCATCTGTGTCAGTTTGCTTTACTTTGGACGGGGACACATAACTTTTTGACCCATTCTTGGAGATCGCCTGGTCAGTGGAAAGTTCCTCCGTAGCCAGAATAACGGTTGCATAATCTTTCAAACCTTCTGGGATGAAAGTGTCGTCATCACCACAAAATATGGTAGGAATTGTCAGGTGCTTGCGAAGACGGTCATATAACTTGAGAAAAATGTCAGTGATACCTTCATACCATAGGTGATCAAACTTTCTAGCCAGATGGAGTAAATACTTGTAAATCATATCCAAAATACCATGTTTCTTCAAACAATGCTTGATATAGTTCTTTACATCCTCTGTTTCTGTGTCTTTCAGGGTTCGAAGAAATGAGACTTCACTGCTGTTTTGTCCAGTTGTTTCCCTTTCACTTACTACTTCCATTTCAGTCTCACTACTTTTGACAACATTGGCGTCTTCCTCCAGATGAAGCAGAGATGACGGAAAATATTTCTTCATCAGCTCTTGATAATCAATGCTCTTCTCTTCCCTCTTGTTACGAGTGCTGCGTGACCTGGTGGATCTCCTCTTGTAGCTGCTGGTCCAATCATCTGCTACAGCTGGCTCTAGTTTACGTTTTGGCCCTCTCTTTGACCCCCCTGTGGCTGGAAAAGATAAACATGGCCAATTTAACTACAGAAAAATGATGTCTGATATGAAAATAACCAGCTTTTACAAGATTATTGAAGAACTATCAAACTTTAACCATCCACTGTTATGAAGTGTGATGTTAAGTTAAGCATACATTTGTAAGGAGTAGCTATAGACCTTGTACATAACTATCCATAACTCTTTCTGTCCCAGGCCATTTAGCACCAGATGCCCAAGGGACACAACACAGAGCGTAACTTGTGTACATTTTCAAATAGCAAAAACAAGAGTAAAACATACACAAAGTTCATGTTGCTATGCACCAAACTGATGGGGAAAAAGCAGAAGCTTTATGCTATGTACAATTCAGTGTGATTTGATGTGTCTGCTGCTATGGCCAGGATTTTTCACACACAAGAGGTGAAATTACGAAAAGACATCGACGCATGGTGCGTTGGTTGGGCATCTAAGCGATCGGTGATCAACGCACCATGCGTTGATCGGGACAGAAAGAGTTAAAAACTGATAGATAAACATGTACAACTTGATTCTCAGAGAGACATTTGTAAAAAAAAAAAAGCCTGTTTATGATATAATTGGCATTTGGGACCATCAGTCTTTTTTTTAACCAAATCTTTATCATGTTTTACTAATGTTTAATATTTACCCACATTATACCTGGTATGTTCTGTTATTGGTATATTTGTTCTTGGCTAAAAACACTCACAAGTTAAATTTACTACTGTTTTGTGAGGCTAAACAATTTCTGTTCTCACATGATGTGAGACCTTCCTCATTTCAGCACCAAGCATCTGGGCTTTGTTAGCTGTTTTCCCTAGGTTTGCCAGAATTATACCAGCATAAAGATATGTGATCCTTGAAATATTAGTGTCACAGGGGACAGAGAAGCATGTTCTTCATAGGATATCACCTTCCAAGCTCACAGGTTTAATATAAAGGATATCAAACCTACAGCTGGATCTACAATTTTATCATTCGCACCTTGAGTCACTTTTCTGTTCACATCCGATGCCTTGTTGCTGCCTTTGTCTAGCCTGGTACTCCCTACTGTGCTGGCGGGAAGATTGGAGCCGGCAGTGGGTCTAACTGAAGGGTTGCCAGATGAAGCCAACATTGATTCTACCATTGCTTGAAACAGAATTCCTCTCTTCTGGTAGCTGTGGTCTCCAGAGATGGCTAGAAGAGTCACCACAGAACAATGAATAAGAAAAATGCTTCAATTAAAAAAAAAAAAAAAATCAAAGACAAAAAGGTGAAATGAATGAATTTCTTTACCTAATAAGTTGGGCTGATATGAAAAAGAAACACAGCAATCAAAGTGTGGCTAGCAAGCTATTTCTTAGGAATTGTACAATAAAACTTTACATTCTACAAACTACTATACAGCCTAGGTAAATTACTTGTGAACATGCACACACATCAACACTCTATTATTTTGTAAACCTCAATCTCCCATCTCCTCCTTTTTTCTTCTTTCACCCATCTAACTTTTCAATGTTCAAAGGAACAAGCAGATCCCCATCCCTTATCTCACATATAAAATACAACAGATCTGTCTTTCTTGCGCTGTCTTAGTCTCTATGTTGCTTCATGCTTGTGATTCTACGAGACAGGACTGCAAGAAAGAAATAATCACTAACACAAGAAAGCATAAGAGCCAATAAGTCACAATTCTCTTCAAACACAGCCATCAACCATACACCAATACAGGCTGCTAATCATGTATTTTTTACTGTCTGAAGGAGGAAGCACTGTTAGTGAGCAGGGATATGGAAATATATTATATAAACTACTTCCAGTATTATCCCTGATGATTGGATGGCACCAATTTCTATTATCAAAAAAAATATATATACTAGGCAACTCCGTGACCCATTAAGTCATCCTCTGAGAGAAATGGAGTGCATTTTAAACTGGCGATTAAGAAGAGGGAAAGAGCCAGAGAGTAGCAGGTGAAATAAAATGTTACAGCATAGTGTTAACACAGTTCAACCCATGTGAGGATGTCCAGAATATTTTGCCAATGGAATTATTATAGATGTCATTTGGGGCTGGATTAGGGAACTTGCAAAAGATGACAGATGAAAAAAAGAAAGACAGCAAAGAAAGAATGAGAGACAAAGTGTATTTTGGTTTTCGCTGAAAACAGCCCAGTAATTCTGTATGAAAACATAACTGCTGACAAGTATTAATTATTAACTTTTATTGTTTGACTCAAGCTAGGATTATAACCTGATTTAGTACCGTGGAGGTCAAAGGCAGATGCAAAAGTGAATCCCAGACCAGAAAATTGTGAATCAAATAAAGTTAAAAAAAAGTACTTCCCAACCAAGTAAATGCTGAATGTTTAAAAGACACCACTTCAGACCAAAAACAACCTGCAGACAAAGTTTGCTTAGTATATTATGTGCATAGGCTGCATTTTTGAGGGTACAAACAAGCAAATTGATTGGGGATTTTTGTAGTCCATAGACAATCAAAACAGCCTTGACCATACCTTGATATGCTATTTCACTTGCAGCGACGGGTGATGTCTGAGGCATGCTGACTAGTTCTTTTGACTGGGTCGTTCCATGAGGATGCTTGGGTGAGTGCTGTCTGTGTTGCTGCAGTTGGGCGGAGCTGTGTGATGGGGATTTAGAGGTGTGGTAATTGTGCTGATGAGGATGATGATGATGAGTAGAACTAGAGCTGCTGGTTGAGCTGGATGGTTTGAAAGTTTTAGATTCCTTAGGGTTTGGCTGATGAATGGAGCGCTGGCTAGAGGATGACTTGGGCAGTTTCAGAGTTCCATGATGGTGGAGATAGCTTTCAGAGTATTTGGGTAATCTTGTGGAGGGTGGGCTGGGAGTGGTGGTGGTGGAAAGGAACTGAGAGTGGGGCGGTGATACTCCAGGGATATGGCTGGGACACAGACCTCCTGTGAATGTCAAGGGGCTGACATCCTGAGGGTGAGGTGGATACAGGTATGGAGGAAAAGCTGAAGCAGATGAAGGGTGCAGGCTGGACAATGATGTAAGGTGACTGACTGAGTGCTGGGTAGATTTCCTTCCAGTGGGGAAAAATGGTGAGATGGGTGAAGGAGGCAGCGGGGGTGGAGATAGGTATGTGGGTAAAGTCAGATCTGTATGCTGAGTGTAATATCCCGGTAGGGAGGAAGATCTGGACAGTGTAGGTGGTCTCTTACGAGCAGTGTAGGAAGAATGATGACTTATTGCTTTGTCTCTTGTCCACTCCGGTAAGAAAAACTGTTTGTCTGAGGATGCTTGCAGAAGACTTTCTGCTTCAAGAGTGGACAGAGTATTCAGATGGCATGTTGGCAAAGATAAAGAGCTGGAACGGCTTCTGTATGCTTCTAGGCCAGAGCTCGGATATCTGCCTGGGAGGTAGGTGGGCATTTCTGAGGGTGACAAAGGCAAGAGACTAGGGGAAGATGAGCTATGGTGGAGATGTTGTGACAATCTGGCTGAGCTATGTGAGTGAGGAGTTAAGGGAGGCAACACTAACCCTGGCTGGCCCTGTGGGGAGCGATTTGATGTCTGGGTTGTCGGCTCTTGGAAAGTGTGAGCATGCACTGGCGATGACTTATGAGGAGAGAGATGTGATAGTGGTGATGACTGTGGGGCTCTGATCGACTGTGAAGCGTGTGACTTGTCTACATGTGTCTCCTTCATCAAATGGCTTCTTACAATATCCTCTATCAAATCTCCTGTGCTCCTTTTCTCATGGGTCTGACCTGATGGTTGTAATACTTGGAGGTTGCTCTCCTTTGGGAGGAATGGACGTCCTTCTCTGTGAGAAAACTCTGCTGGGCCTCTGCTTTTTGTTGTGGGATTTATTTCTAATGGTTCACCTGGCTGGATGGCTTTTTTGAATCTTGCATCAGCTTCTGTTTGTTCTATGCTGGACAACACGCTGTGGTAAACGGATGCCGACTTAGGGCAAGGACCACAGCTGGTTGGTGAGAGAAGGCTGGCTGCAATTGGTGAATGGATAGGCTCTTCTCCAGGTTGTATGCTTAAGGTAGAATACTGCTGTTCTTTAAATGGCTCTGTGGGGTTTTTAACTGTTGTTGATATTGCATAAGATGGTGAAGTAATTGCGGAAGTTTCAGTGAGAGTAACTGCAGGAAGAGATGATAATGAAGTGTGAGAATGGGCTGGGGTCATGTGGGCTCTTGGAGGGCTACAGGCTTTGAGTAGTGAGGCATGTGCCACTGTGGTCTGTGCAGGTGTTATGTGAGCAGGCAGGGGGGCCTGTGTTGGGGTAGGAAGCATATTATGTTCTTGAATAGGAGCTGAGATTGTAAAGGCTGGTGTTGGTAAGATACAACCTTGCTGTGTTTGAGGTGGAGATATGTGTGCTTGTTGTGGTGTCTCTGTTGGAGATCTTTGCACTTGCTGGGAGGTCAAGGCAGGTGAGCTATGAGCTGGGGGAGGTGAGAGATGAGCCTGGGTTTGAGGACTGAGAGTTTGGGATGGATGAGTTACCATTATTGATGAGATGGAATGAAGAATTGGTGCAGTGGATGGGAAAGATGAAGGGAGTAGGCAGGATGGATCAGGAGATGTCTGGGGTAAGTCTTTAGCAGGTTTAGGGCTCATAGAATCTCGAGCAGATCTTTCTGAGGCTTCATTAGAGGTTTGCATCAATGATACTGACTGAGAAGTGTTTGATGCTGTTGAAAGATCCAACTTCAATGAGGTTGAAGGACTCTGGGTGGAAGAGATCATCTGAGCTAAGACAGGTGATCTTTTTAACTCCTCGCCCACAGTTCTGTATCTTTCACCAGGGGAGGACTTCTCAGCAACTGCAATTGCTCCAGTAGGGTGTCCATTTTCTGAAGATGGGACAGCTTTTACACTGACCCCACTGTTTGAATTCCCCAGCACAGAAGACAACACCTTGATTTCAGATTTGCCACTGGATGGTTCTTCAGGGAGATTTTTACTGTCATTATACTGATCCAAACCCTGACCAAACTCCATGTCAATGACTGAAGACAAGACATTTTCCAGAGATTTAACTTCAGGTATCTCTATCTCTTCATCATGCCCTTTCAGAAGCAGTTCTGGCTTGAGATCTAACTTTCTGATATCACTCACTGCCATGTTCATCTCTTCCTCACGCAACAAAGGCATAGCCAGGGCATCACTCACATCCATCTCTTCCAAATCCTGCTCAGGTGGAATTGCATCCTTAGCAAGCTGAGGTGGTCCATTATCCTCCATGGTTGTCTTTTTACTTTCCACATCTAGAGCATCTGTTGAATGTACTTCTCCTTGCACACCATGTCCTTGGATGCGTCTTAACAAAGCAGACTCTTTCACATTGTCTCCAATATTTAAAGACTGAAGCACCGAGCCTGTGGCAGCTGCTTGTTCTTGAGCTCGTTGGAAAGCTGATGTTTTCTCACTGCCTGCAACTCCTGTTGGTGTATCTCTAACTTTCTCTAGCACCACTTTCCTGGCCCCACCTCTCTGTGTTTGTCTTGATTTGTTACCAGTGTTGCCATCAGCTTCTGTCTCACCCAGGAAAACTGACTGGTCAAGGAAGAAATAATCACGAAGGTCCACTTCCAAACCCAAACTCTGAAAATATAAGATGATAACACATAAACACAAACGCCAATTCTCTTTAACTGTAGCCATTTTCTTCCTTTACAAACTGGGTTCAAACCTAAACATTCTTTTCTCTCCCTGATCTTATGGTAGGTAGGATTGAGTGCCTAGTTGTCTCAGATTAGGACGAAAAATGCGGAGGGCCCGCAGGCACGTAAAAAATACCTTGGCAGTTAAAACTTCAGAAGAGCTGACCGAACAAGGCCGCTGCCTGGGCAAAATTCTGAAACCTAATCCTGACCACAAAAACACACAGAAACAAGAAGAAGAAAAATAAAAACAAGAAAAGTCAGGTGTAAATCCAAATGCCATGGGCAGCGAAACCTCCTAAAATAAAGAGCTAAACACCAACCCTCTTTTCTTATATAATCCATCTACAAAGATTGTAACAATCACTCTCGATTAACTGATTTATAGTCTTATCACAAACTTCTAAAGAGCTAAAAGTTCACCAACATCAAAGATAAAGCCAAAGTACTCTGCATGTTTGTCACAATCATCTAATTCAGAAAATGTTATGGCTATGGAATTCATGATTAGAAGTTCTGAGTTCCAGAGAAACTTCCACAAGCCTGTGTTTTTGACTAGGGAAATGTTTACTTTGGAATTCTTACAGAAAATAGGTCGCACAAGACCACAGAAACACCTGTGGTATCAAGATGTGACAGCTCAAATTATGAAAAAGAAACCCTTCCCAATTCTCACCTTGACTATTTTCCCCCAAAACTACAAACATCAATGCTAAAATACAACAGTAGTCTCACCTTGGGAGGATCACTGGTTGTGGCAAAGTCATACATGGAGATCAGCTGTTCCCCAACATTCTGCCATCTGTTGCATAGAATAACAAAACAAATAACTCCTTCAGAGTACTTGTAAAATCTTTGCTCTGATAAAAGATCTAACATTCACAATATTCTACAAACCATGGGAAATGAAACTCTTGTCTCAGGATTTTCCTCCTCACCTAATTCAGTGTTTTTAGAAAATCTACAAATAAAATTATAATGGTTGAAATGGCTCACAAATACTGACATTCATTGCACTATGGATGTAACTCTCCGAACAGCAACAAACCACAGTGACACATAAAATTTAAGGGTCATTACAGATCAATATTTTGATGAACTCATGAAATATGAGAATGAAAAATAATTTAACAAATGAACAAAATTTCCACCCATTCACTTCTGGCTGATCAAATGGAAGGTGCCATCTCACATTATCTGTCTTGACACACATTTATCATTACTGTTTCTAATGTCGACTAAAAGCTCATTGTTTCCAACTTACACGAAGCTGCACTATGCTCCTTGATAGTTCAACTGCCTATTTTTCAGATATTTCACTCTGAGATCAAAGACTCATTCTCTGTCCACTTACGTGAAAGGTGTCAATGGCTTCAAAAAAGCCAGGTGTTTCAGCTCTTTCTCCTGTTCTTCCAGAGCCAACTGTCTTCGTTTTGCTCTGATCTGCAATGCTTCATCCAGGAACTTGTCAAGGGAGTAAATACACAAACGTGAGAAATGTCTTCACAATGTTTAAAACTGGGGATTTCTTACACTCCTACTTGTTTTATCATCTTCATGATATGCAAATGAAGTTTAATGGTAAAAAATCTGAAAAAATACGGAAATGTAGTACAAGGTGGACACTGAGGCAAAAAACATTCTTCAAATGATTAACACTGCTAATACTCCTTACCAAATATCTATTATATATTTCAGTAACTTGCAACCTTTGGCATGAGTCACTGACCAAACTATACACTCTTCGGGCCTTAAATTTGGCAGGAAGGTGGCAATCGAGATAAGGAAGATGATGGCTATAATTAAAAGTTGTTTACTTCAAGCATGTATTTTTTAAAAATAACAATGTTTATTGCTATGTAACATCTATATTTTTGCATGTTTGTTTCGTTTTACATAATTATATATCAGGCCAGAGTTTTCTGCTATTGTATGACAGTACACAATACAGCCTGCTACTGTCACCCCCACTGTCTTGTGGGTCATCTCGGGAGAGAGGAAGACTAGGGGAAGGTAACCCTGAATACAAATACCACACTGCCTTGTGTGTTGCTATGATAGCAAAGGCTATGGGAGTAAACCCAGACAGAAAATCCGGAGTGGAGACCCGAAGGTGGTTGTCAGGGAGAACTGCATCAAACTGGCTTCCAGCATCTCCTGCAGCCGGACTAGTTCCAAATGTATTGACCTGGTCTCTCCTTTGGGTTTAACTAGAATGGCAGAGAGAGGGGTGGTGCCTCTGGGCAAAGCACCATCTCTTAAAAATAGCCCAGGCAAGGCAGCAAAACGAGGAGGCGTTTGCTCGGGCTTGGCAAGCGTCTGTCTCTCCTCTATAAGCCCACCCATTTCCGATTTGGAGAGGACACTCCAGCCATCCGTTACGGATGGGCACAACACGGGAGGTGGCAGTTACCGGTGATAAGCTCAATCCATTTGGCGTACGGATGAGCGCCAGGGGTCCCCTCTGTCGGTGGGAGCGGCTTTTCAGCTGCATTGATCAACTACCGCCCGCCGTAACCTGGGAAGCCCCCAGGCAGTTGGGTGTTGTTCCGCCACGTCAGCCTGCTTCATAAGGTGGTTGGAGCTAGACCAAAAGTCAAAAAGCTGACGTAAAGTGTGCACCTGGCAAAAACAGAAAAATACTAAAACTTGGTACCTGGAACGTCAGAACAATGCGCCCAGGCTTGCAACAGCAAGATCTCACTGATATTGACTCCATCAGGAAATCCCAAATTATTGATCGAGAACTCCAGCTACTAAACATCGACATCGCTGCCCTTCAAGAAACTCGACTTCCCGACACCGGGTCAGTCAAAGAAGAAAACTACACCTTCTTCTGGCAGGGCCTTAGCAGCGAACAGCCGAGAATCCACGGCGTGGGCTTCGCCGTAAAAAACTCCCTTATCAACTCGATCGCAACTCCAATTGGAGTGTCAGAACGCATCATGACACTCAGACTGAACACCCGGTCTGGTTTTACCAACATTATCTGTGTCTATGCCCCAACACTTACCTACTCTGACGAAACCAAAGACATTTTCTACGAGGCATTGCAGAGGACTCTCCACAACATCCCTCTCACCGAAGGCCTGCTAATTCTGGGTGACTTTAACGCTCGAGTGGGAGCAGATCACTCCGCATGGCCAAAGTGCATTGGGCACTTCGGCATTGGCAACATCAACGAAAACGGGCAGCGCCTTCTGGAGCTATGCTCCGTAAACTCATTATGTGTTACAAACACGTACTTTGACCTTAAGCGATGCCAAAGAACATCATGGCGCCATCCCAGGTCTGGCCATTGGCATCAATTAGATCTTATTCTCTCAAGGAGGAAGAGTTTGGGCTGTATAAAAATAACTCGTTCCCTCCACAGTGCTGACTGTGACACCGACCATGCACTGGTAGTCAGCAAAATCAAAATTTCGGCCAAGAAAATATACAGATCAAAAGCTCCTTCAATCCCTAAGATCAATGTAACAGCAATCAAAGATGAATCAAATAGAAAGTCATTTGAAAAGTTATTTGCTGAAAGCATGGATAATGTCACCCAATGTGACTCGGTAGATGAAACATGGAACACTCTCAGTTAAAAAATTCATGATTGTGCCATCAAGTCTTTTGGACAGCATAAAGTTTCAAACAACGACTGGGTAGCCCAGAACAGCGAAATTCTCCTACCTCTCATTGAGCAAAAGAAATCTGCTTTCAATGAGTATAACAAAAATTGCAATCAGAGTACAAAAACTTGTTTGAAAAATGCAAAAGCTAAACTTCAGCTGGAGGTAAGACGTTGCGCCAACAAATACTGGACAGACTTGTGTAACAGCATACAAGAGGCAAATGAAAAGGGAGATATGAAAACTGCCTTTAGTCAGATGAAAGTAGCTCTTGGGCCAATCATCACCAAAAGCGCCCCACTTAAGTCTGTAAATGGTGAACCCATCACAGATAAAAATGAACAACTGAATAGGTGGGTAGAGCATTACTCTCTGTTGTATTCAACTGAGAAAAATATTCCACCAGATTTTGAGGAACACCTCCAAAAACTGCCAATAATGGCCGAACTTGACGCTGAACCTTCCTTAGTCGAGCTGTCCAATGCAATCGACCACCTGTCTGCTGGAAAAGCCACAGGAAGTGACAACATTCCTGCAGAGGTATTAAAAGACCTAAAAGGCCCACTATTACCACACCTGCATAATCTGTTACTGCAGTGTTGGAAAGAAGGCGTGATACCACATGATATGAGAGACGCCAAAATTGTCACACTTTACAAAAACAAAGGAGACAAAGGCGACTGCAACAACTATCGAGGCATATCCCTCCTCAGCATTACTGGAACGGCTTTTGCTCACGTCATCCTCTGCCGCCTTCAACAACTGGCGGAAAAAGTCTTACCAGAAACACAATGTGGCTTTCGAAGCAAACGATCAACTATTGACATGATATTTGCACTTCGGCAAATCCAAGAAAAATGTAAAGAACAAAACAGGCCGCTTATAACATGCTTTGTGGACCTAACAAAGGCTTTCGACACCGTAAGCCGATCTGGCCTGTATGCAGTCCTTAAATCCATAGGCTGTCCACCAACATTGCTAAAACTTATTGCATCCTTCCACACTAACATGAGGGCATGTGTCAACTTTGAGGGCTGCACATCCAATTCATTTGCTGTAAACAGTGGTGTGAAGCAGGGATGTGTTCTTGCTCCTACCTTATTTGGTATATATTTTGCAGCCCTACTCAAGAATGCCTTTGGTCAATGTTCAGGTGGAGTACTTATTAACACCAGAGTGGACGGCTCCATTTTTAATGTTGCCAGACTAAAAGCAAAATCTCGTACAGAGCATATTATGTTACAAGAGCTCCTCTTCGCAGATGATGCTGCAATCGTGGCCCACGATGAAACCACGCTCCAGGCTCTCATCAATAGCCTTGCCAAAGCCTGTGACAAATTCATGCTAAAGATCAGTGTCTCAAAAACTGTAGTTTTGACACAAGGCTTGAGAAACCCCAACCCAATCATGCTGAATGGCTCTCCTCTGGAGCAAGTGGGAAAATTCTGCTACCTAGGCTCAACCATCAATGGTAGCACAGACATAACAACTGAAATAAATGCCAGAATAGGAAAGGCGGCCACAGCTTTTGGCAAACTCTCAAAAAGGGTGTGGAACAATAGCAAGCTGACCATCAAAACAAAGGTACTCGTGTACCAAACTTGCGTCCTAAGCACCCTGCTGTATGGCTCAGAGACATGGACCACCTACTCCAAACATGAAAGATCCCTCAACTCCTTCCACCTGCACTGACTACGCAAAATTCTCAAGATCAAGTGGCAAGACAGGATCTCAAATATCGAAGTTCTGAGCCGAGCCAACATTCCATCAACTCAGGCTCTCCTAGGCAAAAAAAGATTGCGGTGGCTTGGACATCTCCACCGTATGGAAAATGATCGCATCCCCAGACAAATTCTCTACGGGGAACTCGCTACTGGCAACCGACCCAGAGGTAGGCCACATCTGCGATTCAAAGACACTTGCAAGGTCACGATGAAAGCATTCAACATCGACCCCAATGAATGGGAGAACCTTGCAAATGATCGAAGCAGATGGAGACAAAAATTGCGCAGTGGCACGCTCGCAATAGACTTCAAGGCAAAAGAAACATACCTGACAAAACGACAGAGGCGGAATGAAAACACTCGCCAAAGTGAACCCAAAAGACTGACGTGCAATCACTGCCATCGCACTCTCGGGTCAAACATTGGTAGAATAAGCCACGAGAGAAGCTGTCAGTCAAAGTGAAAGTGAATATTCTAGCTGCTAAGACCGTCTGTAAAGACGCTAAAGGCCATATATATATATATTTCAGAAACTCTCCACCTATGAACGCAAAAGGTTTTTTTATTAGTAGGTGCAGTAAAACCTCGCCTACAAGTGATAGAAAACTGCCTAGGTGAGAGAAAAGCCTCTCAAAGGCCCTCCCTTCCACCGCTTATATTTCTACTCGTAGTTATCCATTTTGAACGAAATAAACACCATTTAAAACCTCGAGACCTGATCTTGTTACCAGGTTAGTTGCAAAAACCAAGAGTTATTTGAAAGTATTTTCATTTGCATCGACAAGAGCCAAGTTTTTTTCAGCGGTCCGGTCAGCACGCGGCACGACCGAGTGGAAACGCTCTGAGACTTCGGTCGTTCTCAGCGCTATCGCTTCGCCATGAAAGGTTGGACAGGAATAACATTGACATCATTGGAAAGGGCAATAATTCCCCTTTCTAGATACTAAATGTCTCAGCGTGCCGTTCGTACCCGCGAAGTTATCGTGAAAAAAGTACTTTTCGACGCTGTTTTTGGTGAAATATTGAGACTTACAGGGCAAAAACCTCGGGTTGTTATACATCAACTGAAAACTAATGCAATGCTGCTTTTAATGATGTGATCGGTATTCACGTGCACCATTTCGTGGTCAAGCGATCTTCTTGAGAAGCAAGCAAGTTGGAGCTACCCCAGTGCCTTCTTCCCGCAATCTAGGAAGATGGCTCGGTCCCAGAGCCGAACGAACCAGAACGATGCACGCCGACTATTTCATCGCAAACCTCTGAAATGCCACTTAGAGCTGCACAACTGAAATCTGTGATCGGAGAGTTGACACTTTTGAGTACCTAATGTTCAGTAAATTTAACAAAGTGTGAACAGAAAAAATTAGAAGATGACATTCAGAATTTCTTTCGGGGGAGTAAAACAGGCCGGAATAGCCATGGCTCGCACGACCTAGATCTAGATCTAGTTCGCTGGTCCATTGCTTTACAGTGCATTCCTAACTCTCTAGTTTGTTTTTTTTTTGCATTTTCCTCTTCAATTTCAGTCATACCGTTTAAAATAATACATTCTGAGAACATTGTGCGAACTTTACCAGGCTGTAGATTTAGATGTGGCTTACACCGCGGACTCAAAATTGATAGTTGTGGATTTTGGCTGGAGGACGGGACACATGCACTATGAACTTGATTGATTTTAGTAAGGGAATGTCCGGAGCAGCAGCCACGGACACGGGAAAGGAAAATTCACGTAGTTGTAGGTCTACTAACTAAATGAATCTCATTTAATATAATTTAGGCCTATTGTCACAAATCCCAGACTGGGAGATGTAATAGTTTATGACAGGACGACAATCACGAACAAACAAGTTTAACATTTAACAAAACAACCCATCAGACTCACACATTTATTAAACATAATTATACATATAATAGCGCAATTACATACCTTATATTATTGAAATGACTGCCGTACAACGGCCTTATTCTCACACACACTCTCCCTCGGATCCACAATCCGGTAGTTACTCCTAAAGGCACTTCGGCCTCAGCCTCTCCCCTCAGGGTCTTAATAGCACCTTACTAATTTACTGGCACCGCAGTCTCTCAATATCCCCTTCCTATTGTCATACACCTTAGCACTCCCCTAGCACCTCAGCAGGGCAATAACACATTATTATTTCCATAGCCATCAACATGGCAACAACATAGTATCAGTTCACTAGCCTATCAACATGGCAACAATATAGTATCTCATTCACTCTCATATCTACGTCCCTGTCCGTGGCCTGACTGCCACGACTTTATGTGCCTCTACTGTCCTGCACTGACAGCCTCACTTCTGGCCTATGTGTGGCCTCCGGCCCTATGCTGGCCTATCTCCTGTGCTCATCGAGGTGGCTCTGCGGCCCGTCCCCGACACCTACAAGAATAACATTACATTGGTATAATACCCTACCATTTCTATTCACTCCACCTCTCCTTACAACCCATGAAGCGTACACACACTAGTTCACCTTTCACTCACCACACATCTTACGGTAACACACCTCCATCGGAGTACACACTACTCACTCGCGCTACAAATCCATGAACTCACTTTCATCTATCGCTCGTGGCGCACATTGCTATATCCAATATCAAGGACTTCCACATTCCTCACATATACTTATTTACATCATGGTAATAGACGAATATAATATAATACATCAATCATAATAATCAATCAACATTCTACGTACCAGTCATTACTGGAAAGACTCTCACTAGTCTTCTCGACTGCTTCCCTTATGTCCGCCCGATGGGCTCTTATTCCCAGGTCCGCTCCGTCGGACCTTCTAACTTGCAGTGATAGTAATACGGCGCTTTCGCCTCATTCAGACTTCCACACCACTCATACACGCACGCTTTTCCCACTTGTCTGCATGAGTTATTTTTACTCTTCCCCTTTCACGTCTTTTCCTATCCGTCTGTCGTGAGCTCTTCTTATTCTACACCCGCTCTGTAGCAATCCCCTTAATTGCACTCACTCCACTCGTGACACCTATATATCTTTACTACAGCAGACTTTTTAGGAGATTGAAAACTTGGTTTGTCTTGTTATCTACTACACATCTAGAATATTATATTTACTCGAAATGAATTATCTAGAAATTCATTCTTTATTTTACCAGTGAGAAAGTTCAGTCACACAATTCTGAAAATGTGTTTTATTGTGGTCCGTATCATATATAGCCACAAAATGACATCAAAAATGAATTCTTTGGGAAAAATTACATAAACCTGGGGAGTTTCATGTTTTTATCACTATTTTTTTTAGATTTTATGGCCAAAATTCGTATTTTATTCAGATTTTTGCGAAGACTTTATCCTATGGCGTAAAATTTGTCGTTCTTGCCATTGCAAATGCCTCTTGCATCTTTAATATAGATCATAACCCTCTGAAAAAAATTGGAGATATTCTCCACAATATTGTTACCAGTGTCACTAAAGAAATCCCACATATGGTAAAAAGTTTGGGTTCAGTAGGTCACCAAAATATGCTTTTTGTAATAAATTGTCATCGATATAGCAACATTTTGGTTGATTGTGTTCAATTTTCAGTGACTGTACTTGGACCATCGTTAAATGTATCAGTATTGTTTTGTGTTTACTTGTTATATGTAAGGTAAAGAATGTGTTCATACTGTTAACTCTTGTCTAATCGAATTTGTTTGTCCACACTGAATGCTCAAACATTGGTTGTCGTTCAATTTAACAAGGTGCCGAAAATTGTATAATTCCTTAAGTACTTTAAATATTCATTAAAAATTTATTTATCAACCGATTTTGATGATTTAAAAAGCAAACTTCATGATTTGACATCAGGAATCTGTTTCAGTGCTTCAAAACATGGTATCCAGTAAATAAAAAAAGAGTTTACTGCACCTATTATTAGACCACCTAATTTATGGTAATGGGTAATTTACCCAATTTTACATTTTCATTTCAAATACCGTGGAGGGTCCACGGAAGTTTTTATTATTTTGATTAGTTTGGTTCTTGAATTTATAGAAAATGCGTTGTTTCATCGTGCTGTCATTTTCATCCTCAATCTTGGCTCCCTTCTATCATAGTACCGTGAATGTCATAAAAAGTAACCATATCAAGCTTGGTGCGCAGTGTCCTGGCGCGCATGAGTTCTGAAGCAGGACTGCAGATTACTACTCTTATTGTGAGAGAGAGAGAGAGAGAGAGAGGGAGGGAGGGAGGGAGGGGGAGGAGAGAGAGAGAGAGAGAGAGAGAGAGAGAGAGAGAGAGAGAGAGAGAGAGAGAGAGAGAGAGAGAGAGAGAGAGAGAGAGAGAGAGAGAGAGAGAGAGAGAGAGAGAGAGAGAGAGAGAGAGAGAGAGAGAGAGAGAGAGAGAGAGAGAGAGAGAGAGAGAGAGAAAGAGAGAGACAGAGACAGAGAAAGAGCACATGATTGTTTATTCCGGGCACCGGTACGTCATCTAGTTTACAATAACTGAGCACTCTCCATGACAACGTTACATAATTTTGATAAAACTATTAAAAAGAATGTAGAAATGTAATTTAAGCGTGACGCTGCTTGTTGTTTCACACTGTAAAATAAACATAAACATTATTGTGTATTCAGCACTTTTCAGAATAAAGGAGTTTGTTCGTTTACAGAAAATGACCTGCTGTGCTTTGGGGGGGATTTAAATCAAATTTATGAGGATAAACAGAATAACTGTCAGTCTATTGAAACATCATAACCAGAGACTGGAATCTGAAATGCTTTGAATATGGCATGAACTCCCCAGACCTTATTGGACCAACAGCATTTTGTCCAGGCTCTCATGAAAGAAAGACCTCAACCTCTCCAGGCTTTCTTTCTGCCAACAGCAACAGCATTGTGCTCCGCTCCTCATGAAAACAAACATTTCAACCTCTCCAGACCCTCTTTGGGCCAATACCATTTTACCAAGATCTTTGAGAAAGAAAGATCTCAAATGCTCCAGACCTTCTTTGGGCCCACAGCATTATGCTGAGGTTCTCATGAAACAAAGATTTCAACCTTTCTAGACCTTTTAGGATGCTGAACACATATTTCTGTCATAAAATAACATGGTGCTCACCTCTTTGCTCTCCTGCTGGTCAATGATAATTGTATGAATTCTTGGATCACTGTAAAGATAATTTTAAGTAGCTCTTAGTCATATTTATGATTGCAAATACAATCGTCGCTTTGCTGCACAACTCCTGTAACTGACATTTCAAAAATTTTGCAGAGCCAAAAAAACTGATTTTCTTTGGCTTATGTAATATTGTAAAGACAATGAACTTGATTATTGCAATATCGTTATTTATAAGAATTGAGCTACGAGCTTTTGACACAAGGTGCGCTATTGACTTTCAGACCCAAAGAATGAAAAAAGTGATTTTGGCCAAAAATGTTAGTTACAGGAGTCTTGCACCATAGCGATGCAATGTACTTTGACATAAGCAGTTCACAGAACTGACCATGATAGCTTATTAACATTTTTATCTTCTTTCATGCCCCACACTTCTATTAAATAGATAATAAGAAATTCGATAAGGCCAAACAAATCCAAATAAGGCTGCTCTAAAACATAGAAAATGCATCTTTTCACACTGATGATCTATATGGACAATAAATAGGAAGCCAACAATATCTTAAAGTGGTAAATGTATCAAAGACAAAGCAATGTGATTGAAACTCTACTTAATATGATTCAAGAAGCTAGATCAAAGCAATGTAGCTCAAACAAATACTGAAAAAAATATTGAAGCTTGATTTGTTTTGCCCTTCATTCAATTTCATTCAATATCAAATTTCTTTGAGATACTATTTCCTTCCTCTGTTCATACCAGTAAGCAAACAATTCTTCTGTCAAACTTTCAAGGGAGGGTTGTTCAGTAAGGATCTGTTTCCTTAAAGCCAGACCTCTGAGGTAGCCACAGTCTTTCTCTAACGCTGTGCTGATGTTCTCTAAACAAGCTGGTGAATAATATGAAACAAAGACAAATGTATGTTAAAATGCTTGAAGCACGGTATTAAAGATCAAGGGTGAGGACTCAGACCTACTATCTAAATTATCACTTCAGTGAGGGACACCTCATGACATGCATAAAAAATAAGGCAAACTATTACTATAATACTATCAGTTTAGTTACGATTTTCATTGAAAAGAGAACACAAATACAATACACTGTAACATAATATACAAATCAGATAATGTGCACTATGTATTTATTAGTATAACTAGTTGCCCCACTGGCTTGGGGAATACACAGATGTGATTTTTAATGTTGAGTTTTGATGTAAATTGAGGTGCAGAGCGAAATTTCTTGTCATACTTTTAAATTTTACTAGAAGAAAATATGTTTTGTGTGGTTTTTTTAATCCCACTTGAAATGTCAGAAAACCTTCTTTTGTTCAACTCAGTTGTGGCTAAGAATCAATGAAAGTATTAAAAATATATAGTGAACTTCAAGACCTTTTGAAATACGCCCAGGTACACACCTTTACGCCTTTCGATGCATAACATGATATTTTGTAGAATTTAAGACTCAGCAGTTAAAAAGTCTTTAATGATTACATCGAAGGCCTTATGACCTTTATTATATCATATGCATACTGCCAATACCATCTTGCATTTCACAGGAAATACCTGAAAAAAAATTTCTTTCGCATGAAAAAAATTGTTCCTCACGCCCTACCCAGTACCCTAAACACAGGACAGTCCATATAAAAAGTGATAGTTGACTGGTCTGTTGACATGTGTTGTAAGTTCACTGATCTCTGAATAAATCTTTCTACAACTGGTTTTATTACCAAAACTTAATAAAGTGCATAAAGCTGATGGTTATGAGAATAACAAATTCATTGTAAGTATCTTAAAACAATATCAACTTGTCATGGTTTATTCCTTCCCTGATAAGATTCACTGGAATATCATCTCATGAAAGTTTCCAACATTTACACCATCACTCTGATCAGCTAAATCAAATCATGCTTTGGTTAAAATCAGTGAAATATTGTTTTGATCATAAAAATAAGTCAATTATCTGATTTAGCAATGCACCACTCTCTCACATGCATACTAGTGGCAGTTTCCAAGCTGGAGTTCAACAAGCTATCAGTACGTGTAACATGTCTAATCTCCAACGGCTATGTTGTGATAAATTTGAACTGCCCCCGCACCCCCCCTTCCCAACTTACTTTTCTTCACTCAATTTGTCACATCCTAAAACAGTAAAGAGCCAAAGGAAGGGCTGAAGTATAAATGTTGCATATTCAAAATCTGTCACACAAATAATTGGCGACTGTTATGATATCTAATTATAATGGAGCTGGAGGGTGAATCTGCAAGCAGCTAAAACAGCGACTACACGATGAAAAATTATGAAACTTGGTGTACTGCTTCAGTTTTTCATGTTAAGTTAAGAGGACACATCCATATTGGGCAAAATCCAGACTTTAATAATTATCTATTCACCATTTTTTGAGCCGCAATAAAAGAAATGCATTTTCGTCGAGTAAAACTGCGAAGTATGATTGGAAATTTCATTCTTCATGTCTGATACACATCACTGGCCGAACACCAACCCCATCGCCTCCGCATATTTCTGTATGAAATTGGAGTGAAACAATAAGTTCTATCAGTCTTTGCACCAAATCCAAGTGCCTGTTACTGATGTGACTTAGATCTAGATCTATAGCTAGGTTTGGTATAAAGAATTTGCAAGATTTATCTTGCTCGCGTCAGCTAGTAAACATAAATATCCTCTGCATCTCTCAAGCAGTGTTCCTTAAGAACATCCATTACCACTTCTGGACACATTACAGATTTGTTGGTTGATGGAAAAATAAAAAGCTTTGAATGGATTTCATTGATGAAATGTCATTCCTTCCATTTTCCACATTATTTCAAACAAAACCGAGATCAGACAAGAAATAAATGAAAAATATAACAGAAATCATACTCAGATAATCCCCCAGGGCAAAAGTCACTGAGATGGCATTGTCCAGGCTTGGCCAGTGATTTGGGTTGCACTGCAGGGCCTGAGGAAACCATAGTGCATGGGTCAAATTTGTTTTCCTACAAAGTTGAAATGTTGAGGGAAAAAAAGAGGAAAAGGTTGTACGGTGCGAGGACAACAATAAAGAAATCATACAATAAAACACAAAAGAATTAGAAATGAAAGGGTAATCAGGGTAAAAAAAAACTTTTATCATTGAATTAATATTGAGAAAAACAAAAAACAATCCAAATACAGCTGCTAATCTGTTGCAGGTTCTTCCAGATAGGAGAATTTTAACTCATTTCATTCATATACTTTGAATTCAAAGCAATGGTCACTACCTTTGTTTGCTAAATTTCAAGCACAGCTATGACGATGCAATGTCAAATACTTCCTTACCTGCTGGAAACAAATTTTTGCCAGTGGATAGTTGTGCAACTTTCGAGCTACCTGGCCCATTTTGAACCACACAGTTACTTCAGATGAATCTATCTGTACAGCCTGCAATCAAAATGTAAATTACATGACAGGAATTAATCCCCTGTTATTGGCATAGTTTTTTGCACACACCAAGAGCAGTTATAAAACAAACACTTCAATGGGATTAAAGAGTTATACAAATACAAAAATACAAAAAATATTTGTGAGATGACTTTTTGCTCATTTCTGTATACAGTCTTAACATGTTTAATTCCCTTTCAGAATATTAAGTCATCTTTACTATTTCTTTTTTTTTTTGTGCGATGGAAATGTGAGGGAGCTACAGAAATGCACCTAAGTCTCTCTATGAATGATAGGAATGAAAAACAAGGCGTTGCTAACAGAGTACTGATTTTATGAGGTCCGAAAATCTTGCAATTTATACATTCAAGCAGGCTATATTTGCAAGATATGGTAAGTTGAATGAAACAAAAAAAAACAAAAAATTTACCATGAAAGCCAAAAAGTGCTCAAGCAATGACAAAGCGAATGCTGTTAATAAATAGGAAGGCGGAGAAAAAAACAAAACAAACCATGTTATTCAAGTTTTCTAGATCATGTAATAAAATATAAGTTCTGACGTACTAACTGTTACAACTTGCTTTAACAGCACTTACTTTAATGTAGGCTGCCATAGCCTCCTGCAGCTCATTTCTTTGCAACAATATGGCAGCAAGATTTTTGTGAATGGAGTAGAGCAACTGCAGTCCTTGATGGTTTTGGATTTGAATCTGATTCTTGCCATCTACCAATTCGGAAGCCTGTGAAGGGAACAAAGACAGCTAAATAGCAATAATTGAAGGCTGTTGTTATAAGTGCGTATGCACCGCAAGCGTTTTGTGCTAGGGGTGCATGCGTATATGTATTATCCGTAACCCCGTCCTTATCCTCAACCCTAAAGCTTATCGAATCCCTTACCCTTCCCCCTATCCTTTCAACCAAAAACAGGAGGAAAACAAAAAGGAAATCTGAAAGAATAACTAATCATAATTACTTAAGGCTGTCGTTAGGAGCATTTTGGGAGGAGCTCTCTAACTCTGGAGCCACAAAAGGCTTTAAAATACGTACATGTAGAGCAGGCTAACTTTGAGGATGTACGTACTTGTAACAACATTTATAACTGAAACACTAGTGTGAATGGAAATATTGCTTCTGTGTTAAGATAATACCTGGTGGGTATCCATGTTATATTTTATGCAGATCTAAAAAATAAAAAAATTGGCCCAAATTTATGAAGCCTTCTTTGCATACATTTTTAACTTTATATCTTGCATCCCTGAGACTTGAAATTTTTGGCAATAAATCTGAAATAATTACTTTTATATCTACTAATCAAGGTATATATTCTACAATCCTGAGCATGTTTAATTTAAGTGAAAAAATAACCTTGTATGACATAATATGAAGAATGATTAAAATCCTTCATGACATAACAATATTTCCTCAGACTACAGAACTTACACGACTGCCACACAATTTCACATCACTTCATTTAACTAAAATGCCAATAATTTTATCAATCAAGATGAACCTCAATTGTGTAAGTGATGGAAGAGGTGTTGAATTGAAGCCAATGATTCACCAAATACAGTACAATTACTTATTCTTCTGCCATTCCACTGGGTTAATAAACTGTTTTGATTTTTCATTTGCAAAAAAAGCCAAGAGTCATCCCAATGAAACATACCACAATACATTTTGCAATGAAATAAATGTGACTTTAAAATTAAGTAACTGACTAATACTCAGCTGACTGTTCACACTGAATAAATCTATCCATGACGAGCGAGAAAACACGAAAGTCAAACCTCTCGCAGAAGCGGATGGTCGAAAAGATTCCGCAACAGTTTTTCTGCATGAAGAGTGTTGTCTCTCTGTTGATAGGACAAGGCCTTGGTGTATGCTGAAAATGCCTCTGCTTCCTGTTAAAAAAATATATTAGATACACAGATCTGATAAGGCTTTTCTTTCTGTAAACCCAGGATTTAAAATTTCGATTTTTTTCTTGCCCTATAGATGCAAATATAGACATGGTGAAATCTCCCTTTTAATTCCCTACACCTGACTTTTCAATATTTATCTACATCTATTACAGAAAACAAAGTATCACAAATTATCATTCACAATGCCGGTTTAAATCCTGCACTCAATGTCTGACTGTGTTTTGCTCCAGCGGAAGTGCAGATCAGATATAGTTTTAATAGAGAGCTGTCTTCCCTAAAAGCTCAATTAGGTCTGCATCAAAGAATACGGTATGAATTCAAATACCCTTTATATAATGGAATTCAGTATCTGAATAGAATAGCCGCTTTTGAATTCGAGTTGACAATTCATCATGAACTCAATGAGTCAATATGCTTTCAGGTTTTAAGCTTCCAGTTCTATACCATAATTGCTTGTTATAAAAAATACACTCAAGTTACCTTTGCCTCCTTTGTCTTTGTGAGTTGTCCTTTTTGGGGATCATCATCAGAACTAGTGGCGTCATTCAGTGCAGAGATGCGAAACTGAGAATTCCAATGCAAACATGATCATTTATTTCAATAACAAAATTTCTCCTGGAAACTATCATTCATTTTATAGATCTACAAATGTCTTGAAATTCGCTTGCAATGACACTGCGTAGGGCAGGACTAATGAATCTGGTTATAAGGCAAGGATGTGACTTTAAAAGCACTGGAGGGTCACAGGGGAGGGGCAAAGACCTAGTTAGTCTCGTAATGAATGTTTTTGTAGTAAGTGCAGCTCAGCCACTAACACTCAGAAAATTAAATAAAAGCTGCCATTATCTGCCAACATTATTGGCAGATACTGCCCAGGTTTATCCGCCATTAATGTTGGCGGATACTGCCCAGGTTTATATGTCAACATTATTGAAAGAGACTGCCTGGGCCACCAACACTATCACTCCCCACTACCAGTAATACAGCCTGGGCCGGCAACATTATCGGCAGATACTGCCCAGGTTTGTCCGCCAATATTATTGGTGGATACTGCTTGGGTTTATCCGGCAAACATTATTGGCAGTTCTTGGGTCACCAACACTATCGGTGGATAAAGCTCGGGCTTATCCGCAGATACTGGTGTTCACTAATTACAAAAAAATAAACAAAGTGGATTTATTCCCTATTACTGTTGTTGGATTTAAAAAAAAAAAAACCAAACAGATTGACTGCTGATAAAAATACTTTTATAAGAAAAGAAGAAACAAAACAAAACCTACCCTGCTGAGAATCGAACCACTGTCCCCTGACTGACAAGTGAAGATCGGTACAAAAAAACAACAACTGGATTTATTCCCTATTATTGTTCTTAGATTAAAAAAAAAAAAAAAAGATTGATACCTAATAAAGACTTTTAAAAGAAAAAAACAAAAACAAACTGCCCTGCTGAGAATCAAAACCATGGTCCTCTGACCGACAGACAAAGATGCTAATCACTGCGCTACTGAGAACCCTGAACAATTTTGAGGGAATTGTTACTACAAAAGCATGACTAAACCAAGAAACCCAGATCTACAGGGTTGAACCTCCGTATGCATCCATTTAATTTTAATCAATAAAATTCCATTTTTATTCTCTAATTTCAATCATGCCATTGTTTTCAACACGTGCGCAATGCGAACGTTGATCAGGAAGAACAGAACAAGGGAGGAAGATGGAGAACGGTTCGAATCAGGGGTGATAACTCGCAAAAACAGAATTTATGTTGGCGGATAAAAAAGATCCTAGGGGAAACTTTATCCAACAGTATTGGTGGATAATCACTTCATTTGAAATCCTCTCTAGAACAGTGATAACCAGATCCAGTAATTCTTTCCTGAATAGCGATAACAATTGCAATCTTAACATAGCCAATAAATCCAACAAATTGCCAATTTTTAAAATTTTTTATGATGAAAAATTTGCTGCATTGAAACTGAAAGTAGCCTACTGCTCTACCTCCACTTATGGTCAAATCCCCAACTCTATGCTTGATGCATTAGGGTACAGGGGTACTTATTCGACCCATGGAGGATACAGCTTCACAAAATCGATGTTACAAAGCTTGCATGGCAACAAACCAATCACAAACGTTGTTTTTTCGTTTGCATTATGTGAGTGTGCATGAGAAAACCCACAATAACTCGCCAACATGACATTTTGAGTTCTGTACACATAATAAAAGACAAGACATTTCTGATAAATTGAAGTCAGTGACCCCCCTAAAACAAGATTTTGAGAAAACGGCATTTAATCCTAAAAGTGGCAATAGCTAATTGACCCATTAATATTGGAGTGATTGCTGTTACTAGTGTTAGGAGACCGTAGTCTAATAACTAAGCCGTTATAGAGATCATACTGAGTAGTATTCACTGCTCATCTACAGTTTACCCTGTAACATGCCACGGTCCCCTAAACAACAGCCAAGTCAGAAGTTTTTTTGGATCTTGTTAGGAGACTGTAGCCTAATTATAAGCCTTTATAGAGATCATAGTGAGTAGTGTTCACTGCTCATCTAGAGTTTACCCTGTAACATGCCACGGACCCTAAACAACAGCCAAGTTGGAAGTTTGTGTCGGACCCATATTTTCACTTCAAAGCCGTTTTTCTCAAAATCAGCTCTGTCGACATTTGTGGGTTTTCTCATGCACACTCACATATTGATTGGTCAGTTCAGTTCATGTCAAAAATTAAAAATTGTGAATTAAAAATTGTTCTGAAACGAGTTAAAATTCCTCAGCACCCCCTCTAGTGGAATATTCAACCAGGGTTGGTGAAATTCGACCATTTCATACTGCTATTTACCATGTAATTTTACGGTTTAAAAATATTTCAGCAATGCATCTAATAATATCAATGGGCATCTTAGATCCAGCAAAAAATACTCTAATTACAGTTCTGAAAAGTAAAAAATTATCTTGTTAGGTCGATTTTCGGTGCCACCGTGAAATCAGGGGGTTGGCTGTGTTTAAACATTTTTCCCGATCTCGAAACTTTTGGAATCAACGTGGCATGTACATCACATACACCATTTTCAGTCATGAAACGAAAGATAAAAGGAAGTCAAACATGTCTGAAGTAAAACCAAATCATCAGCGCATTTCAATCAACAATTTCCAATGATTAATAAACATAAATCATTTAATAAGATCACCTAATCAAGTGGTCGAATAAACCCCCTGGTTGAATAAGTACCCCTGTACCCTATTATACTTTAATTAATAATATAATATCTGAATGAAAATCACGTCCATGTATCTTTGTAAAATTGACTGCCTAATAACAGATTCATCACAGTGGCATACTTTAGTCAGAATATATTCACTAGACATTCTACTAGATCTAGAAATCTAGATCTAGTATGATTTCTTTTCCTCCCCTTTCACTTCATTTACGAAGTCATGCTTTTATTTGCAGCTTGTCGCCACAAATGACTGATAGGCCTACTTCAGTGGTACAAACAAAGCTTGCTTAAACCAAAGAGTTTTACTGACAGAAGCTTTAGCCTTGGTTGGGCTAAGAGTTACAAGAAGAATGAACAGTGCATAGTATAGAAATAGAAGTAAAATTAAATTAGAAGTCTAATATAATCTGAATATTTTCAATGTTTAGGCCTATTTACCATATTGACTGATGGTTCCTTTCTCAGTGACAAAGAGCTTTACATCCCAAACATTTAAAGTGAAGTATTAATGTGAAAATATTTCTAAATTAGGCAACGCAGCTCCAAACACAGTGCAAACGGTCTTGGTCCACTGTTTTGCAGTAAGGCGCCATGTTTACCGGTGTTCACACAATTTTTTTGCTATTAAAGAATATCCATGTCCCATGCCATGCAGATTAACTGTTACGGTGTACTATTTGGATTTCACAGCCACACACACACAACAGTAAGTCTGCGGTGCATCTGTGCACATAAGTGGCAATATTACATTTATATCGTCCGCTGTATGCCCTGTCAAATGTATAGCTATCACATAATATGGTGAAAAGACACGGTAAACACTACTCTAAGTCTTAGAGGGCTCATATTGTTCTGTCTCATCCAGAGAGTGTAAGATATCTCTGGACTCATCTTCTTAAAATCTTTCTGCCCGTTGCGGATTTCATGCATAACACATTAAACAAAATTATCTTTGACAAAACAACATCCTCTCGAAATAATTCTTCAATCTTTTTTCCGTCTCTATCTTCTCCCACACCCCTTTCACAGGATCATGACGACTACAAACTCAGCACCAGCAAACAATAATTAAACCGTATCTAATTAAGACATAATATCACATACCGGCCTTGTGTCACTTTCTCACTGTGAACCGCAGACATGCCATATATATAATAATAATAGTTCGTCCATCAGGTATGATGATGACCTTAACAACACCAGAGGAATAAAGAACAGAAATTGTTGAGAATTTCAACACATGGACAATAAAGAGAACTAAAGGACACAGAGGACAGAATGGAAAGACTGTTCTTTCACGACTTATGGCTTCTCATGTGACTGATAAGTCCTATTTTTGCCCTGCAGGCCCTTCCGCATAAATGACAAGAGTGCTCCGTTGGTTCAGTACCATTGGGCCTTTTCTTGCGCCGTTCTCTGTTTTTGATAGCCTGCTGGACTCTGTCAGCTTCCCATGCTTTGCTGCCTCTGGTAAGGGCCGCCCTCCAATTTGCACGGTCAAGCGAGAGCTTTTCCCACTCACTCACATCAATGGCAAAGGCCTTCAGTGATTGCTTGAGAGTGTCTTTGTAACGTCTCTTTGGGGCCCCAACATTCCTCGTTCCATTGGAGAGCTCAGAGAAGAAGATTTGCTTAGGGAGTCTGGAGTCGGGCATTCTGACAACATGTCCTGCCCAACGTAGCTGAATTTTTTTCAGGTGGCAGAAGATGCTCAATTCCTTGGCACGATTGAGGACCTCAGTGTCTGGAATTTTATCCTGCCATTTGATCCTTAGGATCTTTCTAAGGCAGGCCAGATGAAAGTGATTTAGCTTTCTGGCATGCGATTGGTACACTGTCCAGGTTTCAGCCCCATAGAGTAGGGTGGGAAGGACCACAGCATTGTACACTTTCAGCTTAGTGTCTGTGCGAATGCCGGCAACATCCCACACTCTCTTTCGAAGCCTGCCAAATGCAGAGCTGGCTTTGCTGATTCTTGAGAGAATTTCAGTATCAACACGAGCCGCGGAAGACAGTGTACTGCCAAGATAGGTGAAGTTCTCCGACACCTTCAGAAGACTGTCATGGACTTTGATATTTGGGGTCACAGGATACTTGTCGTCTGGAGTAGGCTGATGGAGCACTTCCGTCTTCTTTGTGCTTATTGTGAGGCCAAAGTTGTCACAGGCACTAGAGAACTTATCAACACAGTTTTGCATGCTACCCTCATCGTGTGCCAGAAGTGCACAATCATCAGCAAATAGTAGGTCACAGACTTGAGTACTTTTGGTTTTGGTTTTTGCCTGAAGTCTCCTGAGGTTGAATAGACTGCCATCAGTTCGGTACTTGATGCTTACCCCTTGAGGAGGAGAACTAAAGGCTTCTTGTAGCATTGCAGAGAACATGATGCTGAACAGAGTTGGGGCTAAGACACAACCCTGTTTTACCCCATTTGTGACAGCAAAGGGCTCTGAAACACTGCCGTTGCTTTTGACTGCAGCTTGCATGCCATCATGAAACTGGCGCACTATTGTGATGAATTCGGGTGGACACCCAAACTTCGCCAAGATTTTCCAGAGGCCTTCACGACACACTGTGTCAAATGCTTTTGTGAGGTCAACAAATGTGATATACAGCGCTTTATTTTGTTCCATGCATTTTTCCTGAATCTGTCTGGCAGCAAAAATCATATCCGCCGTTCCCCTTTCTTTACGAAAGCCACATTGGCTCTCGGGAAGCAAGTCATTTGACGAGAGGTGATCAAGAAGGCGATTCAGAAGCATTCTTGCCAATATTTTGCCAGCAATTGAAAGTAGAGAGATTCCCCGATGGTTGTCACAGACTTGGCTGTCCCCTTTGTTTTTGTACAGATGGATGATTGAAGCATCTTTGAAGTCCTGTGGCAGCTTCCCTGCTTTCAACATATGATTGAACAACTCGGTCAACCTTTCAATAAGCTTTTCTCCACCGAAGGCATACACCTCAGCAGGAATTGAATCCACGCCTGGTGATTTGTTAAAGGACATCTGATTTGTGGCAGTTCGGGTCTCATTTGCTGTGAATGGCTTGGCAAGAGCTGCATTAATAGGAGTCTGAGGGAGGCGGTCAATGGACTCAGTATTTATATCTGATGGCCGATTTAGCACACCTCCGAAATGTTCTGCCCAACGCTGAATTATGGCATTCAATTCAACAATGCGTGTTGAACCATCTGACGCAAGAATTGGCGTAGTGCCAGAGCGGGATGGTCCAAACACAGCTCGGAGGCTCTCAAAGAACTTTCTAGTGTTGTTTGTGTCGGCATATTTCTGAGTTTCTCTTACTCGCTCTTCAAGCCAGTCATTTTTCATTTTCCTCAGCTTCTTCTGGAGTACACCCTTACATGCACGCAGTGCATCAGCTTTTGCTGTGGAAGAGGGGTCACTGCAGTGAGCTTGGATGAGACTATTTTTTTCTTTGATGAGCACTTTGATTTCATTATCATTATCATTGAACCAGTCCTGGTGCTTGCGGACAGGAAAACCAACTGTGCTGCTGGCGCAAGAGTGTACAGTCGTATTTAGGTCAGTCCAGCTCTGTTCAATGTTCTCAGGGTCAAAAGTCACGCAATCCAATTTTGAGGAGAGTTCTGATGAGAGCTCGCTCTGTTTCTCAGCTGAGCAGAGTTTTGAAACATTTAGGCGTTTAGGTGGCGCTTTCCCTTGAGGGCGTCTATTGCGCCTCAATGTTAGTCTGAGCTTGCAAACAATGAGTCTGTGGTCAGTTCCACACTCGGCACCACACATCGCCTTTGTTACAAGGACATCCTTTCTGTCAGTCTTCCTCACAATGACATAGTCTATGAGATGCCAATGCTTTGAGCGGGGATGCATCCATGACGTTCTGTTTCTCACGGGGAGACTAAAATTTGTGTTGGTAATGAACAGGCCAAATTCAGCGCACAAAGTAAGTAAGCGCAACCCATTGTTATTGCATGAACCAACTCCATGAGGGCCCAAAACATTTGGCCACGCTGAGATTTCGGAGCCAACCCTAGCATTGAAGTCCCCCAAGAGAATCAGCTTATCAGCTGCCGGGACAGAGCATATGACAGATTCTAGATCAGAATAGAACTTGTCTTTGGCTTCATCTGGGTTTGTCATGGTGGGCGCATATGCGCTAATGAGGGTGGCTGACTGGCTTTTCCCAACTGGGATCCTGAGTGTCATTAGCCTGTCATTTATTTCAATTGGCATGGACTGCAAGTTTCTGACAAGGTCATTTTTAATTGCAAACCCAACACCATGCTGTCTCGGTTCGACTGCACCCTTGCCTTTCCAGAAGAAGGTGTATCCACCACTGAGCTCTTTGAGTTGGCCACTATCAGGGAGTATGGTCTCACTGAGTGCCACTATGTCCAGGTTGTACCTGCTGAGCTCAATGGCAATAAGTGCAGTGCGTCTTTCCGGGTTGTTTGAGTTGTCCTGTAGTGTGCGTATATTCCAGGCTCCTAGCCCGAGTAAGCTGAATTTCTTTTTGTTTCGACCGCAAAAAGGGATCCCCACTGGTCGCGGTATACCAGTCAGGGTGATGTGAAGTGGGCTTTCTTTAGGGCACCTTTTCTAGCCCCTTCCTCAGTTGAGGTGAGCAGTGCTATCCTTAAATAAGGCTGCTCAGCTACTGTGGGTGCTGCCTCCCCACGCCTCCACTTCAATCGACGATGAAGCGACCATAGCCCACAGCCACCAACGTGTAGGTCTGTGCTAACAGCTTCCAGTCTATCCAAACCTGCTGCCACCGCACTCGCCCAGCGCCGTTGGAATTTTGAGAGGAAAGAAGATGAGACAAAGATGAAAGAAGACGAGGTGAGTGTTAAGACTGGCGCAAAGAATTTGTTTTTAGTGAGAAAGAGCTGCGCAAACATCAGACTCACTCTCTCGCCTGGACACAACTTATCCAAGTGGCAAGACAGGGTCAAGACGACTGGAAATGTATCCAGGTGCAGGAGGATGCCAGAGGGACAGTCATATTGCCTGACCGGCTGCCTG